>BMAU01017470.1:1802500-2447599 GCA_019973935.1 Trichonephila clavipes
GCAATCAGGCGACCCAGGAGGGAGAAATAGATTCTAACTCTGCATAAAAGGTAAGTTGTACAGCGAATTATTCAATCCGAAATCGCATTTGAAGGCTAGGTATTTGTGAGAAGATAGCTTTAAGTCTTATATAAAAAAAGAGAAATGGCTTCTAGCGTGTGTCAGAATTTGTTCAGGGCAGGATCATGGCCTATAGAGGGTGTGGTTTTCCTTCCTCGATATTGCTACTCTCATTAATCGGAATTCGATCAATGTCAAGACAATATGGAATCAGTGGGTTCAGGAGGGTCATATTGAACGTCATGTAGCACCTCAACACTTTCCAGCCAATAACGTCTGTGAGGATTTGCAAGTTGCTAGGTCGGCCTTGCAGGATTAAACAGCTACATCACTGACTTTGAGTCAGGATGTATGCTTGTTTGTAGCACAAGTATCCGTACCGACTATGCGATGATGCATGGAGCACCATGGACTGTCTTCGGGACGACTATTAACGAGACTTTTCTTGACATTGCAGCTCAGAGACGCGTGGTGATAGGGGTGCACCTAATGACAATACTGGCTACGGGAGTGGCACTTCGTCTTCTTTTTAGACGAGTCCCTATTTTGCGTGCAGCATCATGATGGATGTATCCTTATTTTGGAAGCATCAAGGAAAACGCACTTGGCCTGATTCCATTCGATGTCGTCAAACAGGCACTGTACTTGGTGTGGTGATATGAGCCGTGATTACGTACTCGACACAAATACTTCTTGTCAGTGGCATTGGTAATCTGAACTACCGGTATTACATTTCTCAGATAGTAAGATCGGTAGCTGTGCCATGTCCTTGAGGCCTCGAAGATGTCCTCTTTCAAAAAGACAACGCATGATTAAGTTGTTTTCCATCGTGTCCTTAATTACCTCGACGTAAAAGGCATTCAACTGCAAGCACGTTCTCCAAATCTCTTATCCATTGAAAATATCTCGACATAGATTACATAGACTGGCCATCACTGCAACCCAGCAACTACAGTTAATTAAATGGGGTTTTGTACTGGAAATAGTATAGAATTATTTACCTGTATCTGTAATCAAAACCCAGTTCGTCTCAAAGGCAAATGGGAATAGACCCGTTTTCGCTACCAGAGGTGGTAGATGTATGTACTAATTTGAGACCTGTATACAAAAACCTGCCCAAATTGTCACCAAATCTAATCGCGTTTTTTTCATGCAGTTTATGTACAACAAGTACAGTTTTGTTATTGTATTTCCTTCCTGATGTTGCAATTTTAATGACCAGCAGTGTATAGATCGATATAGTAGCATTCAAAGACCTTACCTGATGTAGATAGTCAGACACCACTTCAAGTTCTTTTAGTCGAGCTTTTCTCTCAGGCGAATAAGAGGGTGGTTCTACCCTTCTGCGTTTCCTCCGTCGCCCAAACAAGGGTGCTCCCAATGTACCTGGTAAGGATGCTCCTGTTGTGACGGCTGTCATCTGAGCCACTGGAATCACCACAGGGAATGAGAAAATGATACTGAGCAAGGGTGCAAGGAGAAGGGGTAGTCCTGCTGCCAGCAATCGGGCGGCTCTTCTGCGGCCACTATTAGGCTTGGGGCGGTACCCGTAGAAATACTGTCCTCGGTATTCCCATGTCTCAGGTCGACTAGCTCTACCTCTGTCATTAGCTAAATAGGCAAAAATTATGAGTAAAGTTAGATAAGGAAACAGTATTTTCATTGAAATTTAAGAGATAAAAAGAGCATTTATGAAATACAATGTGCGGCAATTTCCAGACTGCGGATACCCTAGCCGTTAGACTTGGTGTAAAGACTGTCAGTGGAATATAGTTAGCCTTGATCCTTCTGGGGATGGTGGCGCGTTATTCCATCCTATCGATCAATCTCTCTCTATATATAATTATGTTTGCTTTTCATTCTTGTTCAATGCCTACTAGTAGCTCATACTCTTCATATATTCATCTTGATGGAATTTTCAATCGTTAATAAATTAATAAATACATTTTAAAGCGCTCAATTGAATTGAAATTTTATATACATGATTATTTTGGATGACAATGCAATATTTTAACAATAGTTAATAAAAATTAATTGATTAAAACTAATTATTCAAATAATTACAAATACAGCCACGTTGGCATCATTTTGGGCGAGTTAGTGACTATTTTGGCGACTTGTGTCAAAACTTGAAACGTTTTTTTTCCCTCACATTTTAAAGGGCTCATTTGAGCCGAAATTTTTTATACACTATTGTTTTGGGTAAAGATACGATAATTAATTAAATTAATTAATTAAATTATTTGATTAAAACTAATTGACTAAAACCAATTTTTTAAAGAATTACAGCTACAGCCACGCTGGTTTCATTTTTAGCGACTTGGGTCAAAACTTTAAAAGATTTTTTTCTCACGTTTTAAAGCATTCAGTTGAACTGAAATTTTATATATACGATTGTTTTGGATGAAAATACGATACTTTAATGATAATTAATAAAATTAATTACAACTTAATGTTGTGATTCTGTCATATGTATATATATATTAATATTAATTGTAACAATAGTAGTAGCTAAAATAAAATTTTTCCTTTTAATCTAAGTAGGGGAATTGTGAAATATAAATTTTTTTTTTATATTATTTATTTGAGTAAGACGTGTCGAAGTGCCGCGATCATGACAAACTTAAAAATCGAGATGTGCATACATTTGAGATTCTCGTGAAATAAAAAAAGAAAAACTCCAACTTTATGTTTTAAATTGTTAAAAG
This sequence comes from Trichonephila clavipes, assembly GCA_019973935.1. Classification (NCBI taxonomy): domain Eukaryota; kingdom Metazoa; phylum Arthropoda; class Arachnida; order Araneae; family Nephilidae; genus Trichonephila; species Trichonephila clavipes. The sequence continues at coordinate 1,805,269 of BMAU01017470.1, forward strand.
AAGTGTTTGCAGATAACTGCATTTTACGTGGTACAATTTTTTAATGGGTATAAGCAAATTTTCAGAAGTTGGGAAGCTTTTGAAGATAATGAAGGTTGCGGTAGACCTGGGTCATCAAGAACTGTGTGTGATGAAATTTTTTAAAAAAATTAATGAAATCGTGCGGAAGCACCAACATTCAAGTAATCGGATTATGTTAGATACACTACTGGACAATTGCTAAGGATGGATAACACTATCATCCACAGCAACCACAAAATGAAAGGAAAACAAAATGTGGAAAATTAGAATAAGTGCGGGATATTAGTAAGAAGAAGTATGAGTATGCAAATTTTTTTTCCACGTGTGTTCATCACGTGATAGCGTTCATAAGAGCTTTAAAGGTTTTGACGCGTGTGAACAGTTGTTGTTTCAAGTCAAAGTTTTACAGGAAAGATTTAATGGACGAACTTAAAATTTTTGGCATGTCTTCCCGACATCACATAGATGATTTTATGCGTGGCCGAATTATTGGAAAGATCGAAGAAGGGCGAAAAATAACAGATGTTGCCAGGGAGTTCGACATCGCTCACAGCGTTGTTTCACGGCTGTGGAAATCATTTAAAACTACTGGAATGTGTAGTAGACGGCACGGGGGAGGTCGTGTTAGAAGTACGATGCCTGCAGAAGACAGATATATAGTCCTATCAGCAAAAAGGAACAGGCGCACCACAGCTCAGCAGGTGGCAAATCAGTTTCTTGCTGCCTCAGGAAAGCAGATCTCCCGAAAAACTGTTGTCAGACGTTTGAAGGGAGGAGGACTATACACACGCAGACCTGTTGTGTTTGTCCCATTGACCAGACAGCACCGTACTGCCCGTTTGCAATGGTGTCGTGAGCATCACAATTGGACTGAACAGGACTGGGCATGCGTACTATTCTCAGATGAGAGTAGGTTCAGTCTGTCATCGGATTGTAGACGCCAAATGATCTGGCGCGAGAGTGGTACTGCTTATCGTCCAGAAAATATCCAGGAAAAGGACCGATATCCGACATGCAGTATCCTGGTGTGGGCCGGCATCATGATCAATGGCCGCACACGCCTACATGTGGTTGCGAATGGGACTATGACGGGCCAACGATACATTGATGAAGTTCTACTTCCTCATGTTCGTCTTTTCCGTGGTGCTGTCGGTGATAATTTTTTTTTATGGACGGCAACGCAACATGTCATCGAATACTCGCTGTTCAGGATTGTCTAGTCAGCGAGGGTATTCAACGTCTCGTATGGCCAGCGCGTTCTCCAGATCTAAACCCCATTGAAAATGTGTGGGATGCTTTGGGGAGGCAAGTTGCTGGTCGAAACTATCCTCCGACAAACAAGAACACCCTCATCCGTGCACTCACAGAGGAATGGGATAAATTGCCTCAACAGCTGCTGGATAATGTTGTGCAAAGTATGGTACGACGTGTGGAATGTTGCATCACACTCCACGGTGGACATATCTCGTACTGATACCTTTCTTTAAGGTGCCTGCTGACTTTTAGATGCATTGTTCCATTTCTCCGTACGCAGATCAAATGAAAATTTTTTTTTCTTTCAGATGTTTCACAGCTTTTGTACTTTCCAGAACAATAAATATTCTTTATTCTAACGTCTGAACAGTGTGGCAACTATATTTTATCCTACTAGGTCTCATGTCTCGCTTAATGTTATGCTACATAGCAATTTGTGATCCGTCCTTAGCAATTGTCCAGCATTGTATTACGAACATATTGACAGAGAGCATTTTGGACGAGAATTTGCATATAGTGAAATTTTGCGCAAAACTAGTGTCAAAAAACTCGATCAAGACAACGCTTCGGTGTATATTGTGCTCTTTGTAAAACAGTTCTCGGTGGGAAAACGCTTCACGTAACACCTTATGGGTCACAGCACTGCTTTGAACGTAAGAAAACTTGTATGCAGCTATGTATTCATAGGAAAGGGGAGTATATTGATTGGTATTACAAGGTATTTGTATATTGTTTCCAATAAAGCTAATTTTTAAGACTAATCCGTTTATTTAACTGTCACAGGAGTAACCGTGAATTTAAAGATGGTAAATGTTTGTTCTAATATATCTTAGCAATCGAAAAAGATAGAGCTTACTTTCAATATTGGTCTAATTCATAGAAAAGAAAAAAGCTAAATGTTGGCTGTAAAAGAAATAGTGTTTGATCTGTTTTTGAAAAAATTCCTTATACCTTATTCCAAAAAATTCCAAATACCTTAATAATTATTTAAAAAATATTTGTATGAACAGAGGAATAATCCTTACGTATATGTTTACTATAACAAAACAACATAAACTGAATAAAAAGTAAATGAGAATTTTATGAAGAAATTTCAAGGTTATGATAAATCAAGAAATGGGAATGATGTTCATCCTGAAAAATAATTGCATATGGTTTTCTCTGTCCTGTACTTCAACAAAATTTTATGTCGAATTAAATACCCAGTTTGAAACTCTATAAGTATTTGAAGTGATTCTCTTTTAGTAATTATCATTTTTTTTTCATTTGTTGGGGTTTAACTAGTCTCATTATAGGAGTAATATTAATAAAACAAAACTAAAAATTCTAAACTAAAAATATCATTCAAGAATTCTCCAGCATGAACTTCTCAAATAAATTCCATACGCTTCCGCTTTGTAAACACCAAAAAAGAGACAATAAGATCGAATCGCCCTAAAAAAAAATCTAATATTAATACATTTAATACTATAATATATTTAAATAGAGTGATATATTGCATTGTTGATATTTTCAACGCAATATATTTCTGAAGAATAAGTACATTATAAAACTTTGGCAAGCTAATTTCATGGGAAAATTGAGAACAACAAAAAACATTATTTCCATCATCGCATATAAAAACGTGAAAGAGATGTGACGGTTTCTATTCGGACTTCTAGTAATCCTCTCGGGTAAAATACTCTTTTTAACTGTGATTTTATCTGAAAAACGATTCCCGTAGAGAGAACTTAACTTTACGCAAATGTGAACTTCTATTTAAGTGCTAGTCGTTCAGTAGGTGAGGTAATGGTTAAGAGTTGATCTTGAGCGGAAAATTTTGTAAGAGCAACTGGTGGTCGCATTTCGTAATATTAAATCCAAAGGTAGGATCCATAGAAAGGTGGAAGGCATCCATCTTCCGACTGAATGACTTAGCAAATTGAAAGCAGGAGCATATAAGGCAGTGATTCCCAAAGTGGTCTATATAGCTCCCTAGGGGTCTATGATGACCTGCAAGCAGTGGCGCACACAAGGGGGGGTCCTGGGGGTCCGGACCCCCCAAAGCTCTTGATTTTTTTCCGATTGTAAGTATATAGTACGTAAAATTTAATTAAATATTTGTTATTAATGATTAATTTTATTAATTAATGCTAATTATTTATTCAATAATTAGTTTTTTACTGAGTTTTGTTCCCGAAAATCGACAAAATCAAAAGGATCATGATACAAGAATGGAGAACTTTTGACCCCGCCCCCCCTTGAAAAATTCCTGTGTGCGCTACTGCCTGCAAGGGGTCCACGTCAGAGACAAAAGAATTTGGGGGTCCATGAGGTAGAGATGGGGGTCTATGATAGTGGCCCTCCATAAACCAAATCATGGTTTTAATTTTAAAAGAAAATTTATCATTTTAATAGATATATTTACTAATTTTAATGGGGTTAGTTTGCAGTTACAAGGTGATAGAATAAATTTTATTAAAACAAGGACCATGTCCGCAATTTTGGCTTTAAAAAGACATACCTGTTATTTATCACGAACTATGAAACATCGTGAGAAAATGTTTAATGACTTTTCCTATTGAGAAGGAGTTTGAGCGGGAAAGGGGGGATGGGATAAGGTCTGAACACTACTAACCAAGGAGATTCAGGGTTAAACCTGACATGATTGATTCCACATGTTTAAAAATTGTTATTGAAGCACCGGATTCAACCCTCCCATAATAAACATTTGGTTATTTATCAATTATTTTATGTATTAATTAAATTTTAATTTAATTAACATATTTTACTAAAGTTTTAAGCACAGTACTCCACTTCAGTTTGAAATATAAATCGTTTAAAGTAAGTAGATCTGTACCAACTGTCAAAAAGACATTTAAATTGGTAAATTTGTAAAAATTCAGTATTAGGTAAGCAGGGGTCTACCCCAAACCACCGAAAACATGGCAAGGGATCTACGAGACAAAAAAGTTTGGGAACCTCTGGTATAAGGGAATAATTAACATAAGCGCTTCCATATATTTAATAGGATTAATAATTCTTATTGTTCCTTGGGTTTAGTTGTCAGAATGAATTCTCATAAGAGCTCAATAAAAGTAGTGAATGTTATATCGTGTCTGTTTGTTCTTCGAACTCTCTCACACCCGTGACAGAGAAATAAAAAGGAGAGAAGAGAAAGTAAAAAAAATTAAGGTATATACATATATCCGACTATGTTCGGAACCATGATTTTGCAAAAGCGTATAAATGAATAATATTTATGATATTTAGTGTCACTTAGATTAGAAAATGTGTATAAAATTGTTTTAAAAATAGTATTACGTTAAAAAATTCATTTAAGTACAATATTTCGACAAAAAAATTAACATGGAATGACCAATATTCAAAATATTCTCCTTTTGTAAAAAATGCTTCAATAATAATAATATACTGCTCAAAATATTTAAAGGATATTGCGGTTTTATGTGGATCTTGTGGCTGGGAAACTTTTTAGCTAATTGATACATGGTCGACAGAGAATATGAGAGATATGAGAATATAAATTACACATGCTTGGCAGAAAAAAATGCATTTTATTGCGCATTTGTGTACAAAAGGAAAAAAACACAATTTGTGCATATGAGAAAAAAAGAATAAGAAAAGGTGTTTTCTTCAAAGGAAATCATTTTCAGAAGGGGGTATGGTTTCCACGGACGGCCAGCAACGTTGAGCACCTTTGAGGCATGGAGTCAATGAGGCTATTAATCACGAGTTGGGGTATTCTGTCCCACTCTTCCAGAAGAGCTCTTTCCAGTTCTTGGAGAGTTTGTGAGGGTGGTTGGCGGCAAGCAACTCGTCTTCCTAGAGCGTCCCAAACGTGCTCTATTGGATTCATGTCTGGAGAACACGCTGGCCATTCCATTCGTACGATTCCTTCCTCGAAAAGGAAATCCTCCACGAGGTTAGCACGATGTGGCCTGCTGTTATCGTCCATTAAAATGAAGTCATCTCCGATTGCTGCAGCGTAAGGGACTACAATAGGTCTGAGGATCTCATCCCTATATCGGCGAGCAGTCAGAGGTCCATCTCGAATGATGTAGAGGTCTGTGCGCCCGTCAATGGAGATGCCACCATACACCAACTCTCCTCCACCGCCAAATCTGACACTTTCGTGCACGAACGCAGGATTATTCCTACTGCCACGGTCCCTTCAGATGAAAATACGCCTATTATCCGGATGAACAGAAAAACGGGACTTCTCAGAAAAAATAACATTGCTCCATTCATTTCTCCTCCAGTTCACATGCTCTGTTGCTCACTCCCTGCGGTCGCGACGATACCTTGATGTTAGTCTAACACATACCAGCGGTCGGCGAGCATACAGACCTACACCATGGAGCCGGTTTCGGACAGTCTGAGTTGAAACTGTGGTGCCAGTAGCCGAGCGAATGTGTTGTTGGAGAAGAGTAGCGTTCATATTTCGGTGTGTGTCTCTCTCTCTCTCCGAGCCGTTAACACTAAATAACGATCTTCATTGGGCGTTGTGGCCCGTCTACGACCTTTTCCTGGTTTTCGGCCTGCACTTTCAGTCTCCAAAACACGGTTCCAGATCCTGGAAATCACACTTTGTGACACTCCAATGGCTTGCGCTATTTCGGCCTGAGTTTGGCCCCCTTCTAACCTACCAACAACTCTCCAAGCTTCTGAATCGGTTACATGACTTCGCTGAGACATCCTACCCATCGAAACAAAGCAGTCACTGAATGCCGATCATCCTTGTCTTCATTTCAGTTGAAAGTCAAATTTCATTCACTTCCACTGAAGTGACGTTTTTGACGTCAACCTCAAAATTAGCATACTCCACAGTTTGAAAATCAGAAAAATTTGCATTTGTGATTATCTTCTTCCATTTTCGGCAAAAAGAATTTCGCTTATATCTTTATTTTATATAAAACTTACAATATCCTTTAATTGTTTTGAGCAGTATATTTTGCCTGTTTATAGCTCGGACCTCTGTACAGAGGCTCAACTAGGATTTTTGAAATATGTAACTTAGAAGTGGGTTTATCTATGTTTTACGCCAACAAAGGAGAGAAATTTTAAGAAAAAAAAACGTAATTTTTTCAATGGGTTGTAACTCTGATAATAATGTGAATTTTTTTTTTAAAAAAAAGTAGTTTAGACTCTCTGGAGAAGTCTTTACTTTACATAATCAAAATATTTTTATTTTAGAAGCATTTTTTATAAAAGGAGAACATTTTGAAAAAAGGTTATTCTAAGTTACTTTTTGCCAGAATATTGTATTTAAATAATTTTGTTTGTCAAAATGTCCTTAAAACCAATTTATACATGTATTATAACCTGAGTGACACTAAATATCATGAAAATTATCCAATTATGCGCCTTTTTAAAATCACGGATCCGAACGTAGTCGGATACCTTAAGAGTCAAAAAATTCTTATAGTATTTTTAACTTAATGCAACTAATGAAACTACATATTGCTGAATATTCAATTGATTTGTAATGATTATCACAGTTGTGATAAGAGGCTGGACGCTCCCCTTTTTTTGGTAATTTCTATATGTGCCTCCTTGACAGGATGTCGTTACATTCTTTCGGAAAGGGTCTGTCAAAGATTCTGGGTCCCCTGTTGGGATCGAAATTCCCATAAATTTTATAAAATGTAACTCTGCGCGATTTGAAATATCCAATCAGATACTCAGCTTGGAAGACAGTAATGAGTCCTGCCCAAGAATTTGCAGGTGGTTCGGTTCACTATTTAAAGAGACGCGCGCCAATTTCGAGAGATTTTTTTCATCCAAAATGCACCCAATTTACCATGTAGCGGTGCCAACCTAAATTGAAGTAGCTACCCCCCCCCATTGACACTAGCCAGAGAGGCTCCTCTCCCGTCCTTCCCTCTTAAAGCTAAGTTTTCTCTTATTGTTTTCTTTTATTGTAAATGTAAAATTTTAACTGTGCAACACAATAAATTTAATTAAAAAGTAAATTAACGATCGTCTAATCTTTGAGTAATTAATCTAGTTGAATTTTGTTGATTTAGCCTTGCCATGATGCAACTAAATTTGAACTTGGGTTTATTTAGATTGAAAATATAATTTAATGGCTTCGCATCAGTAGTTATAATTACGTACATGCCTCCTATTAAATATGACATCAATAAAAAACTTTTAGACATTCTCTGAACCAGTGAAGGTTTTTTACGGGGACCATATTAAAACATATAAAGCCTTTGCCTAGGAGTTCAAGTACCCAAGTGAGCGTGATTGTTTTTACTAACGTCACACTTAAAGCAACACTTGAGCTAACACCACTCTCTCCTAGCTTTCACACCACGCCAACAGAAGGACTTTGAGCCTCGAAAGATTCCATGTACATCAGCCGTTCTACATAATGGATCTTCAGTGGCATCAGAACTCCAGTCCGTAACTCTGCAATGACGGCCACGTGTTCGTGATCGTAACCGCTAAGTTAACGTGGTCATTTCAGGTAGCCAGAGTAATGACACAAGTTAATATGAATTACTATGTTGTTATTTCTAAGGCCGTCTGACGTTGTCATGAAATTCATCGCTGCAAAGGGCAAGATGTACGTCTCTCAATAGCCGTAGCTTCAATCACTATACAGATACCAATACGATTTGGCTCGTTTCCACCCCAATTACGAGGAGAACACCCTGGAGGTTGTCAAGGAACTACCATCTCTGTTCTCCTTCCACCAACCTCACGAGAGGACTTGCGATTCAACGGCTATTTAGAATATTTGCAAGCCACAAAGGCACTATACATTTACAAACATCCAAGCTTTCCCTGGAATTCGAACCCAGGCCCTACGGCACAGCAGTCAGCGTCATTAGCCACTATATTGAATAGGCGACTAAGCGAATGTACACCATGACTATTAAAATGAAAAGATTTATTAAATTTTACCTAATAATCGGATGAAACAAGGATAAATAGCCGGTGAATATTTAATTTGTTTGGCTATAAAATTGCATTAAAGATTCCCAATAAGTTTCGTTGAAATGCTGTACTTTTTATTCTTATTTTAGAATTTTGAAATAACAACTGTAATCCCATTATATTGCATATAATTATGTTAACGTCCTAAATCTTGAGAAGCAATCAGAAATTTGAAATGGTTTAGGATCATGTAAAACTATTTAAAGCATAAATTCAAATGAAAAATATAATAGGGAAAGAAAATAATAATGGTGCAAAATTTAGAGATTGACTTAACTATTTGAAACGTATTCTTAAATCTTTTTCTATAAGTTAATGGGTTATTGGTCTATTAAGCATAGCATTTAAGATGCATAATAACACTAAAAATATGAAGAACTCTACAATAAAGCTCTTCTTAAATTTAATATTACAGCTTTTATCCCCTTTACATAATTAATCAAGTGGAAAAATCACTTTGGAAATAAGTCCGATATATTTAAGGAATTTTATCGTACCTTTCTCTCGGAACTTCTTTCACACTCGCACCCAACAGCTCTTCTAAAACCATTTTCTAGTTTATTTTTCTTCCACGCTCATAAAACCTAAGTATCTCGGAGTCGTCTCCAGAGTTTTACTTTCTTCCATCAATTTTTGATTTCGCCACGATCGATCTCAAAGCCAAGAAATTAGCTGCGATGGAACAGAGTGATAAAGAACATAAAGCTCATAGAAGATTCGAACAAATGGCGGAACTAACTTTTATCGAAGTCAGAGGTAATGGAACCAATCCATCAAGAACTGAATTTTACCGGAATAAAATCTCTGAGAAAGCCACTTGAATTCTGATTTGTACCGTGAAATATTCGTGCAATTTAGATGAGTATCAAACACAGAAATGAATTCTAAAGTATACTTAGACTTTTTTTTTAAAAAGTAATTAACCCAGCGTTTTTCAAACTGTGTGGCGCGCCCCCCCTGGGGGGAGCGAGCATATTGAAAAGTCGTAAGCAAAAAAATATTTTTAAACAATTATTAATTTACTGAAAGTAAACAAACAAAATACATTATGACGTAATAAAAAATAAAATACACATTTGCAATGAAATAATAAACTTATAAACGTATCAGTAGTGCAAAATATATTTTATAATTAATTTTACAATTCTATAAAAACTAGTTTAATAACTACCAGTGACCCCATGGGCTTGTTATGTATAAAAAATTATATTCAAAATTCAACATTTATCTTGATAATTTATATGGTTTATAAAAAAACCCTTTTTTGCCGATAAAAAGTTATTCGATTCGCTTTCCAATGTCACCATTTTCCACGTAGGCACGAGTATATTATGTATCGAGGGGGAGAAGGGAGCGAAAAGGAATAAATAAGCAAAAATCCTCTGAAAAAAATAAATCCTGCACAAATGCAGTCAAGGTTTATGGATAGTAATGCACAGGAAAGAACGTACTTCGCAAAGACGTATATATACGTCTGGGGCAATAAACGTTTTGGTTGAGCGATGCATTTATATATGCAGGTCATACTTAATAGGTTAATGTCGTATTGTACTTTCAATGTCAAAGTATAGTATTTTTGAATTCAATACATTGTTATTGTACGGAAGGGGGGCTCGATGAAAATTATGATTGAATATTGGGTCGCAGATATGGAAAGTTTGAGAAGCACCGAATTAACCCTTTCACTACCACACACGAGATATCTGGATAGTAAGCGTGTGTACCAAAACTTCCTGCTACGAGATATCTCACAGTGTATGCTGCACTTTTAGATTGATTACATATCTCCATTTGAGTTAGGAATTATTAGAAAGGATGAATGAGAAGTATTTATATAATTCAAAAAAAATTTAACTATCAATTTTTATTATTAAATTTATAACTCAGATGTTTTAGAGTAGATTATCACATAATAATTATATATGTGTAATAACTTAAATTCATATCTACTCATAGTTCGAATCTCCTTTTATTTATAACATCTCTCTCTCTCTCTAATTCATAAATCCTAAAACCGTCTTTCGAAACGCGTCTCAATTTATCTTTTTTCTAAATGAATCCCTTTTCCTTTTTCCTCCTCAAGCAATGGGTTGCATATTGTCTTGCCAATCCCTGTTCTTTATTGAATATTTTCAAGAATCTAAATTCCTAATGAAAAATTTCTACCTGCACCAGAAAGAAAATTCGGAATGAGAAATATTTCAATATCATGGATAAACTGCATCTCTTAAAAACACACCAGCACTAATAATTTCACTATAAGAATTGAAAATGTGGGCAAATCAAAGATAGAATTAAAAATATATATATCAGTATCCGTACAGCATACGGGTAAACCAGTTGAGGCTAGATTTCGGTAGCCCGTACGGGAAAATCAGTGAAGGGTGTGGCAGGGCTTTACGGAATTTTTCAACTAATCTTCTTGGGGAATCTTTAGAGCCATCAATTGAGTTATTTCACAGCCAACCCTCTCAAGAAGAAACCTTGATATGCAGATTAGTTAGTAGATATATAGTGGAGGTTTAGTAATTGAGCAGAGGTAGGAGAAAAGGAAGCTGAGTTGCTGAACGCAGTGTGGTTATGGTAAGAATCTGAACTTAGACGCGTAATTATAGATCGGATTTTAGCTATTCAAATAAATTAAGGAAGTCAGGATTCATAGGATAACTTTACTTTAAGTTAAGCGGTTAGGATTTCAGGGCGCTTATTCACATAAAATTTAGAGCTGCAATAGATCACTCTTGATTTCCTCCCTATAGTAAGATTGTCTTTGATTATTATATTTGATAATAATAAATTTGTTTTATCATATGACTATAGCTTGGGTCGTCAATCTTTTCCTTCTACAAATCTGGGTCGAGTAGATGAAGAGATGGTGGGGGGAGGGGGCTATCAGAAGAGGTTAAAACAAAAAAGGCATGTTTTTGAAATATTTGTTTCAAAATTTATTCCTTAACTTTGCTTTTAGCACCGTTTTTGTTGAATTCTTCTTTTTGAAGGAGATTTCTTTTTTTTATCCATTTGAAAGTTATCGTATGAATATATAAAACTACATGGAACTACCTTTTACTACATTTTTTGCCTCGACAAAGCGGCAAAACGATCATTTTCTTTTTTCTGGCGATTAACTATTCTTGGCCTTAAAGATAAGAAGGGAGAAAATGAGTTAAAGAAGCATCTGTGTTGGGGTAAAGAGATTGTAAGACGTGATGGAAATACCGATGATGTTGAGTAGTGATTTGGTGAAAGAGTCTCTCTTGTGAAAGGATTTAATTAATGATTTATATAACAACACATAATTCAATTAATTGTCTGGAGGATTGATTTTATTTTATCTGATTCATGTACTTTTTCGAGGTTCGTTCTTGTTTTTTAAACGCCAGTTTCAATTACAGACGGACCTCTATATAACGAAATCACTAAATCCCGAAAAAAAAGGTTCATCTTTCAATTTTCTTTATAAACCAGATAAACACAATATTTTTAATTTATAAACACTATGTATTTAAAAAGTAATTATTCACACTTTTTGTAAATTAATATATATTTATTTCATATACCTTAAAATAAAAAAAGAAAAGAAAAACTACAAGAAAAGTTTTTTGACGCCTTTATCCACTTCCTGAAAAATTAAATTTTTTTCTTTGATGCTCAAGCACTTACGTTTTGACATTTTCGAGGTATGTGAAACAAAGTTACCCGTCCGACTGATCAATTCTACAAATAAAAGGAGACTACTTCAAGAACACGAGACTCAACTGAGGGTGAAAGGGGATATTCAAGATGTTTCCAGTGAACTGGGCAATGGTTGTTAAAGGTTGCACATCTCGGATTAAACGCCTAGAACTCTATTGCTCTCTACAAATAGACACCTAATAAAACCAGTTCAAGATTTGTGACCACCATAAAATGTGCTAAAAGAGAGAATAACTCGAAATGTCAAGAAGTACTTCAAAAATAGGGAGAAGAAAAAATTAAATCTCAAGATACACTTCGTGATATAGAAAATGAACTTCACTATTGGGAGGTTATTTTACGAAGAAAGTAGTGAAATGTTCTTGGTTCCACGAAAAAGTTCGCTATACAGAAAAATTCGCAATATAGAGGTTCGTTATATGGGGTTCCTGTCGTTATACGGAGAGTTCGTAAACCGGTCGCGATCCTAAGGTCGTAGGTGATGTTTGAGACAGAGAATGAACACAGGCATTGTTATAAAAATAACTATTGTTATTTGGTTCAGACAGTTTGCTATCAAGCGGGATTATAAACGTGTGAGTTGTAAAATTAAAGGTGTAACGTCACGTTTCGAAAACAACAACAACATCTGGTGTCGGTTTCTTTGTAGATTCGACGCCCACACGTGCAATTTCCGATCCAGCGCAACCCCTGTTTATAGCGACCCGACCGGAAGATGAGAGAGGAAACTTTTGAACTTGCACGGGAGCGGTAACCAACGAAACCTCCTCTCACAAAAAATAGTTTAACAATCTAACTAATTTTAAAACTTTAATGTATCATTTTGTAAATAATTTTCAATAGTTGTGACGTAATAAATTCCATATTTTAATTCACCAAGAATACGCTACCGTTATTCTTTCAATCGTTACAGCTTAGAGTTTTGGTGGCAGCGCTTTGGGATAAAAAATTAGCATTCAGGACCCGTGAGAGGAGGAAAATTTTGGATTTTTACGGACGGACCGCAACGCAGGGAGAAAAAGAGATCTTCGGAAGCCGTGCTGCAAGTAAATTCAGCTTCGGAGAAAGAGAGCGTCCTGCTCATAAAAGATCAAACTGATCTATATACTAGAGTCCGAAGGAAAATTTTAAAAAAATTCAGCTTCGGAGAAAAAGAGCGTCCTGCTCAAAGATCAAACTGATCTATAGTGTTAACGGCAAGAAAGCCGTGCTGCAAGTAAATTCAGCTTCGGAGAGGGAGCGTCCTGCTCATAGAAGATCAAACTGATCTACATCTACAGTGTTAACGGCGAGAGTGTGAAAAGCGATTTTCGGAAGCCGTACCACTAGTGCACATAATTTGCTTCTGACAGCAAGCTGAGTACTTCAAAGGGGTGAGTACTGTTATATTTTTGAGTTGCAAACTGCATATTGTATTAGGAATTTTGGTTAAAGTGTTCTTTAGAAATTTTGAAATACTTAGTGTTTTTCTTGCATGGGAACAGTGTTATTTTGTTTCTAGAGAATTGTAATTGTATTTCAAGCATTGTGTGCAATTTTAGCTTAAGATTTATTGTGTTTTAAGTCTCTTGAATGATTTTGATTATTTTTTTAGTGTTAAGTTTTTCTTTGTGTATTTCTGTGTATGCATGGGACCAGTGTTATTGTATTAATAAAGAATAGTAACAATAGTGCAAAATTTAGCGTGACATTTATTTGATATTGTTTAAAAAATGGCTTTCCTTGGTAAAGGGAAAAAGCAAGACATGTTGCAACTTGCTGAGGAATTAGGAATAAATGCCACTTTAAATATGACTGTCCCTAGCATAAAATTGCAATCACTAACAGTGAAGGTTATGAAGAGGAATTTGTTAAAAATCTGTATGAGACTATCATTGCAAACGGAAAAAGATTGGAAGAGAAAGGGCTGAAAAAATGAGATTAGAGGATTTAGAAAGGGCTGAAAAATGAGATTAGAGGAGTTAGAAAGGGCTGAAAAATGAGATTAGAGGAGTTAGAAAGGGCTGAAAAAATGAGATTAGAGGAGTTAGAAAGGGCTGAAAAAAATGAGATTAGGAGTTCGAAAAAAAAAATGAGATTGGAGGAGTTAGTAAAGGAGCAGGCATTAAAAGAGAAAGAATTACAGCTGAAATTTGATTTAGAAAGGTTTAAAATAGAATCCGGATTTAGGGTAAACGATGAATCAAACGATTCTACAAATGCATGTTCTGTAACCTCTAATTTAAACTTAAAAAAAAATTGATCCCAGATTTCGATCCCTCAGATATTAGTTTATATCCAGTGATCTTTGAACGCCAGGCTAAAAGGGCGTCAATAGAAAGAAAGAGTGGGTGGGGCAATTATTGGGTTTGTTACCCTAGAGATCGTGCAATTTATTGCTCGCGAACCGGAGGAACAAGCCGAAAATTACGATTATGTAAAGAAATTATTACTTAAAAGATTCAAGTTAAGTCCGGAGGTCTTTCGGCAAAAATTTGTCCAACACCAGAAAAAAATCCGATAGCTCCTGGAAGGATTTCACTTTTGAAATTACAATTATCTAGATGAGTGGCTGAGCTTAGAAATAAATACCTTTCAAGATCTTAAAGATCTAATGGTGGTAGATCAATTAAAAACGCGCCAATGCTAGTATGAAAGATCATTTTTTAGATAATTGGGCAAACCTTAAATCAGCTACTCAAATAGCAGAACTCTTTGATAATTATGAGGACGTCGAAAGGTAAATTGAAACCCATGGATAGGTGGGGCAGAAATGATAAAATTTTGACATACTCAGGGATCAAGGAAAAAGAAAATAGATTTGGGAAAACTTCCCCCAGATTAGGAGCTTCTGTTCGGAGAGTACTAGAGAGAGAACTTTTGAAAAACGCGTGATACAAAGATGTTATCATTGCAATATGCCTGGACATATAAAAGCCGGTTGCCCTAAATTAATAAAAACAAACCGACGGAAACTCAATAATATTGAAGGAAATGAAAACCCGGATTTTCTTAATTCATATACAACAAAGGGCTCTGTGAATGGTCACGAGATAGACATTCTTAGAGATACGGGAGCGACAATAGATTTAGTATGTGCAAAATACATAAATCCTTCTTCTTTCTCTGGTGAAAATGTTTGGGTAAAAACAACCGGAATTAGTTTGAGTGGCGGTCGAAATTTCCGGAAACTTTGGAACGCAGACTAAGGCAGCGGTTTGTGGAAATCACTTAAATCAACACGGTCGATATTTGCTTGGAAATAAAACGGCCGAGCTAATGAAATTTAGGCTATAATTTCCTGCCAGTCGAAATATTGAATGCTGTCCAAACAAGGTCTCAAGTCAAAGCGGCTAGAGAAGAAAGGGGAATAGATAGTGGTGATGCTAAAAAAGGGGAAGATGAGGTTATAATTGTTTCTTCGGATGCAGAGGACGAAATTTTAATACCTGCACTCCAGGAATATGTTCCGGAATTAGCGCTGCTAAGGGTTACGCGAGAAAATTTAATCAATGCTCAAAAAAATAGCGAGGAGATTAAACCCCTTATACGAACAGGCAGCCAGTCAAGTGCAGGTTACCAATCAGGTTTATTCGCTAGAGAAGGAATTATTGGTAAAAAATCGTGAAGATAAGTTAGGTAACGTGGTGAAGTTAATAGTAGTGCCGGAAGGGTTGCGCGACCCTATTAAATCATTGTGTCATGAGGGAACATCTGCACACCTGGGAATTACGAAATCCAAAGACAAATTAAACCGATATTTCTATTGGCCGAATTGCTATATAAACAGTTTGTAAAAACTTGCGATCAGTGTCAGAGGGCTGGGAAGCCCAATGATAAAAAGAAAGCTCCACTAAAATTGGTCCCTGTTATTTTGCTAAATATTGATGCATGTGGGCCTCTCCCCGATCACATCTAAAGGGAATCGATATCTTATCACGGCCATTTGCATGTCTTCAAAATTCCCTGAAGCTATTCCGGTGTCTGATATTAGTTCCGTTAGTGTCACAGATGCGCTGTTAAACATCTTTAGTCGGATGGGGTTTCCCCGTGAAATACAATGTGACCAGGGTACTTTTACTAGTGCTCTGACTACCGAGTTTTTTGAAAGGTTCGGAATACTTGTCAGGCATAGTTCTGTGTATCATCCACAGAGTAACCCTGTTGAGCGATTTCATCGAACGTTGAAACGACTCTTACGAGTCTTATGTTTAGATGCAGGCTCCGAATGGGACAAACATCTTCCGTCAATTCTTTTAGCGTTACGAACTGTATCTCACGAAAGTACAGGGTATACACCGTCAGAGTTGGTGTATGGGAAAAATTTGCGAACCCCAGAGACGTTAGTAATGGAACGTTGGATGGAACCGGAAGAAGAGGGTGATCTCGTCACTGAATATATGTTTAAGTTAATAAATAGATTAAAAAGATGTCAAGAAGTAGCTATAAATAAAATGGAGGAAATGCAAGTTAAGCGGAAAACTTGGTATGACAAAAACGCAGTAAAACGTGAATTTAAGGATGGAGATTTAGTCCTAGTGTTAGCTACATCCAGAGCAAATAAATTAGCAGTGCAGTGGATAGGTCCTGGGACAATTTTAAATAAAATTTCGGAAACGAACTATTTAGTCGAAATCCCCGGCAGACGCGAAACATCTCAAATCTATCATATAAATATGCTAAAACCATATTACAAAAGGCCAGAACACGTTAACGTAATTATTAATGATGAAACAAAAAACTCTCTCGCAGACCAGGAGTTAGAAATCCCATACTTAGAAAACAATTCTCTCATTTATGATTTCGAGGACGTAATCCAGGCTAGCGAGTTGAACAAACACCTTCACGACAAACAAATGGATCGACTGCGCGAATTATTAAATAAATACTCTAAATGTTTTTCAAACAATCCCGGTTTAACTAATCTGGTTGAACACGAAAACCAGTTAGTCAGCGATCAACCAGTTAGGACGAAGCCCTATCGAATGTCGCACCGACAAAATGAAATCTTAAAAAACGAAATTAACCGAATGTTAAAATTAGGAATCATTGAGGTAGGAGAATCGGATTACATGTCTCTATGATTTTAGTTGAGATAGCTGGGAAAGAACCTCGTCCATGTATAGATTACAGGAAATTAAACGGGGATCATTAGAACGGAATATTTTCCTCTTCCGAATATCGAAGAACGCGTAGAAAAAGTATCGGCGGCTAAATTTATTACCGTCTTTGACTTATCTAAAGGATATTGGCAAATACCTTTGAGTAAAACAGCACAGCGATACGCAGCCTTCTGTACTAGCTTTGGTACATACCGACCCCTAAGGATGAGTTTCGGATTAAAGAATGCTCCATATTTCTTTAGTAAACTCATGGCTGAATTACTTAACGGACTAGAAGGATTTCGTTGTCCCGTATAAAAGAATAACGATATCGCAATTTTCTCAGATACTTGGGAGTACATATTAAACATAAAACGGTTCTGCAGAGAATAAAGGAGCTAAGTTAACGATAAAACCTTCAAAAGTTTGCGCAACAAAATGTCAAATTTTTGGGTCACATTGTGGGTCAGGGTTTTACGAGATCAAAGTTCAGGCTGTTCTAGATATACGAAAACCCAAATACGTGCTTTCTTAGGTATAGCGGGTTATTACCAAAAATATATAAATCTGTTCTCGGTAATTGCTGCTCCGTTGACGGATGCGTTGAAGGGAGCAAGAAGGGAGAAATTAAGTGGACGACCGAGTGTGAAAACGCATTTCGAGAACTAAAAGGGAAACTAATTGATAAGCCCGTCTTGTACGCGCCAAATTTTGAACGAGAATTCATTGTTCAAACGGACGCTTCGAACGCAGGTATGGGAGCAGTTTTAACCCAATTAACTGAACAAGGTGAGGAGCATCCCATCGTTTACCTGAGTAAGAAATTTTCAGAGGTAGAGAAGCGTTATTGTACGACGGAGAAGGAATGTGCTAGTATTGTTTTCGCAATTAAAAGGTTACATTATTACTTAGATGGAAATTCATTTTTAGTTATGACCGATCACAACCCGTTGGTGTGGTTGAATAGAAATGTTAGTTCTAACCCTAGATTGATGCGATGGGCTTTGGCTTTGCAACCATATAATTTTAGAATTGTACATCGGTCGGGTAAAAGTCACAAAAATGCAGATAGTCTCAGCAGATCGGTGATAGATATTAGGGATTGTTAACAATGTTCTCTTGCTCATGAATAATAATTGTTGCTTATGTTTTTAGTTAAAGGTTAATAATTGTATTAAATTTTATTTATTTACTAGTACTGTATATCATATCGAATGGCGATGCGTGTCAAAAGATAAAGCCATGAAAAGCAAATGTATTAATATGCTTAACAGGGTTTTAAAATATACATGAGTATTTAGGTTATTTGACATATTGTGAAAAATATTTTGTGTGTAAGGTTGTACACTTCGTAGGCATATCATATCAACATGTCGTTAGTATAATTTTATTTAAGTATTGTGGCGAAGAATATTTTATGTGCAAGGTCTTACACTAGCATTTGATATAACATGTTAGTATAATTGATACTAGGCATTGTGATAGTGTTTGTATTTTTATTTAATGTATAGTATGTTTTCTTACATTGATTACATTGCTATTTCAGTTTAGCAAGAACACTCACTCACTAGAAATAAGTAATTCCAAATTTAGTTCAGCGTTTTCTTTAGTAATTAAAATTGCAGCTCAGAAATATAGTGGTGCTTGATGAAGGGATGTGTCGGTAATCTGTCAGTTGTCTCATCGTCATCCCATTAAACTTTTCTCAACGGAAAAGTTCCCTAAGCGAGGTCGAGAGCTGTAACGTCACGTTTCGAAAACAACAACAACATCTGGTGTGTTTCTTTGTAGATTACGTGCAATTTCCGATCCAGCGCAACCCCTGTTTGACCCCCCGAGGAAACTAGCGACCCGACCGGAAGATGAGAGAGGAGAGATGCTTTGAACTTGCACGGGAGCGGTAACCAACGAAACCTCCTCTCACAAAATAGTGGACTCTAACAATCTAACTAATTTTAATAACTTTAATGTATCATTTTGTAAATAATTTTCAATAGTTGTGACGTAATAAATTCCATATTTTAATTCACCAAGAATACGCTACCGTTATTCTTTCAATCGTTACAAAGGGCTCTGCTAGATTACCTATATAAATAATTAAGCACTTAACTAAGTGTGATCCGATGAAACAGCACTTTCTTGCCCGGGTCAATTTGATATTTCTGTCTAAAGCTCTTTAACAAGAGCATTAATGCTTCCATAGTCAATTCATAAATATCACTATAATTGCAGCCCAACGACTAACTCTAATACTCACTTTTCAAGGGTTTATATCGTACTCAAATTAGCCTAAAATCAAGTTCTCTCGACAAAAGGTGGTTTTAAACTGAAACAAGAGTTGAATAATTATTTTTCCCCAAGAAGATTAGTAGATTGGTACGAATAGAACCCGTCACATATCAGATTTTCTACAGATGGATTGGTAGCTAAGGCGCTGTCCTCGTCACTTGATAGTCGCTTCAAATTTTTTATCTCTTTTCAACGTTGCTGCTTAATGTAACGCTAAGGAGTAATCAACTAATTATCCTTATTCTAACGAATCTCCTGCGTTAATTTTCTAAATTATACAAATAGATAAAGAAATACAGGAACTAATTCATACTTAAGTTGCTTTTATAAACATTTTTGCTATGAAATCAGATAGAAAAATGGCTGCTTAAATTGAAGGAATAAACTACTGGAAAATAGCACAATAACTATGGAAGATATTTGAGATAAGTCAGGTGTGTATAGGATATATTGCAGTTCTCATATAAAATCATTGTTGTTGATACTGGTAAATCATGTCTACAATTAGGTTTAGAATTAATAGCAGTTGTGTCATACATCCTCTATTTCTTATTTGTAATCTGTATATTCTGTTCGTTTCAAGTAAAGGCTTAATGTTGTTATTTCTTTCAAGTTTGGGGCTATAAATGGATTTGCTGGATAAAAGAATTACTTCTTAATCTTCTCTCTCTCTGATTTCTCTTCACTCTCTCGCCCGGACGCTTGACACTTTTCTTAAAATAATTTAGAGCAGAATCCATGGCAGCTCGACAATCTAATTATATAATTAATAAAAGAACAAAAATTAATGAAATAAATCGGAATAATCAATCTTAAAGATTACTTTTTTTTCCGGGCTGCATAATACTCCTCTATCTTTTCCCTCTAATAAGTATCATTTACACTAAAATATATTAATAAAGTATCATTTGAATTTTTTAAAATCTATTGATAATTACTGAAATAATTATGCTGGTTTCTAGTAAAAAAGGAATGTAAATAAATCATTATAAATTTTTAAAATCCTTCTATGAAAAAAGAATTTTTTTTTGGATTTAGAAAAAAATTCAATCTGTGTAATGTATAACTTGTAACATCAATTATTCGTCTCAAAGACGGCTCTATTTTTTATTAATCGAAAATTCGGTGAATATAAAAAAAGAACTTATAGGCATTTGAAAGAAGAATACGATCCCACACAAGATACTAGATATTACTTATGACATTTCCATGACATTCAGAGAGTTTTAAAACTATATTAATTTATTTAAAATAATTAAATATTTATTTAAAAAACACTTATTAGTGAAATATTCATAAGACACACTATAAGCATACTTTTTGAATTAAAATGAATTTTATAAATATCTTTTCATTATTTCTCATAGTTACTTAATTTGGTTGTTGCCAACTTTGACTTTTTGCAGAAAATGTACATAATTCAACGCACGAGTGGCATAACGAAGAATATCCCCCGCACAAAGTCAGTTTTTGGGCCCCAAATCAGATATCACAAAGGATTGCAAAAGCTTAAGGTATCCGACGACGTTCGGAACCGTGATTTTAAAAAAGCTCATAAGTGGATAACTTTCATGAAATTTAGTGTGACTTAGATTAGAATACATGTATAAAACTGTTTTAAGGACATTTTGACAAAAAATTATTTAAATACAATATTTCGGCTAAAAATTAACTTAGAATAACCTTTTTTCAAAATGTTCTCCTTTTGTAAAAAATGCTTCTATTATAATAATATTTTGCCTGCATATAGCTCAGACCTTTGTACAGAGGCTCAACTATGATTTTTTTTAAAAAATCGCATTATTTTCAGAGTTACCACCAATTAAAATAATTATAGGCGCTTCTTTCTTAAAATTTCTCCCCTCTGTTGGCGTAAAACATAGATAAATCCACTTCTAAGTTATATATTTCAAAAATTCTAGTTGAGCCTCTGTACAGAGGACTGAGCTATATACAGGCGAAATATTATTATAATAGAAGCAGTTTTTACAAAAGGAGAACATTTTGAAAAAGGGCCATTCTATGTTAATCTTTTGTCAAAATATTGTACTTAAATAATTTTTTATTTTAATACTATTCTCAAAACAATTTTGTATATATTTTCTAATCTAAGTGACACTAAATATCATAAATGTTATCCATTTATACGCTTTTGCAAAATCACGGTTCCGAACGTAGTCGGATACCTTAACATATTAGAAACTTTAGGCCCTCCACGATGCGGGAGTTGCAGTGATATACGTTACGCCACTGCAACGCACACAGGTAAAAAAAAGGACTTGACTTAAAAATACACGTCTAATATATAAGAATGTTATCTTTTTAATTTTGGAAAACTTTTTGAAGATTACTAACGTTAGAAAATTTTTACCCAATTATCAAATTCAAACTTTGTTCTTCTTTTTACTAGTAGAACAACAAGTAGAAAGCCAATGACAGTTCTAAATTCAATGGGAAACACGTAATTGCATTTATCATATAACTGTTTTAAGTGTAGTACACTGTAATCTGTCTCTTTTTTGCGGTTTACAATCACCTATAGCGATACTAACTGTGGAATTTGTACTATAATGGAAGTAACTTTTTGAAAAATTCAGAGAAAGGTTTTCGTCGTGTACATATAATGCGCAATAATCTCCACATTTGTTAACTACATCAACGTTCTTAAAAATCATCAAAAAGAATCAGGCACACAGGAATTTTTCAAGGAGGGGGGTCCAGGGTCAAAATTTCACCATTCTTGTATCATGTTCCTTTTGATTTTGTCGATTTTCGGGAACAAAATACAGTAAAAAACTAATTATTGAATAAATAATTAGCATTAATTAATAAAATTAATCATTAATAACAAATAAGTAATTAAATTTTTCTAACTATATACTTAAAATTATAATCAATCGGGAAAAACATCAAGGGCTTTGGGGGGGGATCCGGACCCCCAGGACCCCCCTTGTGTGCGCCACTGATCAGGACTATCGCTTCAACTTTTGGAGCATGGCCTTAGACTTAAGGTGACTGGCCTACCTTGAAAATGTCGTTTTTCGTCCACATAAGTCATTTTTCTTATTTCAAAATCTTATAGTTGGAGCATTTTTCTTTCCAAAACAGTTTTTCTCTTTCCTTTACACGAAATAGAAATAAAGTTACTGTATTTTTTTAAAAAAATCACTCTATGCAAAAGGGCAGTAAATTAAAACTTTAAATGAGTTTTTCTAAAAATTATGTTTTCAAAAGAAACTTTTTACCAGATACATGATATCTTACGAACCAAACCAGATAATATTTTGAAATTTTGTGGGAATGTTTATTAGACTATTTTTCATAAAGTGGACCCCAAGTTTTGTTGTAGGTTAAATATTTTTTTTTCATTTAGGGTAAGTTTTATTCAGAAAAACTTAAAAAATATCAGATTTTTCATATTATTATGTATAATTGTCTGATTTTTTTGTATTTTAATACTTATTAAAATCTATTCCTCACCTATTTTGGTTCATTTTGAAGAGCATCATAATATATATGTTGTGTATAAAGAAAATTATCATAATTGTATTAAAATTTTTTATACAGTGTTACCCCTTTTAGTAAAAATTTGGCAAAATTTCCTTGAAACAACCAATTTTTGTAAAAGTACAATATCTTTTTAAACATTTGTATGTATTTACATATTTTTTTAAAAAATTTTTCCCTAAAAACACTCAATTTGTTTTTATAAAAAAAATTGGGTTCGAAGGTGGGTAGTCACTTTAACATAAGGAGATTATCAACACTAAAAACATGGTTTTAGATTAACCAGTTTAACAAGCGTTTTCATATTTCTCGAATAATCATTAATGCACGAATGATTCAAAAAAATAATAAAAACAAGGATGACTTACGTGGTTTGTGATGTCGAACCGTGTACATAGCGATTGGAAAGAAGAATCCAGTTTGGGATTGAGTCGTTCGTTTAATCCGGTGGACAGAAGTGTTGCTGAATGGATTGCTTGGTTCCATCCCGTAATTGTCCTGGTTCTCATCATTAGTTCCATTACTCCACTGAAGGATACATCCAATCATAACGACCAGCAATAAGAGGTCATACGTGCTAAGACTGAAGAACCAGAAATGCATATTGTTACGAATTTTGTGTAATGAATATTTAAAATAGTGTAAATAGTTTATATCTGGATATGCAATACGTTTATATTACTATATGTTTTGTTTATTTTACTTTGCACTTTACTTATGTAATATTCGCACGCAACTCCGTTCCTTACATTATAACGGCGATTCAATGGAAACTTGGCGATAGAGCCAAGTTGGCTTCATTTTAGGCGAGTTCGTGACCTTATGGATTCTCCTGGAAATTTGTGAAGAAATCTATTAATATTACGATCTATGACGCAGGCGGATTTTCCTCGAATGATTCATGAGTCCTACAATTAGGGAGTCACTCATCGAAGCTGAGTTAGTCTTGTTTTTACCGTTAAAGAGTAGTAGGGATTTGACCATGAAGAGTTGACCATCGATTAGTTATTACTTCAGCTGTTGAGTAGGACGAGTGAGTACTTGTGAATAATCTTTAACATTTTTGTGTTTTAGGCACTGATAGTTGCATCTGTGCGCTGTAGAAGTAGTGAAGGCCTTCTGAGACTTATTCTGCGAAAAAATCTGCTGTCTTTCAAGGATAGTTTTTCGTCAATAAATTTCCATCTGTCCTGAAGAACTGTCTGCCTTTTTGCGACTGATTTGCATAAATTCCTTGAACCCTGATCAACGTTGCAATATTATTAAAACCCTTAAGGGGATGATAAACTTACTCTTACTTTACATTCACATTTTCGATCCCATGTAGCATTTACACTTGAAATATGGCATATGCAGTAATATTTTCCAATACAGTATCAGTTTCTTAAAAAATCAAAATAAATACAGTTTTAAAAGCATATTATTTGCATTTCTATATCCTGTTTGGATGAGAAAATCATTATAGATTATATGTAATGGATGGATCATGGCTGTGAGGAAAAAATTGTTACTAAGTGGAACCTAATGCAAAAAAAATGTTCTATAATATGGAGATTTGAAGAAAAATAATTTTAACAAGATAATTTCAAATTATAGTATTACCACGAAGAAAACAAATTTTCGAAATAAATGTAAAAAGACTTAATTTTGGTTAGAAGATTTTAGACTCTCTCTCTCTCTCTAAAAATAAAATTATATTTCTACAATTCAAATAACCAAAATCGATAATCATTGTTTAGTGAGTAATAAAATGTACATCGACAGAAGGGTTTTTTAAACAAGAAAAAAAGAGTTTAATACTAAATAATCTATTAAATATACCTGATGTCTTTTCTTGTAACAATTTAGTATGTGTCTTCTCATCGCAATATATGTTTTACAATATTAAGGGGTGTTCGAAAGCTAAAATCATATTTTTTTGACATTTGAAATTATTACATTTTCAAATTGTATATACTTTAATCTTTCTAAAAATACCTTACTTTAACCTCTAGGGTAATTAGAAGTCATTAAAACCTATTTTTAAATAATCATTGAAACTGGGTCACGCCCATTTGAATGGCGAAAAATGTAAACAAAGTATGTTTTTGCTTAAAAGTTGAACATATAATATAAAACAAAACATATATCTTTTATTCTAAATTAAGCTTTTTATTTTTTTCATTTCCTAGACAATTAGAAGTCTCACTATATACATTAAAATCAATTTATCTCAAAATTTAAATTTTGATGTTCGATGTACCTTTTCTGACAAACTTCTGTTCACAGGTATGTAAATTTTTCATGATGTATTTATAATGATAGCTAACATGTACTAAAATGAGCTTTTTGAAAAAAACCCAAAAATTTATTTTTTACAAATTTTTTATGTGAAAATGGGTCAAATTTAGTAATGTTTGATGAAATATTTCATAAATTATTAAAAAATTCAAAATTAGCTAAAAACTCATTTCAGTATAAGGAGAAAGGTATACTTTAATTGTATGAAAAATTTCAAGCATGTACATATAACAGATTTTGACAAAATGTACCTCGAAAACAGCCAATTTAACATTGTCAGTATAAATATAGAGAGAGGTTTTCAACTCCTCTTAAGATGCCTGTTTAAATTTAACAAAAATTGCTTTGACTTTTTACCATAAGAAAACTTAAATTCCTAAATTTCATTCCCTTTTATGGCCGCACTTAATATAAAAACTAATTTTTTGTTTTATTTTTCATTTCATTTACATACAAGAAAACATCTTTTCCGCATAGGTAGCCTTTGAAATTCTGAGAAAAAAATTTTCGATGCAACCTAAAATGCAAGTTGAAAAGAGGGAAATGCGAATAAAACAAATATGTATGGTAATATATTTTTCCAAGCGTAGAATCATTTTCTAGAAACATAGTATCAAGCTAAAAAAATTAAAGTTCATTATAAATTCATGTTCCACCATTGTTTACATTGCTTCAAATAACAACTTGAATCCAGTAATATAACTGAAAGAGATACTTATGATCACAAAACAGAAACAAATTTAATCACAAATATTACACATAACATTTGTTGTTATTACAAATTATACGTTTACAAAATAAAGTTAGATGCGATTCAAAGAAAGAGTAAAGCACATAAAATTTTTACATCAAAAAAAAAAAAGAAAAAATGACAAAATCTCTACTTAATACTGATTTAATAATTTGCTCCTAAGTATACAAATTTCAGTCTTTGTGCATATTTAATCATTATTAAGATTTAAATTAGATAATTTTTTAAAATTATTTTTAAATAAAATTATATAATATCGTGTTATAAAATAACATTTGAATGTTCCTTTTATAATGGTCCTAGAAGTCTGTCCTAGAAGAGATAGAGGGTCTAGACAAAGAGAGAGAGAAATTTACTAAACAAGAAAAGAAAATATTATTTTTCATAATTTATATTTTCCCATGACTAAGAAAAATTCGGAATAATTTTATAATTATATTTTATATGAAAATAATAATAATAACAAAGTATTAATTTTTCCAAATAAATTTAAATAATACGCTTCTATACATTCAAGAGTACCTCTTATTTTTTTTACAAACTATTTTTTAAAAGTTAAAAACATTACGAAACAACGTGACAAGAAAAAGGATTTGATTGATTTATTTTTAAAAAAGAAGTGACTTGTTTTCTCGATTAATTAGGTAAAATGTATATAATGAGAAAAAAAAACAATCCAACAAAGTTCAGTCTCCATAAAAATAGTAAGCAGTATTATGTAAATATCGATGTCAGAAACTATTATTTTTCACATAGTTCTATAGCTTTTTTCAGTAATAAAAAGAAGAGAAATAAAGGATATAAAGAGTTAATGGTTCTCATTTTTCGTATTCGTGAAGTACATAATAGAAGTTGAATAGAATGATTGCATTCCATAGTTAAATAATTTACTAAATATCATATAACTTTTAGAAAACTAACTTAAATTATCTTTCTTAAACATTTTAGAAAGTATTAAACTAGTAAAAAAATTTCATGAATATAGTAAACGTTTGTTACTAGTTGTAAGATTCATCCAAGTTTCTTTGGTTCATTTTCAGTTTTAAGCAGTAAAAATAAGTTGAAAATGAAGAGGTATCTTTCAAAGTTTAAAAAGTTATAATGATAATTTCTTTTTTTTCAAGTAAACCTATTTTTAAATTTCTAGCTTTAGATTTATATGAAAAAAGTAAGCCTTTACATAACATAATACATAAAACTAAGAAAATGAATGAAAGTGTGACGGGCTCACGCGTCTTTTCTTTAACAAGTCCTTTGGGTTCTTTGGGCCAGAATTAATGGCAACTCTTTTCGAACCAAATCCAAGAAGTGAAGTGTGAATGAAAGATGCAAATGAACTAGCTTTTAATATCGGAACTTAGAGTAAGCGAGATGGCAATGTATGGGAATTTGTGATGGTGAATGGAAATTGACAGGTAGCTGATGTCTAATAAAAGAATCGTGGTTCAAGTCTGAATGAGTTTCACTTGACGTGAATAGACGTTATTAATGATTGAATATATGAGGGTCAAGTTGCACACCAGTGCATACAAAGACAAGATTGATTGTTTCTCCAAGTTGTAATAAGGTAGGATTGATTATTTAATATTAGAATCAGTGATTAGGCGATTCACTTATTGATAGTGGTCTGAATTAGATTGTCTTATTATATATATATATTGTGTGTTGCGTATTTTTCATCGTAGATTCTCTCACATTAATTATTATAATTTAATTTGTTGAGGGTTTAAGTTGAATATCTTAATAAAGTCATATTAAGATAATGTTTGATTCTAGTTCTTTCGTTAATCCTATGCCTCTAGCTCACGCTGATACTTCGAGAGATGTCTTATTATATATATATGGGGAGGGGGTTCCCCCAAGGGGAGGAACATCACAAAGTTATCACTCAAAATATATTAGAAGATGAGAAACCATATTTAAACCAGAAATTGGTACATCTCAAACTAAATTACGCAAAATACCGCAAAATTGCGGGAAACAACCGATTTTATCTCTCCAACAGAGTGCTTCGGAAAAAAATTTAATACACAAAATCCACAAAAAATGGATTTTATTTCATCCCTTAATCAACTTGTATAAAGAAATTTCAGGAAATGAACATTGGATGGAACAGATTGGATGGAAAAAGTAGATTTAAAAGGAAAAAAAATACACCAAATGTAATAAAAGTTGGAACGGGTTCAATATATGTGTTTTTTCCATTTTTTTATCTTCCGCTCTGTTTTACAATAAATTGAAGAATAATTTATAAAAGTTGCTGATTGTTTTTGTGTGTGTTTTTAATGTCAAAGTTTAAGACTTAAAATTGGGATATTTTCTATTTAGAAAAATGGGCCATATTTTAAAAAATTTATAGTGTTGTAAGACTTATACCGATTTAAAAATATTTAATAAAAGTACATTCTTTTTTACTTTAATAATAATGTTTTTTTTAAATTTAATGATTTAAAATATAGCAGCCTAAGATATGAGAATCATATTCGAAATAAGAAAGTTGAACAATTTAAAAAAAATTAAATCGGTGTCCATTAACAATTGTTCTCTGTATTCGAATGAAATTATTCTATAATATTTATATTAGAATATATTTTACTAACTTAAACTTTTTTTTAATTTAAGTTTTTTCACTTTTAGTCTAAGTAAAGGTGAGATATGATTTATAAAAAAGTTTCTTGATGAAGTGAATTGATGGTTTTTACATTTTATTTTTTACATTTAACCCATGTATATGTTTTAAGTAAAAGTATTTGTGTTCAAAATACTACAGAAAGCTAATCATTTAATCTTTTAAAGAAATATTTAAAAACTTATGAAATATGATTTAAATTATGAAGAAGTTATGAAGGGAAATAGAGTACTCCTACAATAATTGACGTATGCACATGAAATTTGATTTACATCAATCTCTGTAAAACAAAAGTTAATATAGGTTATCTGCTGACATGGCTGATATTTGTGAAATATTTTTTTTATAAATACTTATTGAACATTTCTTGAAAAATGGTCAAATTATAAATTCAACCATTTCTTAAAAAAGTAAGTGACTATTTCACAACTATTTGATTCAAAAATGCATACCAACTTTTGTTCCAAGTACTAATAGTTGTAGGTAGAAAAAAAGCCGAAGCATATGGTGCAATAAAAAAGCCTTGGTATTTTAAAAGAACATAAATAAGTTTTGTTTATTTTTTATTCTGAGATAAATCATTTAAAGTTTCCCAATGACATGGGCATAAAAGTAAACATAATTGTTGTCACAACTCTGGAATTTTTTTAAACATAGGATTTTCTTATTTTAAGTAGTTTATAGAAATAATTCAGTTTAAAAAAATTAATTTTTAACCGACTTTTGTTGATTGAATCGTTCTGCATCCCCTGAAGATAAAGATTATTTTGACAGTTACTATTAGGAATAATAACAAATTTAAAAATAATAAATGAAATTAACGCGGCAGCTATTGTAATAACTATACAACTTTCTAAAAATCTATTAAATAATTTTTAAATAAAATCTTACCTCCTATATTCCATGTTTCAATCCAATATCGGAAAATTGGAATTTTTTCAAATCCGTTTCCATCGCGTTCGCGTATTCGTGCACTTCTAAAACGAGGTGACCGAATGCTCAGCCTGGCTCACCCCCACCGCTGACCCGCATTCTTTATCATATTCAAATGCTGTGCGCTTGACCGGTCGCCCTTAAAGACCGCAACGTCTTCCGCAACGTGTTTGTTTTGTCCGTTCGCTCACGGAGGTGACGCCCCTTCCCAGCACAATGAGACGCGACACCTGTTTGTGGACAATAGGAAGACACAAAAAAGTGCGAACAACGGATAAATATGGAGGAAGATTTTTTAAAGGAAAATTTACCCAATGTATGAATGGGAATTTCTAATTTGGTTTGGTTCAGTTAGTCTTTCAAATGAGAGGTTTTTGTAGTGTAGTATAAGAAGTGTACTAATTTGAAACAGATGCTCTCATTGCGTTGAATAGATTACCTGTGGTTTTTCTACCTTGGGTAGCAGTCAAAGTAAATATTTGTGATTCCTAAGTTATTGTGAGAATACACTCACACGTAGTGGTGCACACAAAGGGGGTCCTGGGAGTCCGGACCCCCCACCCAAGCCCTCGATTTTTACCGATTGATTATAATTCAACGTATATAGTTCGTAAAATTTACTAAAGTATTTGTTATTAATGATTAATTTTATTAATTAATGCTAATTATTTATTCAATAATTAGTTTTTTACTGTGTTTTGTTCCCGAAAATCGACAAAATCAAAAGGAGCATGATACAAGAATGGTGAACTTTCAACCCCGGACCCCCTGAAAAATTCCTGTGTGCGCTACTGCTCACAGAATTTTTGAAACATATAACTTAGAAGTGGGTTTATTCATATTTTACGACAACAGAGGGGAGCAATTTTAAGAATAAAACGCCAATAACTTTTTCAATTGGTGGTAACTCTGAAAAAAATGTGAATTTTTCAAAAATTCTAGTTGAGCCTCTGTAGAGAGGTCTGGGCTATATACAGGCAAAACATTATTATAATAGAAGCATTTTTCACAAAGGAGAACATTTGGAAAAAAGATTATTCTAAGTTAATTTTTTGCCAAAATATTACATTTAAATAAATTTTTTTTGTCAAAATCTCCGTAAAACAATTTGATGCATGCATTCTAATCTGAGTGACGCTAAATATCACGAAAATTATCCATTTATGCGCTTTTTTTAAAATCACGGTTCCGAAAGTAGTCGGATACCTTAAATGCTTCAACTGATATACAGTTGCGACTTACAGGGGAGTGAAACATTAGAAGAGTGCGAAACGAGACGAGGTAAAATTAGCAGATAAAACAATGCAGTTATAGGAGTAAGAATTATTTACCGTGGCTTTATTCTATAAAGTAGTGGTTTATAACTTTTCATGTATTATTATGAATTGAATTATGTTTCAATGTATCTTAAAACATAATTTAGCGTAACGAGTAAGTACATTACACACATTTACTGGGGACCAGGAAAATTTTCTCGAGGACCACCACTTTGGCGACCTCTGTTCTGTATTATTATACTGTCCTACTGTATTATTGGAAGAATTCGTTGCATTAGATAATGGTAATGTGTTTATAGACTCAATTATGGTAGAGAAAGATACTTTAAAGTTTATTCAATGCTAAACAAATATCATTGATGCAGATTCGGATGACGAAAATGAAAGGAATAAAGCAGCTTCTTTTCCCACGTCAACTGATATAAGGACCATCGTGAAAAGTACGTGCAGTTATTTAAACTCACATTCCAATGGTGAAAAGAATTTTAAAAAAATGGATGACATCGAACAATTCGTTGACAATTTGATGCTAAAAAAACAATGCAAATAAAAATATCAGATTATTTTTCAAAAAATCAATGCATGTTTTGTTTTTTAGAAATACTTGAAAATTTTGTATTAAATTTCATTAAGTTCTTGTGAATGTTTTTGTTTTATTAATTTTAATTAAATAAATGCATCTATACACATCTGTTTAAATAAAAGGCACTCTAATAAACTTAATTTTGTTGAATACATTTTATCTTTTGCAATATCCTTTAAAACGAAGTTCTTTTAACACGAAAAATTATCTCAGTCCCCTCAGTTTCGTGTTAAACGATTTTCACTGTTTGTAATAATGGGATATGTTCATGTAATGTCATAAACAATTGATAATTTCAATCACGTGTTTCCAACAAATCAATTCAAAAATTCATATGACGTCATAGTCAATGATAAATACATTACAGACAATCAGGTCATTCGATTCGCTGTTGCCAACTTTTGCGCAAAAGCTTTCTTTTAAAAAGGACATATTTATCAACAATAACACACATATGTAAAAAAAAATATGCACTACTTGATTTAAAAATACACTTTTAATATAAGAATTTTTTAAAAACATTTTTTGAAGAATCTTAATACTTGAACATCTTTATCTAACTATTCAATTTGAAATTTTATTTAAATTTTACAAGTAAAACAACAAGTACAGGTGCAATGTCTGGTTTTGAATTCAAAAGAGAACACTTGATTGCATTTATCACATGACCTAATGAATTTAGTCTATTTATTACGTCATGTGATAAATGCGAGTGTCAGTATTGTAAGCAGAAAGGGGAACGTTGATTAACGATAAAACTGTTTAAACCCCATTTTTATATAAGTTTAAAAGCTATCCTAAGTCAGCACCTCAGATTCTAGAGTCCCAATGGTATTTTTCATCTTTAGTATTTAGGTAATTACAGTTTCTCAAGTAGAGTTTATTAAAATTATATGAATAACCCATTTGTTATCCTTTTTGTTCACACATAGACACAGAATATTTGGCAATAAAATCTTTTGACTCAATCATTCTGTTTAGCAATAAGTAAATAAAAAAAATGCCGATTTTTTTCTGTTCTTTGACGAAAAAAGAATATATCATGTTATTTATACCCTTTATTAAGGGATCAAAGTAAATATAAAACAAAAATAAAATGCAAAAATGAGAGCTTTTCGTTGTGCACAGATAAAAATATTTTAAAAATATGTTTTACGTTAGAAAGTATTTTATCCAATCTACATATAGTGAGTGGATCGGATAAAAACATTTTAAAAATCCAGATCTTTCACAAAATTTTTTCTGTAGAAGAATTATGGGAAATTGATACGTGGCATATTTATTAATAATACAAAATCATTATACGGATATAAAAAACAAATTTTAATTATAAAAATCATTCATTTCAAATTTATCAAACATATAAGATCCACAAAAAACATGCTCCGAATTTAGAACTTAAAGCAACAAATAGTAACGCACTTAAATAATGAATGTTATATGCTTTTAAAACCATGTTAACTATTTTAAAAGTGCCCAACATTGAAAATTCCTTAAATTTTATTTTAAAAGTTAAGCGGTGACCTTTT
Organism: Trichonephila clavipes; assembly: GCA_019973935.1. Lineage (NCBI taxonomy): Eukaryota > Metazoa > Arthropoda > Arachnida > Araneae > Nephilidae > Trichonephila > Trichonephila clavipes. The sequence goes on from BMAU01017470.1 coordinate 1,838,044, forward strand.
CAAGCTATTTTGGAGTATTAGTTTTTCCCATTTGAAATGGAAATAATTCTTGATGCATGAGAATTGTTTTTTGCTGGTCTGATGTTCCGTTCTAGAACATTAACATATAGAAGAGATTCTAAAATAATATTACAACAATGATGCATAATTCTATTTTAAGTTTATAAGGTTAGTGTGAGTAAATTCTAGAATGGATTAGCTTTATTAAATCATCAAGAATGATCATTGTAACGATCAAAAATGACATAGTTTCGCTAATTAAATATTGAGTACATTGTCCCAATATCAATATATTTAGAAACAAATGAACTTGCTAAAAATCAAAAGAATATTTTTGTAATCATTCTTCTTTTCATTCTCTTTGACCTGTACGTATTTAGTAGAACTTCATCTATTAATAGGATATTTGTATAATTGGGAGAGAGAGATCTAGTTTTTTCCCCTCTGTTTCTCTTAGTTTTTTATCATGCTGTCTTAGATAAGATCAAAATAACCGCTCTGTCTTGCTTCGGCGATTTGATGAACTGAAAACAGAGAGAAAACATGTCAAAACTATCAAAATTGTCTTGAAAAGTGGAAAAGATATTGACGTTTTCTCTTGTCAAAACATCAAATAAAATGTCATATCTGTTAAGTCATAAAACGAGTAGTGTGTTCTTAAATTCGTATTATTTTGATTCACTTACTGTTGAATGATGACCTTCAAGATAAATTATTTATATTACTCTCCTGCGCAATTTATGGAAGAGATATAAAAAAATTCTTTTGTTTTAAGTTTTATTATCTGAACTTTTCTTTAAAAAAATAAGAATTACCTTTAAAGATAACGCAACATTGTTAATTAGTTAAAGAAATTATAATGCATTGTCTAAGAATTAAATACCATAATACATTGACTAAGAATTAAATACCGTAAATTCCGAGGAAATAACACACACTTTTAATATAAAAAATAACATCGAAATTTTCGAGTGTGTGTTACGTCTGGGATATGAAAATAGTTGCTTAAAAATAAGAAAAAGATGAAAATTAAAAAAAAACATTTTTTTGTGTACATATCTAAATATTGTTTAAAAAATGACATACATTAGGAACTTTCATAATTGGATAACATGAGAAGTTCGTCATATTCATCTTCCATTATATCTTCAAGCACAAAATCGAATTCTTTATGTTCGTTTTTATACTTTCGAATTCGAATACTCTGATCCATAAATAAGTAATTCTGCGTTGTTCCGTCTAGATTATAAGATGTACTACATTTTTTTCAGATGACTTTGTTAATTATGCGGATTTAGTTTTATATATTACATTTTTTTTATAATCTATTCTCTCACTATATGTACACTTTAAAAAATAAGAGCATTGCGCATGCATATTTGGGTTTCTTGGCAAAAAAAAAAAGGAAGAACGCTATACAGCGAATGTACCTAAAATTTAGAAAATGTATTTGAAAGTGTAGGGGTGCGTTATATGCACCAGCGTTTCTCAAACTGGGGGGTGTGCCCCCTAGGGGGGCGTGATAACTCAGCGAAGGGAGCGCGAGGCATATTAAAAAGTCGAAAACAAAAAATTAATTAACAAAAATTATTAATTTACTGAAAGTATACAAATAAAATACATTCTGACATAATAAGAAATAAATATACATGTACACTGATATAATACTCTTATAAATGGATCAGTACTGCAAAATTTATTTTATAATTCAGCAATACTAAGTTAAGAACAAGTTTAATAATTACCAGTGACCCCATGGGCTTGTCATATACAAAATTGTATACAGGAATAAATTAGAAAAGGAATAAATAAACAAATACTCTGAAATAAGTAAATCCTTCGCAAACACTGCCAAGTTCTTTTCATTGCATTCCAAGGCCTTCGAATAATTTTATGAATAGCAGTGTACAGAAAAGATTGTACATCGGAAAGACGTATATATACGTTTGGGCAATAATGCTTTGCCTGAGTGAGACGTTTATATTGGTTTACTTTGACACTTAAGAGTTTAAAGTTGTATTGAAGCTTTAGCGTCAAAGTATAGCATCACCGAATTCAATACATTGTTATTGTAGGGGGGGCGATGAAAATTATGATTGAATATTAGACCACAAATATGGAAAGTTTGAGAAGCACTGATATACGCAATATGCCGGAGTATATGGTTATTTATAATACAGTATTATTCATATTTTGGATATAGGGAACGCATTCTTTTGACTTATCGCTTGATTAAGAAATTGATACAAAAAGGCCGTCTCGTAAAGTATTCCTCTTTACCTTGCACTTCCTTTTGTTTTTTAATATATTGGATTTAAAGTTGAGTAAATGCACAAAGCTTTGCACGGAAGTGTAAGTAGTTGGATTGAAATCGCAAATAAAGTTTTAGTTATTACTTATTCATATCGTTGATCTTTACTATAGTTTCGCATTGTTTTAATTTAAAAATACATAAAAAAAATATTAAGAAAATCAAAATTTTTATAGTATTGAAGTAAAATTTACATAAAAAGATTATTATTATTACTTATTGCTTCAATTAATGCATTACTTTAATTTCTGTTAAAAAAGTTAGAAATTATCATCATTTATCACCAAATAGATTTTTTTTTTAATTCAATCTATCTCCTCTTGGTTTGAATTTTTTGTTGGAGTTTTTTTTAGTACAAAACATTTTGATTCTGAAGTGAATTGTGTTTGGTTTGTATTCTTAGGATTGTGTTTTCTATATTGTGCGCAATAAAAAAAAGAAGTAATATTAACCCGTAGAAAATATGCAACTTTAACTTTTTCGTTAAAATTCGGAATATTTATTTTGCTGCTCGACAAATTTAGAATTTTCTAATAAATACTTTAAGTTATATGCAACTTCTGAACATTATATATTACCTGAAAAAAAATAAGGCACCATGTGAAATAAGCATGCAAACACAAAAGAGCCGCTGATTGGTTCGGTATTGCAGTGAATTACATGTTGCTGCGGCTAAGTTATCCTTTAAATGATGCTTAAGTATCGTACAATTGATCATTTCTCTACAAAGTATGTGTAAAATTGCTCACAAAAAGATATTTCAAAATTTAAGAAAGAAATCAATAAAAAAAGGCTAGATATATCGCTGAAATTTCTGGGATGGGGTTGAGAAGAGTCCAGTGTATTATTTAAACTTTAGAAGGTCAGAGGTGAACCGTCAACATATCTCGTAATTATCGCAGCAGTGAAAAAAGAACTTTTAAACTTCTGGGATCTTTTCAAGATACTAATGAAGAAAAATCCGCAAAAATATCAACTGTCGGACTCTTCCTCTCTCACACAGCAGTGTTTAACCCGGAAGCGGTCGCGTGGGGCACAAAGACATCCCAAGTTTACGAATTCTTTAATTCTGAGAAAACTGTTTGTTTGTTATCTATGACCTTGTAAGAATTCTATGACAGTCGTCATGGAAACTAAAATGTATCTGTCACATATCTCCCTCTTTTTAGGAAGTGGCAAACGTTTTTTATTCAATTCCTACTATTCGCTCACCCTCCCTTATATTTATTTATTTTGGTGGAATTTTCAATCGTTAGTAAAATACATTTTACAGCGCTCAATCGAGCTGAAATTTTACATACATGATTATTTTGGATGACAATACAGTAATTTAATCATAATTAATAAAAATTAATTGATTAAAACTAATTATTTAAATAATTACAAATACAGCCACTTTGGTATCATTTTTGGTGACTTGTGTCAAAACTTGAAAATATTTTTTTCTCACGTCTTAAAGCATTCAGTTGAACTGAAATTTTTTATACACGATTGTTTTGGATAACAATACGATACTTAATGATAATTAATAAAAATTAATAACCACTTAATGCTGTGATTCTATCATATTTATATACATATTTATATTAATTCTAACTATTTAATTAAAAATAGCTAAAATAAAATTTTTCTTTGTTGATCTAAGTAGGAATTGACTTAATTTTTTTTTATATATTACACACTTTTTTGTATATTATTAAGGTACTTGAGATGACTGAGATCAACGCTCAAACACTTTTGTTCCAAAATATTTCCTATGAACAGACTATATTTTTTCCTTGTGAACGACTTAGTGGTTTTGATTGCTGTGTTGTACGACTCATTATGGCTTACAAATGTAAAGAACAGAGCGTAAGAAAAGAAATGGACAACCACGACCTCTATTGGAGGAAGTTGAAACTGATTAAGGAAGGGAAGAACCTGAAGAAATAATGGATAATAATCATCATAACGAAAGTATATTTTAAAAAAGCGATAAGTATGAAATGTTTGAATTGAAAGGAAAATTTTCAAATGTTAGATAAAAAACTCCATCAAGAACGGTATGAAACCCCAGGTGTACCACAAGACATTTTGCACCTTGTCTATAAGACACAAGCAAGAAAATGTTCAATATGGTATTTGTCGATCATCAATGAACAATAAAACTACAATAACTTGAACAAAATAGGACAGTTTTGCCTGTAAATATCATTCCTGTAACCAAAGCGAAATATTTGCGATTTGTCTCCTTTATTAAAGTAACGTCCATTTGAAACATTTTAGTTTAGTTTGATTGGAATATTTCTCAAATTATCAAAGAAAAATTGAAGAGTCTTTAAAAGTAGATAAGTATGCTTTCTCTTAGTTAAATTATTCACTGAAATTACGATTTTTATCGTGCAGAATAAAAATAATTATATATAAAAAAAGATTGAGATGACTTAGTCATCCCGCGAGACCACTAAGGTTTGTCTCGAATGCGCGCCTTTTCTATGGTCATAAGGACAAGATACGGTTTAACTATGATCATAAGGTCCAGATCAAACTCGCATGGACAAAATTGATCATGTTTTAATTAAAACTGAAGAGATTAAAAAAGTAACAAATCAAAATATAACAAGTAACATAAAAAACTTTTTAAAGTCAATTCCTACTTAGATCAACAAAGAAAAAATTTATTTTAGCTACTTTTTATTTTATAATTAATATAAATATGTATATACATGTGATATAATCATAACATTAAGTGGTAATTAATCTTTATTCATTATCATTATAGTATCGTATTGCCATCCAAAACAATCGTGTATATAAAATTTCAGTTCAATTGAATGCTTTAAAACGTCAGAAAAAAACCTTTTCGAGTTTTGACACAAGTCGCCAAAAATGATGCCAACGTGGCTGTATTTGTAATTCTTTAAATAATTAGTTTTAATCAATTAATTTTTATTAATTACAATTAAATTATTGTATTGTCATCCAAAATAATCATGTATACAAAATTTCAGCTCAATTGAGAGCTTTAAAATGTATTTATTAACGATTGAAAATTCCACCAAGATAAATAAATATATAGAGGGTGTGAGCTATAATAGTAGGAATTGAATTAAAATCAAAATGCACTCAACTCTTTTTTTTTCTCACATGGTGGATACCTTCTTTAGAAAAAACCGTTTAATGAGTGAATGAGCGAATATTGATTATTCCATTATTATTAACGATTAACGAAATATTAGCGATTGAAAATTCCTAGAAGATAAATAAATAAATATATAGAGAGAGTATGAGCTAATAGTAGGAATTGAAAAATTGTCCTGCATTTAGAAATTTAACCAGAATGAAATTTAGTGCTTATGAAAATAACTGAAAATTGATTTAATCCATTGCACTGTAGCGAATGCTTGTAAATGTCCATGTAGTTTATTTTTTATTGTTACGTTTATAAAGTTTGCCTTTGTAAATGTATTTCTATCTTGAAAACTTTTTTAAATGTTAGCGATGGTAAAATAGATGCTGAATTTGTAAAATCCTTCCTGAATGTGGAAGTAAGTCAGTGGATGAATATATTTAAATATTTATATTAAAACGAAACATCTAGATTTGACGTTTCTGTTTGCTATTTCGACCATGAAAAATCCATTGAAGGTCATGTTGTCTGGGTCATTTTATGTTTTGCTGAGAATTTTCCATGGTTTATATTTTTAGGTAAAAGAAACTCCAGATATAGTAAAAACAAGAGTACAAATAAAAATTTAAAACTAAGAAGAAAGAAAACAACTATATAATTTAAAAAAATGCAAGTTACCCATAAGAAAGGAAAAAAAGAAAGATTTCTTCAATTCTTTATAAAAATGGCACAAACGTTGAAAGTCAAAACAATAAATCTTACATCACTATATTATAAATATAAAACATGCTAACAAAAATAGTTTAATTACTGTCTTCATTATAAAATAATTAATTATAAAGCAGACATCTCTTGCTTATTAATAGTACTTTTAAAATGCAAATTCTTTGAAAATATTAGTTGAAGTAATATTTAACAATATTAACGTATTTTATGGCCCAAGGTGACGCATACTGAGATGGGCAGAGTAGGCCTTGGCATTTATGGGCTATTGCGTCACTGAGTTAACTTTAGTTAGTGTATTATATTTGGTTCATGTATTCGGTATTCTTTGGCGTTTCAAGAAATTACAAACATCACTTTATGGGGCAGAAAAAATATTTACAAGAAAATGAAAAGCTATGTAATCTACCTAAGAAATATCCTTAGATATTACAAACACAAAAACGCAGAGGTTAATGATACAAATATGCATACTATTATTCTGGAATATTAATAATTATATTTATTTCCTTGAAGTATTACTTAAATTTTAAGTTTTCCAATGTCATTTCTTTTTCAAAATGCATTTTTTTGCCCTTCTCAGAATGGAAGTGCACATGTTTTCCAGTTGTGGTTGTTTCAGTTAGGCTTGTGATGTAAAATGTTGTTCCTGTCATAATACAAAAAGACCAAATAAGTTTTCCAGTTGACAGGAAAACTATGTAAAATATTTAAATAAGTTTTATTCTTAAAAAGATTTCTTATATAAAAAAAGTAAATGTGTTATTCCCCAAAAGTAAAGTTTTTAGAAATTTAATCCTTTAAGTTATTATTTGGTACATTATGAAATGAGTAGCAATAAAAAAAATAAATTACATATATATATTTAATATTAAGGTGCAGCTATTAAAGTCAGTCCCCAAAAATTAATAAATTACCGATAATCTTTCCCGTTCTTAATTTGCAACTTTTCGAAAAAGAAATTTGAAACTTTTTCAGAAATTGAATTACAGTAGAACGTCGTTTATCCGAACATCAGTTATCCGGAGCGTCAAATATCCGAACCAGATTTTTTGTCAACTTTTGTAAATTTAAAAGGCGAAAAGACTACAAGGACGACCATAGGGATGAGATTACCGACTTTGTCCAATCGATCCCAGGATTTCAAGAATCCGATGAAGGTCTAGAAACCTGGATGACAATCGATGCAGAAGACTCAGTGGATTTCAAATTTTAAATTATAACAAGATTGTGACTTCCATGCAAGCATAATCCGACCCTGTCGACGATGAAACGGATGAAGACAAGGACAACAAGAACGAAAGTAGCAAGGGTACATCAAATGCTGGCGCGTTTTCTGCGTTAGAGACAGCTATGGAGTGGTACGAACAACAATCAGAGGATGTCCTACTCAACTAGAGCCGCTCAAGAGTATCAGAGACCTTGCAGCGAAAAAACGAAGGTGTACAATGGTACAACGAAAAATAAGTGATTATTTTCCACGATAACGGTAAAATTGCGACATTTTGTACTTATTTTTCTTTTTCTTCAAGCAGTTTCCCGCATGTGAGGATTTTCAATACTCGCATAGTGTCCGGTTTCATATACTGCATGGATTGCATTCGGTGTTCGGTTATCTGAACAATCACATATCCGAACGGTGACTGGTCCCAATTGATTCGGATAAACGATCTTCTACTGTATACTAGCAAAATCTAACTAACAACGTATCAGATATTTATTTGACTATTGCGTGCATACAGTTAGAGGAACACAATTTATTTGATATTATTCTAACACACACTTGTTGGATGTTTGTTTTTTAATAATTTGGTACTGAAAATAAGTAAAATTTTAGACTTATAGGTATTCATCAATTTGAAAATGTCCATAATGATTGTATCATACGAACAATTTATTTTATTGAAGGTGAAATTTGGTTTCTAAAAGGAAATATTTGAGATACATGTCGTCTTATACGATTTAAATACAATTTATGTGTTCTATAATACCCAATAGTAGAAAAATCTGCTTAGAAATTTAAAATAATTTATATTTTAAAATTTTCTAAATGATTTTTAGGACCCATCCGGTAAGGTGGTTGTTGACTCTGACTGCTGTGCCGAAGGACCTGGATCCGTAGAGGGCATAAATGTTTGTAGGTGTACATCCTATGGGGCATTAGGCCACTCTATATATTTGTCGAGCCACAAATCCTCTGACCTGGAGGACAGTACGAACCAAATCATGCTGTCACCTGCATAGTGCTCAAAGCTACGGCTAACGACAGGCGTAAGACTAACTCTCCGTGACGATGAATTTCGTGTACCTTGATCTGATGCCCTCAATCAGGTGACATGAGCAACAACAACAATAGTACTGTTATTGTAATAACCCATTAATAATATATAAGGCAGCTTTAGACATTTAGATTTTGAAAAAATCTTACAAAACTGAAGGGCAATTTTTACACCCCGATTTTAAATCTTGTGAATGTGCTTTCTCTGTTAAAGATACAAATCTCGGACTGCTTTTAAGAGTATTTAAAAATTTGATAAAACCTGCTTTTATAGATCATATTTAACTCTCTGACCGGAACATCCGTCTCTCACACGGGGATGATTTGCTTTGATGCCTGTAGATTACGCCGTGGTCTGATTTTGGGGGTGGGATGGCTTGACATCTTCACTTGGACTCTACCTAGTGAGAGGATCACATGGTGGTACTTGGCGATTTTTTTCAACTCACGATACGTGCGATTTTTCTTATCTATCCCCGTTTATCATACGGATATTTCTATAATATTTTTCGTTTTTGTTATTATTATTTTTAGTTATTTGTACATGAATATAAATAATTTCTAATCGGTTTTTATAAAAATAGTAGTCACAATTCTTGAGATAAAAATATATTAATATAATGTGCCTCACAAAAACATAAATATTAAAAATTCTACTTAATTTCATGAGAGATAAGGACAGTTAAAACAGTCCTTAAAGTAATAAAATTAAAAAAAAATTGCGTACCCTTCTGTCAGACGGATGTTTCTAAGATCGGAGAAAAAATTGATATTCCACCCAGAGGATTAAGGTTTAAAAATTTCTTTTTATTAATAGTATTATTTATTATATATATATATATATATATATATATATATATATATATTAACTAACTAAAAATGAAAATCTATGTTATTGAAATCTAGGTATGCATAAACAGTCTCTAATATAATTTAAAATTCTTCATGATATTACAGCTCACTTTTGGCGTCATATTTTAGTTAATACATCACGTACAAGAACAACTAGTTTACAAATCATTATTATAACTAAGAGAGGAAGGAGGTTAAGAAACTATATATATATATATATATTTAAATGTATAAAATCAATCATCAACAATCAATCACAATAATCAATTAAAAAATTGAAATTATACGAATTTTATAATACTAAATTCTATTTCAAAATATCAATGGTGAGTATAAAAGATAAAATTCCATCGTTTTCAAATAAAATTAAAAAATTATAAAATATCCAAGTGCAACCTCGGACTTAGGACCGATAAGTGGGGTTAAACTAGTATGATGGCACCAACCTTCCCCCTATTGCATCATGGTAAGTTAATCGGAAAATATCCATCTATCAAAAATTTAAAAATTAAATAGTTAAAATTAAACCATTAAACTTGAAAAATTACACTATTCGCCATCGCATTCTGAAAGATATTATAACATTAAAATATTAAAATTCTAAAACAAATTAGTGCTTAATATTAGTGAACCAACGAACACCAAAAATGATGCACCCATCTTTAAAATAGTTGTACAGGTAGAAAAAATAGTTGTATAGGTATAAAAAATATCTGAAATCCGGAAGTTCAAATTGAAAAATATTTGAAATCCTAAAGTTCAAACCAAAAAATATCTAAAATCCGAAAGTTCAAATCAAAAAATATCTAAAATCCGAAAGTTCAAATTAAAAAAAAAACCCAGTATATTCCCAAATGAATAGCGTAAATCATTAAAAACTCACCAAAGAGCATCCTATCAATAGTTCAATCCATAATTATTGAACGACTTCTCATATTTAATACAACAACTACCACTCCTATATTTTGCTCATAACTCCTACTAATGCCATGTCAATCCAAATGATTCATAATCTAACATTAGAGTTTAACTATTTGGTATTAGATGGAAATCAGATTGCATGCAAAAAAACTTGCTTGATTGGTCATAAATGTTTGATTGGTCATAAATAATTTTAAAGTGTAGTCGTGTAAATATTGGTCTATGTGTGTATTAAAATGTATCCTGTGTGTGGAATGCATATATACTTCACGGCTGGACCACTAACAAGCTGACTTTGGGGACCTAATGTTGTGTGGAGGATTTGTGCATTTATGAGTTTAAAAATATGTTTAAGAAATATTTTTGATCTATATATTTTCTCAAGACGTTGATGGGATAATCATTCTGTATGCAACAAAATATAAATTTCTGGATATTCTTGAATTTATCAAATATTGTGTGTAGTTAAATTATTATTTCTCATCAAAAAATTTAAAGTTATATTTCTAAATACTGATATATGTAGACAGCTATTGAAGTTCGGTATCTTTATGACATTGAATTTAAATGCTTCCCTTTTATCATATCTATTGCTATATAATTTGTTGTCAATATAATATTTAAATTTAAATCTAAAAATTCAACTTTGTTCGAGTCAAAATTTGTCTGCATTAATTTTAGGTATTCCGGATAAAAATTAATGCTAGGTTTAAATTCCCTGTCGCGACCTATAACAATTAAATCATCTACACTGCTCAAAATAATTAAAGGATATTGCGGTTTTAGGTGGATCTTGTGGCTGGGAAACTTTTTAGCTGATTGATACATGGTCGACAGACGTAGTAGGTTATCTGAGAATAAATTACACATGTTTGGCAGAAAAAATGCATTTTATTGCACATTTGCGTACAAAAGGAAAAAAAAACACAATTTGTGCATATGAGAAAAAAAGAATAAGAAAAGGTGTTTTCTTCAAAGGAAATCATTTTCAGTAGGGGGTATGGTTTCCACGGACGGCCAGCAACGTTGAGCACCTTTGAGGCATGGAGTCAATGAGGCTATTAATCACGAGTTGGGGTATTCTGTCCCACTCTTCCAGAAGAGCTCTTTCCAGTTCTTGGAGAGTTTGTGGGGGTGGTTGGCGGCTAGCAACTCGTCTTCCTAGAGCGTCCCAAACGTGCTGTATTGGATTCATGTCTGGAGAACACGCTGGCCATTCCATTCGTACGATTCCTTCCTCGAAAAGGAAATCCTCCACGAGGTTTGCACGATGTGGCTTGCTGTTATCGTCCATTAAAATGAAGTCATCTCCGATTGCTGCAGCGTAAGGGACTACAATAGGTCTGAGGATCTCATCCTTATATCGGCGAGCAGTCAGAGGTCCATCTCGAAGGATGTAGAGGTCTGTGCGCCCGTCAATGGAGATGCCACCATACTCCAACACTCCTCCACCGCCAAATCTGACACTTTCGTGCACGAACGCAGGATTATTCCTACTGCCACGGTCCCTCCAGATGAAAATACGCCTATTATCCGGATGAACAGAAAAACGGGACTCCTCAGAAAAAAGAACATTGCTCCATTCATTTCTCCTTCAATTCACATGCTCTGTTGCCCATTCCCTGCGGTTGCGACGATGCCTTGATGTTAGTCTAACACATACCATCGGTCGGCGAGCATACAGACCTACACCATGGAGCCGGTTTCGGACAGTCTGAGTTGAAACCGTGGTGCCAGTAGCCGAGCGAAGGTGTTGTTGTAGAAGAGTAGCGTTCATATTTCGGTGTGTGTGTCTCTCTCTCTCTCTCCGAGCCGTTAACACTAAATAACGATCTTCATTGGGCGTTGTTGCCCGTCTACGCCCTTGTCCTGATCTTCGGCCTGCACTTTCAGTCTCCAAAACACGGTTCCAGATCCTGGAAATCACACTTTGTGACACTCCAATGGCTTGCGCTACTTCGGCCTGAGTTTGGCCCCCTTCTAACCTACCAACAACTCTCCAAGCTTCTGAATCGGTTACATGACTTCGCAAAGACATCCTACCCATCGAAACAAAGCAGTCACTGAATGCCGATCATCCTTGTCTTCATTTCAGTTGAAAGTCAAATTTCATTCACTTCCGCTGAAGCGACGTTTTTGACGTCGACCTCAAAATTAGCATACTCCACAGTTTGAAAATCTGAAAAATTTGTATTTGTGATTCTCTTCTTCCATTTTAGGCAAAAAAAAATTTGCCTTATATCTTTATTTTATATAAAACTTACAATATCCTTTAATTGTTTTGAGCAGTGTATTTATCTTAATAAGAGGCAAGAGGGTTCCTTTCTTCGAATTGATTCATAGTGGTGTAAATACAGGTTAGCGAGACTATTACAGGCTGGGCCACCCTGAGGCAAACCTTTGATTTGTTTGTAAAGTTTGTTATCAAAAATAATGAAGTTTTCCTGTATTACAAAACGAATTAGTGTATTAAGCTTTTCAAAACTAATGTAATTATTCAAACCATATTTCTCATACGCATCTGAAAATACCTGAATTATATCTTCTATTTTGATGGAATTAAATAAATCTTCGAAATCGAACCCATGCACAGAAAATGCCTCTTGTTGATCAACTTTCTTTATTACATCATGATTGTTTTATTTAATAGAAGTATCTTTAAATTTGTCTATTGTATCTGGCAATATGGTCCGTAATATATATACATGCATACATACATATACATATATATATAAAAACAGAGTGTTTTTTTTCAGGTATAGAAGTTGAAGTTGGCATTACTTTCCAAGATGGCGACCGATTGACAGCTGTCAAGTGATTTATTCTAAGTTTGGTTTGGCAATTCTTCATGAATAGACTCACGCCTGAACAACGCTTTCAAATTGTGCAATTTTATTTCGAAAATAATGGTCGATTTTCATAAGAGAATTTTATTTAGCGATGAAGCGCACTTCTGGTTGAATGGCTACGTCAACAAACAAAACTGCCGCATTTGAAGTGAAGCTAATCCACAAGTGTATGTCGAAACACCGTTACATCCAGAAAAACTGACTGTTTGGTGCACTTTATGGGCTGGTGGAATCCTTCTTCAAAAACGATGAAGGCCACAACGTTACAGTCAATGGTGATAGGTATAGAGCCATTATTACTAACTTTTTCATTCCTGAATTGAACAATCATGATGTCCAGGAGCTGTGGTTCCAACAAGACGACGGCGCAACATGTCACACAGCTCGTGCACCAATCAATTTATTGAAAGACACATTTGGTGACAGCCTAATTTCACGTTTTGGACCTGTGAATTGGCTTCTAAGATCTTGTGATTTAACACCGAAAGACTGTTTTCTGTGGGGCTATGTAAAGTCATTGGTCTATGCGGAAAAAACCACAAACACTTGACCATTTGGAAGACAACATTCACCGTGTTATTGCCGATATACGGCCACAAATGTTGGAAAAGTCATCGAAAATTGGACGTCCAGATTGGACTATATCCGAGTCAGCCGTGGCAGTCCTATGCCAGAAATCATATTTAAAATGTAATGCCACAAGATTATCTTTCGAATAAAAAAAATTCATGCCAATCGAATAATACATCGTTGTTTTATTGCAATTTAAAGTTCTATACCTCTCAAAAAACACCCTTTATATACACTCAGGAACATTGAAAATAGCAACCCAAGAAGGAAGTTAAGTACAATTGCGAAACTTTGCAAATAAGTACAGCGTAATGTGATATGCAAATGATTCAAGTTTTGTGCCAGTACGCATGCTCATACACGCCCAGGTGGCGCTACAATCAGGAAGAGGGTGATATATAAGCCAGCGGAAATTCGAAGATTCATAAACGTGACGATTACCCGCCGATTGAAGGAATATTTTTGGTAAGCGAAACAGGCCAGATAAACATGCTAGAAGACATGTATCACAGTTAAGCGAGTTTGAGAGAGGCCTGATCATTGGAATGAAAACTGCAGGCTTGTCGACGCGCCGTGTTGCTGAACAGGTGGATCGTCTGGAGTGTGCCGTTTGAAATTGTTAGGAGCAGTAGACACGAGAAGGTATCCACGCGCGGAAAACCGGGTCTGGAGCGACGAGGAAGACCACGAGGAGAGAGGATCGAATGATCGTGCGGCAAGCACTTGTGGACCCCACAGTGACTCGTTCAACGATACGAGCAGACGTAGGCGTAGCAATTGTTCCACAAACAATTTCCAGACACCTTGCAGAAGCAAATCTTAAATCCAAGCGCCCTTTCCGTGCACTTTCTTTAACATCGGAACTTTGGCAACTGCGTCTACAGTGGTGCCAAGCCAGATCAATGTGGAATGTCACAGATTTGCAAAAGGTTGCGTTTAGTGATGAATCCCGGTTTGTTTTGGGGACAGATGATAACCGTGTACCGGTGTGGAGGCGCCCTGGTGAGCGGTACAATTCCCCCACACTGTTCTACGTCACATTGCCCGCACAGCTGGTATAATGGTCTGGGGGGGGGCCATAGCCTATGATAGCCGGTCCACTTTAATTGTGATGCGTGGAACCGCAACGGGCAACGTTACGTTGATGATATTCTTCGACCCCATGTAGGACCTTTCCTAAATGGTCTCCCAGGGGAATTTTCCAACAAGATAATGCTCGTCCGCATGCAGGAAGAGTTGCTCAAGACTTCCTACGTCATTTTCAGACTCTTCCATGGCCAGCCCGCTCCCCCGATTTGTCCCCTGTGGAGCCCGTGTGGGAACAACTAAAACGGCAGATGCCATCGTGTCACTCTGTACATGATTTAGAGTTGGCTGTTCAAGATTTGTGGGCCCATTTGCCTCAGGACTACATAAGGTGTCTAATTAACTCAATGCCGGAGCGTGTGGCGGCATGTATTGCAGCCGGAGGTGGTCCAACGCGCTATTGAAGTTGCTCAGTATTTGTGTCGTTGCACACCCTGTATTCGTTTAATTGTCTTGTTTTTGAGATCAAGTGAATCTCTTATCTGTGTCATTATGTATATTAAATTTCATTTCAATTCGATCTTTCTTCTTGGGTCGCTATTTTCAATGTTCCTGAGTGTATATATGTATGTATATACTCATGGACAAAAAATTTAGCGCACCAAGAAAGAGTCGTCAAAATGAAACGAAATTTTACATACGTAATGACTACTTTGATATAAGCAAATGATTAGTAAATTAATGAAAAAGTTCATGTATTTCAGAGAAAGAGGCAAAAGAATGGAGTATTTAGTACCCGGTTGAACCCTTTCCAGCGCGAATGCACAATGCGAAACGATCGGGCATTGAGGCATACAAGTTCTGTATGATGTCTTGAGACATTTCGTTCCATATTTGCTGTAACCTTGCCTCTAGTTTGTACAAACTCATGGGATGCCCAACTCACCGTCCCAAATTATCCCAGATATGTTCGATTGGAGACAAATCTGGGATCGGGCAGGCAAAGGAAGAATTAAAACAGTGTGGAGACAATCTTGTGACACCCTTGCCATGTGAGGCCAAACATTGTTTTGTTGAAAAATGGCTCCTGGGGGGGCATTGTGTAATTTGCAACACATGTGTTTGCAGGATGTCATAGACATACCGCTGGCATGTGGTGCCATGGATCAATACTTGCGGTGACCGTGTATTTTAGGCAATACACCTCATACCAAGTACCATAGCCCCAACTGAAAAGTACCATTCGGTAGAATTTTTATGCAAAAACAGATCGCCCTTCTGCTGCGCACTTCCCCTTGTACCTTCAAGACTGTCTGAAAGACACTTTATTGACTACATCACCCTAACAAAGAAGAAAACTTATTCAACACGACAGTGTATTGTTTACTGTTCAAGAGACTGTAAAAGGAGGAAGGTGATAAGAGAAAAAAGATTCCGCTACCCAGATTGGGATATTGAGTTATGTACAGTAACGTGTTTCGAATATATTATGCACCATCGAATTTTGATAAAGGTTTCATAATATTTTATGTAAGTGCGAAATATTTATTTAAATTTTGTAATTCAAGGTAAAAGCTAGATATTCTAAGCTTTACATTTTATAGTCAGTGAGAATTGATTCCAAGGTCTAATGATTTCTGCTATACAAAAAGCCAACTTTATCACGGGTCTATTCACGTACTTCCTACTAATCCTCTTGGGAAATAATTGTTCTTTAAATAATATTCTACAGAAAATCTTCCTCCGAAGAAGAAGACGTGAATTATTCAAATCGAGGCTTGTATTTCAAGATTAACTTTCAAGTTCGAAAACAGAGAGATTAGAAGCTAAAGGGATAACAGTTAGTGATTAACGTAAAGTTAGTCGAGAGCGCTTCGTAGATTATTTGATTAAGGTATCCGACTACGTTCGGAACCGTGATTTTGAAAAAGCGCATAAATGGATATTTTTCATGATATTTAGTGTCACTTAGATAAGAATACGTGTATAAAATTGTTTTAAGGACATTATGATAAAAAAAATTATTTAGATACAATATTTTGGTAAAAAATTAAGCTTAGAATAACCTTTTTTCAAAATGTTCTCCTTTTATAAAAAATGCTTTTATAATAAAAATATTTTGATTATATAAAGTAAAGACTTCTCCAGAGAGTCTGAATCAGGATTTTTGAAAAATTCACATTATTTTCAGAGTTACTGACAAGTGAAATAATTATCGGCGTTTTTTCCTTAAAATTTCTCCCCTCTGTTGTAGTAAAATATGGATAAATCTACTTTTAAGTTATATATTTCCAAAATTCTAGTTGAGCCTCTGTACAGACGTCTGAGCTATATACGGGCAAAACGTTATTATATTAGAAGCATTTTTCACAAAAGGAATATTTTGAAAATGGGTCATTCTATGTTCATTTTTTGTAAAAATATTGTACTTAAATAATTTTTTATTCTAATAATATTCATAAAACAATTTTATATACATTTTCTTATCTAAGTGAAACTAATTATTATAAATATTATCGATGTATAAGCTTTTGAAAAATCACAGTTCCAACCGTAGTCTGATACCTTAATATTAAGATTGACGATTTGGTCAATTAGCTGTTTAAATTGGATTAGTGTCTGCTTGAATTAGATTAAATTATAATTTATCTTCAAATATTTAGGAGGTATATGGCAGGGACAGGCTTAGAGTAAGTGATCCAAATTATAATTAAATCTTCAATTATCTTGTCTATCTCGCTGTTGCTCCTATATCTAAAGGCGCATTTTTTAACTTGGGTTGTTGAAATTTGTTACGTTGTTGAGAACTGTTAATAAATTGAGTTTGTTCTGACCCTCGTACATGGAGGTGGCCATCCATTACATGTTTACAGGTAAATACTCAATTATTTAAATAATATTTTTTTACATATTAATTCTTAGGAAATTGTGTATACGAATGATGCTATTATGTTTTAAAAGATATGTATGATTGAAAATAAGCATAAGAAAAATTGGCATTTTTGGATCCACAATCCAGAAATAAAAGGAACCTGGAAGGGGTTAAACACCATATGAATATTCCAATATTGATATTAATAAATCGGAACAATCTTACAAAAACCATTAATATTTTACACGGCAAATATTTTAATTTTTTCCCCTTCATTTTTACTCACGAAACGTTAATAATTTCTTCTCGAAAACTGTGCCTTAAATTTCCTGCTAGCCTCATTTCCATACGTAGCGAATGTAAACTCTATCCCGGAGCAACCATCATACTCCAAATCCTCAACGGCGGAAAACTTCTCGAAGCGGATATTCGATCAGGACAAGCTGAGAGAAAATAATCACATGTCGCGTTAAATCAGGAATCCAGCCTGGAAAATGTTTCCAGGCTACTTTACTTCAAGGTGTGGTGGTTTTCTCTCACCTGCTTTGTCGTCGATTCAGACTTCGCTTAGTTATTTTCCCTTGGGTTACTTTACATCACAAATCTCCGCATTAAGATGGCGAACACAATTAACATCTTGAACTATACAATATTTTCTCACAAAGTGCTGTTATTCTGTTGTGTGTGTAAGGCTAATATGTACCAGTTATTTTTGATTAAGGAATATGTAATTAAATACTGTGCAATACGCGTTTAACGCGAAAACGCTTAAGGCAGGGATGTCCAGCCCAAATAACCTAGCGGGCCACTTCGAAAAAACATTATAATCTCGTGGGCCGCACATAAAAATATGTACCTTTATATGAAAATTTGGTAACAGAAAACATTTATTGGAGTAAAAATTTAAAACAGAATGAATTGAAAATTTTAACAGAAATCATTATTATTCATGTATATAGACATAGATAATATAATAATGTTTATATATTATAATAATGCAATGATCAAATAATGCTTAAAATATCACAGTGTGTGTGTTGCCATTATCTCGAAAATTACAGTGTTCCTTTTGAATTTATCTTTCGTTACTCATTGTTGACATTTGATTGTGTTGTGATTGGCAAACGATTAGGTATGCATTGCCCTTTATCTTAACCCTCCTGAATATTTTTTTAAACTTTACGAAACATTTCTGACTGCCACTTGCTTTTTGGGCACTCCAAACAGAAAAGGAGGAGGAAAAATGAAAGTCGAACACACATAGAATCATGTACCCTCCATAGTAAAGGATGCCCATAATGCAATTCGGAATTTATCAAAAAAGTAATTTATTATAGTAAAATCAAATGCAACTGTTTGATAAAATATAAATCTATTTTAATCTAAAGGACATTTCTATTATAAAAAGAATTTATTTTAAAACAAGTTGACTGGCAAATACATTGCATATATATATATATATATATATATATATTTACAATGATATATATATATATATATACAGTCAGGTCTCGTTTTATGCGGATTTTTTATGCGATTTTGAAGTTGTGCGGTTTGTATTTCAAACATTAGCGGTTTGTATTAAATATGAGCTAAGTGTGTGTTGTGGTACATAGATACTGGAGTCCAAGTTTGTCTTTCTCTTGATTTATTCATAACATTTCGATAAACTTCAATAAAACAAAAACTTAATAATTTTACAAATATTAAATCCTCAATTTAACTATTAGACTGAAATTATTCTAGAAAACAACGGCACTTCTAGAAGCCGAAGCCAAGATCAAGATTTTAAATAAAAATAACCGTGATAAACAACAGCGACCAAACGCGCTGAAGCCAAGTTTTCGATTCTTTTTCATCTGCTACATTTCATTTTTGTCGGGAAGCCCCCCACGTGGGTCTGAGCGCAGTGACCGATACGCTCCGCCCACGCAGGGGACGATAATTCACAACAGTTTGTTTTCCACACATTTCTAGATTTTTGTTATTATTTTTTTTATACTGAGACACGTAGATCGTAGTATTCCGAGAATTTCCGTACCTTTTTGGTGCTTACGTCTGCGGCTCGGCTGCGACAGTCTTAGATTCGCACTCGTTATTTCAGTAGTATTTCAGTAGTATACCGATACGATATCATTATTTCGAAATTATATTTTCTCTTGGCGGTGCCTGGTTCATTTTATAAAAGTTTTATTTTTAATAAGTGGCGAATTTAAGTTGCAATATAATAAGCAACAAATTTTGATTTCTGGATTTAAAGTGAGTGTCGTAAAGTTTTATTTTTCATTAGAAAATCGTAAGTGTAATTTTTTAAAATTTCTTTTCTAAGATTTTATTTGGCCCAATGGAGAAAAAAAACATCAAAGACAGTCAATTTCGTTGGAAACGAAAATTGCAATTTTAGATCGCTTAGGAAAAGGAGAAGGATCTACGGCTATTGGAAAACGTTTTAATTTAGGCGAATCTACTGTCAGAGCAATTAAAAAGAATGAAGCTGCAATAAGAAAATCGGTCATTTCTGGTACAAAATTAAGCACCAAATTTGCATCGTACACAAGGGATGTATTATTAGAAAGAACGGAAAGAGCCATCATAATTTGGATTGAGGAACAAGTTCAAAGGATTCCTGAAAGTGGTTATTTAATCCAAGAAAAAGCTCTTCAGTTTTATAAGTCAATGAAACATTCAGAACCATCAACTTCCACTTCCCAAGCCGGAAAAGAATTTTCAGCTAGCAAAGGATGGCTAACCAGGTTCTTAAAAAGAAATGCACTTCATAATATTAAGATAACACGGGAGAGTGCGACAGCAGACGAAGGAGCAGCAAAAATATTTCCAGAGGAGCTAGCGAAAATAATTGAAGATGGGGACTATTCTGCCGATCAAGTATTTAACGCTGATGAAACAGGACTTTATTGGAAAAAATGCCTAACCGTACTTACATCGCAAAGGAGGAAAAAACTGCAAGTGGACATAAAGCAAGTAAAGATCGAGTCACCTTATTACTTTGTAGCAATGCATCAGGAGATCGGATGTTGAAACCTCTCTTAATAAATAAATCTCTTAGACCACGCGCCCTTAAAGGTAAAGATTTAAAACAACTGCCCGTGCATTGGATGGCTAACCCGAAATCCTGGATGACAACAGCTATTTTTACAGAATGGTTCAATAATTGTTTCGTACCAGAAGTGGAAGCCTATATGAAGGAAAAATCTCTCGATTTTAAAGTTTTATTAATTGTTGACAATGCAGCAAGTCATCCACAATTAGAACATCCAAATGTTCAACTAGTATTTCTTCCGCCGAATACAACAAGCCTTATTCAGCCATAAGATCAAGGCATAACTGCAACTTTTAAAAAATATTATATTAAGACAACGTACAAATTCATCTTGAATAAACTAGAAAATGAGTCCTTAACAGTAAAAGATGTGTGGAAACAATTTTCTATTTTTGATTGTTTAATTCATGTTGCATCTGCTTCCGCTCAAATAAGACCTAGAACTTTAAATGCCTGTTGGAAAAAGATTTGGCCAGCATGTGGGACAGACAATACAACCACTCAAACATCGACACTATCAGATGAAATAATTAATTTGGCACATGAAATTGAAGAGATGGTTTTAATACCTTCAGCCACGATGATATAGATGAATTGCTTGTGGATGATGCATTAAGTGACAATGGTATTATTGATTTAACTTTAGATCTAACTGTAGACGGCGTCGTAGGTCTAAAAGGTGATAATGATGAGGAAGAAAAATCAACTCCCCTCACTGGAAAATTAATTCAAGGTCTTCAACTTTGCAGTAAATTAGAAAATCATTTTCTTATTAATGACCCCCAATTCTCTGAACGAGCCTCTAAATTACAACGTGAGCTGCAGAACTGTATGTCTGGATATCGTGAACTATATAAAAAAAATAAAAGAATCCTCGTCGCAAAGTTTAATTACTGATTACATTGTCAGAAAAGGAAGAGCTACACAGAACGAGAATGAAGTTTGTGAAGATCCGTGGCCTTTACCGCAAATATCTATTGCAGAGACAGTATCTTCTGATGATGAAGGTGATTTGGAACAACTTCGCAAACGGTGCAAACCATTATCAGATAGCGATAATGAATAAAAATGTAAAACTATGTGTATTACTTTTCCATAAAATAAAATGAATTAAGGTTTGAGTACACGTTTTTTTATAGCTTTTATATGAATTTCTTTCAGACATTCGAACTAATTTATCATGCATCTTATTTCTTTTCATGTCTGCAAATTTTTTTTATGCGGTTTTAAGTTAATTTTAACTAGTTGTTTTGGTTTTATGTGATTTTAGAAAACTAAGGAACGTATCCCTACTTTTTCCATTCAAGTAATGTCTTTTTAATGCGAATTTTTTATATGCGTTTTCGGTAGAACGTATCTACCGCATAAAACGATATATATATATATATATACAATGATATATATATATATATGATACAATATATATATATATATATATATATATATATATATATGACTATATATATATATATATATACAATGAATATTGAAAATTCCACCAAGATAAATAAATATATAGAGAGAGTGAGCTAATAGTAGGAATTGAAAAAAAAAACCCCAAGTAATATTAGAACAACAAAGAAAATATTATTTTAGCTATTTTTTATTAAATATATAGTTACAATTAATATAAATATTTCTATACATATGACAGAATCACAATATTAAGTGGTATTTAATTTTTATTCATTATCATTAAAGTATAGTATATCGATCCAAAACAATCGTGTATATAAAATTTCAGTTCAACTGAATGCTTTAAAAGGTGAGAAAAAAACCTTTTCAAGTTTTAACACAAGTCGCCAAAATGGTCGCTAAGTCAACATCATAACTGTATTCGTAATTCTTTAAATAATTAGTTTTAATCAATTAATTTTTATTAATTATAATTAAAAATTATTGTATTGTCATCCAAAATGAAATCATGTATATTAAATTTCAGCTCAACTGAGCGCTTTAAAATGTGTTTTATTAATAATTGAAAATTCCATCAAGATAAACAAATAAATAAACAAACAAATAAATAAATAAATATATAGAAAGTGTGAGTTAATAGCAGGAATTAAACACAATTTAAAAATAGAGATGTGGAAAAGTATTATGTCAACAATTTAGGATATTTGAATCAAGAAAACAATGCGGTGAATACATTTAATATTGTTTTTCTTTTTTTGTTGCTATTTAAATTTTTACACTGCATTGAGATTTCTTTAACCCATTCACATTGAAAAGTCTTTTGGAAATACTTAGGAATGCGCTTCTTTTTTGTGGTCTTTTTCAATTACTTACGTGAGCCATTGCAAAGGGTAATTAAAAGTTATCACAAAATAAACCTTCATTATTAAAAAGTACGTGAAATTTGAGATGAAGTAAAAAGGATGTTTTTTAACCCTTTATCTACCGTATTATGATTTGCTGCAAATTTTTCATGCAATATTTTTTTCTTCAATCACTGAATTAAGGGGACGGTGGACCAATAAAACTAATTTCTTAAATTGTTAGTTTAATTAGCTGTCAATTCACGCCCTCCAGTGTTGCGAAGTTTCGCTCTTTGCAGAAACTTTCTCTTAAAAAGTACATATATATACAAAATGTATTTTATTTAAAAGTATAAACATAAAAAAATATGATTTTTTTTTAATTTAAAAAAATCTTTGTGTGTGTGTGTGAAGAATTTTTTTCCCTAACATTTAAACATCTTTACCCAAATATGAAATTTGAAATTTTATCTGAGTTTTACAAATAGAACTAGTACAGCTGGTTTAATGTTTGTTTTGAATTCAATGGTAAACACGAGTTTATTTTTTCCTGTGACTTCATGAATTGAGCCCATTGTTTAATTGTTAATAAAACATAAAAAACTGCGAGAAATTCAAAAGAGAAATAAATGGCGCACACGAAAGGATTAAATCAAGATCAGAATGACAGAATAGTTTCATTTTTTTTTATCAAAACAAAATACACACACTCATTACTTTTCAAGCTCAAACTGATTCTCTGCGAATTACTTTTAACAAGCAAGCTTAACGTATCGATTTCTTTTAATAGAGAGATTGATTCAGCACTCAAAAGTGTCGCTCGTTTCAACTTTAATTATGATACTCTAATAAGATCTTACGGCTCAAAGAACAGAAAAAAACATTACGCTGTCAATTAGTTCCAGGTGCTTAAGCTTCAAATAAAGGTCATTCTCGTTGCTTATGAGGCCTCTTGGGGGGTCTACGTAAAGTTCAAGAAGACACGGAAAATGGGAGTGACTCTCAATTATATTCCCATAAGATGATAGTCTCTTCTTTCAAAATAAGGACATCTTTGTCATAATTATTTATTTGCTGAACAATTGAAGAGCAGCCAGCCTTGTCTTGCTGACCATTCCCAGTCATAGAACTTGAATGAACGCATCTAAAGGTCACTAAAGAAACGGCAATAAAAATTATTATTCTTTAAGGCTATATTATTGTTACCTTTAACAAGTAATTCTGATCTACGTTTCGTTTGGTGTGGTTGAATGATTTTTGTTTCCGCTCGATTTTCCTTGCGAAAATTCTTTTGGAATGTGCATCTTAACCCTTTATCTACCGCATTATGATTTACTGCAGTTTTTTTCATGCAATTCTTTCTTTTTTTTTTGACTCACTACGATGAAAATTAAGGGATATACATAAACTAAATACTCAACTTTGGAAAACTTAATCCGTTAATGCTGATTAATTAATTAAAGATATTCAATTGGTGACGGGCTCATCGCGCTTTCTATTAATTTTCCACTTGGCTTCTTTGGGGCCGAAAAAGGCAAATTCTTTCCAACCAAATCCAGAAGCGAAGCGTGATTATGCAAATTAGGAACCTTTTCAATAGCAGAAGCTTAGCGTAAGCGGTGTGGCCTTTAGGGAAGTGATTATGCTATTCTGAGTTTAAACGCGTAAGCTGAAGCAAGCCGATATTCCAAAGTTCAAGTCAAGGTGGATATCATTCCACGCGAGATAAAGAAAAGACATTGTGGATTCGAGAGTGTTGCTACTACCTAGGATATAGAGGTAGCACTGATCTACTAAATATTAAGAACTGTGTATAAAAAGAAGCTAGGAGTAAGTGGTAAAGTAATTATAGTGGTCAGGATCGCGCTTATTTGGTAATACGTATTGTGTGTTTCTCACCTCAGATCGGCTAAGTTTAAATATAAATATTATTATTGTATAGTGTTTATGTTAAAACCTTAATAAGGAGATATTAAGATTATGGCAACGCCTGGTTCTTTATTCACTCCCACACCCCTAGGTCACGAAGATCACTTAGAAGTAAGGAATCACCCACACGGGCGAATGCCTAATTATAGAGACTGTTCACTTAAAATAAAAAGTAAAAACATTTTCTAAGGTTTTCATTCACATACAAAAATAAATAAATAAAGCTCTTACCTTTTGACATCAACTACTTTTTCGGAACAAAAATGACAATCTTCGCAATCTGATCAAAATGTCAGCTGGAAACGCAATTTCTGTTATAAAACTATTTGCCTTCCCCGCTAACATGCTCATCATAGAACCCGTGCTGCCATATACCTTGGAAGAGTGGATTTCAAAGAATATTCTTGCGAAGTATCGTCAGAGTATTCGTAAAAATGGTTATTCTATGTAATTTTAAAGTGAGTGGTACTTATTAAGTACCGTCGGTAGATAAAGGGCTAAAATGATATTTCTGAAGACTGAGGAAATGCATAAAATATTCATTCCTTCTTTAATTGATTAAATATGATATGTGTGTATCTATATATTAAAAGAGATCAACTACGTTCGGTACCGTAATTTTGAAAAAGCATATAAACGGATAATGTTTTTGATATTTAGTGTCAGTCAGTGGTGCACACAGGAAATTTTCAAAAGGGAGGTGGTGCAGGATTAAAAGCCCAGCATTCTCATATCATGCTTCAATCCACCGCCCAACATATTCTTTTGATTTTGTTCATTTTGGGGAACAAAAAACAGTAAAAAATTAGTCATCGAATAAATAATTAGCATTAATTAATAAAATTAATTACTAATAACAAATACTAGATTAAATTTAACGTACTATATACATAGGATTATAATCAATCGAAAAAAATCAAGGCCTATGGGCAGGGGGCGTCCAGACCCGGGGCCCTTTGTGCGCGCCACTGGTGTCAGTTGAATTAGATTGTGAGGCCCAGTGACCGAGAGGTAGCGTATTCACTTCCCCGCCATGGGTCCGGATTTCAAACAATCTATAGCTGCAATTAATTGAAAATGAATTTTTCCTTGCATTTCAGTTGTTACATTCTCCATAAACTACCCTTGTGTTTCCTAAGGCTTTTTGTTCATGTTAATTTTGTAAAAATTTTAAGGGGACATGGTACGATTTATGCAAAAAAATTTAATTTAAAGATTTTCAAAAAACTTTTTGGCTGCCTCCTATGTGTGTATATCATGTAAAAAAGATTCTGAGCTAAAAATTTCATAAAATGTGAGACATTTAATTTTTTAAGGAAAAAACTTAAAATCTGTGAAGTGAATTTAAAAAATGCTACTCCTCCTATAAAAGTTTACGTACACGCATGAAATTTGATTTACAAGTACGTCAAAATATGTATAACAAAAGTTGGTATGGGTTTTGCGTTAAAATGATTGGTATTCGTACAATACTTCTTTTATCAATGTTCATTGAAAA
The DNA here is from genome assembly GCA_019973935.1 of Trichonephila clavipes. Lineage (NCBI taxonomy): Eukaryota > Metazoa > Arthropoda > Arachnida > Araneae > Nephilidae > Trichonephila > Trichonephila clavipes. The sequence continues at coordinate 1,864,301 of BMAU01017470.1, forward strand.
TTCTTTAAAAAATGTATAAATTCTGAGTTCAATTATTTTTAAAAAAATAAGTTTTGCTTTGATTCAAAAATGCATGCCAACTTTTGTTACATGTTCTATTAGCAATAGGTAAAAAAAAAATTCAAAGCATTAGACACAATAGAAAACAATCATTAGAATTTTAAATGAAGACAGACTGGTTGTTTTATCTTTCTGAGGTAAATCAGTTCAAAGTTTTGATTTGTCATAAGGATGTGAATAAAAACGAACGTAAAAGCTATCACAATTTTGCATTTTTTAAGTTAAGAGCTTTCAAATTTTGTGAGGTTATAGAAAAGTATATAAAGAATAATTTACACTAAAAAAATTAGATTTGATTTTTTTGACCGATTTTTGTCAATTGAATCGTACTGTGTCCTCTAAAGTTATCTTTATGTTAACATTTAAAACGCCTTAAAACCTTTTAAATTTCAATATAAATCCATATTTGAGATAAACATAATTAACCATAATCCCATTTTCTGAAAGGAAGCGTATCGCTTTTCCGTGCCACAGGTCCAGCGTTCAAACCCGGGCTGGGCAAGGTCGACTCAGCCTTTTCTCCCTCCAGTGCATCGATAAATGAGTACCAATTTTGCTTGGGAACTAACAATTGGGAGTTTCACGTCAGACTGAACACCTGACCGGAACATCAGCTCATGCACTTCAGCGCTGAGATGGGCACAGTAGGCCTTAGAATACTATGGGGTGCTGCACCACGAAGTTTAGTTTGAATTAAAATATAAGAAAACAATTGCTTTAAGAATGCTACATAACAAAAGGAAATTTTTAATTCTTCAATCCTTGGCAAAAAAATGAAGAAAAAGGACACATTTTCAAATAATTTTTTTCATGAAAAATGCGTCTATAACAATACCATTTTTCTTTTGTATAAATAAATTTCTATGCCGGGGATCAACTAAAATTTTTGAAATATGTAAACTTAGAAGTGGGTTTACACATATTTTATATCAGAATAGAGAACTTTTACCAAAACTTCGTTATTATTTCTGTTGGTCTTGACTTTGAAAATAGTGCCAATTTTCCAAACATTTTAGGCCAACCCAAGGTAAAAACTCTAATTATATAAAGGACAAAATATTATCGCTATAGAAGCAGTTTGAATAAAAGGAGAATGCTTTGAAAATAAAGCGTTATATCTGTATATTTATTGCCTAAAAATTGCTTTAAAGTAATTTTTTTTTCTATAACAATAGTTTTAAAACAATATACAATCGAGCCTCCATATAATGAACCTCTATATTGCGAATTTTTCTATATAGCGAACTTTTTCCTGGAACAAGTATATTTGACGATTATCTTCGTAAAATAAACTTTCAATAGCGAAGTGAATTTTCTATATAATGAACTTTTTCTCTTGTGATACAATTTTTTTCCTTCTTTTTTAAGGTATTTCTGGACATTTCAAATTATTTTCTCTTTTAGCATATTTTATGGTGGTCATAAATCTTGAACTGGCTTTACCAGCGACCTGACTCACCTAGAACAAAAAATTTACCGTAATTTTTCAAAAAAATTAACAGTTTTTATGAGTAATTAAATGTAAGGACGCATGTGGTAATGAATGTTTAGAATTACTAGTATGTTTTAAATTTGAAAATATCCATAAAATTCATTAACTTTAATATAAAATTATTTTCTTAATGTTGAAAATACAGTGTATTTCTCGACATTCTTTTTTCTTGTTTTCCCTTTGCAGTTTTTCTGCCTGTTATTTTTATGGGTAAGGTATATAAAATAAATATACATTAATTTACAAAAAGATGTGAATAATTACTTTTTTATATAGTGTTTATGAATTTATATAAAATATTTGCTTTAAGTGGTTTATAAAGTATATTGAAAGATGAACCTTTATACAACGAATTTTCCATATAACAAATTTCTTTTTCGGGATTTAGCGACTTCGTTAAATAGATGTCCGACTGTATTTGTAAATTCTGACACTAAATTAAAAAAAAATTCATCTATGCGCTTTTTCCAAAATCACGGCTCCGAAAGTAGTTATTTATTTTAAAAGAAAGAAGTTTGTTATATCCTTTGGGACTGTACTAAGAATAAAACGGAATAATGTTTTAAATCACATAAAATACGGAAAATATGATAAGGTATGAGTTTGCTCATTCAACTGCGCAACGAAATAGGTCAAGCTGTCTCTGGAGAAGTAGAAACTGAATAATTTACGAATTGTTTTGAATATTGTCTTTAGATACTAGAAGGTCTGAACAACCATTTCTAGAGAGAACTTTTACTTCAAGTTTTGTCTTTCATATTTTTGTGGGGAAAACCCTATAAGAGTTGTTTCCATATGCACTACATATCGTTTAACACGAAACTGAGAAGACTGATATATTTTTTTCGTGTTAAAGGTTATTACAAAAAATAAATAAAATTATTTACATACGAGAGTATACATGCATGTATTTAAAAACAAACAAGCAAAACAAAAGCGTTCACATGAATTTAAGGAAATTTCATTCAAAACTTTAAAACTTTTTGAAAAACAAAGTATTTATTGAGTTTTGGGAAGAGAATCTGATTTTGGCTGACATTTTTCTTTACATTGTCTTTTTTGGGATCAAATTGTTCGATGTCGTCCGTCTTTTTGTTCATTTCATTATTTGAATATGCTCTCTAAATAACTACGCAAACTTTTCATGATGTTCCTCATTTAGGATGTCGTGGGAACAGGAGATGTCTTATTCATTTTATTTCCGTCGTCGGAATCTGCTTCGCCGATGTTTTTTGAACTTTGAACAAACTCTAAAATGTCTTTATTTGCCATAATTGAAGTTGTCACCATCTGTTGCAACGAATTCTTCCGATGATACAGAAGGACAATCGAATATTACAGAAAATTTCAATAAGTGTCTGGTGTTTTCTGTATTTTATACATTCTTAGATGGGAAACCATTTCGTGTTAAGCGATTTTCATTTCGAGTTAAGAGGAAAAAATGCATAGTAGTTCTTTGGGACTGCAGCGACCTTACAGCTCAACAAAACGACTCCAAAACTGAACTGAATTGATCTGTTATTCTTGTAGCGTGCCTGGTTCACCATGTGTTGTAGTTTTTGGAAGCTTACCTCTTAATTGCTCATTTAATCTTTAAAGTTAATAAATGTTATTGTTATTTAATTCAATCGTGTTGTAGTGAAGGATGTCTCTTAATTGCTCATTTAATCTTTGAAGTTAATAAATGTTATTGATATTTAATTCAACCGTGTTGTAGTGAAGGATGTCTAACCACGCAACGCGGCAGTGGTGACCCCTTTTGGACTTAAAAACACGTAAGCTATTCTGTTCTACTGGCCGAATGCAATCCAAATTCTTCTACTACGGATGAGCAGTACGTGTGTGTAGCGAAAGATTTTTTTTTCTCCTTCTCCTCAAGGCCACTTGAAGCATCTGCTCGGAGATTCGTTTCGCTTCCTGCTTATTCAACAATATGACTAGTGAAACCGTTGAAGTCGCTCGTATTGCGTTGCGGCTGCCGCCGTTTTGGAAATCGAACATTCGTCTATGGATTGCGCAATGCGACCATGCATTCACATTCAGTGGTATCTCCAGTGATGATACTAAGTATTCTGCTTTGGTTGCGAACCTGGATGCTGAAACTCTCTCCTACGTGTCGGACATTGTGTTAAGCCCTCCGAACAGTGACAAATATCACACTCTCTTTGAGCGGCTCATCACCCAATTTAGTGACTCGGAGACTCAAAAAATTAAGAAACTGCTTACTGACCTTCAGCTAGGAGATGAGAAGCCCAGCCACCTGTTGCGAAAAATGAAAGAGCTGTCTAATGGCCAAATCCAGGATGACTTTCTGCAAAGTTTGTGGCTTCAAAGAATGCCACCACATATCCAGACTGTTTTGTCTGCATCCTCAGAGCCTTTGGATAAACTGGCTATCATCGCTGATAAAGTTTCTGAGGTTGTTGGTGCGTCCTCGACTATCTGTGCTGCCACAACTGTTCCTCCACCATCCCAGTCATCTTCATGCAGTGTTCAGCCAACCATGAACTCTCTCGTCAGGCAGATCCAAGAGCTGTCTCTACAAGTTGCTGAACTGACAAGAGAGCGCAATTCTTCTCGCCACCAACGATATAGTTCTGACCACCGGAGATCACATTTACGCTCTAGAAGTGTCAATAGAGGAAGTGGCATCTGCTACTATCATCGCCGTTATAAAGAGCAGGCCCGCAAGTGTGTTTCCCCTTGTGCATTTGTGCAAAAAAACGAGTAAGCTCTGTCATAGCTGGAATGGCAGAGCCCTCGCAACATACCAGCCGGTTATTTTTATTAGACCGCAAGTCTGGCCAGAAATTCCTCATAGACTCTGGAAGTGTGTCATCCCACCTTCTCCAACTATGAATAAATCACCTCAGTCTAACTTTTCCTTATTTGCTGCTAATAATACCAAAATTCCAGCCTATGGTATGGTCCGTAAAGAACTGAACCTGGGTCTGAGGCGACCTTTTATCTGGACTTTCATAATTGCTGATGTATCATCTCCTATAATTGGTGCTGATTTTCTAAAGCACTTCAACCTTTTAATCGACCTTAAGAAAAAAAGGTTGGTGGATGTGGAAACTTCTCTTTTCACTCCTTGTGTTTTTTCAAATATTGTACAGCCCTCAATCCTCACTTTAGATGCAAACATTAGTTTTAAAAACATCTTATCGGAATATCCAGACCTCAGCAACCCTTCTTTAATTTCCAAATCAGCATCACATGGCACAGTCCACCATATTATTACTAGTGGCCCACCAGTCACTGCCAGGCCTAGAAGGCTACACCCTAAACTGTATGATGCAGTGAAGGTAGAATTTGAATTTCTTCTTGCTCAAGGCATTATTAGACCTTCCAAAAAAGTCCCTGGAGTTCTCCTCTTCATGTTGTGCCCAAATCTGACTCTACAGTTAGACCTGTTGGGGATTACAGGCAGCTGAATTCTGTTACTGAGTTCGACAGCTACCCCATGCCTTATTTGAATGACTTTGCTCATGCACTACATGGCAAGAGGATATTTTCCAAAATAGACATTTTTAAGGCATTCCACCAAATCCCTATAGCTGAGTGTGATATTCCTAAGACAGCTGTAACAACTCCATGGGATCTTTACGAATATACCCATTTGTGTTTTGGTCTTGTGAATGCACCACAAACCTTTATGCGATTCATGCATGAAGTACTAAGAGGACTTCCTTTTTGTTTTGTCTACTTGGATGATATTTTGTGTTACTCAGAAAATGCTGAGGAGCATCATCGTTCTCACTTAAGAACTCTATTCCAAAGACTGAGCTCATATGGTTTAAAATTAAATATCTCTAAATGTGTATTTGGTGTGACTGAACTCATTTTCCTTGGCCACCTTATCACTCCAGATGGCATTAAGCCATTGCCTGACAAAGTTAAAGCAGTTCTTGATTACAAACAACCAGAGACTGTTGGCTCTCTGAGAAAATTTTTAGGACTGTTAAATTTTTATAGACATTTCTTGCCCAAAACAGCTGAACAACAGTATCTTTTAAGTTAATTTTTAAAAGGTTCTAAAGGTAAGAAGGACTCAAAGCCTTTAAACTGGTCTTCTGAGGCAATTACAGAATTTCAGAGGTGTAAACAAGCTCTTGCTGATGCTGCACTTCTTGCTCATCCTTCACCTTCTGCCCCACTTGCTCTTCATGTGGACGCCTCTGATTATGCCATAGGAGGTTCACTTCACCAAAATGTGGACTCTGAACTACAGCCATTGGCTTTCTTTTCCAGAAAACTTACTTCATCTGAAAAGTCTTACAGTGCCTACGACCGTGAACTCCTTGCTATCTACTTGGCTATCCGACACTTTCGGTATATGCTGGAAGCTAGGGATTTCACAGTATTTACTGACCACAAGCCCCTCACTTATGCTTTTAGGCAAAAAAGTGACAAGTGTTCTCCACGGCAGATCCGTCAGCTAGATTTCATCTCTCAGTTCACCACAAATATTGTACACATTCCAGGATCTGACAATATTGCTGCTGATGTTCTCTCTCGTGTTTCTACAATCATCTTCCCAAGTCAAATTGACTATGACTGTATTGCTGAGACACAACAGACTGATCAGGAGCTTCACACCCTAATAGCATCTGGAACTTCCTTGGAACTCAAAAAGGTAACTTTTCCCAATTCGTCTACTGAAATTATGTGTGATCTATCAACGGGCACAGCCAGACCCTACATCCCAAAACAGCATCGCCAAGATGTTTTCTCTGCTATGCATAATTTATCCCATCCTGGCATACGTCGATCAGTGCATTTGATGAAGCAGCGTTTTGTTTGGCCATCAATCTCATCAGATGTAGCTAAAGTGGGCAAGACACTGCCTAGCTTGCCAAAAATCCAAAATTCATCGTCATACTAGATCACCTCTTTCATCATTTCAAGAACCTTTCCAACGTTTTGATCATGTTCATCTGGATCTCATTGGACCTCTACCTCCATCAAATGGCTACACCTATTGCCTGACAATGATTGACCGTTTTTCGAAATGGCCAGAGGCCCAACCTCTCAAAGACATAACTGCTGAGACTGTGGCTGAGGCCTTCTTTTCCTCTTGGGTGTCTCGCTTTGGAACTCCTGCAATTCTCACAACCGACAGTCCTCGCTCTTCAAAGCTCTTAGCAAACTACTTAGGGTTCAGAAGTGTCGTACAACTGTATACCACCCTCAAGCTAATGGGATGATCGAAGAATTGCACCGCCCATTGAAAAGTGCAATCAAGTACCATGCTACTGAGCGTTGGGCAGAAGTACTCCCTATCATCTTACTTGGTCTACGAGCTTCTCTTAAAGAAGATATTCTGTGTACCCCAGCTGAATTAGTTTTTGGGACCACTATTCGACTGCCAGGGGAGATGTTTGACTCTTCCAAGCCAGATGATGATGTGAATTTTGTTTCAAAACTCAAGTCTCACATGCAATCACTTCACCCTAAACCACCAAAACACCATAGCAAACGTCCAGTTTTTATCCCTCCAAGACTGTTGGAAGCAACACAAGTTTTTCTTCGTCGTGACATGTTACGTCGTCTACTTCAACAACCCTATGATGGCCCTTTCAAAGTCTTACAAAGGAAGGATAAAGTGTTTTTCCTTGACATCAATGGTAAACGGGTATCTGTATCTATTGATAGATGCAAACCTGCCTTCTTTCTTAACACTGAGGACTTGCAACTACCTCAAACCAAGAATGAAACACCTGCTACTGTGGAACCTAATGCAACAGCTCCAACACCTTCTACAGTGGAACATGATCCAACAGCTTCAACGCCTACCCAGTCATCTACACGTTCCGGTCGCAAAGTTCATCTTCCAACTAGGTATCGTTGACACTGGAAGGGGAGTATGCAGCGACCTTACAGCTCAACAAAACGACTCCAAAACTGAACTGAATTGATCTGTTATTCTTGTAGCGTGCCTGGTTCACCATGTGTTGTAGTTTTTGGAAGCTTACCTCTTAATTGCTCATTTAATCTTTAAAGTTAATAAATGTTATTGTTATTTAATTCAACCGTGTTGTAGTGAAGGATGTCTAACCACGCAACGCGGAAGGACCATTGTATTATTCAGTGTTAACCAATATTTCGTCTTAAACGTTTTCGCGTTAACGGTATTTCACTGTACGTTCAAACTAACAACACTGTAAGGACTCAGCACCGGAATATCATTTTTAGATGGCTCATCAGGAGTGAAATTTGATACCTTTCAGGAGCACTAATTAATAAAACTTCAAAAAACGTAGTAAAGTTGTTAGAGGTATCAGTCATTTTGCTGAAAATTAAAATCCTGTGAAACTTCTGATTCTTCTTCACTCATCGACGGTCTGCTTATCGCTGACAGAAACAGTGGGGGAAAAAAGAACTAATGAGTACAAATTAGAATTGCCTAAAAAGATATTAAAATCGTACACCCAATTCTTTGTTTTTTTACACGGTTTTTTTACACGATTTTAAAAAAAACATGGTTCACGAATTTAATAATTTTTTACACGAAACTTTTGCTCTTGCACGAATATTCTCCCCCTCCCCCCCAAAAAAAAATTGGGTATTTGTGCTCTTTGGATCAGGAGAGTTTGATCGAGTTTATGACAGTTTATAATTACAAAATTTACGTTTTGAGATAATTGAACTTTAATGTATAATTACTTTTTTATTAAAACATTCCTCCCCATACTTCAAAGGATCTACATTTTTTTTAATCTTACTATTTTCAATTCCTACTATTAGGTCACACTCTCTATATATTTATTTATTTGTTTGTCTGTTTATTTATTTATCTTGGTGGAATTTTCAATCGTTAATAAAATACATTTTAAAGCACTCAATTGAGCTAAAATTTTATATACATGATTATTTTGAATGACAATACAATAATTTAATTATAATTAATAAAAATTAATTGATTAAAACTAATTATTAAAATAATTACAAATACAGCCACGTTGGCGACTTGTGTCAAAACTTGAAAAGGTTTTTTTCTCACGTGCATTCATTTGAACTGAAATTTTATAAACATGATGGTTTTGGATGACAATACGATATTTTAATGATAATTAATAAAAGTTAGTTACCACTTAATGTTGTGATTCTGTCTATGTATATACATATTTATACTAATTGTAACTACTTAATAAAACATAGCTAAAATAAAAGTTTTCTTTGTTGATCGAAGTAGGCATTGAATTAAATTTTTTTATACTACTTGTTTCTTTTCTAACTTCCTTTGTTTTTCGTAAACATAATTATTTAACCTTTAATCGCCTCTGTTTGTCGAGACGCTCCATTGCCTGCACCATGTAATCACCAGGCTCAATATTAAGTTTTCTCAACATTTTTAGTTTTGATACATTTCCCATAGAAATTATGAAAATTTTTTGCATCCTATGTACTCAATAATACTTTTATTTGTACAAATATTTTCTTTGGTACACGAGACCATATTACATTAATTACACTTTCATTGGGATTTTGTATACCTCCATGTAAACACTTTTCTTGCAAATTCTGGATTAAACGTTTTAATGAGGTTGATTCATGTGACGTCATGATCACGTGATGAGGAGAGCACGTGAATATGAACACAATTTTAAAAATTTAAATTTTTTGAAGAAAATTGGGAAAATTTTAAAATCCTATTCCTTTTGTAAAAATTAATTTTTTGACCTGAAAATTTTTTATAATATTTTTATGGATGTTCTTAACTACTTAAGGGATCGATTTTAGAATAACTTCATTCGTTTTCGAGAAAAAAAATAAAATGTTAATATACAGGCTAAAAATCAACGAAAAAGCCAACGTGTCTTACATTTTATTTTTTTTAAAAAAAGTATTCAGTTTATAGCAAAACGGATCCCTAATTTTATTACATGCTTTATTTTTAACACGCAGGAAAAAAATTGAAGTGATTGGTAAATAATTGTCGAATAATTTTGAATGCACTAAGGTTTCGAAAAACACAAACTGAGAAAAACCACTTTAAAAGTATATAATTCTGAAAAAATAATTATTATAAGCTTAATTAAACTTAAAATACCACTTTAAGATATTAGTTATACATTTTTCTTTAAAATAATTGCATTTTCATATGTTTTCAACTCACACATTTTTATAAATGATCAACTTTTAGAGAGTACTAATTGCACAAGAAAACTCAAGAAAAACTTAAAAAAATTTTTTTTTCTGTCACGACAGAAATTTTAGCTGTTTTTCTTCTTATAATATTAAAGTATTACATTTGTATGAAAAAATATATCAGGAATAAGAACTGAAATTATAAAATTATTAATACAAAATGCCTTAACTTAAAAAAATTTACATGCATTCATTTCACAAGGAAGAAAAATTACATTATGGTATTGCCTCGGAAATATTCTGCTTTTAATACTACACATTCTTTTTTATAGTTATTATTTCTATTTATAAAATAGATTTTTTTATCATAACGCATTTTTAGCTTTTTTTTTTCTAAAAGGGGGTATGGCTGAATTGCCTAATTTGTTTTCAAATGAAGTTTTATTCAACTTCTAACTTTTCGACATGCACAAGTGATATATCAATCGAAAGATAATAATGCAAGGAATAAGATTAAGGTATCCGACTACTTGCGACAACTTTTTTTTGAAAAAATGGAGATATGGAGATTTTTTTGTGATTTTTAGATTTATTTAGTATGTTTTAAGGAAAAAATCGTAAAATTGAAAACAGAAAAAAATTTATTATTATTAAAACGGGAAAAACTGGTGAAAATGTACAAAAAATTACATAAACGGGGCCCGCTCTGCACAAAAATGTTTTGAACAAATTTTCAATTTTTCAGTTTTAATCTGTTACTTCCTTAATCATGTTTGAAATGACCTTCAGGATAATAGATAGTTTAATTTTTCCAAAAACTAGAGCACTCTATCTTAGTGACTATATGAAATTGCTTAAAAAGACAGTGATTATATTCACATAAATGATTGTAAATTTTGAAATAAAACAGTGATTGATAAATCTGAAGATCAAAACACTTCTACTGTTATACGAAACATTCACAAAAAATTTCTGCAAATTATTTTCAAAACTTTGTGAGCAATCGCTGTCCCCGTTTGAGTTTTTCGAAAAAAAAACCATTTCGAGTAAAACCCATTTTAAAGTTTGACATCTTGTGTAAAGTTATGGCATCTTCTTTTATTAAAACACTTGTAGTTTTCATTCTAGTGAATAGACATTAAAAAGCTTAGTATTTTTATTAAGCTAATAAAATGGTCTATAAAATAAAAATATAAAAAATAATTGTGAAATTTTGAAAAAATCATGATTTTAGGGTAGTCGGATACCTTAAATGAAAAAAAAAACAACGATAGGTTTGTGATTTTTAGGGTACCAAGTCCTCTTAAAAACCATTTTCAAACATTAGAAATACAAATTACCATTTACCTTTTGTAAAGTTATAAGTAAAAAAATTATGCAACATTTTTAAAGCCTTTATTCGCAGCACCATTTTAGTAAAAATATATTATTTATCGAGAATTTCATTCTGAATGTGGTAAAAAATTAAGACATTAAATTTTTTTAATGAAATTGTGTTTATTTTGTAAGATAAATTTGTGTGGATATATATTGAATTCATTCAACTTTCAAGCAAAAACAACATACTTTGTTTACATTTTTCGCCATTTAAATGGGTGTGGCCCATTTCAATGATTATTTAAAAAAAAGTTTTAATGGCTACTAATTACCATAGACGTTAAAGTAAGGTATTTTTAGAAAGGTTAAAATCTATACAGTTTGAAAAAGTAAAAATTTCAAAGTTGTCATATTAAGAAGATTTTAGGTTTCCATTACTCCCCCTTTATTATACAAGCAACTTGAGAAACTAATGTGCTAGATATATCTAACTCATCTACCGATGACAGCATTTTTGTTCCAGTTCGTAATAAACGTGCACCCTTGTTATCAAGTAACGATGAATAGTCATTAATTAGTAAATTAATTCCTAATTTAAAATTTAAGTTTTTATGTGTTGTATGTACTTACAAGACTAAATTTTCACTGTACACTAATACAAATCTTTTTTTTTTTCGTAATAAAAATGAATTGTTTCTGTTTTATAAATATTTAACGTGGATTTAATTATTAATTTTTTTGCACGATTCTTCGGGAAAATAATTAAGAGATTTTTCATTTTACACGATTTCTTAAAATTGTGGAACATATCCCCCAATTTACCATAGGTTGCACGTATTTTTTACACGATATTTTTTCACGTTTTTCTAGTGGCCATGATAGCCTAGGGACCAAGGTAACGGACTCGTGAACGGAGTGTCATGAATTCGAGCCTAGTGTCGCTGAAGACCTCCCGTGTAGGGGCGGGATGCACATTAAATATGTCGATAGATCAAACGTCCTCCCGTTGGTGTGGTAGTTAGGAGAGAGGATACCAGATCAGGTGTCGTCCTCGTCACTTGACCATGGTTCAAAATGACGAGATCCGCTGCCAAAAGCCCTCGTGTAGGTGAGCAGTGCGACATCAATATTCGCTCATTCACTCATTAAACGGTCTTTTCTAAAAAAGGTATACACCGTGTAAAAAAAAGAGTTGAGTGCCTTTTGATTTTAATTCAATTCCTTCTATTAGCTTACACTCTCTACTTACTTATTTATTTATTTATCTTTGTGGAATTTTCAATCGTTAATAAAATTCATTTTAAATCGCTCAATTGAGCTGAAATTTTATATACATGATTATTTTGGATGACAACACAATAATTTAATTATAATTTATAAAAATTAATTGATTAAAACTAATTATTTAAAAGAATTACAAATACAGCCACGTTGGCGACTTGTGTCAAAACTTGAAAAGGTTTTCTTCTCACGTTTTAAAGCATTCAGTTGAACCGAAATTTTATGTACGCGATTGTTTTGGAGGGCAATAGGATACTTTAATGATAATCATTAAAAATTAATTACCACTTAATGCTGTGATTCTGTCCTATGTATATACATATTTATAATAACTGTAACTATTTAGTAAAAAGTAGCTAAAATAAAAATTTTCCTTGTTGATTTAAGTAGGAATTGACTTAATTTTTTTAAATTACTTATTTTTTTGTTTTAAAACGCCTCAGAATTGTTTTTATGTCAATGTTAACTTTAAAAAATGCTGAAAGTTAACAGCAAAAGGAATTAACTTTTAAGACTGAAGAACTTTTGAACTATCAAACCCACTAAATGTTAAATGTGAAATTATTTTAAGGCTCAATTAATGATGTATGTTCCATAAAGTCAACAACTGAGTCAACAAAGGTGAAAAGTTCTCTGGCGTTTTTCATTCAAAACACCAATTCATACGTGTAAAAACTCCTTTCTGGGTGAAAAAAGGAATCGGTCGCAGTGTGAACGAAATCAACAAAGGATTTCCTGGCCCTATGGTTATTTTTTTCTAGCACTGCATTGCATTAAAACTTTGTGAAATGCAGATGCATGGTTAGATGGTGAGAATCACGCGAATGAAGCGTTACATTTACACTCAGCGGCGGTCTATCATCAGGAAGCTACATTCTGGAGGATGCAGGTAGGGCTTTTCATTCACAGGACTTTTCAGGGGGATTTGATGATCTGAACCATTTTATTTTATGACTTCAGCCAGAGCGGTAATTCGTTCCACGTCGGCGGGAAAATGATCGTAAAATTCTTGGCATGTTTTAAAAAATGTAGAAGAGAAGTGTTTTGTTATATAGTAATAGTAATTTATGATTTGCTCTTACTTTCAATGTCGAGTGTCGTAAAGATTCAAATTCATCATGCGGAAAACCATTCTTGCTTTTGAATTCTCTTATCGTAAATTTTTTTATTTGTCCAGTCAAAAAGATGTGCAAGCCGAAAATATGCTATTTTGGAAACACATATTTTAGAGCTCCAGTTTTTTTTCTTTCGTGTGTTTGTATTTTAAACTATATCTTGCAATTGTTCTTTGGTAATTTCAGCACAAACACAAAAACGTTTATTGACTTAAGAATGATTCAATTGGCGAAATATTAGAAAATAATTTTGGGTAAGTAATTTGTTTGGTTAAAAATAAATTCAATTTATAGAAAATGCGCTGTACAGGTTAAGGTTGAGCAAACAGCAGCCCGCAAAGAGTGTTTTTGCAACCAGCCAAGACCAGTCAGAAAAGAAAACACAGGGAACATTCATCTCATTAAACCAGTGCTTCTCAAACTTTCAATATTTGCGACCAAATATTCAATCATAATTTTCATCGCGCCCCCCTTCCCCATCCATACAATAACAATGTGTATTGGATTCCATAATACTATACTTTGATGCTAAAGCTACAAAATGACTTTAACCTCGTCCCTCCGACGTATCTAAATGTCTCACTCAGCCAGTGTGTTAATTGCTCGAGACGTATATATACGTCTTTCCGAACTACTATCTTTTCTGTGAACTGCTATCCATAAAATTATTCCGAAGGCTTTGGAAATTAATAAAATGACCTTGACAGTGTTTGCGAAGGATTTATTTACTTCACAGAAAAGGTTTTATTTTATTGTTTTTTAAACTCGTTCTTATAACTCAGTATTGTTAAATTAATTATGAAATTCAATTCAGGGTGCAATACTGATACGTTTATCAGCGTATTACATCTGTGTAAATGTATATTTTATATTTATTATATCAGAATGCATTTCGTTTGTGTATACTTTCAGTAAATTTATACTTTTTTAAAAATTATCTTTTGTTTTCAACTTTTCAATATGCTCGCGCCCTCCTTGTAGAGTTGTCATGCCCCCATAGGGGGGGGGGTGCGCATCAGAGTTTTAGAAGCGCTACATTAAACTGATTCTAAAATTAAGAGAGAGGAACACAGTTCGATTCAATTGACAAAAATCGTTCAACAAATCAGATATATTTTTTTAGCTTAAATTATTCTTTACATTATTTGCTATAACCCCATAAAATTTAATAGGTCTAAATGTAAAAAACACAGAATTATGATAGTTTCTACGTTTGTTTTTATTCACACATCCCTATATAAGTCAAATCAAAACTTTAAACTTACTTATATCAGGAATATAAAATAACTACTATGTCTTCATTGATAATGCCAAGGCTTTTCTTCTATTGTGCCTAATGATTTGATTTTTTTTACCTATTGCTAATAGAACATGTAAAAAAAGTTGGTATGCATTTTTCAATCAAAGCAATACTTATTTTTTAAAAAAATATTTGAGCTCGGAATTTTTTTATACATTTTTTTAAAGAATTTTCAATGAGCATTCTTAAAAAGAACTATTGTACGAATACCAATCATTCTATCCCAAAACTCATGCCAACTTTTGTTATACATACTTTGACGTAATTGTGAATCAAATTTCATGTGTGTACGTAAATAATTGTGTGTGTAGAAGTAGCATTTTAAAATCACTTCACAAATTTTAAGTTTTTTCCTTCAAAAATTAAATGGCTAGCTTTTTATGAAATTTTGAACATAAAATCCGTTTTTCATAGTATACGCACATAGGAGGCAACCAAAAAACAATTTAAAAATCCTAAAATTAAAATTTTTTGCCTAAATCGTACCATGCCCCCTTAAATGTGCTTGCAGCTATATATTTTGAAACTCAAGAGTAGTAAATAAATTAAATAAAACTGATACTATTTTATGTAATTTATATTTATTGAATTTTATGGAACAATTTATGTCTTTTGTTTTTGGTCTGAGATGCAAAGTTAAATAATAAATGCGATCTTTTTAAAAAGGTGCGGCTATCCGGTATCTAAATGCTATAAAATAATTATGCAAGCAAAAAATTGCTGTTTTTAACATTCTTGTATAAGTTTCACTTGTATGTAATGGAATCTTTGGACTCGATTTTTACCCACTTTAAGAGGTCAGATTAATTCGAAAATTTGCACACTTGTCAAGGACATAGGACAATACAATAATTTCATAAATTCATTCCATTGTCCTGTCAGGATCATCAAAAATAATGATCTCAAGATTTGGCGACTAATTCATTATACCGTTTCCAGATTTGGACAATAATTGCATATACCTTTTCCAGATTTGGTGACTAAATTACATGTACCATTTCCAGATTTTGCCACAAATCCAAGATATGACGACTAAACGACCCTACTCCTTAAAAAGGTGCAATCCTAAAAAGAAAACGTTTGTTATTAATACAAATAAAACAAAGTGTTCTTTATGGTAGAAAGGAGGGTGGATGAGTTAGCAATTTTTTACCATAATATAAGTCTAGTTTTCCTGAAAATGGAAATAAAAAAAAACTCGTGCATGTTTAAAAAAATAATTTATGTTCTAACTGCTAAATATTTTTTATAAGTAATGATACGAATTAACATTATAGCAATACTTTTAAAAGGTGATGAATTGATGTCCTTACTGCTAAATATTTTTTATGTTGATAAAGCAATACGTTTAGAAGTGATGATATGAATTAACATTATAGCAATACGCTTAAAAGGTATTAATATGATTGGCATTTAATATTTCTGCTTGCACACTTTTATTAGTTCAGACCTGTATCTATAGAGACGAAATCTTTGAAATACAAGGAAGGATATGGGACTCTTCTGAGGCCCCGTAAACGGAGAGAATAAGTACCCTTCAGACCCATTAATTAATATCCATTGAAGAGCAAGACTAATTCCATCAGCCACGTAATTCCGGTTCCAAATATCAAACTTAAGGATAAATTTAACAAAGAATAAATGATAGTTTTAAAAACTAAAAAAAACAGGCTTTTATTGTAGATCAAACTAAAAAATGAAAAATAATTTATAGTATAAAAAAAATCAAAAATCACGCTTTTATAGTAAATCTAACTAAAAGGTAAAAAAAATAATTCTTAATAAGAGAATAAAATGATTAACGAGAAAATTAATGTCATTGACGTAAAAGCGTGGGTTGCTCTATATTAATTGTTATAATTTTTTACTAGTTCATTAATTTTCTCGTTAATCATTTTATTCTTATATTAAAAATTATTTTTTTACTTTTTAGTTCAATTCACTATGAAAGCGTGTTTTTTAGTTTTTTTTTAAACTATAAATTATTACTAAGACACAGAACCATAGCTACAACCGTATAAGCCATATCAATGATACGGGGCCCCCTAGCTATGGAGGCCCTTAGATGAGTAACAATTGGAAACTTTGAAATAAGTAAATAAATTTCTTTTCCAAAAGAGGGTTTCTAAGGAATTGTGATACAGGTACCATTTAGGATAGCTACGCCAGTGCTAAAACATCACTGCATTTGACAATTTCGAAAGTAATTAATTATAAGTATCATTTGCATTTAAGTTAAAATTTAGTTATTATTGTATTTAATGCAACTAAACAATATAAAAAAGCTCAGATCATTATTTCTTTTCAAGTATGAGTGTACTTATGAATGAATAAAAATTTTTTTTAAATGGATGATTTCTTAAAAACTGAAATAGTTATACTCTCTGCTATTACGATCTAATACAGAGGTGTCCAACCCAAATGACCTTGCGGGCCACTTAAGAAAATGATTATAATCTCGCTGGCCGCACATAAAAATATGTACCTTTGTATCAGATTTGGAAACAGAAAAACTTTTATTGGAGTGAAAATTTTAAACAGAATGAATTATTATTATTGTTTTCATTATTTTTCATGTATACAGGCATGGATAATATAATAATGTTTGTATAATATAATGATGCAATGATTAAATAATGTTTAAAATGTTACAGTGTTGCGATTTTCTTGAAAATTACGGTGTTCCATTTGAATTGATCTTTCGTTACTCATTGTTGAAATTTGATTGTGCTGTCATTCTCAAACGATTAAGCATACATTACCCTTTATCTTAACCATCCTGAATTTTTTTTTAAAACTCTCTGACTGCCTCTTGCTTTTTGGGCACTCCAAACACAAAAGGAGGAGGAGAAATGAAAGCCGCACACACAGAGAATCATGTACCATCCATAGTAAAGGATGTAAAGCAGTGCTTCTCAAACTGTGGGGCGCGCCCCCTGGGGGGCGCGAGCATCTTGAAAATATAAAAAGGCTTAAAAATTATTTTTGGAATGAAGTAAAACAAAATGCTTTCTGACAAAATAAAAATACACATTTACACTGATATAAATTATATATATCATCTGGTTTTCCACTTTCAAAAGATTCCACTTCAAACGCTCATTAGCTATCTTTGATCCCAAAACCAAATAAAAAAGATATTTTGTTTTTTTGCTGTAATCCCGCGATGAGAGATTTTTTTACTACGTTTCTTGTAACCTCTAGAATAGTACTTTTGATTATCATCTCTTTGACCTTCAAACTTACTGGTATGCTTAACTCTGTCTACTTTTCTTTTGGGAAAGTTGTAAATAATATTTTTCTGTTGCTTTTCCCCCCACGTAAATGAGTTTTATGATGTATGGATAAGCATATTGAGCACTTTGAAGGATTAATTGGCCAAGATGTATTTTATGAGTAATCTGAAATTGCATTATAAAAAACGTTTTACATAATTATTTTTTTATAACTGACATCGATGTTTTTGTATCGAATACATTTTTTCATGGGAGCGGTCGCATGAGGCGCTGAATCACTCCAAATTCTGGTAAAACTGTTTATTCGTTAACAATTTCTTGACAGTATCCTCCGATATGACAGTCTTAATGGAAACTAAAATGAATTTGTCACATTTATGCCTCTTTTTTGAGAGTGGCAAACGGTTTTTTACAATCAAGGTACTTGTTTTGATCGAGTTCCCTTCACGACCACTTTTGTTCAGAAATATTTTCTATGAATATGCTATACTTTCCCCTAGATTAACTTTGTGGTTTTAATTGCTGTGTTGTACAACTTATTATGGTTTATAAATGTAAATGAGCAGAATAAAAAAAAAAAATGGGCATCTGTGATCTCTCTATTGAAGGAAGATGAAACTGATCAAGCAATTGAAGAACCTGATGAAATAATGCATATTAATCGTGATAGCGAAAGTAAATATGACAAAAGTGATAGACATGAAACGTTTGAGTTGAACTGTAATTTTCAAATGCTGCCTAAAGAACTCTATCAAGAAAATTAAGATATCAAGAAAACTAAGAAGCCATAAATGTAACACTTCGCCTTGTCAAAAGACACAAGCAAGAAAAGGTTACACATGCTATTTGTAGATCATCAAAGAATAGAAAAATTACAATAACGTGAGCAAAATATGACAGTTTTGATTGCAAATAACG
Organism: Trichonephila clavipes; assembly: GCA_019973935.1. Taxonomy (NCBI): domain Eukaryota; kingdom Metazoa; phylum Arthropoda; class Arachnida; order Araneae; family Nephilidae; genus Trichonephila; species Trichonephila clavipes. Next base: position 1,883,114 of record BMAU01017470.1, read on the forward strand.
TTCTTGTATTGTTAGTGAAAAGTGTCTGTGATTTATGTTCTTTATTAAGGTCACGCACATTTGGAACGGTTTCATTAGTTTTATTGGATTTTTCTCAAATCATCAAAGAAAAATTAAAAAGTCCTTTAAAGTAGGTAAGTACATTTTCTCTTAGTTAAATTATTCGCTGCAATTGTGATTTTTATCGAGCACAGAAAAAAATAATTATAAAAAAAAAGGATTGGGGTGACTTGGTGAAGTGATCGCGCGACCATTAAGGTTAGTGTGGAGTGGGCGCCTGCTTCCGGGTCGAAACATTTTGAAGGTTTCTCGCTTTAAATAATAAAATTAACACAATTATTCTTCATTGGAATTTTTCATGCGTTTTCCTTATTTAATATTAATTCTAAAATCATTTTATATTTTTGTATGCATTGTTGTGCACTTGGTTTTACTCTTCTTACAATTAAGCTATTATATCAAGAATAATGCATTATTTTTTAAAAAATAATCGCAGAACGGGTACTTCAGCCAGTGTACTTATAAATGTATCAGTACTGCACAATGTATTTTATAACTAATTTATTAATACTAATTTAAGGCGACTTGGTACCTAAAAATCACAAACCTATCGTTTTTTTTATTTTCAGTTAATCTTATTCTTTGCATTATTGTCTTTCGATTGATATATCACTTGTGCATGTCGGAAAGTTAGAAGTTGAATAAAACTTCATTTGAAAACAAATTAGGTAATTCAGCCACACCCCCTTTTTAGAAAAAAAAGCTAAAAAATGTGTTATGATAAAAAAAAATCTATTTTATAAATAGAAATAATAACTATAAAAAGAATGTGTAGTATTAAAAGCAGAATATTTCGAGGCAATACAATAATGTAATTTTTCTTCCTTGTGAAATGTGTGCATGTAAAATTTTTAAATTAAGGCATTTTATATTAATAATTTTATAATTTCAGTTCTTATTCCTGATATATTTTTCATACAAATGTAATACTTTAATATTATAAGAAGAAAAACAGCTAAAATTTCTGTCGTGACAGAAAAAAAAATTTTTTTTGAAGTTTTTCTTGAGTTTTTTTGTGCAATTAGTACTCTCTAAAAGTTGATCATTTATAAAAATGTGTGGGTTGAAAACATATGAAAATGCAATTATTTTAAAGAAAAACGTATAAGTAATATCTTAAAGTGGTAATTTAAGTTTAATTAAGCTTATAATAATTTTTTTCCGAATTATAAACTTTAAAGTGGTTTTTCTCAGTTTGTGTTTTTCGAAACCTTAGTGCATTCAAAATGCTACTCCTTCGACAATTATTTACCAATCACTTCAATTTTTTTCCAGCGTGTTAAAAATAAAGCATGTAATAAAATTGGGGATCCGTTTTGCTATAAACTGAATACTTTTTTTAAAAAAAAATAAAATGTAAGACATGTTGGCTTTTTCGTTGATTTTTAGCTTGTATATCAACATTTTATTTTTTTTCTCGAAAACGAATGAAATTATTCTAAAATCGATCCCTAAAGTTAAGAACACCCATAAGAATATTATAAAAAATTTCAGGTCAAAAAATTAATTTTTACAAAAGGAGTAGGATTTTAAAATAATTTTCCCAATTTTCTTCAAAAAATTTAAATTTTTAAAATTGTGTGAATAATATATGAAAATTTTCATCTGGTAACATTTTCTTGAATAGAAACATTGTATAAAATGTTAAAATATAATTTTTAAATACGTAAATAAAGAAGTTTGCTCAAAGGGTGCCAAGTCCCATTAAGAGCAAGTTAATTATTATTAGTGACTTCCATGGGCTTGTCTTGCAGAGCAAAGGTTTTCAAATGAAGGCTTAATATTAGAAATTGACACTCTGAGTTCTTTTTCTATATTTAGCTGAGATCTATATTTTGTCTTCAAAGCAGCCACCGCAGAAAATCCGGTTTCACAAAGGTACGATGTTGAAAACGGTAAAAGTATACGAAATGTTTTTGTTTTCAGTTCAGAAAATTCATCATCTACTTCTGCCCAAAATTGAAAGAGAGTTTTATTACAAAATTGTCTTTTAATTTCGCCACTAGATGTGAAATCTATGAAACTTTCTTCTTCGGTAGTGGAGAATCCTTCTGGGGTATTTTGAAATGGATCTCTCACCCATTCGTAACTTGCTATCAAGTTGTCCTCAGCAAAAAAATATTTTTTAAAATTTTTTGCTTACTTAGCTAAATGATATTCAATAGTTTTATAAACAACTTCCACATGTTGTTCTTCAGTTTTGTAAGTTTTTACACATTTATCCGCATTTTCAAGCATTTCTAGGTTTTTGCTTTAAATTTCGGCTCCATGATTGTAATTTTCTACAAAAAGCATTAATTTTATCACGAGTGTCAAACATATGTACATTTGATCCTTGAAGTTGAAGATTTAATATATTTAATTTCTCAAATATATCGACTAAGTAGCTCAACTTCATCAGAAATAAACCATCTCGAAATTTCTCAGCTTCCGGTAGGTTTTCCTCTTCTAGAAAAATGGTAATTTCATTTCTTAATTCATAAATACGTTGTAAAAATTTCCCGCGTGATAACCATCTTGCTTCACAATAAAATAGCAACGATGAATGCACTGTGCCCATGTCTTTGCAAAGTCCAGAAAAGATTCTTGATTTTAGGGGTCTCATTTTTATGTAATTTACTACAGTCACAACTGTCATTAGCACAATATTCAGGCCAGGACTAATTTCTTTGGAAGCCAGAGCTTCTCTGTGGATCATACAATGTGTCCAGATGCACAGTGGAGTTTTTGTTTCACAAGTGCTTGTATACTTTTAAATCTTCCTGACATTATACGAGCACCATCGGTGCATATTCCGACACAATTTTTCCACTCTATATTTGCCTCGTTTATAAAATTATTTAAAATATCAAATAATGCCATTGCTGTTGCTTTAAGTTTTATTGATTTACAAAAAGTAGTTCTTTTACCGCTGACATACCATCCCAAAATCGAACATACGCAATGAAATGAGCATCTTTATTGCTATCTGTTGCCTCGTCAAGCTGAATTGAAAACAATTTATCACGCAACTTACCGAAAAGCTGTTGCTCTACATCTTCAGCGATATCATCAATTCGACGGGAAACAGTATCATTTGATAAGGGTATGGACTGCAACTCTTTGGCAAAATTGCCTCCAAACATAGTTTCTACAATCTCAATTGCTGCAGGCAAAATAAGCCCTTCGGCAATAGCGTGAGGCTTTTTTACATCTGGCTATTTTATATGATACTTTGTAAGAAGTAAGTAAAGCTTTTTCATTCACTGACAAAGTTTTTTAAAAAATGTTTTTTGTTTTCCGTATGATTTTAATTTTGATTCAAAGAACTCTCGAGGTTTGTTAATGTACTCACCATGAAGCGTTTCGAAATGTCTTTTAAGTTTATTAGGTTTCATATTGTCTGCTGCCAATATTTTTGAGCAAATAACACACAGGGGCTTTTCTTCTCCATTTACTTCAGTAATGGTAAACCCAAAATTCAAGTATTCTTGAGAATATTTCCTTGATTTAATTTTCGGAACTATGCTCGTCTGTGCACTTGTTGATGCTTTATTATCGTCGAATGTTCGCTTATGACTTAAACATTTATCCATGATTTTTTTGTTCCAATTTTCTGCAGTAATACTTAATAGTGTGAATTACAACTAACGCGCAAATTATAAAATGTACATTCAAGATAGATTTGGTAGCTATAGAAGCATCGAATGGACCAAGACTGATTGGAATTGTACGAGGTACAGCATTATTACATGTTTAGCGCAGACGTCCGATAGTTTGGCCAGACTCACGCAGACGCTCGCGAGAATGCCAGATGTGATGGATATGAGAGAGCGCAACATAAAGTAGACTATTTTTCAATTTCTACTATAAGTTCCCTCTCATATATATCTTGTTCAAATTTTCACAATCGTTGATAAAATACTTTCTATTCATTCATTCAAGTTCAAATACATTTTTTAAAACTTGTAGTGGGTGACACTTCATGTTAATACAGTTCTTTCAAATTTTAATTCATTAATTAAATTAAAAAAAATGAATAAATAGTAACAAACAAAAATTATAGTCCAAAAGCATTTATAGAAAGGAAAACTTTTCGTGCTGTCGCCTGTAACGCAATGGATAGCGCGCGCTGGGCTTCTAATCTTAAGGACGGTAGTTCGAATTCCATCCGAGATGGCCTAATTTCTAAGAATGTGTGTGATTTCTTCTTTACTTTACTATTTTCTTACACTAATTAAATTTAATTAATGAATAAATAGTAACGAAAAAAGAATATTCCAATACCCCATATATAGAAAAGAAAAGGAAAAATTGCAAGGAAAATCGCTTTCTCTTTTGTCGCTTAACATTGTGATTCTGTCATATGTATTACATATTTGTATTAATTGAAACTATTTAATAGAAAGTAACTAAAATAAGTTTTTCTTTGTTGGCCTAAGTAGGAATTGACTTAAAATTTATTTTTTATATTACTTGTTCTAATGACATCTGTACTTTTAGAAATGCATGATGGACGAAATAAATTTTTAATTAAATGTCATTTTGCAATCTGTCCCAATTTAAAAAATGAGAAAGGAAAAATAACATAACATTATAATTATTACTTAAAAGTAATTTGCTTAAAATATATATTATATAAAAGTAACGTATACAAAATTTAATACTCAAAGTGCATTATTATTGCATTCAGTACATTATTATTGAGGGAGGGGGTTGGCGATGAAAATTATGATTGAAAATTGGGTCACCAGTAGTGAAAGTTTGAGAAGCACTGTCTTACTTAATTTATTTATTTTGCAAAAAAGTAGTATGCACACAAACTGTAATACTTATGCTATTAATTTGTATGGTTTATAATTAAGATCGCGTATAGTAGCTTTAGCGTCAAAGTGCATTATTATTACATTCAGTACATTATTAATGTATAAGGGGGGCGCGATAAAAATTGTGATTGAAAAGGGGGGCGCCAGTATTGAAAGTTTGAGAAGCACTGATGTAAAGGATATGCATAATGCGATTCCAAATTTATTAAAAAAGTAATTTACTATAGTAAAATCAAATGTAACTGTTTGATGAAATATAAATCTATTTTAATCTAAAGGACATTTCTACTATCAAAAAGGATTTATTTTAAAATAAGAACAGGTAAAAGGCAAATATATTTTAGATTTACATATATATATAAATTTGCCCTCAAATAAATTTCAAAATGAAAACACTTTAAAAATCTGATACTTAAAATTTTTTAAAAACGATTCGGTGGGCTGTAACTTAAATACTGGTGAGCTACTTACGGCCGCGTGTTGAACACCCCTGATCTAATAAATTACAATAGTTAAACGGCCTACTCAGAAAAATGCTAATCATGTCTGTTTAGATGGAATTGTATCTTTCTATTATACAAATTAGGTTTTTGTTATTATTCAAGTTAGATTTTCATGATTATATTCAAAGTGTATTTTTATTATTAATGTACACTCAGGAACATTGAAAATAGTGACTCAAGAAGGAAGCTAAGTACAATCGCGAAACTTTGCAAATAAGTACAGTTTAATGTGATATGCAAATGATCCAAGTTTTGTGCCAATACGCATGCTCATACAGATGCGCTACAATCAGGAAGAGGGTGATATATAAGCCAGCGAAAATTCGAAGATTCATAAACGCGACGATTACCCGCCGATTGTAGGAAGACTTTGGTAAGCGAAACATGCCAGGTAAACGTGCTAGAAGACATTTCTCACAGTTAAGAGAGGCCTGATCATCGGGATGAAAACTGCAAGCTGGTCGACGCGCCATGTTGCTGCCCAGGTGGATCGTTCGGAGTGTGCCGTTAGAAATTGTTGGAAGCAGTGGACACGAGAAGGTACCCACGCGCGGAAAACCGGGTCTGGAACGATCAGGATGACCACGAGGAGAAAGGATCGAAGGATTGTGCGGCAAGCACTTGTGGACCCCACAGTGACTCGTTCAACTATACGAGCAGACGTAGGCGTAGCAATTGTTCCACAAACAATTTCCAGACACCTTGCAGAAGCAAATCTTAAATCCAAGCACCCTTTCCGTGCACTCCCTTTAAAACCGGAACGTCAGCAACTGCGTCTACAGTGGTGCCAAGCCAAATCAATGTGGAATGTCACAGATTGGCAAAAGGTTGCGTTTAGTGATGAATCCCGGTTTGTTTTGGGGACAGATGATAACCGTGTACGGGTGTGGAAGCGCCCTGGCGAGCGGTACAACCCCCCCTACTGTTCCACGTCAAACTGCCCGCACAGCTGGTGTAATGGTTTGGGGGGGGCATAGCCTATGATAGCCGGTCCACTTTAATTGTGATACGTGGACAACGTTGCGTTGATGATATTCTTCGACCCCATGCTGGACCTTTCCTAAATGGTCTCACAGGGGCAATTTTCCAGCAAGATAATGCTCGTCCGCATACAGCAAGAGTTGCTGAAGACTTCCTACGTCATTTTCAGACTCTTCCATGGCCAGCTCGCTCCCCCGATTTGTCCCCTGTGGAGCCCGTGTGGGATCAACTAAAACGGCAGATGCCATCGTGTCACTCTGTACATGATTTAGAGTTGGCTGTTCAAGATTTGTGCGCCCATCTGTCTCAGGACAACATAAGGTGTCTAATCAACTCAATGCCGAACCGTGTGGCGGTATGTATTGCTGGTGGAGGTGGTCCAACGCGCTATTGAAGTTCCCCAGTATTTGTGTCGTTGCACACCCTGTATTCGTTTAATTGTCTTGTTTTTGAGATGAAGTGAATCTCTCATCTGTGTCATTATGTGTATTAAATTTCATTTCAATCCGATGCTTCCTTCTTGGGTCGCTATTTTCAACGTTCCTGAGTGTACTTGGTATGTTTGTTTATGTGCTATATTTAATTTCTATTCTATTATTATTAGTTACAATTTCTATTTTATGTGTATTTTGCGTAAAATATTTAGTTTTACTCTATCATATATTTTACCAACGCCCTCTACTGTATTTATGGGGCCACAAGAGTTTAAATTTCTCCTGAGGTCTGAAAATATAAACAATCTTCAAGCAGGTATAATTCGTTTAAATTCAAATTAAATGATTCGAATCTTTTACACATTATTTTTAAAAGAATGAGGCTTCAGAAAACTATAAAATGTTGAAAGTATAATAATTATTTTAAAAATCATAAGCATATGAAAATTCTGTAATAAATATTAAGTATTTTTTGCGTTGCGCACGCTATTTTCTAAAATAGTAGCCCCTCTGATGTATAAAACTTTATAGAATTCTAAAATGTATCACACTCTTTAAAATCTATTTAATATTAGTATTATATACCTTTTGTATTTCAAAATATTTGTAAACTATTGCAATTTTTTAAATATTTTTTAAAAATGTATTTTTAATTTATTAAAATATGTAAGTTATTATTCTATTTATATAAAAATAGCTACAGTGGAATAAGAATGCATTTAACTTTATAAATAAACTTATAGCTAGTAATTAAAGCTACTATTTTAGAAAATAGCATGAGTGACGTAAAACGTAATACATATTTCTTATGGAAAAGTTTCTTATTTTCATATGCTTATAATGTTTATAATTAAGATTATTTTTTAAATATTTTATACATTTTTGAAGCCCCATTCTTTTATTAATAATGTGTAAAATATTCGAGTTATTTAATGAAAATTTAAAAGAATTATACCTGTTTGAAAATTGTTTATATTTTCAGACCTCTAGAGAAATTTAACACCAATGAGACACATTATCTCTGACGCGATGGCAACAAGTTGTTTGCTTTGACTTGTTTGTGTAATACAATCTCTGTGCAGTTCTCAGTTCCTGTACAATCCCTCGTTAGGGGAGGACCTCGCCGCTCGAAGCTGCTGATATTTGTCTATATCCTTTATATTCTAAATTAAAGTTGTTCAGTTTTTAAAAGCAAGAGTCATCTTTATTAGTCCCGTGTGGAGGAAATAAATATCCATTTAACTCAATTACATGCTTTGTTCTTCAAGTTGCTTCAATACTTTTTAACACAGATTCTTTTGAATATCAATTAAAGGCTTAGAATATATGATTTAAAATCTAATGAACATTATTCTCGCGTAGTTGACGATAATGTGTGCATAGCCCGAATTACGGCAGATAAAGACATTTTGGGTTTTAAATAAATATTGCAGCTTCTATCCCCACATTATCCTAAATTAAGAGTATCATGAAATGCGCAGTTAATTAGACGTACATCCCACTGGTGAAATGAATAACAAAATGGGGGGGCATTGGATAATTCGTTGACAATTTGATACAAACTATACAATGTAAAGTAAAATACGAGATTATTTTCCTAAAACTCAATAAATGTTTGGTTTTTCAAAAAATGTGAAAATTTCGGATTAAATTTCAAAAGTTCTTTTGAATTATTTTGTTTCATTGATTTTTTTACATATATGCGTATGAACATATCTATGAAAATAAAATAAAATCTAATAAACTTAATTTTGTTGATATATGTTTTTTTTTTTTTGCAATATCATTTAAGACGAAATTCTTTAAACACGAAAAAATGTTTCAATCTTTTCATTTTCATGTTAAGCAATTTTTACTGTATATGAGATTTTTTTATTATGGTTTAATAAAAAGAATTTCTGTTAATTTTATTTCTAGGTTGTCACAGAATACGATACTGCAATGCAGCGCTCAAGTTATAACGTGAATCACAATCACAATACCAGACCCTGGAATCATTTCATTATTCCATGTTTATTTTCCCGCCTAACTTTTCTATCTTGTTTGTTGATCGTCACCTACATCATATGCATCACTCGCGAGTTCACCTACATTCTCAACTTTCATGGATACGTCGCATCAACCAATTGGAACCGCCAACCCCACATCAAACTATTTGGCAGAAAATTCAGGAAATTATCAATGAACAATAAAAAACACTTTAGAAATAAAGTGACGAGTAATAAACAACTAGATGACTGGCGTCAAGTTGCAGACAATGTTTATGTGTATTCGGCATACTGGGACAACAGATCTTACCATGAACCTGTAGTCCGAATAATTGTTGGAGCAAACATTGGTAACGACACCTTGGAGAATCTAAAATGTTTACTGAAGTACGGAAATACAGAATTGTTTGAGGAGGTGGCAGCCACATATAAAGTTTTATTTGAACACCATTTACAACAAAGCAGAGCTGTTTATGTTTATTGCAAAGTTCTGAAGAAAAAGCCGCCTTCTAAAGTATCATTAGTGCTCTCAGAGTGGAACAGTGCCTGGACAGCGAAAGTTTTTTGGATGGAAGTTCGTTTGTTGCAGGGAAAATCGCCGTCTGGATTAGGTATTTGCATACGGCCGTTGTTTAACTATACAGACATTTTTCGAATGGTTGAATTTATAGCTTACTATGAGGCACTTGGAGCAACCCATTTCACATTTTACAACCACGATTCGTCTGAGAACGTTGGTAAATTAATAAGAAACTTGCAGGATCTCAGTTACTCAATTGAGCTACTTCCATGGAAGTTACCAACCCAAATCGAAGACATGTGGTCCATGGGACAAATAGCTAACATCAATGATTGCATCTATAGGAATATGGCCAGAAATTCCTACATTGCTGTAGTGGACTTGGACGAATTCATCACTCCAAGACACGCGATGACCCTCCAGGATTTGATTGTTGCTCATGAAAAAGGTGGAAGAAGAATCGGTAGTTTCGTGCTCAGAAGTTGTGTTTTCTGCTCCGAGTACAGTCAAGACATCTTGCCTAGTAACATACCTCCTTTTATAACTCAAACAAGTGTGAGAAGAGAGAATTGGATTTATCCATTTCTGGTTCGGTCTAAATATATAGTAAAGCCCAGAGAAGTTATAATGGCAGGCATCCACCATGCCTGGAAGCTATTGCCAGGTGCGGAAGAAAGGTTCATACCTGCAGGCCAAGCGCTGGTGCATCACTATAGAGCAGATTTATGTCCAGGAAAGGAGAAAGATTTAGGAAATGGGATAATTGACCCTATGTCTAGAAAGTATTTGAATCCTTTGCTGAGGTCTAAACCTTTAGAAATTTGGAATCAAATTAATAACATGGCAAACGATGAATAACTGACACTACAACAAACGTCCAATTTTGCATTTCATACATCTTAAGAAAAAATGCTTGTATTTCAAATGTCAAAACTGAAACTTTTTAGTCTCCAATTACTTTTCATAACTTTTCTCCCCCTCTTCCAAAGTTTTCACACGTATTACTTATTTACAATCCATAGTATTTTATTAAAACTAAGTTTTGGCATAAAAATAAACATTGGCATGTAAATAGCTCAATTTCCCGACTAGTTAAAAATTATTACGTTAATTATGTTTTCGGGAATTATGCAAACTAATACTATTTATTCCGATATCCGTAGGAGATTTTATTATTTTTCCTTTTTTTTCATCTTTATTTATTTGCATTTTCATAAATATTGTTTAAATATTTATTTATATTTTTCATAAATAAAACACTTCATATTTTATTACGACAATACTCTCTTGTTTTACTTTCCTTGTACACTCACGCATACATAACATAAATATATATATAATGTAATAAAAAATATAGAATGTATTTTTTTAAACTTTTCTGAGGAGATAAAGAAAACAAGATCATCACCCATTATTTAACTTCCTGATATACTAATCGTTCGATTCAATTTTATTTTGACGCGTGAATAACGAAGAAAATCAGTGTTAAAATTGTAAAAAATATGTTTTCTAGTAGGCTGCATATTGTCAACTAAGCCTTCGCAGACACGCGCGTACCCAAATGTGCGATTCATTTCATGGAGGTACCATCTGGTGGTGGTTCTCGCTGCCACATTTTGACGCTTGAACTATTGGAACTACCATAAAATTGTTATAATATTTTTACTGTAACATAACACTTTGTTGAAGTATTCCACTCGTATGTTTATTTAAATTCCTTTGAATAGGCTTTTTTAGAAAGAATGGGGGCCATTTTCTGACGAAAATGTATCTATTATTTTAAATTTTTGATTAATTTCACTTGCGGCTTAGAAAAGTGATTCTCAACCACTGTGCCATCAAATTCTTGAAGTGTACCGCCATTTTTTTTTTAAATTATAGATTACACTCTGAGAAAAAAAATCCGGATCCGAATCTTTCGGCCGTTTTATAGAAATAAACCAGGGTGCGGACAGACTTTTCCAGGGTGCGGGCTTATTCAAAAATTTTCAAACTGTTGCGGTCCACCCAATGTTAGTGGGAGCATACAAGGAAGAAGGGGGAGGTCCACTGGTCGGAACCCTCCCTCATAGCTGTTGATTCTTTTCGAATTATTATAATACCAAGCCTTTAGAATGTAAAATTTAATTAAATATTTGTTATTAATATATTTTTTTTATTATTTATTGTTGATTATTTATTCAATAATTTTTTTTTTACTGTTTTCTATTCCCAACAATGTACAAAATTAAAAAATATATGTTAGGCTGCGTATTGGGGTATGATGCGAGAATGGAAGACTTTCGACCCTCCCCCCCTCTTTTTGGAAAAATTCTTGCGTCCGCCACTGCCCAGTGTCGTAAGTGCGGTGAGGTAGTACTAGTTATTATAAATTAATAGTTAATAAGGAAATATACTTACCTACTGAACTAAATTTTAAAAAAAACTAACACTTTTAAAACCGCAATTAAAGCAAAACGCAATATACTAACATAATAATAATAGCCACAAATATAATATCAAATGTGATGCATTTTTATCAAACAATTCAAATATAAAAAATAAACAATTTTATCTAAAGTTAGTTTTCGTTGTTATAGTCAATAGAAGACTTATATAGTCTGTATACCTCAGCCAATCTTGAATATTTCCGTATATAATTATTAACTGCTAATATTCAGGCGGTCACTTCCAAATGTCTTGGCGGTCCACCGGTCGATCGTGATCGACGTAATGCCCACACCGGAAATAAACTAAAGGTATTGGTGGCATATTTAACTTATACGTTCATGGATAGATTGATACAAAAAATTTGATTGGGTTCGTAATCTGTTTGCGATAACGAATACATCTAAATATGAATAAACTTTGAAGGAAGAGGGAAAACTAATTTCGCTCTGTAATAATCGAGATTTAATTTCTAAACATTCTAAAGAGTCAGTTAATTAATTTTTGATTAATATTAGAAGTGATTATCCCATAAGGAAAAAACTTTTTAATTTTGTTACTATTTTCTGCATCTTATGTGCGTGAATTAGGAGTTTAAGTATTAACAAATGTAAAAATGAAAAAAATAAATCATGACTTTGAAATGTGGATGATGAAATGAGAAAGGTATTATCATTTTTACGACCAAATATAAATGAAATGATCAAGAATTATCACAAGTTCAAATTTCGCATTAAAATTTTTCTTATATTTAATTTGTAGTTAATTACTAAATAAACATTTTGTTGTATTTGTCACACATGTTTTTTTATTTAACATTGAAAAAGTTATAATCATAAACTATTTTATATAGTATATTACAGATAAGTAAAATCCTTTAAAACTTTTATTGTTAGCGTGAGGCCAAATTCTGAATTTCGCCCCTTTTCAAAAAAGGTTGAGAATCTCTGTAATAGACAATTAAGCCAATAGATTTAATAACACAGACGCAAATTATGGTTATATTTTGAATAGACAGCGTAAATCAATATGATTTCAAAACAAAAATTTACTTGAAAAATTTAAAATTGTTTTATTTAAGGTACCGCCTACGTTCGGAACCGTGATTTTACAAAAGCTCATAAATGGATAATATTTATGATATTTAGTGTCACTTAGATTAGAAAACGTATGTATAACTATTTTAAGAATATTATTAAAATAAAAAATTATTTAAGTACAATATTTTGACAAAAATGAACATAGAATGACGAATATTCATAACGTTCTCCTTTTATGAAAAATGCTTCTATTATAATAATATTTTGCCTGTATGTATTTCAGACCTCTGAACCGAGGCTAAACTAGAATTTTTGAAATATATAACTTAGAAGTGAGTGTTTCTATATTTTACTACAACAGAAGGGAGAAATTTTAAGAAAAAAACGCCGATAATTATTTCAATTGGTGGTAACTCTGAAAATAATGTGAATTTTTTTTAAAAAAATAGTTCAGACTCTTAGGAGAAATCTTTACTTTATATAAGCAAAATATCATTATTATAGAAGCATTTTTTTATAAAAGGAGAACGTTTTGAAAAAAAAGGTTATTCTATGTTAATTTTTGTCAAAAATATTGTATTTAAATAATTTTTTTGTCATAATGTCCTTAAAACAATTTTATACATGTATTCTAATCTAAGCGACACTAAATATAATGAAAGTTATCCATTTATGCGCTTTTTTTAAAATCATGGTTCCGAACGTAGTATAAACTATAAATAGCTATAAATACTTGTCATACTGCTAAGCAATATTAACATACTTAGAATCGTTTCTTTAAAAACAATGCAACAAACTTTACGTCATCACTGTTTAATTCTATCCAATTGCTAGTAATTTATATGAGCAAATTAGTTCTATAGAAAATCGAGAAAGCATTCATAATATTCAAGAATCTCATGCTTAAAAAAAATCCTTTGTCAAAGTGAAGTAGTCAGCAATAAGGAAATCCAAAATGAAATCCATTATGAATCTGTCGCCAAACACCAAGGTGTGTCTCTTTCAGAGGGCTCCCTGAGGTTGCGATTTTCCTAAAGTATTCGATCCTTCCATGCACATCTACAGTTCCTCTCCACCTTTCGCCCCCTAACTCAATCGAACGGTTTCCTGATTCTGCAGAACGTAGCAAAGAGCAGCTTCCTTTGACATTTTCGTTTCTTTTTTTAAAACGAGAAGAGATATTAAAAGGTGTGTGGATTAAAAGAAGCTGACGTTTCGTGTTTTATTTTTCCCTTCTATCATCTCAACTCCACTCCAATCTTCGACTGCTTCCCTTCCATCCATTCTCTCAGCTTTTCCGGTCTCCTCCATGATTTACTCTTGGGAATGACAGAGAGAGAGAGAAATGAAGTGTGAAATCGTCTGCTTATTCGCAACATTGCGTTCCATTTTAAAATGGCTTTAATAAACTTGTTGTCGAGGGTTTTGGCGGATTTTTTTCCCGTTCCGTTTTGTTTTTAATCCCCCCGAAACCGATGGCGCAGCAATTTAAGTGGGTTTGGAAGAGAGGAATGCAATTTAGTATTGAATCGAAATGAGGCCAATAAAGAAAGCAACTGATTTGTTTCGAGATTGAAGGCTTAGCTGTAACGTGTTTTGCATTTTTTTTTCATTTAAAGATTTGAGAGATTGTATTGAAAAGAATATAAGTAATAGCGTCATTCGAGTTCATTTTTTATTTTTCTTTAAGATAATAGTGCCTTATTTAAGTTATATGCAGTATACTTAAGAATAAATCAGGAGTCTTCATTCGTAATCCTAGATTGTTACATGAAAATCTTAATATTTTGTAGGATGTTACTGATGCAAGTTAAATAACTGTACTTTTTCGAAAAAGAAAAGAAATTCATGGCGGTTTAAGGTGACTGTCTACCTTTAGAGTCCAATTTTTTATAAAAACAAATTTTTGAAACAAATTGAGTGTTTCTTGGAAGAAAAATAAACAAAATAATATATAAATACATAAAAAATTTTAAATAGTTATTGTACTTTCAGAATAATTAGTTGTTTTCAAGGAAATTTTACCAAATTTTTACTAAAACAGGTAACACTGTATAAAAATTTCTATTTAAAATTTCTAATACAATTATCGTAATTTTCTTTATACACAGCATACATATTATGGTGCTCTTCAAAATGAACCAAAGTCTAAGAGAAATCTTAAAATACAAAAAAATACAGACAATTATACATAATAATATGAAAATTTGATATTTTTTATGTTTTTCTTTATAAAAACTACCCTAAATAAAAAAAATATTTAACCTACAACAAAACTTATGGTCCAATTTTTTAAAAAAATAGTATAACAAACTTTCCCACAAAATTTCAAAACGTTATCTGGTTTGGTTCTTAAGGTATCATATTATCTAGTAAAGTGTTTCTTTCGAAAACATAATTTTGAGAAAAACTCATTTAAAGTTTTATCTAACTGCCCTTTTGCATAGAGTGATGTTTTTTTTAAAATCGCTATAACTATTTTTCTATTTCGCGTAAAGGAAAAAAAATGTTTTGGAAAGAAAAAATGTTCAAACTGTAAGATTCTGAATTAGAAATGCCTTATGTAAACGAAAAACGACATTTTCAAGGTATGCAGTCATCTTAAGGTATTCGATTGCCCTAAAATTGTGAATTTTGCCGAAGAGTGACATACTTTTTAATGATTTTATTTTATAGTCCAACATATTAGCGTTATAAAAATACCAAGTTTATTATTTTTCATTGACTAAAACAAAAACTACAAATGTTTTAGTAAAAGCAGATGCCACTACTTTAAACAAGATGTCATACTTTAAAATGGGTTTTACTCGAAATGTGCTTTTTTGAAAATGGTCATACAGGAACAGGGATTGCTCAAAAAGTTCTGACCATAATTAACTGAAATTTTTGTGTTATGTTTTTTTCAATAGTAGAAGTGTTTTAATCTCCTCAGATGTATCAATTATTTTTTATTACAATATTCACAGTCCCCTATGTGAATATAATCACTGTTTTTTTAAGCAATTTCATATAATAACTAAGATAAAGTGCTCTAGTTTTTGTAAGAATTAAAATATCTCTTATCCTGAAGGTCATTTCAAAGAGAAAAAGCAAAATGACATAAGAAAGTTGAAAAATTAAAAACTTGTTCATAAACGTTTTGTTCAAAATGGGTCCCATGCATGCAATTTTTAAAAAATGTTTACCCATTTTTTCCCATTTTAATAGTAATAATCTTTTTTCTCTTCTTAATTTTAGCATATTTTTCTTTAAATGTACTAAATAAATCTAAAACCCACAAAAAATACCAATACTCCATTTTTTTTAAAAAAAAAGTTGTCGTAAGTATTCGGACGGATTCATTTTAAACATTCTTATAAACAAAACTGATCGATAGACTGTTTTTTAGTGTCATACTACAATGTAATATGAGTGTTTTTGACAATAAAATTCCTAGTTTTTAAACTTCGGTTAAGTGACGAGGATGGCTGGTACCCCACTCTCCAAACTTCCTCACCACACCAACGTGAGGGCGTTAAGCCTTGAGATATTTAACGTGAATCAGCCCCTCTACATTAAAGACCTTTTGTGATGCAAATATTGGTATCGACAAGGGTTTCTGATTTCCCGGTTTTTTCTGTTCCTGGGAATACAACAAAATTTTTTAAAATTTAAAAACTAACTATTTTTAAATAATGTTAATAATAATTATATAAAATAAGGCTACATATCACACAATTCAAAATTAAAGACTCATTTATATATTGAGTTTAAAAAAAAACAAAACGGAACGAAATCTGAAGAGAGAAGTATTTCGAAGGAATAAATAATTATTCTGAAGAAAGAAATTATATTGCAAATTCGAATACAAAAGAATTTACTTAGTGCTTTATTTATTATAAGCTACCTTTATATTTTGCAAATGCTATTACCAACTAAATTTATTATTTTCACCTATATCACACACACAGACAGAGGAAAAATCTTTCCCTTAATTAAAAGTTGTAATTCTTTTTTAATGCAATTTACTTTTTTTTAGTACTGAAAGCAAAAGTCGTTAATGACAGGGAAAAGATGTTACAATTAAAGATTTTGCAAGTTAAAAACCTCGACAAAAAGTTGGCATTTAAGAAATAACCGATTTTTTTTTGTTTATGGAATTGTTTCATTATTGTTACATAAACATGAATAAATATTAATGTAAGAATCTCACATGAAAATTTGGTAAAAAAGTAGTAAATAAGAAAAGCTGCGAGATTGCTTAAAAATATTCTTCCTCGAACAGTTTGGGGGTTCATTATTTACTTTGAATTTATGATTCAATTAAATAGCTCCCAATAAAAACAAGTATCTGAAAAACTATTAAAAAAACAGATTAAATAAATAATATTTTTAAGAATTAGTGCTTACGTTATCCACATAAATTAAGATCTTGGAACTTTTATCAGATTGGTCGTGCTGGTAGACAAAGAAATGAGATTCCTTTAAAAACTAAATGTCTTTAGTTAACAAAGTGATGCTCGATAGACCGACAGAAACTGATCAGAACAAATAGTTCCCCACGTCTAACTGGAAAAATTCTCACCAATCCTATGTGGTTTCTTATTACATTCTAACTCCACTTCTGGGGGAACATTCTCCCGACCAGGAAGTTTGGTGTGAACGATCATAAATTGCCACAATTCGGGAATCTAAAATTTATTCCCGAGGTTGAAATAGCTACCTCATGGAATATTTAAGCCCTGTGCCATTCCCGGGAACTAAGTATAATTCCTAAGAATACAAAAAGTGTAGAAATCTTACGATTTCTCGGGTAAGAAACCTTGGTACCGACGAATCGAGTAAAACACTAATTCCTGACCAGTGATAGTAAAAAAAAAATGTACAAATTCTTAATTTTTTTAATACAAAATATATGTAATCAAGATTTTTGTATCTAAAAATTACATTCTATAATTATCGCGTAATGAGATATAAAAAGAATTGTGCAACGTCTAAGAGGGCTTACTGCTGAATAGCTCCCAGTGTGAAAGGGGCAAAACATACTTCTTACTAAAAAAAGTAGTCTTAAAAATTAAATTAATTTTAAGTATAATAAGTTGAATAAATTTCTTTTTATAAATCCATCTCAATCCCAAAATATTTTAACAGAACGTTTATGGAAAAACTGGTCTTTTAAAGGTTTACGAAAATCATTTTTAAAACTTTTATTTCTCTATTTATGAAATTCTCACTGTTGTTTTCTATAGTATACTTTAACAAATTTGATTTTTTCTAAATAATCCAAAAATCAACCACCACGAATTGCCACCAATTCAAGCCATGATCGAATGAGGGGGCTGGGCGGGGGGTCTACAAATAAAGGGGTACCTCATTTTATGATTTTGAACCACTATATATTTGTTGTTGCTTTTTATGTCACCTGATCTCAGCTGTATCAAATCTAGCCCTACGAAATTCATCATGGCAAGGATGTACGCCGACCGTTAGCCTTAGCCTTGAGCACCAAACAGGTGACTTACGATTTTGCTCGGTTTCAACCCAATTTTGAGGGAGAAAACTTTGGAGGTGGCCTCCCATCTCTCTTCCCCCACCACCAACCTCACGAGAGGGCTTGCGGCTCGACGACTATTTAGAGCAGTGCTCCGCAACCTTTTTATCGCTGCGGACCGGTCGGTCAACGTTTGATAATTTTACCGCAGTCCATTGAGGGTGGGACTCGTTGGTTGTTTATGTTTTAGATTGTTTTGATTTAACAATTTTAATTTAGTTACATTTAAATATGCCTTCAGAATAAAATATAGTTACACCAAAAAGGAATCAAAGTAATTTAACATGGAATATAAAGTGATTTTCGTGGAAAGTTTCACAAATCCGAGAGAAATGCACCACTTTAAATAAAATGGCAATATTTTAATGTTCTTTAGGCGGCCCGGCACCATTTGATTCACGGACCAGGGGTTGCGGATCACTGATTTAGAGTACCCCCCATGCCTCAAAGGCACAACGGCACTTTTCCTTTTAATTTTCCATTTTCTTTTCTATGTAGGGCAAGGATGACGAACCAATGGCACGCGACACAATATTTTGGGCAAGCCACTGATCAAAGCGGTTTCCATTTTAGTTCAAAATAATAAAGTTCACTATGAAGTACTATGAACAAACACGAGTGATCGGTTGTGGAGGGGTGAGGAGCACGCTCGTTTGTTATTGTTATTGTGTTTGTAATTATTATTACAAGAAATTACAAGTGTTTCTTCAACTTGAAAAAAATATGAAAGATTTAGATGCACATGAGAAACCAGATGTAGAAAAAGAGTTATTGAAGAATTAGTTTCTGTAATTGATTCTTCAATCAAGGAGTTTTCAACGAGATTTTCTGAGTTTTTGAAATGCAACTAATTGATTTCCGCTCTAGTTCAATATAGATTCAAAATTTTATTGAAATGAGGGAAAAAAATGGAATTTATTGAAACACACACAGAGGAAGATTAACAATTAATATAGGTAAAAATGATAATAATGAAATTTTGGGAACATGGAATTCGATTCCAGACACATTTAACTATTTGAAGAAGCTGGCTCATCCTATTTTAACCATATTTTCATCTATCTATGCCTGTGAGTCATAATTTTCAGAGATGAATAACATTAAAGACTCGCCGAGAAACCGTTTGGCAGATGTCTCCAATTCAGCATGCATTCTGCAAAAAGTAATACACAGTATAACGTTATTTATCCGAACGTTTATTATCGTGAGCGTTAAATATCCGGACCAGTTATTTTTTTCTTATCAACTACATGTACCGTATATGAATAGGTTTTCAAACAGTGCGGGGAATCGCTCGAAAGACAGAGCCTTAAAAACGTATGGAATAAGCTGTGGCCAATTTAGAAGACGAAAAAGACTTCAATGATGACCACAGGGAGGATATTACTGACTTTGTCCAATCCATCCCAAGATATGAAGAATGCGACGAAGAAGATGTAGAAACCTAGATGGCATGCGATGCAGAAGACTGTAGATTTCAAATACTAAATGATGACGAGCTTGTGACTTCCCTGCAAGAAGAATCCGACCCTGTCGACGATGAAACGGATGAAGACGAGAACAACAACAACGAAAGTAGCAAAGGTCCATCAAATGCTGACGCGTTTTCTGTGTTAGAGACAGCTATGGAGTGGTACGAACAACAATCAGAGTGCTGTCCTACTCCATTACTGCTACTCAAAAGAGTCAGAGACCTTGCAGCGAAAAATAAGTGATTGTTTTCCACAATAAAAGTAAAATTCCGACATTTTCACCCATTTTGCTTTTTCTTTACTTTTTGTCCGCATGTGATGATTTCAATACTCGAATGGTGTCCGGTTTCATATACTGCATGTATCGCATTTGGTTTTCGGTTATCCGAACAATCGCGCATCCGATTGTTCCCAATTGATTCGAATGAACGACGTTCTACTGTATTACAATCCTAAAATAAGTTATTTGTCATCTAATCTGCAACAACAGAAGGCACACAAAAGTTACTTTTATTTGAATTGCACGTATAACTAAAACATTTATTACCATACAGTGCAAAATGACTTTTTTCATAGTAAATAAAGAATTCTAAGTTATTATTCAGTTTTATTATTTTTCTAATAATCACAAATCAATTATTTTACGGCACGTATATACCTCAGCAAACTTTCTTTAGAAAAAATGGCACGTTGATCCATAAGGGTTTGCCACCCCTGATATGGGGTCTTCGACTATCATTTTGTATGTTATACTATTTATTCATTAATTAAATTTAAATATTCTAATAAAATAAAATCACATTCTCAGAAATTAGGTTATTTCAGGAGGGATTCCAACCCCGATCTTTGGATTAGAAGTCCAACGCGCTACCCGGTGCGCTACAGGGACACAACGTTCGAATATCCTTTCTACATTTACTGTTGGACTATTATTTTTGTTTGTTACTATTTATTCATTTTTAATTTAATTAATGAATTAATATTTGAAAAAACTGTATTAACATGAAGTGTTATCTACTACAAGTTTAAAAAATCTGTATTTGAACTTGAGAGGATGAATAAAAAAGTACTTTATTAACGATTGGAAATTTGAACAAGATATATAAACAAATATATATAGGGAAAATGTGAACTAATAGTATAAATTGAAAAATATGACTTAAGGTATCCGACTACGTTCGGAACCGTGATTTCAAAAAAGCGCATAAATGGATAATTTTCATGATATTTAGTGTCTTGGATTAGAATACACGTATAAAATTATTTTAAGGACATTTTGACAAAAAAAATCTTTTAAATACAATATTCTGGCAAAAAATTAAATTAGAATAGCATTTTTTTCAAAATGTTCTCTTATAAAAAATGCTTCTAAAATAATAATATTTTGCTTATATAAAGTAAAGACTTCTCCAGAGAGTCTGAACTATTTTTTTTGAAAAACTCACATTATTTTCAGAGTTACAACCAATTGAAATAATGATAGGCGTTGTTTTCTTAAAATTTCTCCCCTCTTTTGTCGTAAAACATGGATAAACTCACTTCTAAGTTATATATTTCAAAAATTCTAGTTGAGCCGCTGTAGAGAAGTCTGAGCTATATACAGGCAAAATATTATTATAATAGAAGAACTTTTCACAAAAGAAGAATATTTTGAAAATGAGTCATTCTATGTTTATTTTTTTGTCAAAATTTTGTACTTAAATAGTTTTTTATTGTAATACTATTCTTAAAACAATTTTATATACATTTTCTAATTTAAGTGACACTAAATATCATAAATATTATTCTTTTGCACGCTTTGCAAAATCACGATTCCGAACATAGTTGGATACCTTAACGCGATTGGAAATTTGAACAAGATATATATAAATAAATATATATAGGGTGAATGTGTGAACTAATAGAAGGAATTGAAAAATATGACGTAATGTCTTGAGATATCTGACCCCAATGATAAAAAGTTTCATAACAGTAGTCCTATTCCATTTTCACCAAACAAAAGCCAGTTGTCATCTACCAGACACAAGGGCAATCTTTTTGATAAAAAAGGAGAAAAACTTTACTCCAAATCGCACTAAGGAAAAACAAGAACCATGTCCTCTTTGGTGCTTTGTCTTTTCGTCTACGTACGTAGAGACGAAAAATGCCCTAGGTTACGAATCGGAAAGTATATATCTTTCCAAGAAAAAGCGGAATTTGTTTTAGGGTATTTACTTTTTTTTTATTTATCAAAACAAAAGTTGGGACGTTATTGGAGGAGACAGGTTTTTTGTTCTCAGTGAGTGACATTCGTTGCTATGGGAACCAGAGATCGGTGGTGACACGTGCTGGAAGCAAAGAGAGAAAGAGTCATGTTTTTCTTTCTTTCTCTTCTTTTCTTTTTAAAGTTTATGGTCGAACAAAGGAAAAATTCGGAGCAAGCTCGAAAATATTGGTGGGTCTGGAAAAATTATTTGGAAAAGGTACGGAATCTGTATGGATCTTTAGAAATTGTTCGGTATGTTTAAGACATTTTGAAGTTATTGAAGCGAGGCTTTTAGAAATTGGTTTTTTGGAATCGAATCCTTTATTGAGGATCAATGAATTATTTCCGTTATTTATAAGGTTTCTTGACGATGTACAAAAAAGGTTTTCTTTATTTCGGATTGAAAGAAAATAAATTCTGCTATTTCTCTCGGATAGGGGAAGTAGATGCGTTGGAAAATGTATACACACACACATCCATTCACAATGCTTGAAGGAATAAATTATTATGCACGCCGAGTAGTTTGAATATTTTGCAGATGGAGACCAAAATGTTATTTTAAATCTTCGAGAAAAGAAGAACACAGTTTGGTGTGAGAACAAATTTTTCCCCCAAATGAAGTATTTTGAAGAGAGAAGGATCACTTTAATTGAATGTAAACATGAGTAAAACACATATGCAGATAACATCATGATTTAAAATTCACAGTTGTAGAACATATCATATGTCAAGTGGCTGAGTGATAGCTTATCGCACTTTTATGACACACGTCTGGGGATCCAAATCCCAGGCTGGGCGAAGCCGACTCAGCCTTTCATCCCTTCAGTGGGTCGATTAAATGAGTACCAAGCTTGTGTGGCTTGTGTGCTGGTACTCATTTTCTATATTCTATATTTCGCGTCAGATTAACCATCTAACCAGAACTTTTGCACATGCACCTTAGCACCTACGGTCACGAGAATTGAAATAGGTACATTAGTCCTTGACCCTCATGGGCTGTTGAGCTAATGAGTAGTAATATAACACATCAATAGATGTAATTACTCATTAAAAACTAATATCAGAATTTTATGAAACACCCTGGTGGCAATACATACTAGTAAATGTCAATGTAAGAATTGTTAAAGGTTGCTAAGGCTATGTTGCAAAACTTCCGTGTGCATTCATCAATTGTTACTCTACATCTTCAATATTTTAAAGAACCAAAATCTTACTGCCAGCACTTTCCATACATTTTTGATTGACAAAAGGTCTGATGACTTCGCTGGAGAGGATCCAAAGATATGTGAGCTGTATGAACGATATTAACTTGCCGGAAATTGGCTCTATGATAACATGCCAGGAATGTTAATGTAACATGCTATAGGATGTTTGAAAATATGTTTTATCAGTTAAAATTATTCGTAGAATGATTAGACGTGATCTGTTGTCATGAAATGTAAAATACACGCCCTCATATCAGTGATGAAGGATATATACTTCTGTAAAAATAAGCTTTATTAAAACCACTAGCCTCGGTCCCTTTACGTAGGATACGATAGTCATTTGTTTCTAGACTGAAGTGTGGCTCATTGCAGAGCATCATGTGATGCTAATTTGGTAGTGGGTATGACGATCGCCTAAAATACCATTTTAGACGACTATGTTCAAGCTGTCGGTTTAAAGGCATACATCTTAGAGCAGGGGTACTCAACCTTTTTTTCTGCCGGACCGCATACATATCTTAGCTATTTCGCGCGGGCCGCATACATATGGCTATTTCACGTGGGGGCCGAAACATGAAAATTAATGGGTGGGGAGGAGTGAAATGCTTTAAGACTAAGATAACATAGAAAATTTAAAATGTGTAAAGTGGTCAAAGTATTTAAACTCCTATTTTACTTTATTATTATTATTATTATACATATTTTTATTTTTGTCACTAAATTTTTCTTAATTGGAAGCATTTAAGAATAACTCCTTGACAATTTCTGAATCAGTAAACAGTTTTATACGATTGTAAATAATATAACAGATTTCGTAAGGTGCCTTTGTTACCGCTGTGATATTACCACTGTTAAGATTATTCAAGAAAGTCCATTTATCACATCTTGAAACAAATCTTTGAGAAAAAGTGTCATTGCGTGAGTGATTCCTGTTACTTGGTATTTTTTAATTACAACACTTTCGAGACAAATCAAACAGTTACTGAACGATTCTTGTTTTTCACTACAAAATGGTTAGCTTCCCAATCGTCTTGAAGCAATATATTTTCTTGGAAGATAGTTAAAAATTATATACACTGGTGTGCAAAAATTAAGGACGAAGTCGAAAAATTAGCATATCAGCTGAACGAAGAGGCAGAGCGGACAGAAAGACCAATCAGGAGATTAAGTAAAGTGATGTACGGTAGCACATGCGCAGATATGCAGGTAGACGTAATGGGGGAGTGTCTGAGTAGTATAAAGCATGTTGTCGGTGTAAGATCAGTATTTCTGGCAAAGAGATTGCACGCCGTATAGCAGTTAAAATCACATCGAGTTGCTGCCTCAGCGAGAAATGGCGAATAATAAATCTGTTAGACGACATCTGGATGCTTTTACCCGAGGTCGAATCATTGGGAAGTTGGAGGAAGGCCGCAGTGTGACAAGTGTGGCTGCAGAGTTCAGAATTGCTCACAGCATCGTTTCACGACTTTGGAGACAATTTCAAACTACAGGAACAGCTATCCGGGGGTTCAGTAGTGGTCGTCCACGAGGAACCACACCCGCAGATGACCGGTACATTGTCTTACAGGCCAGAAGAAACAGGAGGCAGACAGCGGGAGAAATCGCTAGACACACGACACAGGCGACTGGACGACCGATATCACGTTTTACCGTGGCCAGAAGACTGCACGGTGGTGGTCTGTTTGCACGACGCCCTGCACAGTGTGTACCTTTAACGCCTGTCCATTGGAGAAGGCGTTCTCTGTGGTGCCGGGAACACCGGAATTGGAGAGACAATGAATGGGGACGAGTACTCTTTACAGATGAGAGCAGATTCAGTTTGAGTAACGATTCTCATCGCATACTCATCTGGAGAGAGCGGGGAATTTGCAATCATCCCTCGAACATCATTGAAAGGGACAGGTATGGAGGTCGCGGTGTTCTCGTTTGGGGACGCATCATGCTTGGTAGTCGTACAGACCTTCACATCTTCGACGCAGGTTCAGTCAACGGGACCCGTTATTGTAACGAGATTCTTCTTCCATATGTGCGTCTTTTTAGAGGCGCTATGGGTCTGCAGTTCCTTTTCATGGACGACAATGCACCATGTCATCGCACAGCAGCTGCCGAACAGCTCTTAGAGAGTGAGGATATTCAACGTATGGATTGGCCGGCACGATCTCCGGATCTCAATCCCATCGAGCATGTATGGGATTTTCTAGGCAGACGCTTGGCAGCTCGTAACTTACCACCAGTAACGATTCGGGAGCTTCGATTGGCGCTGCAAGACGAATGGGCAGCAATGCCTCAACAACTCATTGACACCCTCATTTTCAGCATGGGCAGACGCTGTGAAACCTGCCTAGCAGTCAGGGGAGATCATATCTCCTACTAAAGACCGGATGTTTCTTGCTGGACACCCATCACAGGGATGTTTCGGCCTTCAGTCGCATTGCGCTCTATGCTACTTTTTCAATATATCAAGCTTCTTTTTATCCCTCTGATTTCTCTTTTAGTAAGTCTTGCTTACATTACACATGTCCTTACGTATTGGGGATCTTACGGTATTAAATGTGTTGATTTGGAAAGCTTTTGTACAAAGTTATATTGAAAAAACCGTCTCGTTCTTAATTTTTGCACATCAGTGTAGTTCCACTCATGAAATGGTTGTTACTACACTGTTATCTATTATCACTAATCAGACAAATATTATCAATACGCACCCATACGACATCGACAGCAAAAAGCAAAATTGATATATTTGATTTTTAACATAGAATTTCCCACCAAATTTTAATTAATAAATGAATTTCCCAGAGCAATGGGCCATGACCGGGTCACTTAAGAAGACCTGGTGGGCCACAGGTGGCCCGAGGGCTGCAGGTTAAGTATTGCTGTCTTAGAGCCACTACTGTGATGATGGTAGAAGACATTGAAGATTCTATGGTATAACCATGTATAGCAAACAATTGATGCGCTTTGAAGCAGTTCCAACCCTTGCTCAAAATCATCCGATCTTTCCTCGAAATCATACAGCTTCGCCTTTCATAGCCTTCATCTTGATGAGTTCCTTGAAGTAACCATTGCTACCAGCCCTTTTTAATATCTGCATCCGGAAGGTGAAAGGGGCGCTCTATTGCTCAGAATGATCAGACAGCTTGAGAAGGTGCCCCCCTCGGGTGCCCTTTTCCTTGATTATTAGCGTGAGCTAGAGGTGTAGGAATAAAAGAACTAGGAGCCGTCATGATCTTAATATGACTTTATTAAGATCTTTAACTTAATCGTCTAACAAATTAGATTATAATAATGTAAGTGAGAGAATCTACGGTGGCAAAATACACAATATATATAATAATACCGAACTGATGTAACCCGGACCACTATCAATACTAATTCGCCTAAGCTCTATTCCTAGACTATCACAAATCCGAATATTAAATAGTCACTCCTACCTTTAATGTAGTCTGAAGTAGCAACCACAATAATCCTAGATGAAGTTGCGTATTCGCTAGGGTGCAATTGTATACACCTTGACTTTAGAGATCTCTATCACGTATAATTTCTGTTTACTTTCACTTGACGTTTTCCAAAACCTCCTCACGCTTAAACCATGGATTATCTTAACATTCCTCAGATTGCCACCAAGCTTACTCGTAAGTTCTGATATTTAAAAAAGCTTCCTAATTTTCATCTTTCCTTCACGCTTCACTTCTTGGGTTTGGTTGGAAAAGAGTTGCCATTAATTCTGGCCCCAAAGAACCCGAAGGACATGTTAAAGAAAAGACGCGTGAACCCGTCACAAGCTTCAAGCATCCCGAATATGTGACCCCATTCAAAATCCCCCAATTGACACTAATGTCTTAGATTGAGTGTGGACAACTTGTTTTGGCTTGTGGCTCACATTATGGGAGCAGAGGATACCGGAGAGCCACGCCTTTTTTAAAATGATTGCATTCATTATAAAAAATATATATAATATATAAGCTAAATAAAACAGTGTCGGTTTTATCTAATTCATTCCTTGTGCTAATTTCGTATTGTCTATAGAAGCAAGCACATTTCATTTTAGAATCAGTTTAAGGTAGTGCTTCTCAAACTTTCAATATTCACGACCCAATATTCAATCATCATTTTCATCGCTCCCCCTCCATACAATAACAATGTATTCAATTCAATAATAATGGACTTTGACTCTAAAGCTGCAATACGACTTCAACCTCTTGTATGCCACCAGCATATATAAACGTCTCGCTCAGTCAAATAATTAATTTTCTGGACGTATATATACGTCTTTCCGAAGTACGATCTTTTCTGTGCACTCCTATCCATAAAATTATTCCAGACGCTTTGGAATGCAATAAAAAGACATTGGCCGTGTTTGCGAAGCATTTACTTATTTCAGATTTGCTTATTTATTCCTTTTCTCCTCCCCTCCCAAAAAACATCGAAACATGCACATCTACATGGAAAATAGTGGCAATGGAGAGTGAATTGCGTAAATTTGAACCGGCAGTTAAAAATTATTCATAAACCGCAGAAATTCTCAAGATAAGTGTAAATACAAGCCCATGGGGCGACTAGTAATTATCAAACGTTCTTAACTTAATATTGTTAAATTAATAACAAAATACATTATATAGTACTGAAACATTTATAAGTGTATTATAATAGTGTAAATGTGTATTGTATATTTTATTATATCAGAAAGTATTTTGTTTGATTACTTAAGATTTGTTTGATCATTAAATGAATAATTTTTTAAATAATCGTTTGTTTTTGACTTTTTAATATGCTCGCTCCCCCCTCATAGAGTTATCACGCCCCCTAAGGGAGGCTCGCCCCACAGTTTGAGGAACGCTGGTTTAAGGAGAAAAATGTATCTATCACACTTTTCTGCAATATTTTTTTAAAAATCGGATGTGGGGTTGCTCGTTTAAATTCTCACCATAGCCTTCAAGTTTATGCCAGCCAACTTGCATGCATATTTACTTTTGTTGATCTACATGCAAGAAAAGCTTTGCTCATAAATCTTTGCCGATCCTAATATAAAGAAGCATAAATTTCTACATACATGAAAATTTTTCAGCCGACAAAAATTTATAAAAATCAATGTCATAGCATTCAACATTTTCTTTTTGCTCTTTTACCTTACTTCAAGTTAATAAGTTATACATTGTAGATCCTCAGATGGTGTATCAGTATCAGCAGTAATGGGATAACAGAGCAAATTGAATTTATGCTCAATTTTTTTTTTTAAAATCCTGCGAACTTATGACATCGCCCTCCAAACTCTGAGGATGATCTCTTAATCTTAAGTTAATTATATAATTCTGGATATCCTGCTAAACAAGATTACATAGAATTTTTAATGTTTACTCTATGTCAGGATCAAGAGCAATAAAATGTTGTTCCATACTTGTACAAATTTCAAACACTCGTGAATTAAATCAGCTGTTAATTGCAGAACTTCACCTTCCACATCGCTAATATTAACTTCTTTATGATAATAAAGAAGTTGATACTAGCGATGTGAACTCTCATAAACTCGTTATCCTAGTGGTCACGGTAACGGACTCGTGGATGGCATGTCATGAGTTCGAGCCCAATACCTCTGAAGACCCACCTTGAAGGAAAGCCATGCACGTTAAATCTGTCAAGAGCTCAAAAATACTCCTATTGGTGTGGTGTGGAAGTTAGGAGAGGGGGTTGCCAACTCAGGTGTCGTTCTCGTCACTTAACCATAGTTCAAAACTACGAGGTCCGTCGCCAACAGCCCTGGTGTACCTGAACAGTGCGACGTTAATATTCACTTACTCATAAAGTCATTCAAATCATTTTCATTATCAGGGAGTGGGAGAGGTAGAGAAAAAAAACGCAACTCCGATTTCAATGTTTCTCCAACTATTGGACATAATGTCATAACATGTTGAATTAGGAGTTTTCTAAATGTAAATAATTCAAATATCAAATTATTTACATGATGCAATTCATTTTTTCATATTTGTATTTTATATTTTATGCGGTTAATTGTGAATGCTTTTATTATGAATTTATAACATTGACAAAACTGTAGAAAGAATACAATTTTTCAAATTATATATCAACTGTTTTCCCCTACCTTTTTCAAACATATTTAAATTATCATTGTCTTTTCAACTTGGAAAAAAAATTTTTAGAAAGATTTTCTACAATCTTAGATGTGAAATATACAATATAGCTATATATATATATATATATATATATATATATATATATATATATATATATATATATATATAGATAGATAGATAGATAGATAGATAGATAGATAGATAGATAGATAGATAGATAGATAGATAGATTTAATTAACATTTCACACGACTAAGAGAGTCATTCCTCTCATTTTAAAATTTAGGATTGTCGCATTTAATCAAAAATTTATCCATGATTTTAATACAAAATGTCAAAACAGAACGCAATTACGTAAGCGAAAAATAAAATGTCTGATCAATTTGCGCCAATGATAAAACATTCTTGGGCAGTATTCTGTTTTTATTTCAGTTTATTGTGTTTTGTAATAATATACGACTGCTTTTCCCTACGTGTTTTATGTGATTCGGTAAATATAATGTGCAATAATGAAGTATATTGAAAAAACGAAAATAATGCCTGATAAAACACTGATCTAAATAAAATTTACACATTGTTTCAGAAAAACTACAAATTGTTTTGTATTTTTCTTATATTTTTATTTATTTTACGTCTAAATAAACTAAAACAAATAATAATTAAAATAAACGAATTTAAAGTTAATCTTTGCTTAGGTCAACACACACACAAAGATAAAATATATCTAAGTTACTATCAACTAAATAATGACAGTTGTTAATATAAATATATATATACATATGACAGAATCACACTATTAAGTGGAAAAATAGAAAGCGATTTTCCTTACAATTTAAATCTTTTCTTTCTATATAAGGTGTTGGATTATTATTTTTGTTTTTGTTGCTATGTATTCATTAATTAAATTTAATTATTCCAATAAAATAGTATAGTAAAAAGACATCACATTTACAGAAATGAGGCCATTTCAGATGAGATCCCAGAAGGGTTATATCCCCATGACCTTTGGATTAGAAATCCAACTCACCACCCATTGCGCTATAGGGATACAACGAACGATTTTCATTTCTTTATACACTGTTGGACTATTATTTTTGTTATTATTTATTCATTAATTAAGTTTAACTAATGAATTAATACTCGAATAAAAAGGAATAAAATTATTTTATTAACTATTACAAATTTGAACAAAATGTATCAATTAATATATCGAGAGAGTATGTGAACTAATATTAAGAATTGAATAATAGAGAAATACTTTTTTCTCTTATTTAATAAATTTGTGTAATATTATATTTTTTAAGAGATTTAGGACTTATTTATAAATCAATTAGGCAGGACATTACTAACAAGCTTCATTAAACTTCTGTTATTCAAATGCGAAAAATTTGCATTTCAGGCGGACTGCTTGCTGAAAACAGGCAGATGCGGCTGATTGTTTAGCTCATTCGGATGTTATGAATCTCATTAGTCATGTCAGGCATATTCTTTGAATATGACATTTGAGCATGTTGTTCGGTAAAGGAAAATATTTTTCCTCCAATGTTTTCGCTTTTAGATAAATATTGTACGTAGAAATGGAAGAGAAAGGATTATGCACAAAAAACAATTGATAGTATAAGATTTTCTGTGTATGTGTGTTGTTTCATGAATTAGTTCTTTTTAATTTTTTTTTTTGGAATAAAATTAGTTTTTGCTTTTAGAATGATTCCATAATACAGTGAAAATCACTGAACACGAATCTGAAGGAACTAAAAAATGTCTTCGTGTTAAAGGATATTGCAAATAAGAAACATATTCAACAAAATGAAGTTTATATCAGAGTACATTTTAAACACATTGATAGGTATATATGCATGTATTTCATAAAAATCAATGAAACACAAAGACACCCACAAGAACTTATTAAAATTCAATTCAAAAATTTCCAGTTTTTCAAAAACAAAACATTTATTGAACTTTTGGAAAATAATCTGATATTTTTTCTTTGCAATGACTTTTTCAGCAACAAATTATCAACAAACTGTCTAATGTAGTCCCTTTTGTTATTCATTGCTCCATTGGAATGTATGTCTAAATAACTGTGCGTAATTTTCATGATATTCCTCATTTCTCGATGAGGGTGGAACAGGAGATGCATTATTCATTTCATTTTTGTCGTCGTAATCTGCATCCATGATATTTTTTTAGCTTTGAATGAACTCCGAAATGTCTTTGCCGCATTCTTCCGATGATAAATAAGACAGTCCAATAATACAGAAACTTCCTTGAACTTCGGTTGATGTTTTCCGTTTCATTTCGTGTTAAGAGAAAAAAGTGAATGAAAATGCATAATAGTTTGACGGGACCGTCGTATTATTTCGTGCTAACCGATATTTCGTCTTAAGTGTTTTTGCATTAAACGTATTTCACTGTATTTTGTATTTTATTTCAATGGCTGTTGTGTACAGCTGCTCTCGCGAATTACACTTTATTGATTTTGTGTTGCTTAAATACGTGCTACTGTTTCTTGCTCCCATTTCCGCTTTCTTACATTTCATGTCTTGTATTTACGTGTGATTTTACCTAATAAATATTCTTGATTTTTAATATATAAGTATAACAAGTCAATTTTAAAAATATAATATAACTTATATTAGACAGTTATTAAGAAATAAGTATGTATAATAAAACAGTAAAATAGTCTTCTAAATGGTTAAGACGGAATTTTCCATATTTTGAATACTTTAGAATAATAAAAGTGGTATATATTTGCAATAAATATAATATATATGATAACAATAATAATTATACTTACTGAATTGAAAAACATTCCTTAATTAAAAGTGAACCAGTCCGACGATGAATTATAGAGAAACAAATTTGTAAATTCAATTTCCTTAATTTTTTTTTAAAACCAGCTTCTCTAATTCAACATTTCTTGTATAACTCTGCCTACCACAACATGTACAATTTTTCCTGCACACACTGGTAAATAACCAGATCCATCTTTTTCACGAGCTGGTAGTTAATCAGAGAGCTTTGTTTCAGCATTCTCTCTTTCAAGCAGAAAACTTAAAAATTTTTCACCACGTGCTTCTTCTTTAAACATGCCCACTGTATTCAGTCTCAACAGCCAATCACAATGCTTTCTTTTTTAGTATGACAATTTACACCTTCGTTATTTCAACCTTACGGTATTATCCAAATACGGGATTGAGAGTTGCTTCACAATCCATATAGCCGAAGACGAATTGCAATTTAATTTAATCGAAAATATATTTATCACAAAAGCTAATGTCAGAATGGGTGAAACGTAGCATTTAAGGAACTTTCAATGAGGGATGATAGTCTGTGGAAGAATAGCTGTTGCCAATTTCTCAACAACAACTCTTCTAAGATTTTTTGACCAACAGTATTTCGGGTGCTTAGAGAATTATAACTCAAATTTTTTTTTAAAGAATAAGAACTAGTATGGTCTTAAGATATTGGTAAACTAGAGAGAGGACACACAGTCTACAGCGACACAGAAGGGTAAATACACTACAAATTATATCTTAATTAAAGCAGGTTCGTCACGAAGCATATCTAAATCCACTACAAGAAGGATTTTACAAAGGATGGGCTTTAGCAAGAGGAGATCAAAACAAGTACATTTTGGTATCATCGAAAAACCGGAAAAGGTGTCAGTGGTGGTCCCAAGAACAACAAAATTGTTCTTGAGAACTAAGTAAAAAATAGTCTGGTATAATTAATCTATTTCCTGCTCCATTCTGCAGATGATAGGATCAAAATATGGTGCCTACAGCACAAATTCATGGACCCTTCTTGTCAAACGACAACTCTTCAGGGTATAATAAACCCTGACAACAACACAGTTCTATTGATAAATTCTCATACTTTATATAGGGTTGTTTATGAAATTTTCGACCAACAAACATCACTCCATGCCTAGGGAATTTCTTAGCTAAGAATTTGCAATCTCGTGTTACATTTTTAAGCACGGGTTTTCGGGATTACATTATCCAAATCCCAGGATTAGGATAGGACAATTTATGAAAATACTTACACATTATATAGCATGATTAAAATTACGTAACAAAACTGAAAAATTAATTTAAAAGATTGGTTTAATATTATTATTCATAAAAAAAAATCAAAATAAAGCTTCATTCCTCATAAAAAGCAAACAAAAGTAGTACATAATCAAATAAAAAACGTTTCTTCGTTTCTTGTGTTTCTGAAAATAAACTTTTAAAAAACACTGTTCGTCCAGCGCGTTTCATCGCGTTTAAACGTTTTTTTTTTATTTTAGTTATTAATTGTCCTGCTGAAGAAAAGGCTCTTTTTACATATATGATGCTCTAGAACCATTTTTGTAGGAAGCTTAAGCTTTTAACTAGTCCCTTTAAATAACATCTTGAAATATTTTATGAGTTGAAACACGTTTGTGGATGAAGCTGCAGAGGCCCCTGTATTTTCTGGGAAAAAGCGTAAAATTCCGTCCGATTTCGCAACAGACTTAATTTCAAAGAGGCTTACACCACGTAGTTTTGCACACGAAATGCCATTCAAGCACCTTATAGATGTCCTAACAAATAACATAAAACCCTGTAACTTTTTTTTAGTAATTATAAGTCGATGAAAATGTTAAATTTTTATTTTTTACAATATTGCTACCTTTTGCCGTAACAGTTGATATATTTAGTAACAAAATTATTAAACTTATAATGTTACACATTCTTTTTTCTGTTCCATAAGCTATGCATGAATAAATCATTTTTATTACACCTAAAAGTTTTCTGAAGATATTTTTAATCAGAAAGTTAGAAATATTGATATAAGTTTGCTAAACGTATTGGAGTCATACAATGTTATTATGATAATTTATTTATGAAATAGCTCAGTGTCTGTTTGATAAGTACTGTTTATATTAATATTTATTTAAGTTAAATATTTGAAATAATTATATTTTTGAATATGATACTGTGACATTTTGCAAAAATGTATTTATTTAGCACTTATCCTTACTAATATTATAAATGCGAAAGTAAGTTTGTATGTTTGTTCCTCTTTCACGCAAAAACAACTGAATGGATTTTAATGAAACTTTACAATGATATAGCTTATACATCAGAATAACACATAGGTTATAATTTATAACGATATTGTGTGAAGTCTCAAAATATAACAATAATTGTCAAGTAAGTAGGGAAAAGTTCTGCCATCTGCAAAAAATCCCGCGACAGGATATATCTATCTTTTATGTGGGAAGCAAAAATTTTCCCATTTTGTTTTGTCTACGCCCGAGGAACTGCGAAGGCTTGAACAGGGGTCGCGTGAGGCAGATTACAATTTTAACATAAAATAAATACAACAGAAAATAATATTAACGTATTTCACTTCCCGATATAAATTATGTACACTATTTTAAGCGTTCATTACACAAAATTTATAACAATGTGTTTCTTTTGCTGAGCAGAGATCAGATTAAGAAGGTGTTTTCAAAAATCGACCCACAAGAGAGACACGGGGAGTTATACATAAAAAAAAATACTTTTTATCACAGTTATTAGATCTACAGTCATAGTTTTCTTTTTTTCTTTTTTTTTGTTCAACTGAGATACGCAGAAAGTTTTCTTTTGTTTAATGTGCAATTCACGTAAAATTAACTCATTAAAAACTTCTTTATCCTTCAATCTGTATTATTTAACTTCTCAATTTACTCGTGCGAAGAACGGGTATAACAGCTAGTTCTGCAATATATGTTTCCTTTTTATTGAGTCTATTTGATTTAGTACTTAATATTCTTAATATTAAAGTTTTTTTTCTTCAAAATTTCTAAAAAAAATCTTTTTACACTTCATTGCATTGCCTTCATGCTTTTTAAAAATTCGCGTTTCCCTAGTTATTCATATTTATATATACAGTAATACTCCAAACTTATGCGATAGGTGGTATTGAGTGATAATCCCATGTATATGTGGGGGATGGTTTCTCATATAAATACCTATAAATTATTTTTATTTGGGGCCAGAGACGAAAGAAAATTATAATTTAGAAAAAAAAATGTTTAACAAACAGAAATACGATATCGAAAAGCGAAGTTATTTTAATCTAGGAGGTTTCACGAAGTCTTACAGAGTAGTCTACAGTCCCAAAGATTTTCTTTTCTGCTACAAAATTTCCTCTTGCGTGCTAATAAATTTTTATTCCTTGTTTTGTTGAAAAAATACGCTCACCATTAGAGTCTATATTTTCTAAAATGTGTATGTGTGTAACCCTTTTTCAATTAAACTGATGCCTTCTGTTAAATTCCCGAACGTCGTTCGTTCTTATAGAACTGGGTCCAAAGACTCAGACTTCTTCAATGCTCTGCTCTTACTCGTGCCTTTTTATTAGCTCATTAATTGTCAGTTCCTGATTGTTTGAATTCAGAAGTTCTTGAACATTATTACTATCTCCTTCTAAATTTATTTGTGTGGCAAGATCGACAATTTCTTCACTCACCTTATCTTTCTTGCTAAAAATTGACAACACAGGCAGTCTGTTTACATTCTAGCTTGTGTTTTGCTTAGCTGTATGTTTGGTTGCTTTTTATTACAAAAATTTATATCTTACGATAAAATTTTGCTTAAAAGTTTTCAAAAATGTGTTAAATATGGGTCATAAGAACCAATATCGCTCAAGAAAGCGAAAGTTTACTGGAAATCAGTATAGGAACAAACGCTCAAGTATAGATGTTCAGGCTAAAAATGATACGACCGTTGCAAGTAATATTGAACTGAAAACTGCAAGTGCGTCAAAACTTGAAGATTTGAAGGCAAATTTTTTAGAAAATTCTGAGAATTGCGATGAAATTTTCGGACATCGAATATTTGATGTCACCACATTGCTTTCAGTGTTTGCAGTACTTTGTTGTCCAGTTTGTTTACATGATGAACTCAGTTTGACAGAAGACTCTAGGTATGGAATACGTTCAAACTTTTCCCTGAAATGTAGAAACTGTGATTTTTTAAAAGGATTTACTTCATCTGAAAAAATCAACAATAAATTTAAGCTGAATACTCTGATTGCTTTTGCCTTAAAAGTAATTGGAAAAGGGTACACAGCTGAAAATAAACTGTTCGGTATGTTGGACTAGCCTTTTCTTTCCAAAACAGCCTTTCGAAATCAAGAATTAAAGATTCAGCAGGCTGCATCTATAGTTTCTATAGAAAGCATGAAAAGTGCAGCAACTGAGGTGAAAAAATTAAATTGTGATAATTGTATTAGAAATTTTTATACAGTGTTACCCGTTTTGGTAAAATTTCCTTAAAAACCACCAATTTTTCTAAAAGTACAATATTTATTTAAAATTTTTAATGTATTTACATATTTTTTTTTCTTCCTAAAAACACTCAATTTGTTTCAAAAATACGTTTTTATGAAAAAGTTTGATCCGAAGGTAGGCAGTCACATTGCTAATATTTTTAAGTTATAGATTCAATCAGGGATTTTTTTAATCCTTCTTCATATATAACAAATCATGCATATGTAATGTTGAAAATCGTATTTTTTGAATTTTGTTTCCCAAGAAACATGGGGCCCCATTAGCTTAGTGGTCATAGTCACCGTCTCGTGGCCGCTGTGTCATGAGCTTGAGTAGAGGGATTGATGCATGTTACATTTGTCGAGACTCGTTGGTTTGGTGTGGATTTTCGGAGAGAAATGTGGTTTCTCTCAAGTGTCATCCTCGCCCTTTGACTGCGTTTAAAACTTAGGAGGTCCGTCGCCAACAGCCTTCGTGCAGCTTTATATTGTGACGTTAATAAAAACTCTTTCCATGAGAAATATTCTTGCATTAAAATCCCTTAATTTCAAGAAATGTATTGAATAAATTATGCCTGAATGAACTAAAATGATATAAAATGGGACCTATTACAGCAGAACGCGAGTCAAATATGCATATAGCATGCAACGTATTTTTTACTACCAACCCAAACTAACGATGCAATTTGCAATTGCAAAAACGTGCTTAGCTGCACTTTCTCTACTGATACAAACAAGGACTTATCAACTTTTCGAACGTCGCTGTGTGAAGAGAGCCAATCATTATTTCTCTCTCTCCACTTTTCCCCGCCAGAACGTTCGAAGAACCGCCTTACTCTCCCCTTCCCCCAGAATCGTCCGGTCAAATCCTGGGATGGACGTACCAATTTCAGGTGCTCGACAGGTAAGGAGACTCCCCAACTTTTTCACACCCCTCGCACCCT
Source organism: Trichonephila clavipes (assembly GCA_019973935.1). Classification (NCBI taxonomy): domain Eukaryota; kingdom Metazoa; phylum Arthropoda; class Arachnida; order Araneae; family Nephilidae; genus Trichonephila; species Trichonephila clavipes. The sequence goes on from BMAU01017470.1 coordinate 1,920,649, forward strand.
CTCACGTCATTGGTTAGGCTCCCTTAAGCATGCCCAGACGCGCCTGCCACTTGTGGAATACAGTTTCCATGACTACGGCGTCCAGACAACCCTTCCGAAAAGGAACGACCAAACGATTTTCCACGGATAACCCTTCCCGGCACAAGGTAAGAACAAATCCTCCGCATCTATAGCTCTTAAAGTGCTTGAAATGTGTAAAGTGTGTATGGTGATGCTTTATGCATTGCATTCGGGATTGCAATAGAGGGGTGGAGGAGAATCGTCTGCAGAATTTGTAGCTACCCCAGATGCAGATGATAAGACAGGAGAAGCGATTTTAAAAACGCAGAAGGGGGAGAGCGTTTTCCCGCGCTGCACGCATTGTGTCGGCTCCGGGGACGAGAGAAATTATCTGCTAGGTGCACGCTGCCGAAAGACCACCCCTCCTTCCGCGACTTCTTGAGTTCGAACTTACATTGATTTCAAATTTCCGGTTTAATTCGGTGATCCCCCTAGACTAGATGATCTAATTATCGTTTGATGAAGCATTATTTTAATTGTACCCGGCTTCTATTTTCAAAATAGTTTATTTATAGTTGTGAAATCGGTTCGAATCTGTAAGTTTTGAGTCCTTTGTGGACTTAAATTGAGATTTTGATTGTATGCTAATGAATAGCAAACAAAATTATTGCATTGCATAATTTTATTTAATGTGTCTTACAATTTGCAAATGTTCTCAATAATTGCATGGTCTTATGCAGGACTTGAAAGCAAAACATTTACTGCTAAACGCCACCGAAAATTTTCTGCGAGGAAAAACACACAATGTTCAGCTGTAAAACCGATAATGAAAATATATATGAACAGGTTTCATGATCTACACCATTGAATATCAACAATCGTTAAGTATCCACGATATATATATATATAAGAAATATTTACTACACATATTTTGTTTTATAGTCGGTAAGCCCAAATGCGTAACTTATTGTATTGACAAGTTGACTTGCATCTACTTATTTTTCTGATATTTAGAAACCTGATTGTTGATACTTAAATTTTAGATGTTACTTTGCATGTTTGTTACTTTAATTTTTGAATTTCGAAAACTCCATAACAACTTTTATGATACAAGCTATTAGTTTTCTGAAAAGGTTTTATGAAAGTATGCTTGTGATGTGATATTTTAATAATGCACAAGACCTTGCACTAAAATTTAAAATTTTATACTTTATTTTTCCAGATTAGCTATGCAAAGATGTATTTTTATTAATATGTTACATGTTTATGAATTTTAAAATTATACCTTTTTGCCTTGCATGCACTTGAATTGTTTATTTCGATTAATGTTTGACTTATAATAAAACTATTTACTCTTTTTCATACTTGTTTCCTTACTTAATCCTATTTTAGACTGATTTTAAAACTCGTTGCCGATTATTAATTCATCTGAAAACTTTTTTAATGTTAGAGATAGATCAAAACATTTACCTGTCTAAATCATTAAAATTTTAAAAATAATTCATTCGTGATAAATTTCAAATATAAAAAAAACAATTGAATATTTAAAAAATGAAGTATGTAATTTTCAGTTTTTCAAAATGAAAAATATATATACATAGTGAGGAGTGTAGCTGTGTGTGTGTTTTAAATATATTTTTCGCTCTTTACATTTTCTATATCTCTCATTAAAAATGGTATCAAATTTATCAAATACTAAATTATATGTCATATTGCTAGATATAATCTGACACAAAGTGTATTTTCCTATATTTAGTGAAATATTGATGTTTCTATCAATTATATACTATCGAAATTCACATTTCTTTTAATGTCTATTCATTTCCGTACCAGAAATAGAACTCGTCATGCTTCCTTGCATTTGTTTTTAGATAGAACTTTGATACACTGTTATTACTTCCTGCATTATCTTGATTTTATTCAACCTTCTTTTATATAGATTTTTAAGTCGAGCAAATGCAAAAAATGATTCTATTTTTAAAACCATATCTTTTCATAAATTTTTGTCATTTTTTAATGATTTATTTTAGAAAAATACAGAAAACGATCAAACAACTCCTCCTATTGATAGCAAACATAGTTTTGCTCTCAGCAAATTTAAATAGAAAATTTAATTAAAATTTAAATACAAAAAAATTTTTTGAAGTCAATTTCTACTCAGGTCAACAAAGAAAAAATTTATTTTAGTTACTTTTTATTAAATAATTACAATTAATATATATATATATATATATATATATATATATATATATACATATGACAGAATCATACTATTAAGTGGCAAAACGGAAAGTGATTTTTCGTATTCCTTTCTATGTATGGAGTTGGACAACTATTTTTGTTTGTTACTATTTATTCATTCTTAAATCACATTTTCAGAAATAAGGCCATCCCAGGTAAGATGAAATGAGTGATTATTTACATCGCACTGTACAGCTACTCACGAGCTTTTGGTGATAAACCTCTTAATTTTGAACCATGGTCAAGAGACGAGGACGACACCTAAGCTGGTACACACCTCTCCTAACTACCACACCAACGGGAAGACGTTTGAGCTCTCGACAGATTTCACCTTCAACGCTCCCCTGCACGGGCTGGTCTTCAGTGATACTAGGCTCGAACTCATGTCACACCCACTATGAGTCCGCTACCTTGACCACTAGATTACCGCGGCCACCAGGTAGGATACAAACCCACGACCTTTGGGTTAGAAGTCGAATGCGCTATCCATTGCGCAGCAGGGACACAATGAGCGATTTTCCTTTTTATATTTGGTGTTGGACTATCATGTTTGTTGGTTAGTCTATTTGTTCATTAATTAAGTTTAACTAATGAATTAATATTTGAAAGCACTGTACAACATCAAGTGTCATTCACTACAAGTTTTTAAAAAAATGTATTTGAACTTGAATGGAGGAATAGAAAGTATTTTATTAACGGTTGAAAATTTGAACACGATATATAAATATAGGGAGATCGTGAACTAATAGTAGGAATTGTGGAAAAGATGAATTGTTTGTTTTTTAACGTTACACTTTGAAGCTAGATGAGAATATTATTGACCTGTAATATTTTTAACAAGTAACGAGAACGACATCTGAGCTAGAACCACACTCTCCAAACTTCCACGCCAACAGGAAAGCTTCGACACATTTGCACTTTTAACTGTTTATTTATCCCTTAGTTTTCATTCAGCACTAGATCCTATGACTCGAAAGAAACTGCCCAAGCCAAGAGTTCACGATCATGAACACTCAACTACAGCGACCACATAAAATAAAGAAGCATGACGAAGAAGGAAATCAAAACGCATTTGTATCGTGTATGGAATCGACAGATTAGTTTGGATGTACACCCAACACTTTTTTACATGGTAGACATTCCTTAGAAAACCGTGCAAAAAAAATCACAGAAAAAATTGAAGGGACATATGGTAAACTTGGGGATATGTTCCACAAATTTCAAAAATATTATTAGGTTGAAAAAACTCTAAATATTACACAAAAAACCATGTAAAAAAAGTAATAATGTTACATATTTATAAAATAAAAACAATCCATTTTTATTGCAAAAAAAAGTCAAAATTATGGTACAGTGAAAATTCAGTCTTTAAACATATGAAAATAAGTTCACAGTATATAAATTCAATTGAAATTAGGATTAAAAAACTGCTAACTAAAAACTATTCATCGTTACTTGATATATATATATATATATATATATATATATATATATATATATATATATATATATATATATATATATATAACAAGCTTACACGTTTAGTATGAACGGGATAAAACATGTTATCATCGGTAGATGGGTCAGGTATGTCTAACACAACCATCGGTTTGGAATCAAATGAAGAATTTCTTTCGTTATTAACGACCTCTGTCGATTCTTTTTCTTTTTATTCAATTCCTACTATTAGCTCACGCTCTCTATATATTTATTCATTTATTTATCTTGGTGAAATTTTCAATCGTTAATAAAATACATTTTAAAGCGCTCCATTGAGCTGAAATTTTATATACATGAGCATTTTGGATGACAATGCAGTATTTTAATTATAATTAATAAAAATTTATTGACTAAAACTAATTATTTAAGGGGGTCACTTCACGCAGCATTTTCCCTATCTCCATAATGTTAAAAATGACCAAGTGTAAGGAACATTTTTGAAAAACTGACCAGTTTCACAGTCATGAATTTTTTTGTACATTTATTGCACTGTTTTCTTTATTTTAATGGGAGCTTTTTAAAAATTTTGATTAGTTTTTTTAAAAAAATCATATGTGGAGTAACACGTCAAAAATTTTAAAACGCTGGAAATTCTTGTACATTTCAATCCATAACTTTTTTTTGAATAATTTTTTGACAAAAGCTCTCATTAAAATATTTATTTGTATAATATTAATATATGTGCAAAATTTCAAAACTATTAAATGAGTAGTTTTTTCAAAAATGTTCCTTTGTGTTGAAATTTACACTTTTGAGAAATAGTGATTTAAAGTAAAAACTTACCTTTAACTAATACATTCCAGAGCCATAACTTGGGTTGCTTGAATCATCTGCAAGATCATCCTCTTGTCTGCATTTTAACAGTCTGTTTTTAATTCTAGCTTGTTTGGTTCTTTGTGAAATTGCATTTTCCGCTTTCCTTATATGTGCATGATCTGTCCCTATCTCCGCAATGTTAAAAATGATCAAGCGTAAGGAACATTTTTGAAAAATTGACCACTTGTACAATCCTGAATTTTTTTGTACATTTATTGCACTGTTTTCTTTATTTTAATGGGAGCTTTTTAATAATTTTGATTAGTTTTTTTAAAAAAATCATATGTGGAGTAACACGTCAAAAATTTTAAAACGCTGGAAATTCTTGTACATTTCAATCCATAAATTTTTTTTTTTGAATAATTTTATTGACAAAATTTCTTATTAAAATATTTATTTGTATGATATTAATATATGTGCAAAATTTCAAAACTATTAAATGAGTAGTGTTTTCAAAAATGTTCCTTTTGTGTTGAAATTTACACTTTTGAGAAATAGTAATTTAAAGTAAAAACATCATACATTTAATTAATACATACCAGAACCATAACTTGGATTGCTCGGATCATCTGCAAGATCATCCTCTTGTCTGCATTTAAGTTGTCTGTTTTTGATTCTAGCTTCTTTGGTTCTTCGTGAAATTGCCTTTTCCGCTTTCCTTATGCGTGCATGATCTGCTTCTTGCAATGCTCGACATGTATAAAATCCAGGTTGAATATTTAATAAATCTAAAACTTTTAATTTGGTAATTACGCCTTGATTATATATAGATATAGATTCATATACCCCGGTTTTTAAAGTTCCCAATTGTACAAAAACAGTTTTTGGAATTATGGACCATATAACACTATTTAAGCTCTCATTACAATTTTGTGTCTTACCGTGCAAACATCTAGACAGAAGTTCAGGGCTTGAAAGATCTCTAAATACTTTTTTATGCAATGCATAATTGCAATTGGTAAATTATGTTTATGTTTATATGTATCACCTTTCAGTTTGGACCTATTATATCCACACCACGAATCATCTCCCAAGGGGCATAAACCATGTTGTGGATTCAAATCTGTTGAGATTTTATGAAAAAATATAGCCCAAATAGCTTGTTTCATGGCTGACAAATTTCCCGAGTTGTTTCGAATTGCCAAACCATAGTATCTTTGCAATTTGTCTATTTCTGCATCAGTCAATCTATTACGGCCTCCTAGAGATTTTTTGTCCTCGAGCTTTTTGCCTTTTAATTTTAATTTTAATGCCCTGAGTCGCGTACCCATCCTTTTCTCAACATGACCCACACATTCTAATTTTTCAATGTTGACATCTTTATAAGGTTTAGATTCTAAAACTGCTTTGTACGCTTTAGAATCCCCATCACCCAAATACTGCGTATATCTCAAATTGTGTAGTACCTCTGAGCGATTGAAGATACGAAGTGCACCTTCAACTTCCATTCCCCCACTATTTCCAAAGTAATTTGCCGAACACTCATCACTATGTAAATTGCCGTTAAAATGACATGAGCATTTCCTCGATAATATTTCGGCATCAATAACTTTCCCAGTGTCCACACTAACTGCCGTAACAACACCATTGAGAGAAGTATGGCCCCTTTTTGCCACGTACCATCTATAGCCACAGGAACATTTGGGTTACCATTATTAAATGATAGTGTTTCGGCAGCAGCTAATGCCATAGACACTTTTGCTACTTTTTCTGTCGCATTATTTAATGCATGCAAAGACTCGTAAAACCGCTTTGGTGGAGGTGGCAAATTCATAACTCCACAAAATACTTTCGCAGCTGCTTCTCCTTTTCCAACTGACCTCATAGCATAAGCAAGTCTAGTATTCACTTCATACACTTTTGTATCTTTTTTATTAACCACAGTGTTAGTAAACCTGGTATTGAGAAGTGGTTGAATAAGACCACAAAATTCACAACATATTAACAATTCTGTAGCCAAACCCTGAATTTGGCGACCAAACTTAATGTCAATACCTTGTTTTTTACATTTTACACATAATACATGTTGTTTCAAAACACTAGAAAACAGCGGAATGTCAATAATTTCACAAAAGTTTTCAGATGAATCTAAAAATGAAACATACTCATCATTAAACTTACCTAATTTTGATTTTGATGATGAATTCTTAATATACATACTTGCAGGTTGTTCTTGTCCATTTTTCAAATCCTCAGAAGCTGAAGAATAATTACTTGATCCAAATTTTCTTCTTTTAAAAGTATTGTTGCAAAAGCGAGGCATCTTAATCAGATATTTTGAATTTTTATCTGATGAAAACTGAAAAGAAATTTGTTATATTCAACGAAAAAAAGCAGCACGTGAGTTACCCAGAAGTAAACAAACAGCTACAATTATTCACTTCACTTCTTTCCTAGTTGATTTGCCGATCAAAATAAATACTTTTAATCAATTTAAGTTATTTGACGAGGCTGAAAAGTAGAATGTGTCTTTTGTTTTGATTTGAAAGGGGCGTGGCAATCAGCTGTTTTGGCATTTGACAGACGTAAACAACTTTTTAAAAAAATATTAAAAATACTTCTAATTCAGCTAGAACAAAAATATAAACTGTATCAGAAAGAGAAACGGTTGAATTTTATTTTTCAATCGAAATTGAAAAATCGATTTTGGCATCGATTTTCGTGAAGTGACCCCCTTAAGGAATTACAAATACAGCCACAGTGGCATCATTTTTGGTGACTTGTGTCAAAACTTGAAAAGGTTTCTTTCTCACATTTTAAAGAACTGAAATTTTATATACACGATGGTTTTGGATGACAATACTATACTTTAATGATAATTAATACAAATTAATTACCACTTAATGTTGTGGTTCTGTCCTATGTATATACATATTTATATTAATTGTAACCATTTAATAAAAAGTAGCTAAAATAAAATTTTCTTGGCTGATCTAAGTAGGAATTGACATAATTTTTTTTGTATTATTTGTTTTGTTATAAAGTCTGTTATTAGCATTTTTGTTTTTTGTTTTGTTTTGTTTCTTGTTGCTTATATAACTCTTGATGTCCTGCTACAAAAAATTTAAGATTACGTAGAGATTTTAATGCACGCTCTATGTGAGGATCATAAATAAGAAAATTTTGTTCCAAAGATGTAGCAGATTTCAAGTCCCCTCTATTTAAATCAGGTATTAATAGCTGAACTTCACCTTCGACTTTGTAGCTATTGACTTCTTTATTATCATAGACTGTCATAACTTCGTTTAAATTGTCCTCATCCAAAAGACCTGATTCCTAAAATTTTGGATCGTGTTAGAAAAAAATTTCGTGTAAGAAACAGAAATTCTTTAAATTCGCGTACCGTGTGTTATTTCGAAATCGTGTGAAAAAATAGTTCGGTGTGTAACTGTGATAGAGCCCTATATTGTTAAAACATCTCTTTATTTTTCTACGAAGTTTTAAAATCTTTTGTTGTAGTAATCGGCAAAGTAACTTGTTAACAAAACGAAAGCTATCGATGACGTACATCGGGTCAAGTGACGAGGATGTCCCCCTCTTCATTATCATAAACTATCATAAATTTTATCAAATCGTCCTCATCCAAAGAGCATGAATCACATAATTTTTGTGAAGTTCGCACTAGAACTAAAAAATAGAGTAAAATAAAATTCTATGTTATTTCAAAATCGTGGAAATAATTAGTTGGGTGTGAAACTGTAATAAAGCTCTTTATTCTTAGAGCATCTCTTTATTGTTCTGCGAAGTTTTAAAGTATTTTGTCGTAGTAACCGACAAAGTGTGTAATTTAGTTTCTTTGACAATGATTTGATGATAATTTGATTACAACCTGAAGAGCGTTGACGACGGATTTCCCAATTTTAAACCCAGTTCGAGTGACGAGGATGTCACATGACCTGGTCCTCCGCTCTGCAAACTTCCAAATCGCGCCATTGAAGTGACTTTTGAGCCTCTACAGATGTAACGTGCTTTAATTCCTCAACACAGTGGATCTATCAGAAAAAAGAAAGCAAAAGCATTTTAAGTACTTCTTCCTATGGGGTGAATTTTTATCATGATATTAATGATATAATGATTAATTGGTCAGATAAATTTGACCGACTTTTTTAACATTCAAATAATCAGAAAAATAAAGCAAAAATGTGTGGAGATTATTTCTTTAATATTTAATATAATCTTATACGTCTCATAATACTCGTATGCTCTTGCACACTACACAAACGGATAATTTTTTTCTCTTCAACACATACAAATTGTATTTGTTTTTTTTTAAAAAAAAGCTTTATTTCTTTTTTCAATTCCTACTATTAGCTCACACTGTCTCTTTTTTTATTTATTTATCTTGAAGAAATTTTCAATCGCTAATAAAATACATTTTTAAGCGCTCAGTTGAGCTGAAATTTTGTATACACGATTGTTTTGCATGACAATACGATACTTTAATGATAATGAATACAAATGAATTGCCACTTAATGTTGTGATTCAGTCCTATGTATGTACATATTTATATCAATTGTAACTATTTAATAAAAAGTAGCATCACTTTTTTGTCTTCTTACTACAGATGAATTTGACTTACCATTTCGCTATTGCATGCATGTAAACTCAAGTACTGAATGAAAGTTTTCAAACTGCCTCTACTGCACTTGTCTGAAAATGTTCTAAGTAAATAATTTTTCATGGATTTTCTATACAGAATATCCGGGGTTTCTGAATGATAGTTTAAAATATGCAGTTCTAATTCTAAAATCCTGTGTTTAATTTTTCCTATTAGATTCTATCTCCTTATAACACCAAAAATCGTCAAATTGTTTGTATTAGAATATATCCGTACTTTATCTGATTTTTTTGAAAATTGCAATTTTTAAAAATCTTCCCTTTTAAAATTAAGCAGAACAAAATGTCAGACATTTGTTGTAGGTATTTTTTTTTCTTGTTTATTTCAAGTTTCAGAATGTTCTAGAACAGCGGTCGGTAACCAATGGCGCGCGATACAGCTCTAAGAGGCACTCTGCACTACTCTACCAATTTCTTAATTTTTGAGTGGAGGAAAGTTGATAAATTTGTAATGTACCTTATTTGACAAACATCTTTAGAATTATAGACAGTTACGGAATTACGAAATAATCTGGAAGATAACTCTAAAGATAAGTTTACAGCTAATTTGTAAACTACTGAATGCCATTGATAGAGAGATTTAATTGTTTGATGCATTGACGCAGAGGAAAATATTATGCCCCCTCCCCGCATAGTCAGGTTATGGGCCCCCTCTAATCCTGCACCCCCCTCCCTCGATGCGGGTTGTACGTTACACCACTGGTTTGAACAGAGATAATAACATGTGCTGTGTGCTTTCCGCTTTTGGTTCTACATTTCAAAGTATGAAACCTTTCCTCATATGAAACATATTTCGATTACGCAAATAAATTGTTTAACAACTTAATGCTCAGAATCGTGTCAAGTTCAAAGTCACAAGGACTAGGTTAGCATTAAAGTTTTTATTTATCTTTCTATTTTACAGTAATGAAGAGAAATACTTATATTTTATGTTGTCTGTTTCTTATTTTAATAAATATGTTTAAAATACATAATATATTGTAAGATCGTCTTGTTGTTGAAATAATCATCACTCAAATTAACCGGATTTACCGTTTTTATTTTCTTCAAAGCGCGCATCACTATATTTACAACTCTATTTACAATTATAAATAGCATAGGGAACTACAGGCATCATCATCCATTTTCACGTTCGAGACCACCTTCCTCTTCTCTCCTCTCCGCTCAAAAGCCAAAACAGTTCACAGCAGCGCCCTCTTTCTAGTCTATTGGGCGCTAGGTGTCAAGCCTCCTAGTGCTGTGTGCCAAGTCGCTACAGTATGAACAATTTTAATTATTTTTATTTTTGTTAAAGAAATAGTTATATTTTATTCTGTTTATCTTTTTGTTAAAAAATATCTTTAAATGACTGTTAAGAAATGTCTTTAAATGACACTAAATTAATGCATAATAAAACTGTGAAAATCCATATCATTGACCTCTACTCTCTAACTCTGCATGCATTATCGCTGGAATGGAATTATTTCAAACGTGTCATAATGTGTAGCACGCTGAATCATATAGATAGATTGATTAGGAATGCCAAAGCTAAAAGGATGCCTAATGTAACATCGTGGACGGGTAGCGTGATGATGCACTCACAGCAAATTGTAGAAATAAAATAAAATTTTATTATCTGAACAAAATAATTATGAATAATGCGATTTGGAAATGTCTCTTCCTGCCAAGCCGGTATGATCAGATATTGAAGTTCATTCCACACATCTCTGCATTGTCCGAAGGAAGCTTCCCCGTAGTTCTCTGTATTTTGCTAGATAGCTTCTACAACGCCGCCAGCGTTCATTCTCTTATCTTTCCGCTTATTCCAAGAAAATCCACTTTCGTCTGGAATCCGATCTCCTCTCATCAAAAAATGATCTATTTAAAGTGCAGGGGTGAGTCCACTACACGCCCCTCGTCATTTCTCTTTGGCCGGCCCACAAAAGTCTGCACATGGCCCTCTGACTCATTAGCGTCTTATTGGAGCGGACCTAACAATCGCTCTGTTTGATCCTGCTTGAATGCACAGGTACCAGTAGGTTCGTCCTCACATCAGGATACTTTGTCCACAACGACGCCATTGTTTTTTTAAAACTATCCTCCCATCCTCCTCCGAGGTGTCAGTCTCCTCAGTCAGCCAGACCCCGTCAATTTTCACACGGTGAGGGCACTTTTATGTTTATTATGACTTACAGACATACTGTCGTTGCGTACCCAATGTCAAATAGTAGACAATGGCTCCAAAGGCGCGTGCACTGTCTCCGAAGTGCAAGCGATCCACCTATTCTAATCTATCAAACTCGACATGAATGGACGGGTGTGGGTAGTATCAAGGCGCCGTCGTCCCATTACCCTTGTTCTAGAATACTTTGATGGCCGAGTTTCAATAGCTACCGAAAGTAATTAGAAAATATTTTTTTTATAAACTGCAGTTAAAAATGTCTTCCAGAATCACAAAATAGCTCCAAAAATATTACTTATGAAAAGTTAAATTTTTATGGAGCTTACGGAGCAAGAAGTTTATATTATTCATTATCAGTATTTAACTAAAAATTCCTTAACGCTCTTTTTAAATCTTTTAGTGTTAAAAATCAAAAATGAAGTTGATTATTACTATTAATATTTTAATGCATAAAAGGCAATATTTCTAATAATTAAAATACATTTTCGTTTTGTTATTCATAATTTATTTTACACTAGACATAGAACTTTAAAAATATGCTACAATTGTAATTTGGAATTAAAATATCTAATAATTTAAGCAGTGAAATTTTATGTCGCTTTTAGATCTAAGCAAATTAGATTTGTTACCTCAATTTTGGCTGAATTTTTATTTTCTTGACTACAGTGGCTCTCAAAAGTGTTCGAATGCTTGCAGTTTTCTATAAAATTTAATGTTTTAGGAACTAATAAAAATTAATGTATCAGAATTGTATTTTTTTTATAATAAATGCAACTTGTTCTTATTGAAATAACGTAATACATTTTTAAGACATAGTATAATTATTATTTTGAAAAATTAATAATCAAAAAACTATTATAAAAAGCCCACTTAAAAATATCTCAACATTGTTCTATATATATATATTAACTATTGTATTTTTTCCTTAATTTAGTATTTCAGTTGGATTACTTTTAGCATCCACAACGTCTTGGTATAGATTTCATCAGGGTTTTTTAGTGATTTCTGCATCGGTACTCTTTTATTTTTTGATAACTTTTGTTTTTCGTAGTTTTTGATTATTATTATTTTTAAATAATATATATACTATGTTTTAAAAAATTGATTATAGTATTCCAATATGTTATAAAATTAATATGTTATTTCAATATTATTGAAAGAGTTACAATACCGATATATTAATTTTTAATAGTCAAAAATATTGATTGCTACAGAAAACTATAATTTTAAGAACACCTTTGAGAGCCGCTGTATGTTAAAAGTCTTCGCAAAATTTTTCTACATCAATTAAAGAATGAAAATTATTATTTTGTATTATATGCACTGAACAAAGAAAAAAACTCAAAATAGAATAATAACATTAGAATAACTATAAAAATATCGCGAGTTCTGGTAAAAGCAGGACTACTACTGAGTTTTAGAGGCCCTTTTATCAATATCATATTTTTAAACTTTTAAGTTTTAGTCATTTCTTCAAAAATGATAAAATTTAAAAGCTAAATAATCAAAAATTTCATATGTTGTCGTCTCATAAAGAAGTTTTATGTAGGTGCTATGTAGTTAAACATTTCTTAAATAATTTAAAAATAAGTTAAAATTTGTTGTGTTGATTAAAATACCATTGATTATCTTTTTTTTTAAATTTTACTATGAATAACTTAAGAAGTAGATACATATAAATACCAGGTTAAAATGCGAATTCAATTATTCATTGTGCAATTAAAAAAAAGAACAAATAGTTTATCAATACTTCACTTTTCAAAATAAACATAAAAGTTATCGCATTAAAAAATATCACAAGATCTAGCTATTATGAACTGTGGAAAAAGACTCGTCTAAAATAATATTTCTTACCCCGATGTATAGAATTTTTGTGTTTCTATAATTATTCTACAATTCCATATGTAAAAGAACTTTTAAAAATAATTGCTATATATATATATATATATATATATATATATAATCCAATTTTGTATACAATAAAAGTGAAAACCACAAATTTGCGTTAATAGATTACTTAGATTTTAAAAAACTCTTCTCAAATTAAAAATACTTTAATATGTAAATACTTTTATGAACTACTACGAATTTTATTTCCCATTTTAATATACACACTTTAACAAATAATAAATTCTAAATTGAAGAGTTAGAATTTAAAAAATAACTTCAATCCCATTTTAAAGATGTTTCTCTCTCTCTCAAAAATTATTCTACATTAAATCCAATGCCATTTCATTTGATACTTCTGTTGCTTAGCAACGAGGCAAGAAGGAAAAAACTCTCCAATAATTGTAAATTAATTGCTCAAGCTAAAAAGGAAGAAAAAATCGTTTGAAAGAAAAAAATTTTAATGAAGCGGTTATAGTCACGACTCAATTTATTTCCTAATTTGTTTCTGAAATTATGCATTTAAAAGGGAAAAATTGTACGCTACAGAATCTCAGATTCGGAAAAGGTGATTGAAAAATAAAAAAATAAATTATCAACTTCAAATGTTCTTAGTTTTTATTTTTTGTATTAAATTATTTTTTTTTTAAGTTATTCCAAATCTTCCACATTTTCATGAATATGAAATCGTACATTTTCTCGTATTCGAACATTTCAATTAGATTGAATTTTATCTTTAAATTGAGGATATTTATTAAAGTTTAGTTAAAAATTCTGAGCCATAGAGTTTATTTTAGCTACCTTTTGAATTATTAATTCGATTTATTAAGAAATAAATTAAAAATGTTATTCAAAAAGGCTTTATTTTCCTTCAAGCCATCTGAAGTTAGAATAAACGTAACGAATTTGCATTTTGCAAATATGCAAAAAATTTAAGCATTTGTGTAATTAACATGATGCCTCACAGAATTGTTTCCATAATAATAAATCATTTATGATTTTCTTGTTAAAATGGTTCTATTCAAATGCTTCAACTCATTAAATTATATCTTATAAATATTTTCACTTTTGAAAAAGATGATCTAATATTTTGTGGATTTGAAAAATTATATCCAAAAAATTTCAACATTACTTCTTTAAATACAATTAATTTTTTTAAATTTCACTAGTTCTTTATTTTTTCGTTTTTACTTTCTTATTGTTTCTCTTCACAGTCTTTACATTTTAATTAAATTTTATTTTTTTCTTGACTTTTACGTTTTTATTCTAGTTCTCATGTAACTTTTGATATTAATGCTATTTTTCTCCTTTCGTTCTTTCTTTATTTTAAAACAATAACAGTTTTAACTGTTGCCATTATTTAAATAACACTAAAACATCTTAATTGGAAAACATATGGCCCACTCATAAACCAACATACGACAATTGAAATTCTATTTCCTTAAGGTATTCCGACTACGTTCGGAACCGTGATTTTGCAAAAGCGTATAAATAGATAATATTTATGATATTTAGTGTCACTTAGATTAGAAAATGTATATAAAATTGATTTAAGAATAGTATTACAATAAAAAATTATTTAAGTACACTATTTTGACAAAAAATGAACATAGAATGACCCATTTTCAAAATATTCTCTTTTTGCGAAAAATGCTTCTATTATAATAACATTTTGCCTGTATATAGCTCAAACCTCTGTACAGAGGCTCAACTAGAATTGTTGAAATATATAACTTAGTAGTGGATTTATCCATGTTTCACGGTAACAGAGTGGAGAAATTTTAAGGTAAAAACGGTGATAATTATTTCAATGGGTTGTAACTCTGAAAATAATGTGAATTTTTCAAAATTCATAGTTGAGCCTCTGTACAGAGGTCTGAGCTATATACAGGCAAACTATTATTATAATAGAAGCATTTTTCACAAAAGGAGAACATTTTGAAAAAAAATTATTCTAAGTTAATTTTTTGCCGCAATATTGTATTTAAATAAATCTTTTTTGTCAAAATGTCCTTAAAACAACTTTATTCATGTATTTTAATCTAAGTGACACTGAATAGCCTGAAAATCATTTAATAAGATATTTATGTATTAAAGCAACCGAGTTGGCTCTGTGAAAACTTATCTATGTAGTTGTTCTTTTCTGCATTTGACTTGAAGAAGCCAATATATCGTAGACTCTAAACACAGTGTTTCTCAAACTGTGGTGCACGGTAACCCTGTGAGGGGGGCACGAGCATATTGAAAATAAAAGGTTTAAAAAATAATTTTTTGGAATGAGGTAAAACAAAATGCTTTTTGACATAATAAAAAATACACATTTATACTGATATAATTTATTTTTATCATCTGGTGATCATCAAAAATAAAAGATTCCACTTCAAGCGCTCATTAGCCATCTTTGATCCTATAACCGAATTAAAAAATATTTTGTTTGCTTTCCTGTAATCCCACGATGAGAGAATTTTATTGCGTTTCTTTTAAACTAAAATGTTACTTTAGCTGACCTTCGAACTTACTGGTATGGTTATCACCGTCCTCTTTTTTAGGGTAGTTGTAAATATATATAATATATCTCTGTTTCATCTTTTTCCATGTGAAAGAGTTTTATGATACATGGATAAGCATATTGAGCACTTAAAAAAATTATTTGGCCAAGATTTATTTTTATGAGTATTCTGAAACATATAATGCGTAATGAAAAACGTTTTACACAATTATTTTTAGAACCTGCTACACTTTCTCCATGAACAATTTTGTGGTTTTGATTGCTGTGTTGTACGACTTATTATGGTTTATAAATGTAAATGAGCAGAATATTTTAAAAAATGGGTATCTGTGATCCCTATAGAAGAAAGTTGAAAATGATCAAGCAATTGAAGAACCTACTGAAATAATGCTTTTTAATGAAGATAGCGAAAGTAAATATAAGAAAAGCGTTAGACATGAAACGTTTGAGTTGATTTGAAATTTTCAAATGCTGCTTAAAGATCTTTGTAAAGAAAACTATGAAGCCATAATGTAGCACTTTGCCTTGTCAAAAGGACACAAGGAAGAAAAAGTTCAAAATGCTTTTGTAGATCATCAAACAACAGCAAAACTACAAAAACGTGAACAAAATATGACAGTTTTGCGGTAAAATAACGTTCCTGTGTTGTTAGCGAAAAGTGTCTGTGATTTATGTCTTTTATTAAGGACACGCACATCTGGGACATTTTCTTTAGTTTTATTCGATTTTTTCTCAAATTTTCAAAGAAAAATTGAAAATATATTTTCTCTTAATTAAATTATTCACTGGAATTGTGATTTTTATCTTGTATAGTAAAAATAATTATAAAATAAATTATAGTTTTAAAACAAACTAAAAAACACGCTTTTAAAGTGAATAGAACTAAAAAGTATATATATATATATATATATATATATATATATATATATATATATATATTACTGAAAAGTAACATACACAAAATTTAATACTTATCTTGTTAATTTGTACGGTTTATAATTATGATCGTATTGTAGCTTTAGCACCAAAGTGCATTATTATTGCATTCAATACATTATTATTTTTAGGAGGGGGGGCTCGGTAAAAGTTATGATTGAAAATTGGGTCACCAGTAGTGAAAGTTTGAGAACCACTGCTCTAAACCTATAAATAACAGGTATAAAAGTTAATATTTTGGAGAAAAAAACCCGCCATGTAATAGAGAAAATACGAATGATCAATTTAATTGTCTCGAATCGACATCTTCATCTTTAAATGGTGTAAATTTTAATAGGGACACCATTTCAGAATTTGACACATTATATAATATATTGGACATTCTAAATTTCAAAATAACCAATAATTCAAAATTACATGAATTTCTTACAATTTAGTTGTATTGACTATATTAAGGGGACTTTTTAAATGGTCAGAAAAAATTTACTAAAATCATTTTTTTAAAAATTATTAACTGAGTTAGGTTTCCTTCTAAACAGCTAGAATGAGAATTTTCGATTTTATGATGCTCAATTAAATTATTTCATCAGGATGAGAAACGGATTATAAACTGAAATTTACTATCTGTATTACATTATCATAGAATAGTCATAACGTGCAAATCTATAAAAAATTATTTCAAAAGTTCACATTATCAGATAAAAATGTTTGCATTATTTATTTATTAAGAAAGGAAAATAAAGAATATATTAGCAATTAATTATATAAAAGCTATACAAAAATAAGTCCAATTGAAGCAAAGTTACTTGATAGTGAAAATGAGCAGATCAGAGAATTTATCTCTTTATTTGCTTGAATTATTCCTTGATCTCAGATATCTCTTGGCCACAGCATCTCTTGAATAATGCATAGCATTCGTTTCCAATTATAAGTTTGATCCTATATTGAGTTAAAAAAGACACTAAGTTATTATAATGACCATTCAAAATTTTAAGATAATAATTTTGTAATAACTTATTTTTAAACTGACTTGTACCAAAATTTGTACTTTACTTACTTTACTTACAAAATTTGTATTTTACTTATTTTTATTTTTTGGTTTAAGTATATCAAACTTTCAGCATTATACATTCCTTGTGTGATGGATGTTCCCGCTTACTTGAAATAAGATTATGAATATTTGGATCCAATGTTGTTACTGCAAGACGGAAAACAGCGTTTATTTCAAGGTGAGATAGGTATCGTGTTTTAATGGCTGTGACAAATGAAAAGCTTTTTACGTAAAGAAATTGTGGAGAATTGAATCAGAATTTTCATCGCCTTATTCCTTTTTATGGAAAGCCAAAACTGAGATCTTGATAAAGATGAGTGAAATTTAAATTTGAGAGTTTTGTCGGACGATAGGTCAATGAGACTTTCTTTTAGATGCATGCTTAAATTATTATCCTGATTTTTCGCTGCAAATGGATCTATTATCCACATATTACTATGTCAGTACGACTTATTTATCGTGGCTTTATTCTATTAAATTGCGTTTTTATAACTTTTCCCGTATTGTTAGGAACTGAATTATATTTCAATGCATTTTTAAACATAACTTAACTTGATGAGTAAGTATATTCCACATTTTTCTGGGGAACAGAGACATTTTCTAGCCGACCACTAGTGGTCCACGGACCACCACTTTGGTGACCTCTGGTGTACAGTATATAAGGAAAATTTTATTAGTATAATAGAATTATAATTTGATCTAGCTTTTCAAATATAATTCAGTCGCCCATGTGGTATAGTGGTTAGCGACGCTGACTGCTGTGCCGTAGGGACCGGGTTCGAATCCCGGAGGAGACATGAATATTTGTAAATGTATAGTGCCTTCGCAACATGGGGGTATTCTAAATAGCTGTCGAACCGCAAGTCCTCCAGTGAGACTGGTGGCAGGGGATGAGAGGTGAGAGGCCTCATTTTCTTTCTACAGATATTGTACAGCATTTCAATAACAGTGATGATTTTTTTAATCTTCCTAGAATTTTTCTCTAGGCTTGAGTTTTGTTTTTTTTTCTGAAAGAGTAGTATTTTAGGTGAAAAAGAAAACGTAATAAAAAATCTCTCATCGTGCCATTACCGTAAATCAAACAAAATGTTTTTTTTATTTAGTTATAGGATCAGATAGTTAATGAATGTATGAAAGAAGAAACTTTTTTTTATTTTTGATGAAGGAACACCGCCCGCTGATATAATAAATTTTATCAGTGTAAATGCGTATTTTTTTATATTTTAGAAAGTATTTTATTTACTTCGTTCCAGTGAATTTAGTTTTTAAATTTTTTATTTCCGATATGCTCTCGCCCCCCTTGTAGGGTTATCATGCCCCCCCTAGGGGGTGCACCCCACAGTTTGAGAAACGCTGCCATAATTGCATTAATGTATGAATTTTGTTCAAATTATTATTATTTGTATTTACCAAAATAACATTTCTTTCTTTCTTTTTGGTTAAATTAGTATGTTTATACAAAACAGTACGTTAAAAATCTATGAACTGGTAGTGTGTCCCAATACTTTTTTGACAGACTGTATACGCATATGACAGAATCAAAATATTAAGGGGCAAAATAGAATTACAATTTTCCATTTTCCTTTCTATATATGGTGTTGGACTATTATTATTATTATGTTACTATTTATTCGTTCATTAAATTTAATTATTCCAATAAAATAGTATAGTAAAAAGAAATCACATTTTCGGATTCATCCTGTTATTTACATGTTTATTTCGAAAAGGTACACAAAAGGAATTTTCAATAAATTATGAGTTAAGAAACATCTCCGAAACTGGTCGGAAGCACACTTTGCTTGCAATTTCTCGTGAGTTTAATAGGATGCCCAAATCATACCGAAATACAAAAAAAAAAAAAAATGATTACTAAATTAAGGAAAAAAGATTGAAAAATAACTCCCAGCCACGGAAATGCAAAAAATTTATCTTTATTTAAACATGTAAGAAAAGATCTAATTAAAAACACTTGTTAGATTGTTTTTAAAACCAGTTGTGTGAAAAGAAAGGTCGATTAGCTAGAGTTCAAAAATTTTTGCAACTCAATAATAAGTTTAATATTTTTTTTTAAAAAAAATTATTTGGTTTGGCCGAAATTTTCATCAGATTTCAAGTTTAGTCCATCATAAATATTTTAAAAAATAAACTATTATAATTTTTTTAAAAAAAATTAAGAAGAAATTAAGTTTTAATACTTGTAATTCTTAATACGTATAAATTATATTGCGCTTTTAAAATAAGTTCCTACTGTGCTTATAACACATAACTCTTTAGAAATAAACAATAAGAAACACGATACACACGTTTAAATAAATTTAAATTATATTTCCTCTGCGGTGTTTTTTTCTCTCCAACTTTCTGAGAGTGAATAAACGTCATTTCTTCTACGAAACTCGTAAAGATGTAGTTTTCTTAAAGATACATATGTATGTTTCAAAAAAGAGGGAAAGTTCTCAAAAAAATATATTTTGGTAATTTTCTCTTCAAAGCATCTTTCCATGAAATCAAAACATGTTTTTTTAAATAAAAAAATCAGATATGTATTTCTTTATATACTCCTACCCTCTAACTTTTTTCTTAAGCAAATACGAAAGAGATAAAATGAAAATTTACTTTATTAACGTTCGAGATAGAATAGTACTATCTAAATAAATTACCTGGAAAGACTTGTGCCAAATGCAATTTGGAAACTAAGGAGCTATTATACATATTTCCATGAATTGGGATTTTCTTACAAGAAGGAAATATTAGTTAAACTTGTTCTAGAAAAATCTTGCTTGGTTATTGCTATTTTAGGACAATTTTTTTTATTAATGACAGTATTTTGAATATTTTTACTTCTCCCATATTCTTTATGAACATTTTTAATGATCAAATTAAAGCAATAACTAGATAAAGAAATACTTTTAATATGAATAAAATACAAGAGGAAATATTCCCATTATAAAACACAGAAAGAAAAATCTTTTCATTTCCAAATACTAATAGTTATATAATTTAAGTTATAACTATTAATTATATATTTAATTAATAGTTTTAATTAAAGAGACAGCTATTGACGAGTGAAATCAAATATAGTGAAGTTATCTAATGAAGTCTTTAATGAAACATGCTTTTTAAGAATTGAAACGTAAAAAGCCGTGATTATGAAATTGTTCTTTCTTATATTCGTAATTGATTCAAATCAAATATGTTAAAGGTGAATGCGAAAAGTTCATGTTAAATTATGGAAAGGGGATGACGTTTCAACGTTTCATTCAAAGCCTCAATGCCAAATGTTCACATCTAATCTCTTGAGTTTCTTTTAGTCTAACTGGGTGGAATGGATAACTCATGCATTTTAAAACAAAGTCATAAATTACATTATTTTGAAATTGAACAGTTTTTTTCACACTATATTAGGTGTCCAGAAACTCAACTTCAAGCGGGCACCGAGTGTAAGGGTAGGGGGTCATATCAGCTCTGGGGAAGATAAAAAAAATTCCATACCGCTTGGTTAAGAGATGGCTAGTTTATTTTTGAAAATATGGAGAACTGACATCATTCATTATTCCATCACATTATTAGGTACTGTAACCACTATTTTCCCAATTTTATATGAATTTTTTTAACTAACGTTATTTTACATAACCGTTCTATTAATCACAATCCCAAGTCGGTCAAAAACTTTGTTGGTGTTGCATAAATCAAAGGTTCCCAGGCTTTTTGTCTCATAGACCCCTTGTCATGTTTTTCGGTTTTAGGTAGGCCCCTACTTACCTAAAATTGAATCTTCGCAAATTTATCAACTTAAAAGTCTTTTTGACTATTGGTATAGAGCTACTTACATGAAAAGCTTAAATTTCTAATTGTAGTGAAGTATGGTGTTTAAGACTTAAAAAACACATGTCAGTTAATTAAATTAAAATTTAATTAATACGTAAAATAACCGACCAAGAAACAAATGCTTTTAATGGGAGAGATGAACCTAGTGCTTCCATAACAAAATTTCAAAATTTGACATCAATCTTGTCGGATTTAACTCTAAATGTCTTCAGTTTATATAGTATTTAGTCTTTTTCCTTCTTTCTTTTTATATTTTGGAGTTTGGCAATCATTCTGAACTCCTTCTCGATACGAAAACAATTAAACACTTTCTCATAAGACTCCATTATTCAGAATAAATAGCATGTTTATCTTTTTAAATCTAAAATTGCTGACATCCGTTTCTAAACTTTAAGATCTCTGTTAGTGCCTATTTCTATCAGCTTCATTCAATGCGACCATAAGAATTCATTTGGTATTGCCAAAGCCAAAGCATTCTCAAACTTAGCTTCAAAATCTGAATAAAAGCCATTTAAATGTTAAGGTAGATTAAAACGTCACTTTCCTGGCAGATTGTCAATGGTCAATTGAGAAACTGGGAAAATTCACGACGCCTAATAGTATACTCCTTTAGCTTTATTCTGGCAAACAATGTTGAAATGATGGTTCTTGTTTTAATAAAATTTATGCTGTTACCTTTTAACTGCAAATTTGCTTCATTAAATATAGTAAATAAATTTGTTAAATAGGTAAAATCTGGTTTCATTTGATTAAATTCTCCTCTAAAATTAAAGTGACTATCTAGTTTAACTAAAGCCACTATCGTAGACCTCTATTTAAAGTTCATGCAACGCAAATTATTTTTCGCTTACGTATACCTTTTACAGGTCGTCAGAGACCTCTGGGTGTCGATATAGAGGACTTTGGGAATCCCTAGTTTAAATTAGCGTAGCTTGTTTGAGTTAGGGCTTACGAAAATGATGCCACCTAACTCTGATCCCCCATAAAAAGAAAAATATTACATGCTACCGCAGGCAAGTTCTGCGAAAGATAGCTCACCTTGATAATTCCAGGATATAGTGTCATTTTCAAGGTACAGGAAACTAAAGGATTTGATTAAGTTTTAAGTAGAAATTGTTCAAAATGGAGTTTCGATGCAAAATCCAAACTGACAATCGAAAGATTGTCTTTAGAAGATCCCTGTTTCAACGTTCACTTTGTTAATGGTAACAGATATTCGTGTGGTTAAATCCTTCATTTTGTCTAATACATCAAATTTGCACATATTCTCATTAATCCAATCGCTTTAGATCATGAAAACAGGGAGCCCACAAGCCATTTCTCCATCACATCCAATCCACTGCTAAGATAAGTACATTTATGAAGTGCCGTCAATACGCGTAGATTGAAATGTGAATAGGAGGTCCATCAAAAATAACCCATGTGTCACATTGAACAGTTGTCACTTTGTCGTGGTCGTGAGTCCTTGACTGGCGTTGTTTCTATTGAGTCGGAGCTTATAGTTCTGGTACCACTGAAGACTTGGCCGTGTAGAAGAATTAATGCACGTTAAACCTGCAGCGGTAAGTCACAAAACATGAATAAAACCCCTTAAGGACTGGCGCAAATAGGAATTCCTTTAGTCTCAGTCGTCCAAGGCATGCACGGTGGACTGGTAGTTCGTTATATCAAATAAACACCCCTGCAAAAGTCAGCAGCATGTCGCTGAAGGGGTGACCCAGGAATTGAACACTAGATAACAACACAACCTAACGATACATTCCATAAAGAGTCTAATTAAGACTTTCTCAATGAATTACGACTAGTGATTCGAAACGGCAACGGCGCATGCGTCAACTGGACCAACATCTCAACAAGAGATTGTCCACAACGTCTAAGGAAAAACGTTCCAATGTCACTCAAATTTACTGATTATGTATAACAATTGCAGTAATAGGCTGAAAAAACAAACTTCTCTCGGTATCATTCAGAAAGTAAACAGAAAAAAAAACAATTTTCTTCTCTAGGAGGGGGTATGCAGCAGCGCCTCCTTCTGCAAGTCTCAAAACAACAAAGGACAAGAATAAAAACCTGTAACGACTGCCCCGAATACGGATTCCTTTCGTCTTAGGCATGGACTGCGCAGCTGCTGAATGGTAGGCCGTGGGATCAAATAAACACTCCTGCGAAGGCCAACAGCCAGTGACCGAAAACTTGTCAAGGCTCAAAGTCTTCTCGTTTGGGTAGTATCAAAGATTGGAGAGTGGTATGTTAACTTTACTGTCATCCACATCACTTAACCAAGGTTCAAAATTTCGAGATCTATCACCGATAACCCTCGTATAACTTCAGAATGTGACGTAAATAAATAGTCAGTGGCATAGGACAACATTTTGTTTTTAATTCTGAAAATCAAAAGTAATTGTTGGGCTTCGTATTTTTTATATCCTACTCTATTATAGCTCACACTCTCTATATATTTATTTATTTATCTTGGTGGAATTTTCAATCGTTAATAAAACAAAAATTTAAAGCTCTCAATTGAGCTGAAATTTTATATACATGATTATTTTGGATGACAATACAGTAACTTAATTATAATTAATAAAAAATAATTTTGATTAAAACTAATTATTTAAAGAATTACAAATACAGCCGCTACATTGGCATCATTTTTGGTGAATTGCGTCAAAACTTGAAAAGGTTTTTTTCTCATGTTTAAAGTATTCATTTGAACTGAAATTTTATATACACGATTGTTTTGGATGACAATGCGATATTTTAATGATAATTAATAAAAATTAATTACCACTTAATGTTGTGATTCTGTCACATGTATATACATGTTTATATTAATTGTAACTCTTCAATAAAAAGTAGCTAAAATAAAAATTTTCTTTAGTGATCTAAGTAGGAATTGACTAATATTTTTTTTATGTGATGCATAATATGAAATCTGATTTTTTTATTACTAATGAATTCATGGATTCTCCTCTCAATGAATGATTACAAGTTAGCAAACAACAATCTACTTCAAAATTTTTTGAGTAGGAGAACGTTATTTATATTTTCTAATGTTTTCTACGTTAGGAAAGATGAGTTTGTGGTCAAACAGGGTTCCCCCAATACATCTAAGATTTAATAAGGCCGCATGTAAGGAGCTTTAACACAAGATGTTTTTATTTTAATTCAATAAGTAAAGAATTTTTATTAATATGTAAATTAATTTCAATTATATATATACATAAAACTTTTTATAATTCTGTACTATTTCATATTTATATTTTTTACCTTAACCCTTTATCTACAGATGGTACTCACAGAAGTACCACTCACTTTAAAATTACTTAGAATAACCATTTTTACGAATATTCTGACGATACTTAGCAGCAATATTTTTTGAAATCAACTCTTCCATAATATATGGCAGCATGGGTTCTATGATGAGTATTTTAGCGGGGAAGGCAAATAGTTTTATAGTAGAAATTGCGTTTTCAGCGGATTGCGAGGATTATCATTTTGCACCAAAAAAATAGTAATGTCAAAATTAAAATGTCTTATTTTTTGTATGTTAATGAAGGCCTTAGAAAAAGATTTTAAATGAACAGTGTATACAATTAATTTCGCAGGAGAATATCCTTAATTAATTAATTAGCCCTAACGGATTAAATTTTCTAAAATTGAGTGTCTTGCTTATGTATATCCCTAAATTTTCAATGAAGTGATCCAAAAAAAAGTATTGCATGAAAAAAACTGCTGTGAATCATAATGCGGTAGATAAAGATTTAATGCATTTTTAAAGGAAAAATTCAACTGCACGGTATTAATACATATTCGTGAATTTTCTTGAGTTTATAGACTGCAGCCTCAGTTGCATAAATAAAAACTTCATAAAGAAATAGAGAAATACCATTTAAATAATTGCTTCTGTAGAACTTGGTATTTAGAAGTAGCAACATCAAAGGTAGGTGCTGATGCATAACATGCTGCATTGATTTTGCGCTATTGTCGAGCACTGTGCTTTTAATACAGTCCTAAATGAGAGCGTAATAAGACCACGATTAAACTGGACATTCCTACAAATATCAGTCTCTAATGTATTCCATACTTGATCCGTAGTCTTTATCCAAGCCGGCTGCTGTCATTGATTTACCCTCCCCTTTGTCTGCCTCCGATTCCGACAGAAATCGATAGTTTCCTGATTGATTTTTCGTCCGCGATTACGATTTCTGTCAAATCAAACCCCCGGGAATTCCAGGAAGGGCTCCGCTCCGGCTGCCCGGATAAGACAATGTCCCGTCCCGGGATTAGGAAAGGGAACGCCCTGTCAGCAGAATCCGGCTGCAATTAGTGAGACTCCGGATTGGGATTGGGAACTTCTCCCGGATTATTTCGTGCACCTTTTAGTCGGGAAAGTTATTAAATAATGTTTGTTTATACTGTCTGCTGCTTATATCTACCGCTTGCATTTGGCGGAGGAATTAGAAGAAGTGGCTACACTTGGAAAATCGCCAAATGTGTGCCAAATATTTTGATGGGTGGTAATCCATGCTCCTGGCTGAGGAGTACGTGTAATAATACATTTTACTGCATCTGGAAACTTCGCATTAGAACTAAACTATTTGCAAAATAACAAATAATTAAATATTCAGTTTATTAAAAAACAAGCAAAAATATAATTTTTTTATTTAATTAGAGGTTACGTATTTTTAATGAATTTAAAGCAACTGTAATAGGCTCTGTTGCAACTTCAAATGCAAATTTTGTGTAAAGGGTATAATAAGAATATATATATATAGCCTCAGTAATATAATAACTACCTCTTAGCCTCAGGAACTTAGTCTGTAGAATTAAATATATAGTTTTAAAATTAACCTATAACTTTCGTTATATTTGCTTACTACTGAGTTGCAAGGAAGGAAAAATAGTGTAAGAATAATACCGCCTATTCTAAGCCCCACCTCAAACTCTCAAAACTTTTTTGTTAATAAATAAAAATTTTAAAAAAATTAATGGAAAACTTATGGATATCTGATTTTTACGAAATGAAAAAAAACTAAAATAAGAACTAATAAGAAGTGAATTTTAATTTATTTTACCGGTATTAAAAATTTAAATGCATACCTGAGCTTGCAACTATTAGGGTGCCATGTTCCATTTCCCCATCCAATATGATTACACTTTTAATTCCAAAACCACATCCGATTAGCATTAGCTTTGGAAAAGCCGGCTCAGTGGCGTAGCTTGTTTGGTGCACAAAGTTTAAAAACTGAATTCTTTCTTTTTAATCCTTTTTAAGTTAATATAGGGTGTTTTTTGAGAGGTATAGAACTTTTTAAATTGCAATAAAACAACGATGTATTATTCGATTGACATGAATATTTTTTATTCGAAAGATAATCTTATGGCATTACTTTTTAAATATGATTTCTGGCATACGACTGCCACGGCTGGCTCGGATGTAGTCCAATCTGGACGTCCAATGTTCGATGACTTTTTCCAACATTTGTGGCCGTATATCGGCAATAACACGGCGAATGTTGTCTTCCAAATGATCAAGCGTTTGTGGCTTATCCGCATGGACCAATGACTTTACATAGCCCCACAGAAAATAGTCTAGCGGTGTTAAATCACAAGATTTTGGAGGCCAATTCACAGGTCCAAAACGTGAAATTAGGCGGTCACCTAACGTGTCTTTCAATAAATAGATTGTGGCACGAGCTGTGTGACATGTTGCGCCGTCTTGTTGGAACCACAGCTCCTGGACATCATGATTGTTCAATTCAGGAATGAAAAAGTTAGTAATCATGGCTCTATACCGATCACCATTGACTGTAACGTTGTGGCCTTCATCGTTTTTGAAGAAGGATTCCACCAGCCCATAAAGCGCACCAAACAGTCAGTTTTTCTCGATGTAACGGTGTTTCGACATACACTTGTGGATTAGCTTCACTCCAAATGCGGCAGTTTTGTTTGTTGACGTAGCCATTCAACCAGAAGTGCGCTTCGTCGCTAAACAAAATTCGCTTATGAAAATCGGGAACAACGGCAATCTCGTTTTGGGCCCATTCAACGAATATACACCTTGATCATATTTAAAATGTAATGCCACAAGATTATCTTTCGAAGAAAAAAACTCATGTCAATCGAACAATACATCGTTGTTTTATTGCAATTTTAAGTTCTATACCTCTAAAAAACACCCTTTACATTGGATGCATAAAAACTCACTAAAGAAATTTTGTGAATGTAATTTTTTAACGGAATGTTTTACGTATTCTGTTGGAATTTATTAAACAATGAAACGTTTTGAGAAACACAAAAAAGGTAGTTATTAGTTTTCTTTGCTTAATTAATACGTTTTACTTTTTATTCATTTTTGTCGTTTATGTAAAATTAATTGAATAAAATACTTAAATAGTCATTTTTGATATAGAATATTACAATTTTAAATGTATAATGAAATATAAGATACTTCAAACAATCTAAAAAAATTAAAATAAGGCGAGAAAAAGCTCTATAAGTACAATTATGATGAATCTGCTTGAGAAAATATTTATCATGCGTGCCGTAAGAAAGGTTGAAAATAATCTATTACATAAACCAAGAGAAACAAATGTAGGTTTGTTGAATACATTATTTCAATATCCAATTAGGAATTTCTTAAATGTTTTTATTTATTTTCGAAATATCTTAATTTGTTTTTATTAATTTAGTAAATTTTTATTTAAAAAATATATGAAATCTCATAATTCAATTTTTTAAAAGGTATGTACTTTGTAACAAATACACATCTATTTTTCTTAGTATTATAATTATTTTCTTAGTAATATAATTATTACTCTTAATAGTTAAAAAAGTTAAGCAAATGTTCTAACATAGTTTCAGAGGTAAATTGTTCTAAGTAATTTCAACTATGGTTTTCAGCCTGGCGTAATATATTGGCATTGGTAGCTTAGTGGTTATGATCATGCATCCATGACTGTCGAGAGTTCCAGCCTTAATGCCGCCGAAAAATGTACGTGTTGAGTGACTAATGTGCTTTTAATCTTTCAAGGCTCAAAGTCATCTCGTTGGCGTGATGTGGAAGCTTGATGAGGGGCTGCCATTTCAGGCGGTATCCTCATCACTTGACCATAGTTCAGAATTAAAAAGTCCGTCACCAATAGCCCTAGTGTTGTTTTAAAATGTGACAAAATTTGAAATCGATCAATAAAACAAACCTTTTTCCAAAAAAAAATACGATTGTATTCTCAATTTGCCAATCTGGTCTTTTTTAATCTGATGCGTGGTCGTGGTAGCCTAGTAGTCAAGGTAACGGACTAGTGACCAGCATGTCATGAGTTCGAGCCTAGTACCGCTGAAGACCCGCCGTGTAGGGGGCGGGGCGATGCACGTTAAATCTGTCGAGAGCTCAAACATCCTCCCACGGTGCGAGTTACAGTTAAGAGAGGGGGTTCCAGATCAGTCGCCAACCTCGTCACTTGACTGTGGTTCGAAATTGCGAGGTTCATCGCCAAAAGCCCTCGTGTTGCTGAATAGTGTGGCGTTAATATTCACTCACTCACTTCAATCTGGTGCGTTTTATCGCTTTCGTGTTCGGCATTATTGCAGTCGAGTTTTTAGTTTCAATCCAGGTGGACTTAAGATCCACGATGTGGCATGGTTGTGTTAAATTTGTTTTGGGGCTTAAAGTATATATTAAAGTAGCGTAGAAGTGGAAAATGAATGCTAGTTGGGGTGTCGACCTTGTTTTTCGATCAGGGTTCAAAACTGGATTACAGTTGAATTTTGTGTTGTCAATTCGCCTTCTTTTGCCCATCATTGTTTTCAATTTTCATTTCTAAGTTTAAAACTAAAGTATTTAATGTGACTAAATTTTTATTTCCATTTTAACTGCTACACTACTACCCTACTCTAGTTTCTTTTGATGATATCCTAAATCTTTTTGATCAGATTTCTTCTAATGGTAGTGTACATTTTCAGCGAGTCCCATCCCACGTGGAGATTGATAATATTGAGAAAGCTGTGATATCTCGGTTAGGACTGCAGCTGAGAAAGGGGGGTGAACCCTAATGACAGAAATATAAAAAAAAATTAACTTCGAACACAGTAACTGAATAAAGCATTAGAACATGAGAAGCACATAAAATCAAGAAGTTAAATTGCTCAAAGATTCTCTAGCCCCCTAGTATCGGCAATAAATGCAGTTCTTTGTGAGAGCTGAACAGTCGCGGAGATGATCAGCATTCATCGCTGTACCACTGCGGCAAAATGGGTAGGTAGAACTATCCACTAATCTGAGTTGGCTAAGAGATGAGCGTATAAGCAATCTTTCTTAGTCTCGAGACGAAAGGCACCCACAACACTGCTTCTTGGACAATTGGAGAGATTAAAGATGAAATTTCTCCACAATTTTCCTTTCATCCGTTTTTTTAGTAATGGCATAAAGTAATTCAAGGGAAGACACACCAGTTTGTTAATAGTACTTTTATGCGTCGATAGATGGAAATTTTGAGCCACTTGAGTGAAGAGTCTGGTGCGACATTGAGTGAGGCTTGTGAATTTATCTGAATTAATGGTCTTTAATCGGCCTTATTTTTCGATCTTGTGAGCATTTAAAGTGGTGAGTACAATTTTTAGAATATTCCGTTCCTCATATTTAAATTTCATAAACGTACTTGTTATTTTAAATAAGATATTAGCAATGTAAGTGAGTTACGCATAATGTTACATACACTATGCATGTAGAAATTGCCATAACACTGCAGCAATAAGGAAATAAGCATGTGTGACATCTGCTCCCTATACTTGGGGGAAGACGCCACATGGTTCAGAAGTAAATGAAATGAACTTAATTTTTTTTTCATTGTATAACATTGTATATTATTGTATAAAATATAACTACAATTAATAATTAGGCTATGAGGATGACACAGGGGATCTCCACAAGACGCAGATGTACAGGGCTGAAGTCGACTACTACTTCAGCATGCTGTAAACCGTTCTGTAGGAAAATTCGTTTTTAGCAAACTAATTATGAAAGAAAATTATTTTTGTTTTTCTGTAGTTATTGTTATTTAACATCTAATTTGGTAATGTTTGTCTTATTTTTTTATTTACTGTGGTGTTGTTGCATTATATTCCATGACTGATGGTATCTTCCCCATATATATGGGGATAATGCCACAATTAAATGAATTTCTTTAACATTAAATTTCTTATTTACTTTCATACTAAGAAGTGAATTAACTTATATATATATAACCATTTAATTATTGAGAAATAAAGTATATTTTTTTATGGTCTTGTTATTTCAACTTTCAATGTACTAATCGAAAAATCCTTAATGTGGCAACTTCCCCGATTTAGCTTATGCTTTGCTTTAAGTGTTTTATTGATCATTGATGATGTGGACTTATAACTAACCAGGTTACCTGGGGACTGAATAACAAAACTGCTTTTTATTGGCCAGCTCATCTGCTTTTTCATAACTGAGGATACCACAGTGGTATGGAATCCATTGTAAAACAATCATTTTTTTTTTTATTTTTCGAGCATGTCTGCTTATAAAGATCTACGGATATAGTGCTAGGGGCTTGAGAGCAGTTAGCAATGGCGAGAATCACAGCTTGGGAAACTGAGAAGATGCCATCCTGATTAGAAAGAGAAGGACGAAAATTTAGATGAGCCAAGGCTGCTCGAATTGCCTCAATCTCACCTTCAAAAGAGGCTGTTCCAAACGAAAGATAATAGGAGAAATGCTCCAGCACAAAACTGTTTATTCCATTGCATATTATGTTATTTATGAATGGGCATCTGGACTCAAGGTTAGTATGCCTTTTGAGTACCAAATGAACTAATTTATTAGTTGATGAAAAACTCATAATAAATTAGAAATTTTTTAATTCTTTTAATAAGAGAATTTCTGTCAGGAAATTAAGAAGGATATAATTAATTTTAGATTTTTTCGCTTCAATCACAAAGTTGATAAGTTAGAAAGGGCAATTTTAATAGAAATATTATAAGATTCAATATTATTAGCCTTATGAGACTAAGAATATTATATTCTAATCATTTTTATATTAACGAAAAATAAGTTAATTTTTATTATTTCGTTGAAAAAAATCATGAATCCCATAGAGTTACACTTTCTGTCTCAGTAGCTATGCAGTTACTAGAAACATAAAAATAAATTCCTATAAAGGAATAATTTGTCCAGAAATGTCAAAAAAGACATTAGGTCATTAAAATATATAGGATTAGGTAGTGCTGGATAATATAATCAAACCAATTCGCAAAAAATGAACTTTTAAAAAGTGAACGTAGTTATATTCCTATCATGGAATAACATAGAAAATTTTCTTTGGATCTACTTTGGACAAATCGGAGATAATTTTTCTTTGTATTTATTGAGTAGAAAATACTTCATTTATTTGTATATATATAAACTCTGTCGCAAAAAAATATATGCACCCAGAAGAAATCAAGCTACAATCACGAAACTCGGCAAGAATGTAGTCTGGTAAGAGATATGCAAATGATTAAAATTTCGAAGCCAATGAGACAAGGCTAAGTGTGCTATGCGCATATTAGTTGCGCAACTGGGAGAGTTTAAAAGCATGAGTACGAGCGCCGTACGGCTATCCAAACGAATCTGATGACTTTGATAGACAATATTGAGACTTAGGATGCCTCTAAGACGTAACCGGCGGCAGTACGAGCAGCTGACGGACTTTGATAGGGGCCGTATAATAGGCCTCAGAGAAGCAGGTTGGTCGAATAGACGTATCGGCCGCCACCTCGGTCGGAGCGATATGGTAGTTGCTCGGTGTTAGCAACAGTGGATCACAGAAGGTAGAGTGTACCGTCGCGGAGGGTCAGGACGTCCCAGGAACACAAATGATCGCGAGGATCGTGCAATCAAAAGAGTGGTCACTTCGGCACCAACAACGTCGCTAGCATCGATTCAACGCCACTTACCTCCTTCCAGACATCCAGTGCCATCAAGAGAAACCATAAGGAGACGACTGACCGAAGTTGGCTTGAGGAGCCGACGTCCGCTAAGACGCTTACCACTGAACCCACATCATAGGCAGTGTCGACTGGATTTTGCCGACCTCGGGCAACTTGGAGTGTTACAGACTGGAGACGTGTCATCTTCAGTGATGAATCCCGATTCAGTCTCAGTGCTGATGACCACCGCACACGTGTCTGGAGGCGCACCGGCCAGCGGTCCGACCCGGCATTTATTGTCGAGCGGCATACAGCAATTTCACAAGGTGTGACAGTGTGAGGAGCAATTTCTTGGGACACACAATCATCTTTAGTGGTCCTTCAAGGCACTTTGACAGCTCGCAGATACGTGGACGATATTTTAACGCCGATTGTGCTACCCATGCTATCAAGTCGCCCAGGTGCCATTTATCAACAGGATAATGCTCGTCCACATACTGCGCGACTCTCCCAACAATGTCTTCAAGGATATGACGTCCTGCCATGGCCTGCCAGGTCACCAGATCTTTCGCCAATAGAGCATGTCTGGGAAGGCAACTGCAGCCGTCCCGAGATACAGGAGAATTAACTGCGCAGATGCAAAGACTATGGCAGGATCTTCCACAGGGGGTCATAAGTGATCTAATTGAATCGATGCCACGTCGAATTTCGGCTTGTATAGCTGCCAGAGGTGGCTTTACTACTTACTGATTTTTAACCTTTTGCAAGCTGTAACCGCTTAATAAAATGATATTTTGTTCTGAATTTTTAATCATTTGTTTATTTTCATATACACTACATGCATACCAAATTTCGTGAATGTAGCTCAATTTCTTCTGGGTGCATATATTTTTTTGCGACAGAGTGTATATATATATGCGTACATCTAACTATATTTGCACGGAACGATTTTGAAATAGCATGGTACACGAGTTTAACTATTTTTTTGTTTTGTTTTACACAAATACACGTGTTTTAGCGTGAATTCCCCTAAAATTTGGGAATTCGTGCCCTTTGATCAAATTTATAACAGTTTATGATAGTAAGAAGTCGATAATGACGAATTCGTAGGTAAAGTTCAGCTATGAACAGCTGATTTAATTCGCGAGAGCCTGAAATTTGCTAAAATAAGGAGCAACAATTTCTTACTCAAGATCATGATATAGAACATACATTAAAATTTTAACGTTTATCTTAGAGTGTTGGAAAGCTAAAATCTTATTTTTTTTGACAATTTGAGATTTTTACATTTTCAAATTGTATAGATTTTAACACTTCTAAAAATACCTTACTTTAACCCCTGGGATAATTAGAAGCCCTTAAAAGCTATTTTTAAATAATCATTGAAACTGGGCCACGCCCATTTGAATGGCGAAAAATGTAAACAAAGTACTTCGTTTTTGCTTAAAAGTTGAATGTCTGATATAAACCAAAACATGTATCTTTTATTGTAAATAGAGCCATTTATTTTTTATTTCCTAGCCGATTAAAAGTCTCACTGAATACATTAAAATCAATTTATCTCAAAATGTAAATTTTGATGCTCGATGTACCTTTTTTGAGAAAAAACGAATCGCAGGTATGTAAATTTTGTATGATGTATTTATAATAATGACTAATGTATACAAAAATGAGCTTTTTGTAAAAAACTCAAAAATTTATTTTTTACGAACTTTTTTATGTGAAAAATGGATCAAATTTCTTTATGTTTGATAAAATATTTTATAAATTATGAAAAAAATCAAAATTAGCTAAAAATTCATTTCAGTATAATGAGAAGGGTGTACCTTAATTATATGAAAAATTTCAAGCATGTACATATAACAGATTTTGCGAAAAGGTACATCGAAAGCAGCCAATTTAACATTGTCGGTATAGAGGTTTCCTACTCCTCCTAAGTTTTCTGTAGCGGGCTATCAAGAGTTATACCAGGTGTATGCAAATGAAATGAGACGATTGTTTAAAAAAAACACAATAAATTTGCGAAAACTGTTGATATTTCTTTATTCGAAATAATATCCATCGCTAGCTACACATTTCCCCCATCTTTTGGGCAATTTGTGAATACCGCGCCAAAAAAGAAGGAGCCAAGTCTGGCGAATAAGCCGCATGCGCTAAGAACTGCCAGCTGAGCACCTTAACGATGTCCTTGGTCGGTTTAGCACGGTGGCTAGGTGCGTTGTCATCAAGGAAAATCACTTTGTGCTGCCGTTTCTTGTATTGCTCGCGTTTTTCGAGTATAGCATCGTTCAAATTAAGTAATTGTTGCTTGTAGCGATCAGTATTAACGGTTTCGCCGAGTTTGAGAAGCTCATAATAGATTGGTCCCTCATGATCCCAGAAAATACACAGCATTTTCTTGCGGCCTAAGTGATTCGGCCTTGCGGTCGATTTCGACGGCGGTCCAGGGTCAACATATGATCGATTACGCTTGGGATTCTCAAAATAAGTCCATTTTTCATTGCCAGTCACAATACGATGGAGATATGACTTGCGTTTGTAGCGGGCAAACAACATTTCGCACACGAATTTTCGGTTTTCTTGTTGACGGTTCGTTAGCTCGTGTGGAACCCATCTACCGACCTTTATTATCTTGCGCATTGCTTTGAGACGACGGGAAACAGTGCTCTGGTCAACATTCAATTGTTCTGCAAGATGTTCTTGCGTTGGGCCATCATTTTCATCGAGTAATGCTTGCAATTCAGCATCTTCCAATTTTTCTGCTGGTCTGCCACGCTCCTCGTTTCTCACATCGAAATCACCATTTTGAAACTTCTCAAACCACCTGCAGCACTACGAACGGCTCAGAGCACTGCCACCGTATGCTGCTACAAGCATTTGCTGCGATTCGGCATTATTTTATTTCAGATGGTAACAAAATATTAATTCTGTCCACAAATCATGGTTGGAAGGCATAAAATTCGGCATTTTCAACACAGTAAAAAAAAAAAAAAAATACAATGTACGCTGAAACTCATCCAAATGTAAACTAAACATGAGTATCAAAGGTCAAACTATAAAAAAATCACGTGTCACGGTTTCGTATTGTTTGCATATATGCGTGGCGACATCTGTTAGCAATCGTCTCAATTGATATGCATACACCTGGTATAATCAACTTGAGAAACTAAAAAAAAAAAACAGCCGCTGATATTAGACTTTATAAAAACAACAAAATAAACCAACTGAGTCTGTTAATAATGAACGAAATTCGTTATTTGTATCAAAGCGGACAGTTATGTCTGAGACATCATTCATGAAAGCATTTTTGATTCAGTTTGCAATGCACGTGCACGCTTGCTATCGAATAACAATGAACGGTTGTTATTTAGTAGTTTTATTCCTAATTTCAACTTGGATTTTTATATGTCGTATGCACGTATAGACTAAATTTCCACTATACACTAATTTTATTTTCTTTTGTAATAAAAATGAATTGTTTTTTGTCTTAAAATATGTAAACATATTTTATTATTACTTTTTTTTGCACGATTTTTTGGAAAGCTATTTAGAGATTTTTCATCTTAAAATGCTATTTTTAAAGTTTTGGAACATATCCTTCAATTTACAGTGCGTCGCTTGTATTTTTACACGAATTATTTTTGCACGGTCTTTAAAGGAACACATCTACCGCGGAGTTTCTCCACATTTCAATACTTGCAACCCAATATCTATCATAATTGTCATAATATATCGCGGCCCCTTTCATACAATAATAAGATATTGAATTCGATAATACGATACTTTGATGCTAAAGCTACAATACGACTTTTACCTCTTAAGTGCCGCCGGCGTATATGAACGTCTCGCTCAGACAGTGCGTTAAATGCCCCGGACATATAAATACGTCTTTCGAAATAGGATTTTCATTGCTATCTATAATATTATTCCGAAGGCTTTTGAATGCAAAAAAAGTTACCTTCGCAGTGTTTGCGAAGGATTTACTTGTGTTTTAGAAGATTTTCTTACTTATTCTCTTTCTTCTCTCCCAATACACCACATATCCATGTATACGTGCAAAACGGTGGCACTGGGGAGAGAATCGCGTAACTTTTAATTGGCAGTTAAGAGATTAATTATAAACCGTACACATGATCAAGATAAGTGTTAATTTTTGCGTGTAATTTTATATGGGACAAGTAATTATGTAACTTATATGTGACAAATAATTATAAAACTCATTGGTAATTATATATATAAAATATGTTATTAACTTAATATTATTAAATTAACGATAAAATACATTGTGTACAGTACTGATACATTTATAAGTGTTATTTATCAGTGTAAATGTTTTTTTTTTTATTATTATATCAGAAGGTATTTTGTTACTTTTTTCTTTTAATACATTAATAATTTTTTTTAAAAATAATCTTTGTTTTCTTTTCAACTTTTCAATATGCTCTCGACCCTTTCTTAGGGTTATCCCGCAACCCACAGTTTCAGAAACGCTGATCTACCATGTAAACAAGATTTATATATATATATATATATATATATATATATATATATATATATCAGGCCCCAGGCCTGCTGGTAAAATGAGGGGGGCATCATCTTCAAAATACTTCTTTATTTCGCTTCCATCACATAAAATCTAACATGGCGGCCCTTTGCCGCGCAACCGGGTGGTACAAAAGACAACATCTCAGCGAGGAGACACCAGCCAAACCTTTTCTAGTATGCGTTCGCCTTCGTCAAATCAACGCTGGGCGTCTCTGGGAAACGGAACGCGAAGCGTTCCTCCATCCCATATCTAGATTGTAAATGTGGCCTGATGTGGTTGGGCCTGCCTGGTAGAGAGTGTCCTGATTGGTAGATCGAACGTGGCAAGAAGGCGTGGTTACAGGAACTGAGTTGTTCTTGGATACGGTTTTGGCGGGAATGTCCTGATGTGTCTGAATAGCACTGCTGTGGTTGGTCAATGGCACACACTGTGAGAGTAGGCACTCTATTGGTTGCACTGATACGTTGGAGCAAGTCAAAAGGGAGGTCTAGTAATCTAGCCTGTGTGGGGTTGCAATTAAGTAAAAAAGTTAAGAAGTTAAAAGAAATTAAATTAAATAAAATGCAGATAAAAAATTAATAAAAATGAAAATTTAGCAATGAAAGATGTCACTCTCCACTCGGTGAGTGACTAAATTAATTGTTAGGGGGGATTATACGAGTATAGGAGGATTCTCCTAGGTCTTTTGAGATCTGGCACTGGGATATAATTATTAAGCATTTTAACATTTTCATTATTGATATTGGGTAAATTGTTAAAAAAGGAGATAGCTAGCTTTTGAATGTAGGCTTTGAAAGGTAGTATTTTAATATCTTCATAAATTTTAATATTTCTAGTATATCTATCAGCTTTTACTATATTTCTTATTAACGAGTTCTGAGCAACCTCGAGAATTTTAATATTAGTATCTGCGGCATATCCCCGCACAGGTGATCCATAAGTCAAATTTGGACGTAGAACGGCAGTGTAGAGAAGCAACTTATTGTACTATTCAATTCAGAATTCCGGCCAATTAGGGGAAAAATAGCTCTTTGAGCTCTCCGGAATTTATCTCGCGTTTGAATTATATGTTGTTTCCATGTGAGTTTTTTATCTAGAGTCAATCCTAAGTATTTTGTGCTCTGAGACCATTGGAGTTGTGTGGAGTAAAGGGTAGGAGGTGTTGGTTGTGTTTTCCTGTTTGTAAAGAGAACTGCTATTGTTTTATCAACATTAATTTTGATTTTCCAGGTGTCGAAAAAAGTTTCAAGTAGTTTAAGGTGGTTATTAAGTGCTAATGTGATCGTTTTATGATTTTTATAAGTTGCAAGGGTGACAGTGTCGTCAGCATAGATATTAGTAGAGGTTTGAGGGTGAGTAGGCATATCATTAATATAAATATTGAATAATAAGGGCCCTAGCAAGCTTCCTTGAGGGACTCCGTAATTAATGCTAAAAGAATTAGAAAGGGTGTCATTAACGCGGACTTGGAAGGTCCTGTTAAGTTCGTCTTCGTCAGCGCTCGTTGCACCTTTAAATAGGCTTATTTACCCACAAATCCTTACGCGATGGTAAAGAGTTCGCTCTATTTTCATTTATTACTTCCTTAATTTTGAATCTAAACTTTTCAAACCTGACAAATTCCCCCCTCCGCTGAAGCCTGGAACAGCCAGATTGGCCAATTCTGACTGGCAAGTCCCCAGGGGGAAAAAATTATATTTCAATGATATCAAATTCCCCAAATGAAATAAAAATCTAGAAGATATAATAATTGTGTAAATGAGTGGGCTGGTGAATCCTAACATGTACAAAAAAAATAGCAATAATGAATAACAAAGTATCAAAAATTTGGTATAAAACTTTGTGTTACATAGAATTGTTTTCTGAAAAATATCACACATCTCATACTTCCACTATGACTATAATAATAATGAGATTAAGAAAAAACAACATAAGATAAAGATAGTTCACATTAGACATTCAAAAATATAGTAGTGCTAAACAACATAATATAAGATCAAGTGAAATTCTCACTAAATGTGTGTGCATCAATAGTAAACAATGTTAATAAAGTGATAAATGTTGAAAAGTTACAAGTACTTCAAAATGGTATTGAATGTTGGAATAATGAGTACATAAATACATAGAAAGAATAGGTATAGAGTAAATAACATGATTTTAGGAATAATGGTAAAGTAAATACATACAAAGAATATATATAAAATAAGTAACAGCAAAATGAGTTTAGGAGCTCCCCAAAACAGAAAAAGAGTACATAACTATAACACAGAAATTTATCAAAATAAACACAACATCAACATTATATCAAAATATCACTAGAAATATAAAATGCAAAGAAAAATAACGGTATTTCAGATATATCAAGTACAGGTAAAAATTCAATCAATGTAATGTAATGTTTCACACAGTCCTGTCTTGGAAAAAGCATAGTTCAATGTTCATCATTAAATTATTGTTTATTTCACAATTCTTTTGTTTATTATTATTAGAATTTCTACTCAATCAACTCATTTCAAAAACATACAACCATAATAAAGTCTTCATAACATCACATACTATATTTTAACTTTCAGAATATACTTATATCACAAATAATCACAATGAAATTATTATAACACAATGTATCGTAAAATTGACCTCATCACAATGTTTTCATGCAGTCCATAATTCAGTTATTTTTTTAAAAATAGTCTTCAATAATGTTCATTATGAATAAAGGTACAATACAAATTTAATTACATTAAATTTTGATTTTCATAATGTAAACAAGTCTTAAATTCAATTTTTTAAACACAACTTTTATTATTATTATTTTTTTAAAATAACAATGCACTTCTTTTAAAATTACAATGCACTTCTTCCCCCTAAGTTTGAGGAAACAAACTCTATAACAAATATAAATAAGAATTTAGCATAATTGGAAATTGGATTTTGAATGAAAAGGTTTTAATCTTGTAGAATGAATAATATCTGTTAATTTTCCTGTATATTGATTTGGTTTATCTATTTCATAAGTAACATTTGAGAGTTTTCTGGCAACTTTAAAAGGACCATTATAAGGAGATTGAAGTTTACTTGAATTAGGGTATGAGAAATTTTGATATAAGACTAAATCTCCAACTTTAAATTTTGAATCAACATAATGTTTATCATACCTTTGTTTATTTATCTTATGATGCTTAATTGTTCTGTTTACTGCAATTTGTCTAGCTTGTTGTATAGGTGGATAGTTTAATTTTACTTGATTAGGTAATGGCGAATCATATGGCAAAGTTCCAAACATTAAATATGCAGGTGGAAAGCCAGTAACATCATGTGGCGAGTTATTGTATCCATACGTAACTTGTTCTAATAATTTTGTCCAAGGAGTTATTGTAGTTGAATTAACTTTACATCTTAATTTTGCTACTAATGTCTGATTAACTCTTTCATTCTTTCCATTGCATTGTGGTCTATTTGCTGAAGTTAGTAATTGTCTAATATTATGATGTGTTTTAAGAATTTCTTAAATTTAGATGAAGTTAATACAGCATTTCTATCACTTAAAAGTTGTTTTGGGCATTGAATTGAAAAAATTTGTTTTAAGCAATTTGTATAAGTTTCAGAAGTGACACTTTTGGATGGAAATGTCCAAGCATATCTGGTAGCATGGTCCAGAACAATATGCAGGTATTTCTTTTGTGAATTATGATAATTAAATCCTCCTACAGTGTCTAGTGAAATCATTTCAAATGGTTCTTCTGCTACAGGAACTTCTTCCAATAATCCATACTTTTTTTTTGTGTAGACTTTTTATTCATTTGACATGTTTCACAACATTTAACAAAATTTGAAATGTCTAATATGTCTTTCCAGTAGTAAATTGGGGAAATTAATTTTAACATCTTTTACACCTGGGTGACCAAATTGTTCATGTGCAGTTGTAATTAATTTTTCTCTCAAAGATAACGGTACTACAATTTTAATTAAATTCTTTTTCTTAACTGTTAATACATCATTATTTTTATATATTTTTGATCATTAATGTTCTCTGAATTTTGGTATTTAATAATTTCATCAGTATTTAAAAAATGACAAATGGGTGATATATAATGGCATACAGGGTTCCTCGACAACATGTCTGCTTCAACATTTAATTTACCTTTTATATAAACTATCGAATATTCATACTGAGAAAGTTTTAAACTCCACCGAAATAAACGTCCAGTTAAATGTTTTACACTTTTAAGCCATTGTAAAGCAGCATGATCAGTATGTATTGAGAATTTGGATCCATGTAGGTAACAGTGGAATTTATCTAAGGCATCTATCTATATATATATATATATATATATATATATATATATATATATATAATTGCTAAGCACTCTTTTTCTGAAATTGTATAATTTTTTTCATGTTTAAGTAATTGTCTCGAGTGGTAAGCTATGGGGTAAAGTGTTCCATCTGGGTGTTGTTGTTTCAAGACTACGCCTATTGAATCTTGCCTTGCGTCACAAAACACATGACATGGATATTGTGAGTTCTATAATTTAAGTATAGGTTTTGATATTAAACAATTCTTTAACTTTTGATTAGCTTCTTGAAATTCATGTGACCAATTCCAAATTGCATCTTTTTTAAGTAATTTATTTAATGGTACTCTAAGTTTTACATAATCTTTAATAAATTTTTGATAAACATTGATGGAACCAAGAAATCTTTGGAGTTCTTTCACATCTTTAGGTGGTGCTAATTTTCTTATTGTTTCAATATTTGGATTACTTGGGGAATAATGACCTTGTGTGTGTGTGTTATTTCATATCCTAAAAATTTATT
This sequence comes from Trichonephila clavipes, assembly GCA_019973935.1. Classification (NCBI taxonomy): domain Eukaryota; kingdom Metazoa; phylum Arthropoda; class Arachnida; order Araneae; family Nephilidae; genus Trichonephila; species Trichonephila clavipes. The sequence goes on from BMAU01017470.1 coordinate 1,962,492, forward strand.
TTTTCCTGTGCAAACTGACATTTTGATTTTTTAAGTTTAATGTTTTCTTTTTTACAAATTTGAAATATTGTATCTAAATGAGTTAAATGCTCTTCCCAAGATTGTGAGAAAATTATTATATCATCAAAATAGTTTAAAGCAAAAGTTAACTGATATTTTTGTAAAATTTGTCTTATAGTTCTTTGGAAAACAGCTGGGGAATTTTTCCAGCCAAATGGAAGTCTTAACCATTCATAGAGTCCAAAATTAGTTGTGAAAGCCAGTTTCTCTGCGTCTTTTTCATGAATTTTAATGTGCCAATAACCGCTTGTTAAATCGAGCGTAGAGAAAAATTTAGCATGAGTTAAATTATCAATTACAAAGTCTATCAGAGGTACAGGGGTGGAATCTTTTCGTGTGATTTCATTTAGTTTTCTATAATCGATACATAATCTTGATCTTTTCCCTTCATCCTTTTTGTATGCTAAAGTTACAGGGGCAGCATATGGGCTATGGGAGAGTCTAATAAAACCTGCTTTTAACAATTCTTCTATCTGTGTTTGTATTTCTTTAGATTCTTGTTGACTGTTTCTATAAGGGCGTAAACTTATAGGAAGGTCTGAGATTAAATGAATTCTTTGTGGCTCTAAATTGATACAACCTACATCATACTTATTTTGTGAAAATATGGTTTGAAATTTGTCAAGAAGTAGGGTTAAATCTTCCCATTGCTCACTAGTTTGTTTTGGTACTGTACATTGTTTTGTTTGGTACTGTTTGTTTTGGTACAACCATGGCTGGGTTAAACAATCTTTTCAGATCAGCTTCAGGGCTGTCTGGTACTTGATCTAAACCTTTATTATTCTTAACGTTAATATTATCTTCATTATTTGCATTATAGTAGTTCATATTTTGATCATTATTAAGAGTTTTACAATATGTACCATGATATGTTCTCAACTCACCAACGCACTTATTTACAAATTTAATATTACTTAAATTTTTACCACATTGAAAAATACACATATTACGAATACTAATGTCAAGCTTAAATAAATGTAAATATTCAAGTCCTAAAGTAATATAAGGCAATTTAGTATCAATTACAAACAAATTTATTTCCTTAGATATACATCCAATATTCATATAAACTTTAATTATACCTTTGGGATGAATAGTCCAACACAAGTTTGATTTATTTCTACATTACTATTTTTTTAAATTTTAATGTTTTTAAATTGTTTAGATAAATTTATTGGAATTAATGACACATTGCTTCCTGTGTCAATTAGAGTATAAAAGTGCTTGGAACATACCATTGACTCAATAATTAGTTGTCATCCTTGCCTCTGGTTATTTTCGTTTCTGGGCAAGTGAAAATTAAGTCGATTCTGTTGTACAAACTGCCTAGGTTGACTGTTGAACTGTTGCCTTCCACTGAATCTCACCATGTGAGATTGATTCCTCCATCCATGATTTCCTCTTGATTGGAATCGGTTCCGTGGATCAGTTCCTCTGTGTACACTACCGTCGGCTTGGTTATACCATCGGGTATAACTTCCAGTCTCCACCGGTTTTCGGTCTGCGCTGTCCGGTGTTACTGCGATTAATTGTCGCATGGTTGAGATCCATTCGCAGGGTGTCGAAATCTTCTTAATAATTAAGAACTTTTGATATTGAATGGGACTGGATAATGTCATATGTTCCACAATGGAACTGTCATCATAATTTAGTTTCTTCCCCAACGAAAGTTTTTCCGTAAAAAAGTAAATTAATTCTTTAGTGTCGTTTAATTTTAGGTTGTGAAATTTTCGAATATCCTTTTGTTTCGTCGCATCGAACACCGTCATTAATAATTCTTTGCTTTCTTGGTAAGACTTTTCGAATAGTTGGTTTTCGTACCAAAATTTTAAATAGACTCCCGTGAGATATCTAGGAATATTTTGCTTCTTCCATTGTTCGTCTTTTTGATATTCCAAACATTGTTGATCAAAACAGTCAAGAAAACTTTTAAAACTGCTAAACTTATTAGTGTCAAATTCAGGAAAAAAGAATTGTTTCAAAATGTTGACTGGTGACTCCTGCCGGAAAGAGTCGTCCTCCATGGTAGTATCGTTTCCAATGCAGTCACTCGTTCGAAAGAAAAAAAAATCCTTTGAAGTTCATTCCATTGGTTTCGTGGCGTATTTTGCATATCCTTAAGTAATCCTACCGGCTCTTGTCAGGCCCCAGGCCTGCTGGTAAAATGAGGGGGGCATCATCTTCAAAATACTTCTTTATTTCGCTTCCATCACATAAAATCTAACATGGCGGCCCTTTGCCGCGCAACCGGGTGGTACAAAAGACAACATCTCAGCGAGGAGACACCAGCCAAACCTTTTCTAGTATGCGTTCGCCTTCGTCAGCGCTCGTTGCACCTTTAAATAGGCTTATTTACCCACAAATCCTTACGCGATGGTAAAGAGTTGGCTCTATTTTCATTTATTACTTCTTTAATTTTGAATCTAAACTTTTCAAACCTGACATATATATATATATATATACTCATGTTTGTGAAAATTGCAACACCACGAAGGACTTACGCGAGTGAGCTGAAATTTTCAGGAAATGTAAAGTAGGGCATGATATGCAAATGATTAGAATTGCAGACCGGTAGCGCATGCGTATGCTGAGCAGCGCCCTCCGAAGGGTAGATCGAACCGAATATAAATAGACAGCTGTAGCGCGAGGCGTGTATTATTATCGGTGGTTATATGCTAGTGTAAACGTTAACTGAATCTTTACTATGCCTCGTCGATGAAAGAGAGTGAAATTTGAGCAAATTTCGGTGTTTGAACGGGGCAGAATCGTCGGCCTTCGTGAAGCTGGATTGTCTTATCGTGCAGTAGCCGCTCGTGTGCAGCGTAACAGCAGCACAATCATGCGTGTTTCGAAGCAGTGGACGGACGAGGGTCGGACAGCTCGGAAATCCGGGAGTGGACCCCGAAATGTGACGTCAGCTCGCAAAGACAGACGCCTGGGGCGAATGGCTCAGACGGACCGCACAGCTTTTTCTAGACAATTGGCAGCACAGTGGTCAACAGCTACACGTGTTTCATTGTGTGCTTCATCAATTCGGAGACGTCTGCTGCAGCGTGGGCTGCGCGCAAGGATTCTTTTATACAGGATTCCTCTCACGCAAAACCATTGCCGCCTGCGACTACACTGGGCCAATGTGCATAGGAGCTGGCGTGCTGATTGGCAGCAGGTCGTCTTTTCTGACGAATCCCGCTTCAATTTGTGGCACCATGATGGCCGAATTCGTGTCAGGCTCTATGCCGGTGAACGGCGCATTCCGGAGTGCATTATCGAACGCCACAGTGGACGAACACCCGGAGTTATGGTCTGGGGTGCCATAGCATATCATGGATGATCACAATTGCTACGAATTGTGGGCAATTTGAACAGTACCCGATACATAAACGAAGTTTTACAGCCCTAAGATATTCCTTTCCTGCAAGGATTGCCAGGGGCAATATTCCAGCTGGATAATGCACGTCCACATGTCGACAAGACTGTCAAATCCTATCTTGATTCGCAGCAGGTACAGCTTCTTCCTTGGCCTGCGTATTCGCCGGATATGTCACCGATTGAACATGAGTGGGATATCGTTGGGCGGCGTATCGCTCGTGATCTTCGTCCTGTTGCTTCGACAGACGAACTTTGGTTGCGCATACAAACACTATGGAATACTCTTCCGCAGACAGATATTAAAAATTTGTTTAACTCGATGCCGCGTCGTGTAGCAGCTCTTATTGCGGCGCGTGGTGGCCACACAAAATACTAATTTCTGTCTCTTTTAATTGTTTGTTTGGTTTGAAAATGTAATCATTCATTTGTACCATTACCACTCAACTGTGTATTAAATTTCATTCAACTATGATGCTTCCTTCATGGTGTTGCAATTTTCACAAACAGGAGTTTATATATATGTAATTTAAGTCAATTCCTACTTAGGTGAACAAAGAAATATTTTCTGTTTTAGTTTATTCAATTTTAATAAATGAATTATTATTTGAAAAAGCTGTTTCCTCGTCATCCACTACAAGTTCAAAAAAATATATTTGAAGCCAAGAAAAATTCTTTTGAAAAACTTACTGGATCCATATGTGGGTCCTAGTTCTAACTTCTGAAAAAACAAAGAATAAATTTAAATAAAAAAATAAAATTTAATTCGTATGAATTTATATTTGAAAAAAAAAACTGTTTTAACACTCAGTGTCATCCACTAAGGTTTTAAAAAATGTATTTGAACTTACGTGGATGAATAAAAAGTATTTTATTAACGATTGAAAATTTCGACAAGATATACACTCAGGAACATTGAAAATAACGACCCAAGAAGGAAGCTAAGTACAATCGCGAAACTTTGCAAATAAGTACAGCGTAATGTGATATGCAAATGATCCAAGTTTTGTGCCAATACGCATGCTCATACACGCCGAGGTGTGCTACAATCAGGAAGAGGTTGCTATATAAGACAGTGCAAATTCGAAGAATCATAAACGTGACGATTACCCGCCGATTGTAGGAAGACTTTGGTAAGCGAAACATGCCAAGTAAACATGCTGGAAGACATTTCTCACAGTTAAGCGAGTTTGAGAGAGGCCTGATCATCGGGACGAAAACTGCAGGCTGGTCGACGCGCCGTGTTCCTGGCCAGTTGGTTCGTTTGGAGTGTGCCGTTAGAAATTGTTGGGAGCAGTGGACACGAGAAGGTGCCCACGTGCGGAAAACCTTGTCTGGAGCGACCAGGAAGACCACGAGGAGAGAGGATAGGATCGTGCGCCAAGCACTTGTGGACCCCACAGTGATTTGTTCAACGATACGAGCAGACGTAGGCGTAACAATTGTTCCGCAAACAATTTCCAGACACCTTGCAGAAGCAAATCTTAAATCCAAGCGCCCTTTTCGCCCACTCCCTTTAACACCGGAACACCGGCAACTGCGTCTACAGTGATGCCAAGCCAGATAAATGTGGAATGTCACAGATTGGCAAAAGGTTGTGTTTAGTGATGAATCCCGGTTTGTTTTGGGGACAGATGATAACCGTGTACCGGTGTGGAGGCACCCTGGTGAGCGGTACAATTCCCATCACACTGTTATACGTCACACTAACCGCACAGCTGGTGTAATGGTCTGGGGGGGCATAGCCTATGATAGCCGGTCCACTTTAATTGTGATACGTGGAACCTTAACGGGCCAACGTTACTTTGATGATATTCTTCGACCCCATGTAGGACCTTTTCTAAATGGTCTGCCAGGGGGGCAATTTTCCAGCAAGATAATGCTCGTCCGCATACAGCAAGAGTTATTTGCTCAAGACTTCCCACGTCATTTTCAGACTCTTCCATGGCCGGCCCGCTTCCCCGATTTGTCCCCTGTAGGGCACGTGTGGGATCAGCTAAAACGGCAGATGCCATCGTGTCACTCTGTACATGATTTAAAGTTGGCTGTTTAAGATTTGTGGGTCCATCTGCCTCAGGACAACATAAGGTATCTAATCAACTCAATACCGGACCGTGTGGCGGCATGAATTTTAGCTGGAGGTGGCCCAATGCGCTATTAAAGTTGCCCAGTATTTGTGTCGTTGCACACACTGTATTCGTTTAATTGTCTTGTTTTTGAGATCAAGTGAATCTCTCAGCTGTGTCATTATGTATATTAAATTTCATTTCGATCCGATGCTTTCTTCTTGGGTCGCTATTTTCAAATTTCCTCCGTGTATGCACTCATGGAAAAAAAATTAGCGCACTAAGAACTAATTGCGTGATCGTAACGAAACTTAGCATGAAGGTACATGTTGGGGAGATAAGCAAATGATTAGAAATGCAGCGTGATTGTGCTTTACATATAGTTGGTAGAGGGCGTTTAACGTTGTTCTCCGTGTAAAACAGGTAACCAAAGCTTGTTTACAAAGGAAGAGCTGATTTAGACATACCATTACGACGCTTTCGAAGACAATATAAGCAACTGTCGCAGTTTGAGAGGGGGAGAATCATCGGCATGATGGAAACTGGATGGTCAACCAGACGAGTAACTCGTCAATTAGGCCACTCTGATTGTGTCGGGAGGAGGTGTTGGGACCAGTGGATTTGAGAGATGTCATTTACACGAAGACCAGGCTCAGGACGCTCTCGACAGACAAGTCGTCGATAATGCGGGCCACGTCATAAGAGATGCACGCGTACAGCCAACTGCTTCATCGGCCGCTATGCAGGTACAGGTAGCACCTTCATTAGGGCCCCCTGTGTCTTCTTGAACCATACGAAGGCACCTGGCTGAAGGACGTTTGGGATCGTGGCGCCCATTAAGTGTGCTACCCTTGAAGCCTACCTATCGACGCCTCCGTTTGGTGCCACGCACGAGAAAACTGGCCTGCAGCGGAATGGGTCCAGGTCTTCTTTAGCAACGAATCCAGAATCAATCTCAGCAGTAATGACAATCGTGTTCATGTCAGGAGATCCCATGGTGAATGCCTCAATCCTGCCTTTGTTTTACAGAGACACACCGCTGCCACAGCTGGTGTGAAAACACGGTCACCCGTAGTATTCATTCATGGTACCATGACAACCCAGCGGTATGTCCATGAATCCTGCAATCACATGTGTTGCCACTCATGCAACGGCTCCCAGGAACCATTTTTCAACAGGACAATGCTCGACCTCACACGGCAAGGGTGTCACAAGACTGTCTCTCCACTGTTATTGCCCTTTCTTGGCCTGCCCTATCCCCAGATTTGTCTCCAATATAGCACATCTGGTATTATTAGGGACGGCAAGTCGGGCATCCCACGAGTTTGTACGAACTAGAGGCAAGGTTTCAGCAAATACGGAACGAAATCTTTTAAGACATCATACAGAACTTGTACGCCTCAGTGCTCGATCGTATCGCATCGTGCATTCGCGCTAGAGGGGATTCAATAGGGTATTAAATACTCCATTCTTTTGCCTCTTTCTCTGCAATACATGATCTTTTTTCTTTGCTACTCTAATCATTTACTTATATCAAAGTAGTCATCCAGTATGTAAAATTTCGTTTCATTTTGAAGACTCCTTCTTTCCGCGCTATTTTTTTTGTCCATGAGTATATATATATGTGTGTGTGTAATAATTCCCCCTAGCATTCTTTTAATTAATTCTTTTTAATAATATTGAAATAATCTTTTAACTATTTGGTTAGAAACTAACACCCTGATCTTAATCGTTATTGATGAATATTATTGCATCAGAAATCCCTGTCCCACCCATTCTATCCAATCAGAACTACGATTACGTAATCATCACGCGCTTGCACTGTTGGTATAAAACCAAACACCTTGTGTATATAATCGCGCTCTCTTTTCTCTTCCTTTTTGCCATCATCATGTAAAAATGTACATAGCTGCTTTTTGTGTATTTGTGTTGTGTCCGTCAAGATGTCACTTCTGCTTGTCTCCTGTCCACTATGCTTTGTAATCGTCGCAAATTGTCTCGTCAACGTAAAAATGTACCGTAATTTTGTCCTAAGCTTTGATGTGTGCTTCAAAATAAAGATGAACGTCCACTGAACATGTGTTTAATGAAAACCTATTAACACTCGAAAAAATACTGCACTCGACCAATATTTTACATATATATATATCCTTATTAATATTATTATTACCGTGAAAGTTTGTGAGGATGTTTGTTGCTCTTTCACGCAAAAACAACTAAATGGATTTTAATGAAACTTTACAATATCATAGCTTATACATCAATATAACACATAGGCTATAACTTATAAAGATATTGTGTGAAGTGTCCAAAATATAACGATAATTGTCAAGTAAGTAGGAAAAAACTCTCCCATCTGCTAAAAGCACTTGACAGCACATTTCTATGTTTTTTGTGTGAAGCAAAGCCTTCCCTTTTGTTTTGTCTACGCCATGCCTCAGTGAGCGCACGCTTTTAATTTATTTCGTAAATAAAATAATGAATATGTTAGTTTTGTATAATATACTTTTTTTCGTCCTATACGTGTTTAAATAATTTACAAAACACAGTGGAATGAAAAACTATGAAATTAAAATAAAATATCAAAATGTTTTTATCAGATAGTTATTTTTTTCTTTTTGAATGTGAATTGACTCAACACACACACACAGTAAACACACGCAGTGGACTGTAATATTTTTAATCTCTCTCTCTCTACTCCGTACACAACCTCTCGGAGTGAGTGTTACACTTACACTGACGTTTTTCTTTACAAGCCGCTAGAGGGCGCTGTTCATTAACAGAACTAACATACCGCCCCACATTGCACTGGTTTAACCATGCAATCATTGTTACTAAATTAACATTCATATTGGTTACATCTAGAACACTTTACACATTCAACACTTGACAATTCTCAAGAAATACAATTACATAAATCATTATATAAATTCAAGATTTCACAAATAACAATATTTTTTTTTTTATACAAATACAAAATCACTTTACTAACAATGAGTAAATTTACACACCACCAATGGTACACTAAATGAAAAATTCAAATTATATTTAAGGATCTTCCATTGGTAAAACACAAATTTTTGATATGGCTCTTTTACATGTACTATACTGAGTTTTAATTTTCACTACACGCACTTTTTTATCTTCGCCATAATACAATTCTACGATTCTACCTAATGCCCATTTATATGTTGGTAAATTTTCTTCAATTATTAAAACCAAGTCTCCAATTTTAACGTTATTCTTCTCAAACATCCATTTTCCTCTCTGTTGTAATTGATTCAAGTAATTACGACTCCAAAATTTCCACATTAATTGAACTATCTTAGTTATTTTTTGCCACTTTTTGAGATTACTCTCTTTACATTTTGTCAAATTAGGCTCTTCTAGCGAAATTAAAGACCTATTAATTAAAAAAATGAGCTGGTGTAAGCACTTGGAAATCATCATCATTGTTTGATAGGGGGCAAAGCGGTCGAGAATTTAAAATTCCCTCAATTTGTACAGTGACCGTAAGTAGTTCCTCGTACGTTAAATTAATTCCATTCACAACTCTTTTTAAGTGATATTTACATGACTTTATGGCCGCTTCCCAAAGACCTCCAAAATTGGGCGACCTCGCAGGAATAAATTTCCACTCTATTCCTTCTGCTGCTAAGTAATTAGCTAATTTTTCGTCTGGTTTTCTGACTATTTCAAGGAGTTTTTAATTTCATTGCTAGCTCCGACGAAATTTTTACCATTGTCCGAAAACAGTTTTGCACATTTGCCTCTTCGAGCCATAAACCTTTTCAACGCGGCAATGAATGCTTGCGATGTTAAATCTGATACTAACTCAATATGTACCGCTTTAAACACAAAACACACAAAAATACAAATATACACTTTAAACAAATTTCCTTTACGTTGTCCTTTATTTTTAATGAAAAAGGACCACAGAAATCTACTCCTGAACAATTAAATGGATAATCAGTAATAAGTCTCTCTTTTGGCAAATTACCCATAATTTGAGTTGACACAATTGGTTTCGCTTTAAAACATACAATACATTTATATACAATTTTTCTGCACATTGACCTACCATTCAACGGCCAAAATTTTTCCCGAATATGATTCAGTAAAGATACAGTTGCCACATGTAAATATTTCTTATGAAAATATTCTCTATTATTATTAAAGTTAATCTATTATTTTTTGGTAAAATTATCTGGTGCTTTTTATCGAAACTTAACTCTAAGTTACACAATCGTCCTCCTACTCTTAAGACACCGTTGTCATCTAAAAAGGGATTCAATGTCTTTAACTTACTGTTTGGTAGCACACTTCCCTTACTTTTAAGATGGTTAATATCACTGGAAAATTCTTGCTCTTGTACCTTTTTTACTAGATATGTCTCAGCTTTCTGCAATTCTTTTGTTGTGAGTGGACCAGCCACTTTATTTATTCCCTTTAAATTTTCCACGAACCTGAAAATAAAACTTAATACACGTAAAATAGTTATATAATTATTGCTTAGATTAAGAAGATCGTTTAAAAAATCATTAACATGAATATTAAGCACCGATTGAAAGTTTTCAATTTGTTCATTAACACAGTTTTTCAGTTCTGAATTATATTCATCTAGCTTCTCTCTACAGTTTATAGTTCGATTTGGATAGTCATCACCTGAAAGAAATGTTGGTCCATTAAACCATAAGTTTTGTTGCAAAAGTTTCTCAGGATCGACTCCTCGGGAGACTAAGTCTGCGGGATTTTGATCAGATGGTACGTGTCTCCATAACTGATTAGGATAGAGTTCTTGTATCTTGGCAACCCTATTTTGAACAAAGGTCTTTAAGTCCATCGGTTCCTTTCGAAGCCACGCCAAGACGATCATCGAATCCGACCAAAGATATACTTCAGCAGTTTCTAGTTGTAAAGCCGCTACAACTCTTTTCACAAGTTTTGCCAATAGCACTGCAGCACACAATTCAAGTCTGGGAATTGTCAGGCTTTTAATAGGCGCTACTCTCGATTTGCTTGTGATTAACCGAACTAAAGTTTCACTCTTCAAATTTTTAGATTTGCAGTAAACTGCTGCACCGTAGCACCGCTCTGAGGCATCAGCAAAGCCATGGATCTCAATAACTTCTGGAAAAGCGACAAGAATACGCCTTGGTATCTCTATATTGTTGATATTCTCTAAAGATACTAGGAATTGTTGCCATTCTCGATATTCTTCAGCTGGCAGAAGGTCATTCCATTCCAATTTGCTTCTCCACAAACGCTGGAGGAAAATCTTTGCTTTGGAAATTACTGGTGCCATCAGTCCAACAGGATCAAAGATCTTGGCAATAGTAGACAAGACGTCTCTTTTAGTATAAGAACTGTCCAAACAGACTTTCACTTTAATCAAAAGGCAATCTAGGTTCGGTTTCCACGACACTCCTAACGTTTTCGTCTCTGTTAAAGTTGCAAAATTGTAATTCTGTTCGGGATCCGGTGACAATTTCTCGTGATTGGCGCAAAGTTTATGCAACTCCATTCCAGCACTTTTCAAAATTCCTTTTAATTGTTGTCTGAGAACAATTGCCTCCTCTAACGTTGCAGCACCACAAAGGACATCGTCCATATACAAGTTGTTCCGTAAAACGGAAGCTGCTATAGGGAAGTTAGCCTCTTCATCCATCGACAATTGGGTTAAAGTTCTCTGTGCTAAGTAGGGAGCACTTACAGTGCCATAGGTAACAGTTGAAAGTTCGTAAATTTTGGGTGATTCATGTTCACTTTCACACCAAACGATTCTCTGCAGACTACGCTGTTTAGGGTTAATTAATATAGTTCGATACATCATTTTAATGTCTGCTGTAAATGCATACGTGTAAGTTCTGAACCTGAGCATTTGCGCATATAAGTCCTCTTGTATCACTCCTCCATTATATTGAATGTCATTTAAAGATATTCCATTATCAGTTAACGAAGAACAGTTAAAGACAACTCTAAGTTTTGTTGTGGACTTTTCTGGACGATAAATTCCATGATGGGTAGCGTAATATGTTATATCTGGATCAGTTTCGTTAGTCACTTCCTTCATGTGACCCAGTCTTTCATAATCTCTTAAAAATTCACGATATAAATTTAAATAATTTTTATCTCTAGCTAAGCGATTCCACAGCGATCCAAGTCGTTTGAGGGCTATGTCTTTCGAATTACCCAAACACGAGGGTTCCTTTTTAAGGGCATAGATACTACATATTTACCTTCTTTAGTTCTAAAATGAGTATTCGCGTAATGTTCCTCACAAATTAGCCTTTCTTTATTTTTAACTATCGGTTCCTCAATCTCCTCTAATTTCCAAAATTTTTCTAAATTTTTATTCAAATCCTCATCACGAATCAAACCGCAGTGAACCTTAGTTTCATTTATTGAATCTAAATTACCCGTTACTATATAACCAAATACGCTGTTGACTAACAGTAATTGCGAATCTTTTATTTTAATTCTTTCCGGTTTCAATAACTCATAAAATATATTTGCACCTAATAATAAATCAATTTTGCCGGGAACATTAAATTTAGAATCCGCTAATTCCACAAATTTATAAAAATCAGAATTTATTTCTAACGCTTTCTGCGGAATAAAATCAGTGATTTTTTTAACTACGAGCATATCCAATTCCTTTCGAAAGATTTATTTTGATTAGAAATCGCCACTTTAACACACCCATTTACTACCATAGAAGCATCATTTAAACACGAGATTAATGTATTTATTCTTTCGGTCTTAAGTCGTAATTTATTCGCGCACTCATTTGAAATTAGACAAGTTTCACTTCCCGAGTCTAACAAGGCTCTAAATGTCTGCCATTCTGAATATTTATCTTTCACTAGAATTAAAGCAGTACTCAAAAGGCATTTGTTTTTAAAACACGCCGTTGCCACGATCTGTGTTTCGTCTTCTTTCGGAACGAAAGATTCGGCATTTACACTAAAGGCGAATCGGGGTGGTTCCTGGTTAACGTCTGTCATCGTCTCAAGGGGGAAGAAGGAATTCCCTTTCCTTTCTCTGGGGTAATGTAATAGTTTGTTATGCGGTTTCGAGCAGAAACAATTTTTTGATCTACATCTACTAACGCTGCATTGAGGTGAAAAACATTTAAAACAAAGTCTATTATTTTTAACAAATTCTACTCTTTCGTTTACAGAAAACATTTTAAATTGTGGGCAAAATTGTAAAGCATGATTATTTTTACACAATACACATTTATCATTTTTTAACTCGGAAAAAAATACATTCGATGCATCTCGCGGTATTTTAGCATTAAATTTGTTTTGTTTATTATAATTAAAACGCTTGGAATTTTCACAAAAGGGCTTAGAAAATATCTCATTCTTAATTTTGCCTTTCGATGACAAATATATATCGCACTCACGCCCTAACTCTTGTGGTTTAAAATATTTCTCTCCCTGTTTTATATTCATGTAAGACATTAATTCTCTGTCGAGTGTGTTCATTATTTTATCCGATACAATTAACTCACACAATGATTTAAAATCATTCACATTGCGCAGCTGACAATAATATTCAAATGTCGCGCATAATCGTGATGCAAATTGCACATAACTCTCTGAACTTAATTTTTGCGCTTTCTGAAATCTATTATAGCATTCTTGTGGTGTGGGAGAAAATTCTTTTAATACTAAATCTTTAAGCTTACTATAATTATTTAACTCTTCTTCGGAAACATGAACAAGTAAATTATTAACTCTCTCACCTAGAATATTTAAAAGAATTTCGCATTTAAATTGTTCGGGAACCTCTTTTATTTTGAATGCTTTTTCAAGCGACTGGAAAAATAAATTATATGACTCCACTCTTGAAGGTACGGGTATTGTTAAAGTTTTCACGGACTTTAACAAAGTCTCAACATTATTATTGTCGGCAGTTTCAAAAACACTCGGATTTCGAATATCGGAATTTTGAGGTAAATTCTTCTGGATATTTGCAAGCTCTAATTGTTTTTGCAATTGCGCTAATTTAATTCGTTCAAATTCTAACTTAATTTCACTATCCAATCTCTTATTTTTAATTTCCGCCAAAGCATAATCGATTGCAGATTGAACTAACTCTTTATCATTTTTGTAAGCGTCACTATTTACAATTAAGTTTTTTAAGCCAGCGATTTTTGCTCCTTCTGGTACAGTTAAATTTAACTCTTCCGCAACGATTTTTAACTCATCTTTCCCTAATTTATTTAAAGACATATTTATGAATTAAGGACACTAATAGAAGGATCAATTAATTGCACCTACCTCCTCAGATCGCTGTTTCACGCTGCTCGCTAAAGTCAATCGTTCTCTATTCACACTTTGGCAATCACTTATATATATATTTTTTTTCACTGTGAATTTTGATAATCCACGGTTTCACAAATTCTCATATCCATAAGGTCGTTTTCCTCCGGTGAGGTGGACCATGAATTGACTCAACACACACACACAGTAAACACACGCAGTGGACTGTAATATTTTTAATCTCTCTCTCTACTCCGTACACAACCTCTCGGAGTGAGTGTTACACTTACACTGACGTTTTTCTTTACAAGCCGCTAGAGGGCGCTGTTCATTAACAGAACTAACAGAATGTTTTTTTCAGTACATGTAAATAATTTGATCTGCGTACGGAGAAATGAAACAATGCATCTAAAAGTCAGCAGGCACCTTAAAGAAAGGTATCAGTACGGGATATGTCCACCATGGAGTGTGATGCAACATTGCACACGTCGTACCATACTTTGCACCACATTATCCAGCAGCTGTTGAGGCAATTTATCCCATTCCTCTGTGAGTGCACGGATGAGGGTGTTCTTGTATGTCGGAGGATAGTTTCGACCAGCAACTTGCCTCCCCAAAATATCCCACACATTTTCAATGAGGTTTAGATCTGGAGAACGCGCTGGCCATACGAGACGTTGAATACCCTCGCTGTCTAGACAATCCTGAACAGTGAGTGTTCGATGACATGTTGCGTTGTCGTCCATGAAAACAAATTTATCACCGACAGCACCACGGAATAGACGAACATGATGAAGTAGAACTTCATCAATGTATCGTTGGACGGTCATAGTCCCATTCGCAACCACATGTAGGCGCGTGCGGCCATTGATCATGATGCCGGCCCACACCACGATACTGCATGTCTGATATCGGTCCTTTTCCTGGATATTTTCTGGACGATAAGCAGTACCACTCTCGCACCAGATCAGTTGGCGTCTACAATCCGATGACAGACTGAACCTACTCTCATCGGAGAATAGTACGCATGCCCAGTCCTGTTGAGTCCAATTGTGATGCTCACGACACCATTGCAAACGGGCAGTACGGTGCTGTCTGGTCAATGGGACACACACAACAGGTCTGCGTGCGTATAGTCCTCCTCCCCTCAAACGTCTGGCAACAGTTTTTCGGGAGATCTGCTTTCCTGAGGCAGCAAGAAACTGATTTGCCACCTGCTGAGCTGTGGTGCGCCTGTTCCTTTTTGCTGATAGGACGATATATCCGTCTTCTGCAGGCATCGTACTTCTAACACGACCTCCCCCGTGCCGTCTACTACACATTCCAGTAGTTTTAAATGACTTCCACAGCCATGAAACAACGCTGTGAGCGATGTCGAACTGGCTGGCAACATCTGTTATTTTTCGCCCTTCTTCGATCTTTCCAATAATTCAGCCACGCATAAAATCATCTATGTGATGTCGGGAAGACATGCCAAAAATTTTAAGTTCGTCTATTAAATCTTTCCTGTAAAACTTTGACTTGAAACAACAACTGCCCACACGCGTCAAAACCTTTAAAGCTCTTATGAACGCTATCACGTGATGAACAGACGAGGAAAAAAATTTGCATACTCATTCTTCTTCTTACTAATATCCCGCACTTATTCTAATTTTCCTCATTTTGCTTCCTTTCATTCTGTGGTTTCTATGGATGATAGTGTTATCCGTCCTTAGCAATTGTCCAGCAGTGTATTACTAAAAAAAATGATGAAAGTTTTTTGTTTTACTCTTAGAGCATCAATCGTTTACTTTTTATTGTTTCACATTAATATTTTTTTAACTAACGCAATATCGATTTTTATAAGTTTTCCATCAAAATTTGAAGCTATGTCTTATCTACGAGGGGGAGGGAAACGGGGAACAATAATTGTATACTAAAAAAAACCCGTGTTATGCCGGGCTAGAGAGGGGGAAAAGAAAAACCTGTCTTAAATCGAAAATAAGTGGAACAAATTCCGAAAAAGGGAAATTTAATGAAATAATTTTAGAAATCACACACTCACATTACACGCGTCTAAACACACACACATAGTTGCTGGCGTCATGAGAGAAGGATAAAGCCCGCCGGGCCGATGGTACTTACAAGTACCATTCACTTTAAAATAACATAGAATAACCAATTTTACGAATATTCTGACAATACTTCACAGGAATTTTTTTTGAAATCCACTCTTCCAAGGTATTTGGCAGAACGGGTTCTATGATGAGTATTTTAGGGGAGAAGGCGTGTAGTTTTATAGCAGAAATTACGTTTTCAGCTGACGATTTTGTCAGCGGATTGCAAAGATTATCATTGTTGTCCCGAAAAAATAGTTAATGTCAAAATTTATGCGTCTTTTTTTGTATGTTAATGAGGACCTTAGAAAACGATTTAACTCTTTATTTTAAGTGAACAGTGTATATAATTAATTTTGCAGTTGAATATCTTTAATTCATTAATTAGCTTTAACGGATTAAATTTCTCAAAGTTGAGTATTTTGTTTATGTATATCCCTTAATTTTCAATGCAGTGATCCAAAAAGAATATTTCATGATAAAAACTGCAGTTTATCATAATGCGGTAGATAAAGGGTAACGTGCATCGCGCCCCTTCATGACGGGTCTTTAGTGGTACTGGGCTAGAACTCGTGACAAGGCCAGCCATAATTCAATACATTGACCATTTGGCTACCGTGGCCACTGTATTTTTTGGAAGTGTAGAAAAAGTACCCACTAAGAATTAGGCCGTGAAAGCGCAAGTCTAATCTTTCCCAAAGCTCTAATAAAGCTCGAGCTATGAAAGTAGCTAGACAGTTGCCAACTTGACTCTATCGCCAACATTTCGCTTTGTTTTTCATTAAACCCCAATTATAAATTAAGAAACGGCATTACTTGCGAATATTACATTTTTAACATAAAATAAATACAACAGAAACGAATATTAACGCATTACACTTTCAGATATATGTAATTTACTCTATTTTAAGTGTTTATTACACAAAATTTGTAACAATATGTTACTTTTGCTGAGCAGAGAACAGCTTAGGAAGGTATTTTCAAAAGTCGACCCTCAAGAGAGTTACGGGGAGTTATAAATAAAAAAAATCATTTTTATCAGCTATTAGATCTACAGACTTAAAATTTAACAAACGTGATTTTTTGTTGTTGTTGTTCAGCTGAAATATGCAAAAACTTTTTTTTTTTGTTTAATTTGCAATTCATGTAAAAAATTAACTCAATAAAAACTTCTTTATCCTATTTCTACGTAACCGCAGAAATTGTGTATTATTAATTGCATAATAGGCATACAGTCTATTTTACGAACCGGTCACAAGTCAGCTTATTTTAAAAAAAATACAAACTCATTATAGTTGGTGAAAAATACTTTTACTGTACTCTATTTCTTAATTTTCTATTCCACACAAACTGACCAATAACTGGATAATAATGACTAGATAAGTTCTTTCCAAGAATGTTTGGTTCCGAAAAATGTTCTTGAGATTTATCTTTGTCCAATAAATGAACAGAACATTGTCTGTTGTAAAGGATCAATCTTTTTTGTTCCAAACTGCAGTACTATACAAAAAAGCTTTTGCTTTTGTTTTATTGTCGATCGAAAGCAGTTCCTAATGACCACATTTTTTTGTAGTTCAATTCATGAGGTACCCATTTATCAAACTTTTTTGACTTTTCTGACTTGTTCTAAGCGGTAAACGATTATTGATTGGTCAAGGTTACCCATTCAGCAGTTTCTGGAATATGTTGTTTTTCTTTCCTCGTACGTGGTGCTTTCGTACTTTATAAGTTAACATTTTTTCCGCTGTACTGTGTTTTTTTTAATGAATAAATACCAATTCAAGAATTTTCCCGCCATAATATAGTAGATTTCAAAGAATCGTTATAAACTTCTGTAAAGATATGCACGTTTTTCTTTTTCGGCTACTAACTATTGACCTTGACTTGGATGTTTATTTGAACCACCGACCTACTGGTCTGCAGTTACGCCATGCATGCCTTAGACGACTGGGAAGAAAAGGAATTCCTGTTCGGGTCATTCGTCAAGGGCTCTTATTGCTGTCCTTTATTTTTTGCGACTTGATTAAGAAGGGCCCGCTGTACTTTCATCATTTGTTAAATGAAATTTTTAAAACTAACATACAAGTACGTAGTATGCACGTTAATCAAGCGTACGTTTTACACAGGGTGATTCATAAGGAAGTATACACTTTTCTGGTGCTGTAAAATAATAACAGACAAATATAAGCATCACCTCAGCGCACCGCAATGTAGATGTACTCTTAAAGTTTGTATCTTACCCCTGACGGAAAGGGCGCAGTCAATAGCCACACTGCAACACATGCGAGATTCTCCTAAGTGTATTATTCCGTGCAGTGTCCAGAAAGAAAAAATTCATCACATTCTTTTTCCACGAGTTAACTGTTACGAGAGCGATTTTTTAGCCTCTGTTAACTCTTTGGTTGGAGCCACAGTTGCACTTTATTTTCCGATCGGATGGTGCATCACCACATTGATCGACCTACGTGTGAGATTACCTCGATGAACATCTACCTCACCGATGGATTTGATAATTCTCCGACTAAAACACGCATTCATCCGATGAACATCCATATATTTTGACTTAACTCCACGTGATTTTTTCCTGTGGGAGTACGTAAGGGTGAAGATATTTCCCTCCCCTTTCTGTTGATTTAATGGAGCTGAAAGAGTGTATCAAGATGCCATCAACAGACTTTACTCAGATATCTTAACACGTTTGGGCATTAATGGATTAAAACTTTGATATGTCTCTTGTAACTAAGGATTCACACGTAGAATATCTGTACCTAGCTTTAACAAAACTTAAAATAATCCCATACAAATATGTTATAGTTTATGTGTAAATTCTTATATTGCTCTTGATTTATAGTGCATTCAAATCGTATACATCTTTATGAATAACCCTTTATTTTCCTCTGTTCAATGATGTGTTTAAATAAAAACAAAAACTGTATTCTAATGGTCTCATTTCATGATGGTCACATGAGAAATGCAATCACGTGTTCTCCATTGAATGCAAAACTGACAAGAGGCTTGCACTTGTAGGTGAACTTGTACAGGGTGGCCATAATTAAACTGCAAGTGTTCAAGGGGTGCTGGGGAAAAAACTACCTGGAATATTTCAGAGAAGTATGGTGTTGCCGTTGGTTGAGTTCGAATAACAGCCAGAGATGGAGATAGAACATATGTCTATATTACAAGAAAATAAATATTTACAGTTAAAGTTTACTCTTAAAATAGTAATGCGATTAAATGAAAATTACACCTTTGAAGGTGCTGTGGATTAATGCGGACAAGACCTTGCGTCTGTCCGTTACGTTTCCAGTTTACAGAATTGTCCCCGTACGGGGTTCAAAAGTTTCCGTTGGGGTAGGAAAGCGGGAAAGTATGGCGCACTCAGTTACAGTTAAGTGAGGAGTGTAGGAAACATATGGCATCTACACTTTTCAGAACATGCGCGTCATATATACAAAAAAAATCGACATTTTTCACTCTATAGATGTCGCTGTACCGTATTTCAACGCTCATCAGCGGCACATACAACTTCCAAAACCGATAGACAGAGCATACTGACATTCTAAGAGGCATATATAAGCAATATTAAACATCCGTTATAGTGTATCAAAATTCCATACAATTCACTGCAGTAATTTATTTTACAGTATCATGTAATCAAAAATTAATGTGAATTAAGATCACAAACAATCCATAAAGACGCTTTGGAAAACAATTAAACCATTGTTTATTCAATGAAATTATAGCATGATGTGCTCAATATGCGAGAACCACCAGATGCAACCACATACTGAAAACGTAAAACAGCATGGTCCACCGCTGCAATTAAAATCTCTGTTGTAACACACCTCACGTGTCTCGTTATGCTAGTTTTCAATTCAGCAACAGAAACATGTCGTTCTCTATAAACCATATCTTTCAGATATCCCCACGGATAAAAATCGCAAGGTTTAAGGTCCGGTGTACGTGGGGGCCAAGCGTAAAGAATGCACTTCAATTTGAGAAGGCATTGAGTTACAACGAATTTTTAGGTAGCAATAGATAACTAGAAGAATTTTAAAAAAAGTACCGAAAAATGCGCTTAAAGGGATTTTTTGTGCATTTAAAAAATGTGAGGTGCATTATAAAACTATGCATTCTTTCGAAAAAAAAAAACCTCAAACAAAATTAACGTATTTTATGAGTATGTAATGTATGTTTAGAAATTCTAGTTATATAAAACAATATATGTTTAAAATTACTTGTATACTTTAAATTAGAAAATATCCTTAAAATTTTTTTTCATAAAATTTAACATAACATTATTTTTTTAATGTCGAAAATACTTTGACATTTTTTTTCTTGTTTCCTCTTTGCAATTTTTCTTCCTTTTTCTTTTTTTTTTATGGATAAGATATATAAATTCAAAAGATATTAATTTACAATAGGGTTTGAATGGTTACTTTTTAAATATATAGTGTTTATGAATTTAAAACTTGTTTTTTATGTGGTTTATAAAGTATATTGGAAGATGACCCTCTATATCACGGACTTCCCATACAAACTTTTTCAGAATTTAGCGACTACGTTATATAGAGGTCCAACATCAATTCACTTTTGCTAATTTTTAAGCATTAAATCTGATTACGAAAATCCGACGTATAACGCGCTCCGCCGTATAACACGCACCTATGCTTTCAAGCTACAATTTTTAATTTTCAGGTGCTTTCGCCGTACAACGTGGACTCCCTTTTTAATGAAGGAACTTGAATTGTACGTGTGCATTACTCTTATGTTTTGAAGTCACTTATACACTGCTGGACAATTGCTAAGGACGGATAACACTATCATCCATAGCAACCACAAAATGAAAGGAAGCAAAATGTGGAAAATTAGAATAAGTGCGGGATATTAGTAAGAAGAAGTATGAGTATGCAAATTTTTTTTCCACGTCTGTTCATCACGTGATAGCGTTCATAAGAGCTTTAAAGGTTTTGACGCGTGTGGACAGTTGTTGTTTCAAGTCAAAGTTTTACAGGAAAGATTTAATAGACGAACTTAAAATTTTTGGCATGTCTTCCCGACATCACATAGATGATTTTATGCGTGGCCGAATTATTGGAAAGATCCAAGAAGGGCGAAAAATAACAGATGTTGCCAGGGAGTTCGACATCGCTCACAGCGTTGTTTCACGGCTGTGGAAGTCATTTAAAACTACTGGAATGTGTAGTGGACGGCACGGGCCAGGTCCTGTTAGAAGTACGACGCCTGCAGAAGACAGATATATCGTCCTATCAGCAAAAAGGAACAGGCGCACCACAGCTCAGCTGGTGGCAAATCAGTTTCTTGCTGCCTCAGGAAAGCAGATCTCCCGAAAAACTGTTGCCAGACGTTTGAGGGGAGGAGGACTATACGCACGCAGACCTGTTGTGTGTGTCCCATTGACCAGACAGCACCGTACTGCCCGTTTGCAATGGTGTCGTGAGCATCACAATTGGACTGAACGGGACTGGGCATGCGTACTATTCTCAGATGAGAGTAGGTTCAGTCTGTCATCGGATTGTAGACGCCAAATGATCTGGCGCGAGAGTGGTACTGCTTATCGTCCAGAAAATATCCAGGAAAAGGACCGATATCCGACATGCAGTATCATGGTGTGGGCCGGCATCATGATCAATGGCCGCACGCGCCTACATGTGGTTGCAAATGGGACTATGACGGGCCAACGATACATTGATGAAGTTCTACTTCCTCATGTTCGTCTTTTCCGTGGTGCTGTCGGTGATAAATTTGTTTTTATGGACGACAACGCAACATGTCATCGAACACTCGCTGTTCAGGATTGTCTAGACAGCGAGGGTATTCAACGTCTTGTATGGCCAGCGCGTTCTCCAGATCTAAACCCCATTGAAAATGTGTGGGATGCTTTGGGGAGGTAAGTTGCTGGTCGAAACTATCCTCCGACAAACAAGAACACCCTCATCCGTGCACTCACAGAGGAATGGGATAAATTGCCTCAACAGCTGCTGGATAATGTTGTGCAAGGTATGGTACGACGTGTGGAATGTTGCATCACACTCCACGGTGGACATATCCCGTACTGATACCTTTCTTTAAGGTGCCTGCTGACTTTTAGATGCATTGTTCCATTTCTCCGTACGCAGATCAAATGAACTTTTTTTTTCTTTCAGATGTTTCACAGCTTTTGTACTTTCCAGAACAATAAATATTCTTTATTCTAATGTCTGAACAGTGTGGCAACTATATTTTATCCTACTAGGCCTCATGTCTCGCTTAATTTTATGCTACATAGCAATTTGTGATCCGTCCTTAGCAATTGTCCAGCAGTGTATATATATATTCGAGGTATTATTTCAATTCTCTCCTTAGAAAAAAATAATATACTTCTAGATCTAGAATCCTTTAAGTTCTTAACGAATGTCATTTCTTTTAAATAAACAGTATTTCGATCTATGTAGAAGTCTAGTTTTTTTTTCTATGCTCATCCTTTTTTTATTTTTAAAGTTCTGATTTTTATACTCGGCGTATAACGCGTACCAGTAAATTTCGATCATATTTTTTGTGTTAAAAGTGAGCGTTATTTTTTTCTACCTGTAGTCGATGACACTTGTATTCGTAAGTTTTTTCAAATATTAATTCATTAATTAAATTAAAAAATGAATAAATAGTAAAAAAAATAATAGTCCTACACCCTATATAAAAGGACAATCGCTTGGCTGTGTCCCTTTAGCGCATTAGCTAGCGTGTTGGGCTTCTAATAAGAATGTCATGGGTTCGAATCCCACATGGGATGGCGTATTTTCTGAGAATGTGGTTTCTTTTTTACTATAATATTTTATTAGAATATAATTAAATTTAATTAATGAAAAAAGTAACAAACAAAAAATATAATCCAATACCCTTCATAGAAAGGAAAATGGAAAATTGCAAGGAAAATCGTTTTCTATTTTGCCACTTAATAGTGTGATTCTGTTCTATGTATATACGTACTTATATTAATTGCAATTACTTAGCAAAAAAAGCAACTAAAATAAAAATTTTCTTCGTTGACCTAAGTAGAAGTTGACTTAAAATTTTTTTTTTTCATTATTTGTTTCATAGAAATTTTAAATATGCGAAAATATTAATAATTAAATAAATTATGATTAAAAATACTAATTTTTTTTTACGTAATTGCATTTGGCATACATTCTATTTTGACATTCTGTAGAAAAAATGCAGATAATTTTAAAAATGACAGTCATTGATTTTAAAATGGGGGAAATGTTTCCCATGATCGCATTAGGATGGTTAACGAATAATTTTCAAAGTTACGGACAAATAATGCAATTGTTTTTTATAATTATTATTTTATTATTCTTATTATTCGATTATTATCAATAAATATTCCTTTCTAGTAATACCAGCTTCGTGACCTTCCTATGTCTCTGTAGTAAATTAAAATTTTGTAACATTTTTATGTTTAGCCCAATGTTTCTCCAACCGTGTGGCGTGCCCCCCAGGGAGGCGCGAGCATATCAAAAAGTCGATAATGGAAGATTATTTTTAAAAAAATTATAAAAATTGACTTAAAGGAAGCAAAACAAAATACATTCTAACATAATAAAAATACACGTTGCACTTTTATTGTTATCTGTTCCAATTTAAAAATTAGAAAAGAAAAACAACATAATATTTTTCTTATTACTTAAAATATATCTCTCTCTATTACTTAAAAATAACTTTCTCAAAATATCTATTACTTGAAAGTAACTTATACAAAATTTAATACTGACCTTTTGGTAATTTGAGTGGTTTATAATTTTATAATTAAGATCGTATTGTAGTTTTAGCATCTCAAAGTACATTATTATTGTATTCAATATATATTATTATTATTATATAGGGGGGCGATGATATTTTTAAGTCCTTAAATGGGACCCTGGTTATAACAAAATCGCATCAAAATTCCTGTTTTTATCTTTTGAAATGATAGTTTCTTGAGAGAGCATGCAAATTTTAAAAAAATGAACTCATTTAAAGGATTTTTAGTGATGGTGCTTGAAGTTTATAAACACCCATAGGGTTTTTGACTTTGTATGTGTTTTTAAGACTAAAGCATTGCCTGTTGTATTATGGAACGGTGAGAAGCCGTCAGTCGGGAAAATATGTGATCGTGCATGGCTAGGTTTCTGGCGATGCTAGAATATCGATTGCCGCTGCATGAATGTTCTTTAAACATCGTTTCGACTTCTCGCAAAGCGTTAGGGTGTTGATAGATAATTCATTTTGAGAGACTTCTAGGGTTACCAGCGCTTAGGGCCCAGCCAAATACGCCGAGCTCTCTTATTGTCTTTGAAATTCTTTTTTAAAAAATAGAATGTTTACTGTTTTGGTAAACGCACCAGACAAAAGCACTCAGCACCCGTAAGGGAAAAAAACAATTTTATCTTACTATCAAATGTTCAAAAGCAATTGAAATTTCATTACAATAATTTTGTGTTGTATGAAAATGATCTCATTGAAACATTTTAGCAATCTTTACAGCATGCAAAAAAATCGAATGCAATTAATAGGTTAATTACCCGTTAAATTTGCGCATAAAATTTGAATATCATCGAAACATTAAAAATACCATAATTAATGCATAATACGAAAAATATCAATCAAAAATTTTTTTTTATCCGTTGTGGCTATAGAGGTAGGCTCACCAAATTCTTTCGGGCTTGTGACAAATCTATACGGAACTTTATCACTAACCTTCTGAGTCGTCCTTTTAGGGAAATTTAATTCCCTACCTATTTCCAATCAACTCCAAAAAGCGGACAGGATTCCTTGTTATGCAGATTAGATAAAGTATTTAAGTCAAACGGAATAGTAAAGTTAGAGCAGTAGGAGATAGAGATTGAAGTAGAAAGTTATAGTGAAGTTAAATTGAAGATTTCTTGTTGGAGATAATTTAACCTCAAGAAGAGTTGAGATTCCGTTGGTAATTATTGATTTATAATTAAAGCCTCATTAAAGTTTTAAGAGTGAGATTAAAGTTAAATGTTCAATAGGAACATTATTAAATATAATTCTGGTATCTCTTATCGTGGTAATCTCTGCGTGATCGTTATTTAATTGTTAATTAATTGGATCATTAATTCATTAAGTTAATTTAAAGGATATTACCTTTAAAAACCTCATAATACTAATTAGATATATTTGTTAAAAAGTCTTTGATTCTATTTGGATAAGATAACCAAATAAAGAAAGTTGTTTATAAAAATGGCTACTGGTTCTTTCATGACTCCTATTTATTCTCGTTCTCAAAATGAGGTCCAAGGAGACCTTCACAGGCTCAATCTAGGATATATTTTTGAAAGTTATAAGAGGAGTTAGGAACCTCTCTCTCTATATATATACTAACAATGTTAAATTGGTTGTTTTCGATGTACCTTTTCTCAAAATCTGTTATATGTACATGCTTGAAATTTTTCATACAATTAAAGTACACCTTTCTCATTATACTGAAATAAGCTTTTAGCTAATCTTGTATTTTTGAATAATTTTTTAAATATTTTATCAAACATTGCGAAATTTGCCCAATTCTCATATAAAAAATTTGTAAAAAATAAATTTTTGAGTTTTTATAAAAAGTTCAATACAGTATATATTAACCATCATTATAAATATATCATAAAAAATTTACATACCTGTGAACAGATGTTTCTCAGAAAAAGGTGCATCGAACATCAAAATTTACATTTTGAGATAAATTGATTTTAATGTATACAGTGAGGCACTTCTAATCGGCTTCGAAATAAAAAAAAAAAAATAAAAGGTTCAATTTACAATAAAATACATGTTTTGGTTTATATCAGACGTCCAACTTTTAAGCAAAACTGAAGTACTTTGTTTACATTTTTTACCATTCAAATGGGCGTGGACAAGTTTCAGCGATTTTTTAAAAATAGGTTTAAGGGAATCTAATTACCCTAGAGGTTAAAGTAAGGCATTTTTAGAAAGTTTAAAATCTATACAGTTTGAAAATGTAAAAATCTTAAATTGTCAAAAAATACAATTTTAGCTTTTTTAAAAGTCTTAGTAATGTACCAAAATATTAAACAGTATTGTTGTTGTTATTACTGATACCACCTGATCGGCAAAGGCCAGTTCGAGGCCCCCGAAATTCATCATTTCAAATTGCTAAGTGACGTCTGTCGTTGGCCGTGGCTTTGAGCACCATACAGGCGACAGTACGATTTGGCTCGTTTCCACCCCAATTTTGAGGGAGGACACCTGGAGGTGGTCAGAGGCCTCCCACCAACCATACGAGAGGACTTGCGGCTTGACGGTTATTTAGAGTATCCCCATGCCGCAAAGGCACTATACATTTACAAACATCCATGTCTTCTCCGGGATTCGAACCCAGTCCCTACGGCACCGCAGTAAGCATCGCTAACCACTATACCGGTTAGGCGACATTAAACAGTATTTATTACTCAACATGCTAATTTTCAAAATGGTTTGTTTGTGTGTGGAGGGAGGGTGTTTTAATTCCATTGAAGTATATGACTACCGTTGACATACTGTTTGGCGGTAGATTCTTTAAGAGTTGGCGATATTTCCCCATTTGCAGGAGGCAGAGTTAATGTGTTTTGGAGGAGAGGGTTTCTTGACCAAGGAGAGTACGGTAAGGAGAGAGTCCCTTGTTTTTGGAAGCGCGAAGCGTTAAACTGTGTTGGGGTTAAGGAAATTGAAATCCTTCGGGGAGATCGACGCGAAGGCCTGGTCTGGTGTAAAGGTGAAGAATAGAGTTTCCTGAGAATGTTTTATCACGACGAACATTGTAGTTTGATTGTTATTACTATGTGTAGTAATTGATTGTATGGAGAAGCATTTAAGAAAGTAATAAAGACTTTACATACATCATAAAATTCACATCATGGAAGTTTTAAATTTCAACATATAGGGGATGCTTAACCTAGTTCTATATCTGAAAGTATGTTTAATATAAGGGTTGTAAGTTTTTTTTTAGGGTAGTGTAACGTTTGGCATAATTGGCGGATTGCGTGAGACTTAAGAAACTAAATAATTGGCTCATATCGTCTACAGCTGTTAATTGCAACGTGTACTTTTGGTAACACGTTATTCAAACAATTGATTATTTGAATTCTACAGAAATGTTATTTGTGAAGGAGAAAGCAAACTCAACCTTTCTTTCGAGTATTTCAAAACAGACTCTCTACTCACTCTCTTGGGGGTGGTGCAGTCGCTTCTGACACCTTGAATCACTCTCGGGATTCCGGCTTGCAGGGGTGGAATTCAGCCGTTAGGCTTTTTACTGCCATCAGTTGTCGGCGTAATGTCAAATGAAAGGAACCCCTAATATTTTAGGGGTGGATGTGAACTACGCAATGCAATCTATATAGGAAGCTGATCTTGTAGATGCGTGGCGGGAAAACGTTACTGAGCATCACCATTTGGTACCGGGTAGTCTTTTCAAAAGGGAGTATCTCTTATCTGCTTTTTTACAACAGAATTCACATGTTTAGTAAAGTTTTATTTATTGTCCGGCACTACACCTAGATATGTGGTACTAGTACCTTTTTGAATAGTAAAGTTGTCTGTTTTTAATTCAAAATTATTCCTCATGGTGAGATGCCGTGGTCGTGGTTACGGACTCGTATTCATCGTTGTCGAGTCCTGATGCCTATAAAGACCCATGAGGTTCAAAATTCTCCTATTGGTGTGGTGGGGAAGTTAGGAAAGGTTAGGCTCAGGTGTCATCTTTGTAACCTGAAAGTATTTCAAAATTGCACAGATCAGTCTCCTAGTATTGCTTTAAGGTATCCGACTACTTTCGGAACCGTGATTTTAAAAAAACGCAAAAATGAATAGTTTTCATGATATTTAGTGTCATTTAGATTAGAATATATGTATAAAATTGTTTTAAGAACATCATGACAAAAACAATTATTTAAATACAATACTTTGGCAAAAAATTAACTTAGAATAACCTTTTTTCAAAATGTTCTCCTTTTATAAAAAAATGCTTCTATAATAATAATATTTTGCTTATATAAAGTTAAGAACTCTCTTCTCTCTCTCTCTCTAAAGAGTCTGAACTAGGATTTTTTAAAAATTCACATTATTTTCAGAGTTGCCACCCATTGAAATAAATATCGCTGTTTTTTTCTTGAAATTTCTTCCCTCTGTTGTAGTAAAATATGGATAAATCCACCTAAGTTATATATTTCAAAAATTCTAGTTCAGCCTCTTTACCGAGTTCTGATCTATATACAGACAAAATATTACTATAACAGAAGCATTTTTCATAAAAGGAGACTGTTTTGAAAATTGATCATTTTGTGTTCATTTTTTGTCAAAATATAGTACTTTAATAATTCTTTGTTGTAATAATATTCTTAAAAATTTTTTATATACGTTTCCTACTCTAAGTGACACTAAATATCATAAATATTATCCATTTATACGCTTTTGCAAAATCACGGTTCCGAACGTAGTCGGATACCTTAAGTGTTATGTTAATTAACACTCACTCACACATTCATGCCTTGTTCTCAAGAGATGTTTTGTGTATAATTATGATAAATTATAATTCCATATTAGAAGAAAGGAATCTCTGTCTAAAATAAATGTTTTATTTGGTTTTTATTAAAATTTAAACTGTTATTTAAAAAACACATAGAGTTATTTTTAATTGGCTTTTTATTTTATCAATAACAGAATGCTGTAAGCTCCTACAGCTTCTAACAGGACGGATTTCATCTTTTTGAATGACGCGTGATGTTTGAGCTGGCTCCCTCCCTCCTGCAACTTCCACTCCTCGCTCCGAGAAATGAGACAAAGCTGGATTGAGAAGTAGCGGATCCTTCCATTATTCCAGACAAGCGTCTTCGATACGATCGTTTCTTTCTTTCTTTTTTTTTGGAACGATGTTTCCAAAGAACTCCAATGGCACCTCTTGCATGGGGTTGTTTACCCAGTCGAAAGCTGTTACAATCTCTTTTCCCTTTTCAAAAGGAAAACCTGCTTCGTTTATGTTTATCTTTCTAATAGAAACGTCCTTATAGTTTGTGAAATCCCTCAAAGAGAGCTTTTCTTTTCCTAAGCTCATCGTTACTTTGCTCTCTCTATGTACTTTTCAAACTTCTTAAGGACTTTTTTTTAAGAATCTGTGGACCAAATCCCTTTATGTATTCAGTGTTTTTAAAACAGTGAACATTCGAATTTATTGCATTTTGTAGTACTGTAAGAGGGCTAGGAAATATATAAAAGGAAAAAATAATTCAGGATTTAAACATCGAAATCGGAACAACAAAATGCATTTTGAATGTTAAAATGTCTGATAGGAGAAAAATATTGATGAATTTTTTTATTTCAAGTTCTGGCACTAAAAGTTTCGATGTTTGGTTTTGTAAGTAGTAATTTTTAGATAAATATTTTTGACCATATAGATTCTTTTTATAAGCATTGTTTCTGAAGGAAGAAGAAATTTATATTAATTTTGCATTTAATATAAATTTCATGCAAATAATTACTGCTTTTCTGCTTTTTTTACTGATTTCAGAACTGCAAAATTGAGGCAACACCTTACAAAAGTAAATTTGTAAATCGTAATTTGTAAAAAAGTATGTAAAAGTAACATGTAAATAAATTTTAGTTTTTAAAAAAACCCCCAAAAACACGCTTTTATAGTGAATCGAACTAAAAAGTAAAAGAATTATTCGTAATGTAAGAATAAAGTGATTAACGAGAAAATTAATGTCATTGGGGTAAAAGCGTGGGTGCGTGGTACTACATTTTTACACTAACTCAGCATTTCGGAATAGAACTGGTAGGAAATTGTAATAATTGATATAGAGCACCCCATCGTTTTTTTAGCGAAAGCGTGCTTTTTAATTTTTTTCTTAACTATAATTTTACTTTTTATTTTTTAGTTCAATCTGCAATAAAAGCGTGTTTTTTAAATTTTTTAAACTATCATTTATTCATTGTTAAATTTATCCTTCAGTTTGAAATTTTGAGCCGGAATTACGTGGCTGCTGGAATTAGTCTTGCCCTTCAATGGATATTTATATTAATTAACGTGTCTGAAGGGTATTTATTCTCTCTGTTTACAGGGCCTCGAATGAGATTCGCGTATCGTTATATTTAAAAGATTCCTTCTCTATAGATACAGGTCAAACTAATAAAAATGTTTTAAGAAATATTAAATGCGTCTCAATCGTATTATCACCTTTTCAACGTATTGCAATAATGTTAATTTGTATCATCCCTTCTAAGCGTATTGTTTTATAAAAATAAAAAAAAATACATTTAGCAGTTAGAACATACGTTATTTTTTTTCACATGTACGAGTCTTTTTTTTTTATTTCCGTTTTCAGAAAAACTAGACAAATGCTTATATTATGGTTAGAAATCGCGGACGCACCCACCCTGCCCTTTCTCACATAAAGAACATTTTTATTTTGTTTGTTTTATTTGTATTGACCACAAGCCTATTCGCTTTTAGGGTTGCACCTTAATCTTTTAGTCGCTTAATCTGGAATTACTCGCCAAATCTGGAAATGGCATATGGAATTAGTCGCTAAATTTGAAATGGTATGTGCAATAAGTCGCCAAATCTGGAAGTGGTATAATGAATTAGTCGCCAAATCTAAAAATATTATATGCAATAAGTCGCCAAATCTGGAAGTGGTATAATGTATTAGTCACCAAATCTGAAAATCCTTATTTTTGATGAGCCTGATCAGGACAATGAAACAAAATTATGAAATTATTGTATTATCATCAGTCCTTGACAAGTGTGCAAACTTTCGAATTAGTCTGACCTTTTAAAGTGAGTAAAAATCGAGTACAAAGATTCCATTACATACAAGTGAAACTTATAAAAGCGTGTTAAAAATAAGTTGTAATTTGTAAGTTTATAGAAAGTAGATGAGAATCGGGAATTATGGAATACCGAGATTTTGGCTCTGTTTGTATCTGTTTATGCGAGTGAAAACCTTGAATTGCTGAAGAAAGACTCCTACGATATAATACAATGGAAATTGTCCACTTGTTGTTGACGTATGATCTGCTACAGAATAAAGTGTGTTTTAGTATAGTCAAAAGTTTTTGCCAGAAACAGAGAATTTTCAAACATTTTTACCCATCAGTATGCATGTGACTTGAACAATTTGTTGTAGTTTGTTGAATTCCGGGAGGAATTATTAACCAGTACTCCCAAGCATAGCAGCCATCCGGAATTACTCAGACAACAGGTACTTGAAGTAATAAATGACATACCCGATCAAGACTTGATTATTTAAACAGATGGTAGTCGTTTGAATACGGGTAGAACAGGATGTGGAATATTTAGTAACACTCTTGGAAATGATGTTAAAATCAGCATTAAGAATTCTGACCACTGTTGCGTCTTTAGACCGAAACTCATTGCTATTAGTGGTGCTCTCGATCATGCTCTCAACTCTTATAAGGACAGCATCTGGATCCTGACAGACAGCAGAAGCTATATCAAATTTTGGAAGAATTGACCAAAAATTATAGACAGTACTGATCTAGATATTTTATCCAAATTACCTAGGCTTGGTCAGAGGAAACAAGTATGTCTCTAGTGGATACCATCACATGTGGGTGTGCCTAGGAACGAAGCAGCTGATGAGCTGGCTGGTAAGGGTTGTGATCTCTCTAACCCCAGTTCCACCATTCGGAAATTCATTCCCTCCAAAGAACTAAATTGAATTTGACTTGGCGAAACCCTCCTGCTCACCACTGGTATGCAGCTAAGAGTCCTGGCCTATCTCTACAGTGCAGGAGTTCCAGGGCTCATCAGACGGCCTTGGCGCGCATTAAAAGCGGTCACCTGCGTAGTATGACTTTTGTGCAAGGGGTAAAGTCTTTCTTTATCTGTCCCTGCTCTCTCCCTGCTTCTCCTGCTCATCTTCTGGACTTCTGGGGCATTTCCCTGCGACAGTTGTTTGAAGATCAAGACCTGGTGTGTGACACTATTTTGAGGAAAGGTCAAATAGACTTGATGGACTTGAAACTTGACTTGGTGAAAAATGGACTTGACAACGTGCTCCAAGGAAATTGGAAACAGCAACAGAGTTGTAGTTTGTAATAGTGTGGTCGATTTTTAGCTTAGTATTTTGCCCTTCAGATTAACGGTTCATTTTTTGAAATGATCTGTCGGGTATTGTGAAATACTAGGTGTTCCATTCTCTTGTATTAGCAGCAATGAATCATTCCATTTTGATAACCCTCCTTTAAATAACGGGAAACAAAGACGCGCTGAATATATCTTCTGTAACGGAAAATTCCCCGAAGATTAACGAGGGGAAATTTGGATTCCATGCCTTTGCTGTTTTCTGTGGGCTCACTTTGAAAGTACTGGAGCAGAGAAAGAATATTATGTTTGAGAATTTTGTAAATAAAATCAAAACAAAAATGACTTTCATGTATTCTTAAAAATATGGCTTTTATAGTTAAAACATGTAAATTAAAAATGGATGAATAGAAAGTATTCTATTAACGATTGAAACTTTGAACAAGATAAATATATATATTGTTACGTACATCCGGGTTCGAGGAATTTATGCAAAACAATCCCATAGAAAATAAAACAGTTCTTTAAGAGCGATGCGAATTTATTATCAAAAATCCATTCCTTCAGCAGCAATATTTAGAGGGTAAATATCCGAAGGTCCTCATACCTTCAACAGCAATCAAACACAATCATCAGTGTTTAAAAATACACGTAAGTAAAAGATTATTCACAAGCACAGCCGAGCTAATCGCTAGTCAAAACGATGCTCACTAATCGCTGGTTTAATCCAGATGGCTTGGTTGCGGCTGGCACTCCTATTTATAGGCGCGGCAGAAACATCCAGAAATATAACCGCTCGTGTCATCGAGCGTGACGTTAATGGAGAGATCCACTACTTTCTAGAAGAATCCAGAGGGTTCCAAACTCGCCAAAGTGGTCGTCAATGACGTCAAGATGATCGCCAAAGTCACCAACTTGTTCGCCAAAAATGATGCCAACTTGGCTCTACCGCCAAGATTTCGCCACGTTCTCATTGAATCGCCATTATAACGTAAGGGGCGGTATTGCTTGTGAATAGTACAATTTTAGCATAAAATAAATATAACATAGAATAATATAAATGCATTAAACATCCAAATACAAATTATATACACTCTTTACACAAAATTCGTAACAATATAAATATAAATAGAGAGAAAGTGAGTTAATAATAGGAATTCACAACAGCTACTACTTATGAAGTGTTAGTTATTTCTCTCTCTCTCTCTCTCTCTGATGTTTTAAGCCACCTATTCCATATTACCCTTCATTTATAATTTTTTAAAAAAATTTATAATATAATAAATATTATTCTTTTTGACAAGTGATAATTTCTTACAATAGTTTATAGTATACATCCATAATGAATTTGGAGATTTTTTTAATCAGAAACCACACACACACACAGTAAAGTTATTTTTAGAAATATTTATATAAATATCATTCTATAATACTCGACTCTCTTCTAATCATAAATTTACCTTTAAGAAGTCTTTGTGAAAAAGAGGCTTAAGTTTAGGTAGGATCTGTATATTTATCTTTGAAAAACCTATTTTTTTTTAGTTTCCCTAAATATGTAAAAAAAAAAAAAAAATCATATGCAAAATGAAGGAATTTTGAGGGATTCCTGGTTTTGCGCTTCATACTATTTAAGTACTTTTAACAATTCAAAACTAGATAAATATTTTTATAAATGAACTTTTCAGAATAAAAATTTGAAATCGCGATCTATATAATTTAAAATAGAAGTTAAGTTTATTGAGGTAAAAGATTTAAAAGATGATTTTGAACTTCCTGCCAATTAAATACATATGTCAAATATTAAAACAAAATACTCATATAAGTATAAAAACAATTAAATGTAAAAATTGCATACTGGATAACAATAAAGTTGAAATATGTTTTCATACAGACTGTGTACATTTATCTAGTTTAAGAAAATCAAACTTTATAAGGTAAAAATTATTAATAGAATAAATCGATTTTTCACATAAATAAATAAAAATAAACAACGAAATTGTAACAAAAAACGTTAAGAAACATTCAGAAAAAATGAAACTAAATTAAACTAAAAAGAGGAACATAACTAAAATATCATAAAATTAATTTTGAATGCTGAATCAAAGCATTTTCACAAAATGACAATCATCAGTAAACAAAATTAAGTTTCAAATTTATTATTTTCAAAGTTTGAAACTGTGGGATGATGCTACAAGCTTGAAGAGTAAGGAAAATGAAGACAACTGCTTTGAAAAATAAAACAATTGAATACAAATTAGATACATAGCAATGTATACAAATGCACAAAGATGCTTCGAAGGAAAAATAAAGTTGTTCAACTCAAAGGAAAAATACTACTTCACAGAAAAATTATAGTTAAAAAAACTTAAAAACACGCTTTTGTGTTTAATCGAACGAAAAAGAACAAAAATAATTCTTAATAACATGAATAAAATGATTAACGAGAACATTAATGTCATTGGGGTAAGAGCGTGAGGTGCTCTATATCCCTTGTTATAATCTCTTACTAGTTCTATTCCGAAATACTGAGTTAGTGTAAAAATGTAGTACAAAGCACCCCACACTTTTACCACAATGACATTAATTTTCTCGTAATATAAGGTAAGAATAGTGCTTCTCAAACTTTCCATATTTGCGACCCAATTTTCAGTCATAATTTGCATCGCGCCCTCCTCATACAACAAAAATGTATTGAATGCAATAATAATGTACTTCGACCCCAAAATTAGAATGCGACTTTAATATTATAAACTGCACATATTATCAATATATGCATTATATTTTGTATATGACAAGCCCAAGGAAGTCGCTAGTAATTACTAAAGCTTTTAATTTAGTATTGCTAAATTAATTATTAAATACTTTTTGCCACACTGATACATTTATAAGTATCTTATATCAGTGTGAGTATGTATTTTATTTTTTATCATGTTAAAATGTATTTTGTTTTGTTTCCTTTCGGTAAATTAATAGTTATTTTAAATCTTTTGTTTTTGACTTTTCGATATGCTCGCGCCCTCCAAGTAGGTTTATCGCGCCCCCTCCCCCCACCAAAGGGGGCCTCACCACACAGTTTAAGAAAAGCTGGGTTATAACATATTTTTTTTTCTTCACATGCACGAGACCTTTTTTTTTTTCCATTTTTAGAAAAACTAGATGATTGTTTACATTATGGTAAGTAGGGATTGCAATATCGGACCGAAAATCCAATACCGGTTTTCAGTATTTTTTAAATCTTAATACCGGGATACCGGTTTTAATACCGGTAGTCGAAATTTTAGAAAAAGGAAGAAAACATAAGGGGTTTTTTTTGTTTGTTTTATTTGCCAGTTGCTTTATTAGAGAGTGTAAATATCACAAAAATAATTTGTAATTTGTAAATTACAACAATATATAAAGAATCACAAAAAAAAAACGGAACGTCTTCCACCATATTCTTTTCATAATATGGATAATGAAACCAAACCAAAGTATCATTAAATAATTTTTTATGCTCTTTCAAGTTATTCTTATGCATTATTATGGGTTATTATTTATGAGTATATATACATATGTAATGAATCTGAAAAATATTTTGAGCCCTAAAGTATGATATGCAAATACAATGTGAATAACAAACTCAACAATTTAAAATATATTGTAATATTAGAAACATTGTTCAGAACTACAACCTTATTTGCACAGATCAGACTACGAATCCTGAGCTTTTGCAGTACCGCTCTGAGCTGTAATAAGACAGTTTTGGCCCACACCTTGGATGATTCTCATATTTTATCACTTATCTTGGTTGTGCAGTGCAACTTTACATCCCCAGTCTAATGCATTTCGCCGGTTAGGGAAACACACACACAAAAACGTATACTATTTTGCTATGTTAGCAATTCTTAAACATATGATGGAAACAATTTTAAAAGATTTCCAGTAAATACCGAAAAATCGGTATTTAAACTTGTGAATACCGGTATTACAAAATTGTACAAATGGCTCAAAATACCGGTATTCAGTATCCCGGTATTGCTATCCCTAATGGTAAGAAATTGCTGACGCACCCTCCCCTTTGTCACGTAAAGAACACTTTTCGGATTGTAACTTAATCTTTTAGTCCCCAAATCTGGAAATCGTTAATCCTGATCAGAGCAATGGAACAAAATTATGAAATTATTGTATTGTCATCGGTCCTTGACAAGTGTGCAAAATTTCGAATTCATCTGACCTTTTAAAGCGGGTAAAAATCGAGTTCAAAGATTCCGTTACATACAAGGGAAAGTTATAAAAGCGAGTTAAAAAAGAACACAATTAGGAGAAAACAAATAAATGGGGATTAAAATGAAGCAACGAAAAATTTTACTTTTGAAGTAGAAAAACATATTATTTATCAAATGATAATTTGAGAGTTTTCTATGATGTTTTTGATTTACGCGCGCGCGCGTAGTAGCGAGTTAAAACCCTTGTTGGTTTTTATTATTTTGAGGAATTTGTTCTGCTGAAATTAATTTAAATCAGTATCTTTTTTAAAATGCCTTTTTTTTTAAAAAAAAAAATACCTTTTGTATTTCTTTGAATATAGTTGCCTGTAACAGAACCACTTTTTAACTAACAATAATTATCATAACAATAACTATGATTACGATTCTGCATAACTTCAAAGAATCAAATTAATATACTTGTTTGGTTTCTTCAAAAACACAAAAAGGAAAATAATAGTTTGGCATCCGAAATACAACATATTTATTATTCAGAAATGGAAATTTTGATGTTTTAAAAAAGCCCTTGATTTTTTTCCCGATTGATTATAATTCTAAGTATATAGTACAAAAAATTTAATTAAGTATTTGTTATTAATGATTAATTTTATTGATTAATGCTAATTATATTTATTCAATAATTAGTTTTTTACTGTGTTTTGTTCGCGAAAATCGACAAAAGCAAAAGGAGCATGATACAAGAATGGTGAACTTGACCCCGGAGCCCCCTGAAAAATTCCTGTGTGTGCTACCTAACTCATTGCTTGGATTTATTTCGAAGCACAAAACTTTTTTTTCATAATCGCAATTAATATTCTTTTTAAAGTGCTGCCGTTGCTAATTTCCACATGTAAAATGAAAATTTAAATTTTGAATGTTTTTTTAGACCTTGATTCTTATTCTTATCTCACAATCAGTTTTCTAAACAAATAAATGTGAAAGTGTAAATAGTAGCGCACCCTATCTAAGTAAGTGATTGAAACCTTGCCCGGGAAAACGGGGACTGTTGCAATGACCCTGAACTAGCTCAGACATTTCGCAAGGACCTTTTTTGCTCATGGCGCCATCTAGTATAAGAATCGTCAACAATTTCATTTTGGGGACATGTTGAAAAATGTTTGTTTATGATAACCAATGCTTCCTTTTTTTTCTATTTTAGGTATTAAATTGAAGAGAAAAAAATTCAGATTACACTCATGATGGATTTCGGCTCTGTCGGTAAGTTCAAACTTAGTGGTTATTTTATTTTTTTAAAAAAATTGTACTCTTACGCTTTTAGGACATATAATTTGAAAAAAAAAATACATTTAAAAAGAATATTTTCGTATCTCATTATTAAAAAATAAATTTCTTCTCTTTTGTTTTTTGCAACTTTATTACTTTGATCAGTTTAAGTTATTAAAAATCCTTTTTTCCGAATTCATTTGGTGACTTTTGCTTGTATATATATATTATTGTTAAAGTGTACAATTCAGTGCATAGCTAGGTATTTCATGAAACAACTAGACAAGTCAGTTAAAGTATATAATAGATGAAAGATTTCATACTTTACCTGGTTATACAACGAAATCACTAGTTATTTTATAAAATTTTTTTAGGATAAACCGTTAAGGAGTGAAAAATAAACAATTTACAAGTTATTCTATAAATTAATTGATGATAAATAGCAAAAACCCCTGAAAAATACATTTTATCCCTATTGTGGAGGATTAGTTGATAAATAATAAGGAAAATCAGATGGTATAATTTATTATTGCTTATATTGCTAACTAGTTAAACAGAAAAAAAAATTAATATGTTTTGCATTTGTTAATGGCCTAATTAACATTTCTACTTGAACTTCAAGGATATCATTCTGTGTTGGAGTAACCAATAGTCACGTGGTACTTTTTACTGTGCTGATTTGCAGTTTTTACTTCTGCTGTCAAACCTAATAATTTTTCACGACTAAGAGCATCACTTTTTTCTTTGTACCCCGCTTATTTAATAAAGATTCAAATCTCACGCATTGAATCTTTCTTATTTACAGGTTAGTCTCGAATTCCTGCAGAAATCATTGCTGGAAAACAGGTTGCAAAAATATTTGCTAATAATCCAAAATGTAAAAAAAAAAAGCTAACGTAAATACACCATCTAAATTCTACATCTCAAAGCAATGAAATGAAGAGTACACACACACACAAGTCATTGCAAAGCATGCTATAAGTTGTAAGGGTGCCCTTCTCCTTGATTAACAGCGTGAGCTAGAGGTGTTGGAATAAATGAAGAACTAGAAGCTGCCATGATCCTAATATGACTTTATTAAGATCTTAAACTTAAATTTGTAACAGATTAGATAATAATAATATATGTGAGAGTATATATTATACCTCATATCTATATAATACCGAAATAAAGTAACACGGACCACTATCGATAACTAATTCGCCTACTTAATTCAAATACTGACCCGAATAATAAATAGTCACTCCTACCTTAATGTCGAACGATCAATCTAATTCTACTTGAAGCTGCGGATTTACTGGAGTGCAATGGTATGCATCTTGACCTAAGAGCTCTCTATCACGTATAACTTCTGTTGGCTGTCACTTAATATATAGTATTTATGAATTTAAAATTTTTTATGTGGTTTATAAAGAATATTAAAATATGAACCTCCATATTACGAACTTTTTTCGGGGATTTTGCAATTTCGTTATATAGAGGTCCGACTGTAATTCTGGTTTTCTGTTTTAGCACATTTATAATGTTCAATGACCTTAAACTACTTTTACCGGTTCTCTAAAAAGCACAGTACTGGATCTCTTGAATGTACACAGTTGATAATATTTTTTTTTCTCTTCTTTTCCTTGCAGATTTCTTTTTGATGGGTAAGGTATATAAAATAAATAGAAATTAATTTACAAAAAATATGTGAATAATAATTTTTTTAAAGTAATGTATAGTGTTTATGAATTAAAATTTGGTTTTATGAGGTTTCTAAAGTATATTAAAAGAAGAATCTCTATTTAGCGAATGTTTCAGATAACGAACTCTTTTTCGGGATTTAACGACTTCGTTAAATAGAAGTCCGACTATATATGTGCATTTGTGTGTGTGTGAGTAAACGTTAGCGTTAAGTGTGAATTCATAAAATAACTATATTCATAGAATAACTTTGTAGAATTATTGAAGTCTACGATTTAACTAGGTATTCTATAGAATGATGAAGGTATTCTAAAGTATGAAATACAGTACTCGTAAGTTTTTTGAACCAATCTTAGCTGCTTTTAATAAATTTTGAACCACTTTGTGACGGGCTCATTCTTCTTTTCATTAACATGTCCTTTGGGTTCTTTAGGGCCAGAATTAATGGCAACTCTTTTCCAACAAAACCCAAGAAGTGAAGCGTGAAGAAACGATGCAAATTAGGAAGCTTTTAAATATCAGAAGTTAGAGTAAGCTGTGTGGCAATTTGAGGAATGTTATGATAATGAGTGATTCCAGCGTGAATAGTTTTTGGAAAGGTTAAAAAAAGTAACTATTCACACGTTTTTTTTAAAATTGATGTCTATTTATTTATATATATCTTACCAATAAAACAAGATAGAAAGAAAGAAAGATAGAAACACTGTAAGGAAAACAAGAAAAATAATTTCGAAGAATTCACTGTATTTTCAATATTAAGAAAATAATTTTTTACTAAAATTAATGAATTTTAAGAACATTTTATGATTTAAAGCATACAAGTAATATTAAACGTACATTATTTTATAATTAGAACACGGGGCCACATGACAAGTCTATTTAAAGGGAAAGAGGATATAGAAGATGTTTCTAGTGAACTGGGCAATGTGGGTTAAAGGTTGCACTTCTTGAATGAAGCGTCCAGAACTCTATCGCTCTCGGCGAGTTAGGATCTAATAAAGCCAGTTCAAGATGTATGACCACCATAAAATGTGTCAAAGAGAGAATAACTTGAAATTTTTTCAGAAATACTTTAAAAAAAAGGGAGAACAAAAATTAAATTACAGAAGAAAAAGTTCCTTAAATAGAAAATGCACTTTGCTATAGAGAGATTATTTTACGAAGAAAATCGTGAAATGTTCAAGGTTCGAGGAAAAAGTTCGCTATATAGAAAAATCCGCAATATAGAGGTTCGTTATATAGAAGCTCGACTGTAGATGTATGTACGTATAATCAGGGACGTAGCTACCACCGTATTAAAGATACGGAGCCCCAACATGTGTAATATTTCACCCCAAATAAGTTTTATCTTACTTATTTTCTCAAGAAAAGGTCCCCCCCCCTAGAGTTTTGATACATGGCCCACTTAGGACTAGCTACGCCAGTATATATTATGCTTTTTATTCGGGGAGGAAATTATCTAAAATTTTAAAATAGTACAGTATTTCATGCATGAAATACTGTACAATGCAGTATTACTCACCGAGTTTGAACGAGGTCGTGTAATAGAGCAGTGAAAAGGCGGCTTTTCTTTCCACGATATTGAAGAAAGACTTGGCCGAATGTATCCATTGTACATGATTGTTCGGATGATGGCCAAGAGATGGTACTGCTTCAAGAAGACCGGGTTCTGGGCGGCCACTGTATTTGGTATACAGTTGTGGGGAATTGTACTGCACCTGCGGCAGAGTTCGAGCTGCAGTTGGTACCACCGTGACACAACAAACTGTTAGAAATCGGTTACTTCAAGAGCAGCTCTGAGCCAGGCACCTTGTAGCGCTCCAGGCCATTGCCGTTTGCGGCGCCAGAGTTGTCAAGCCTGAGCTCATTGGAAGACGGAGTGGATATCTGTTGTATTTTCTGATGAAAGCAGGTTCTACTTTGGTGCCAGTGATGGCCATGTGTTGGTCAAAAAGAGGCCGGGGAAGCGCCTGCTATCAAACTGTCTGTGGCCTAGACATACTGGACCTATACCTGGAGTCATGGTCTGCAGAGCAATTTACTATATATATATATATATGACAGCAGGAACACTCTCATGGTTATCCCAAACACCCTGACTCCAACGTCAGTCTGGTAATTCAACCTATAGTACTGTCATTCAATGAGAAATTATCCAACTGAATAACACTCACTTTCACACCACTGATGTAATGCAACGTATTCTACAGAGTGTTGACATGTTACCTTGTTCGCGGGATCACCAGATCTGTCTTCAATTGAGCACGTATGGGATTTCATTGTGAGACAACTACAGCGTCAATCACAGCCAGTACTGACTGAAGCATGTAACTCCATACCACAAAGTGACATTCGGCACCTTTAAAAAGCAATGCATGCACGCTTGCAGGCTCACTTTCAAAATTCTGGAGGTTACACCGGCTATTAATGTAACAGCATTTCACATTTCAAATGCATTTTATTGAGCTTAAATTAACCTGTGATTTTGAAAATTTAATGAATTAATCATGTTAATTAGGCAATAACACTGTCCAAATTTCATTCCTCTGCAATAATTTTTCTTGTTGTTGGGATTTTTTTTCCGTCGGCGTATAATAATATATGCTGACTTGGAAGAAATCATCTAAAATTTTAAAATAGTGCAGTATTACATGTATATATATGTATAAATAATGATGCAGCAGTATTAAGTTATACTAAATAGTATTTGCCTACTTTCTGGACAGCTTTGGTGTCAGCGTGTATCGTGGCGAGCGTGATTGGAGTACTCTCAGTTTTCCTCATCGCTTTCTTCTGTCTCTTGGAGGCAGAGGATGTACCCCACGAGCCGCATGAAACGGACATCCTGACCAGGTACTATTATTTTTCTGAATTTTCTTTCAAATACAATTCGAATTATTGCTATAAAGTTAAATGAGAGTGAGAATAATTTTGAAAAAGGACGAGTAAAATATTTATTACATGATGTAATACATTCATTTGTGTGATATGTAATCTGTACACTCAAAAAACGTATAAACACTTACACAAAATAATCTATCTGATTCAAATTTCCTTATTCTTTTTTATATCTGATTCTGCTTGAAATTAATAATTCTGTACATGTATTTATGTTTTAAATGTAAAATCTTTAGTATTTATAATTTTTTTCTTCTAGATTATTTTTAAACACCCTGCTATGTGAGTGTATGTGTTTAAATGTTCTAGTGAGAAGAAATTTGGTTACCCCAGATTTAAAAATAAATACTTTAAAATTTAGATATTAATGATGAATGCTACAGTATGTAAAAAGAAT
The DNA here is from genome assembly GCA_019973935.1 of Trichonephila clavipes. NCBI lineage: Eukaryota > Metazoa > Arthropoda > Arachnida > Araneae > Nephilidae > Trichonephila > Trichonephila clavipes. The sequence continues at coordinate 2,004,895 of BMAU01017470.1, forward strand.
CCGCGGGGTTAGTTCAAAACAATATTTAAAGAGAAAATTATAATTTTTAATTGTTTTTGATTGATGTGAAACTAAGAATCTGTTACTGTGACTATAATTTATGTGAATGTTTCTGGAAACGGATATATGTATGTTATTGTCGCAATGTGGTATTTTAATCATAGTGAAGTTATAAAATTGTCTTTTCATATATGTTAGAGCATATTAACGTGTCTATTAGTTGTAGTTTAATACCTAGAGTTTAATACCTATTAGTGTTTTTGATTGTTGAAATCAAACTGTTGTATAATTTCTGAAGTCTAGATAAATATTTATATTCAACTTGAAATCTGTGTTTTCTCCAAAAAGAGGATATAGTCTATATAAATAAAAGGAAGCATCGGCTATGAAGTATGTTTACATGCGTGCAAATTCATGCACTATTATCATGTAGTATGTTCATAATTAAAACTCAAACTCAGTGGCGCAACAACCCATGAGGGACAGGGCCTATTGTGCCCATCCCAGTTTACGTGACCATTGGGCGCTGAGTTGCTTGAGCAGATGTCCCGATCAGGTGGTTAGTCTGCAGCGAGAAACTCAGTGATTAAGTCTCCAAGCAAGCTAGGTACTTATATATCGACCCACTGCAAGAGGGGTGAAAGGCTGAGTCGACGTTGCCCAACCCGAGGATAAACTTCAAACATGTGGTGTGGAAGGGCGATACGCTACCACTCGGCTACTGGGCCTTATGTTCATAATTACTTTATTTTCTGGTACTAGCTTATAATAACCACTATCCTCCTATGTAGCCGTTTTGAAATGATGGCAGTGTTACTCGTATTTGTTAATTAATACATGGTAGGGTAAAAAAATTCCCGGAATAGGTCAATTTTTATTTTTTTAAAAAATAGAACAGTAGTTTAATCTTATTGGCCTTCAAAGTACTGCTCTCCTACATCCACACACATGTTCCACCATTCGTAAAACTGTTCAAAACACTCCTGGAATCCCTTTTTTGAGAGGTCCGTCAGTTGCTTCTCCGCATTTTGGATCACCTCATCTATCTGAATCCACAAAACGATGTCCTTTCAATTTCATTTTCAGCCATGGAAACGGGTTAAAATCCTTTGGTGCTGAAATCATTTCTGTGTGCTTTCCTCAGCATTTGGAGCGCCTCAGATGATTCCTCGAGCCAAACACGGAATTTGATGCTTGCACGCTGCTTCAAAGACGGCATTGCAAAATCCGACGAATGGAAAATTCGCTTTGTCAGAAAGGATTTGGAACCCACGATTACCACCACCCAAGATTCACCACCCCAACATTACAGAAAATGAATTCCAGAAGCCTGTGTGTTTTCCTTATAAGTGCTACCAACCCCCGAAACAGTATTTCCCCACTGACGGAACCATTGCGGGAACTGCTTTACTCTATATAGGAGTAGATATATAAATTACTTCACAACAAATGGATTCTTTCTCTCCATGTTAGGTGAAGCGATGCGAAAAATAAAAACTCATTGAAGCTAGTGACTTAAAGTTATGCATGCTTAGGTTCCCTAAATAGGACCAGTAATATTTTCAAGATATTGAATGCACCAGATAGCTTCATCCAAATACGTATTGTGCGAATGTCAATCTTTTGAATTGATAATACATAATTCAAGTAGATTGTGTTGCTTATGTGTTTACCTAATGATTCTGACAGTTGGTGCATCATCCACTATAGTTTCAAATCTTAATTCATATGGGATGTGACTCCATGTTAATTTCTGTGGACATTTGCGTCAGAACAGTTCTATTTATCCTTTAGGCAATATAAGGACCCATTGAAAACATTAAAATGGACTATACTTCTGTATCTTCAGATGATCGCATATAAAGCTTCATCTCTACAAAGCTTCAAACAACAGTAAGGCTGCTTTCACTTGAACCGACATTGCGCCAGTCAACTCTTTATCTGCCATCAAGCCTCTGGAGTAAGGGCGTAAAATTCAAAGGCAAACTTGGGCCAAACAAACAAGGTTTAACTTTAGGTGGGCAGTAAAAATATCAATATTTATTGATACGTGGGTTTATTTCGAATAATACATAATAATAAACATACCGTAAAATCCGGCGTATAACGTGCACTTTTAACACAAAAAATAAGATCGAAATTTAAGGGTACGCGTTATACGCCGAGTATAAAAATGAGAGCTTTAAAAAAAATGAGTATTAAAGAAAATTTAGACTTATATATCGAAATACTGTTTATTTAAAAGAAATAACATACCTTATGAACTTTCATTGTTGGATAACATGAAAAGGCATTCTTTTTTGACCATTTTAAGGCGAATAAACGTACACTGTTTCTTGGTACAATTAATCCATTCAGGCGATTTTCTAGGACCCAGTTCGCAACACTTTCTTCTAGAATAGGTCACTTCGTTACTCCTTTACGTAAAGCACATTTCTTCTTAGGCATGTTAATTCTTGTCATTTCATATTTTCCCCACTCCCTCATGGAGCTATCGCCAATATCAAACATCCTTGCTGCAGCACGATTTCCATTTTCTTTTGCAAATTGAATCACTTAGATCTTGAAACCGGCACTGTGTTTTGCTTCGTTTACCAGGACCCATCTTTACTGCTCGCTGTTTGAAGCGTATTCAGTATTATTCATAGAATTGAATATATTACAGACAGCGAGTGTAATAAGTCTCAGGCTTGCTCTAATTTATTTTAAAATTAATCGTCCGCCTCGTGCATCATACGAAAGGAGGAAAAGGAATCAATGGTTATAGAAAAGCATGGGAAAAATCCAGCCATGGCGCTGGTCTTCTCCCTCCCTTCTTGCGCTTAAGGGTTGTATAATTCTAGAACTAAACTATTTTCTCAGAAGAGAGTCTGGATAAGAGAGTCATTCAATAAGTAATGACTTTAAAACATAAGAAAATTGCACGCATACATTTCAAATTTTTTCGTCAAAAAGGGTTTGCACGTTATACGGTGAATATACCTAAAATTAAAAAATACAGCTTGAAAGTATAGGTTCGCGTTATATGTCGGATTTTACGGTATACAAAAGAACAACAAAAATTTAATGTTTTCCTCCTGACACTTGGCATCTTTTCTCTACTACTATCTTTCCTATTCAGGAATTTTGTTTGCAGTGATTACTTTCAAAACTAACCCAAGGCGAGCGTCATTAAAGGCTATTTCTAACTGGGGACTTATTTCCTTTCAGAGATGAAAATAACTGTTCGCACCAATAAACAACGCAAAATAATTTCATGGTTGAATTTTCGAGTACTTTCAAACGCAACCGGCAAATATTTGTAAAATTGAGGTGCACCCACTTCGATGAATTTTGCTTTCAAATTTGAGTTTCACTGAATCTCGATCTCAATTTGCATATGGCTGGGTACTGAGTCTATACTTATTGAAGAAAATAAAAAAAATGTATCTTCGAAAGAATTCAAATTTTCAATTCTTGTTTTAAATTCAGTTCTAAGATTTGAAATTTTTTTCTGCGTATTTTTGGTTTACGATACAGTTTCATCTAAACTTGATTTGTTCAAGTTGCACCTCGGGAAGTGCGTTAAATCTTCTATTTTCAGTTGCTTTTTCCTAAGATTATATATTATTGTGCACCGATATATTGGCCGGGCCTAAAAAAAATTCGTTGCGGGCCGCATGCGGCCCACGGGCCTCAAGTTTGACACTTCTGCTCTAGAGTGAAGAGGGGAGATAATTCCTTTCATACGCGGGTATAATTTTTACGGAAAAGGGAGCGTTGGAACTATCGGTACAATGAAAAAGCTCTCTCTATTTTCAATACATAAGTAGCCGCGTGTGGAGAGCATAACGTTTACAATATCATTTTAGTAGAATAAATTAGTGGGGAGGAAAACGTGTTTTTCGAATGCTTGAGGGAGTGAAATAACAAGGAATGCCAATTGACAACTTGTGAAAAGTCCTTGACGATTTCTGTTCAAAACTGGCTCACGACTGTCTACTCCTTCTGTTAGGTGTGGTTCAAGTGGACTGGTATGCAGAGAAGTTTTAAGGCAAGAACAAACTGGGCCGAGCCAAGGGCCTCGTCCCGTTCTTGACTCAGCTTTAAAAAGATCATAACTTTAATAATTTCAAAGAGGTTAAAAGTTAGTTTTGGTTGTATTCTCCAAAAAACTGGGAATTTAGAATATGTTAACTGGCTACATGTGATAACCGTCGTCCACGTACAGGCCTAGGCCTACCTGCATACACCATCATTAATCATTCAGTCGAAAGACGGTCGAGCTGGTATGTGCGATTGTAAATCATGCACATTTTTTTTCGGGTTGTTTGTACGAGTATTTGACAACGTGTGCTATGCACTGTTTACTTTTAAGGGACATATGTGGGTCCTACATTTGTCTAGGAGCCCAGAGCCTCAAGAAGACTTAAAACGTCCCTGCTTGTAAAGGGTGTTTTTTTGAGAGGTATAGAACTTTAAATTGCAATAAAACAACGATGTATTATTCAATTGACATGAATTTTTTTTATTCGAAAGATAATCTTGTGGCATTACATTTTAAATAAGATTTCTGGCATATGACTCGGATGTAGTCCAATCTGGACGTCCAATTTTCGATGACTTTTTCCAACATTTGTGGCCGTATATCGGCAATAACACGGCGAATGTTGTCTTCCAAATGGTCAAGCGTTTGTGGCTTATCCGCATAGACGAATGACTTTACATAGCCCCACAGAAAATAGTCTAGCGGTGTTAAATCACAAGATCTTGGAGGCCAATTCACAGGTCCAAAACGTGAAATTAGGCGGTCACCAAACGTGTCTTTCAATAAATCGATTGTGACGCGAGCTGTGTGACATGTTGCGCCGTCTTGTTGGAACCACAGCTCCTGGACATCATGATTGTTCAATTCAGGAATGAAAAAGTTAGTAATCATGGCTCTATACCGATCACCATTGACTGTAACGTTGTGGCCTTCATCGTTTTTGAAGAAGGATTCCACCAGCCGATAAAGCGCACCAAACAGTCAGTTTTTCTGGATGTAACGGTGTTTCGACATACACTTGTGAATTAGCTTCACTCCAAATGCGGCAGTTTTGTTTGTTGACGTAGTCATTCAACCAGAAGTGCGCTTCATCGCTAAACAAAATTCGCTTATGAAAATCGGGAGCAACGGCAATCTCGTTTTGGGCCCATTCGACGAATCTACGCCTTGCTTGATCAGATTTAAAATGTAATGCCACAAGATTATCTTTCGAATAAAAAAAAATTATGTCAATCGAATAATACATCGTTGTTTTATTGCAATACCTCTAAAAAAACACACCCTATATAAAATATGTTAACTGTTTTTTATCTCGTATTTTGTTTGAAAGAATGAATAATTAACTAATTTTTTTTCCAACCCATAGGAATCTATCCCCTATCCCTGGCTGTTCCACGAGTGAATCTTCTCACTTAGTTTGCACTGCTGTCTAGAGTAAGCATCCCCTGATGAGAAGTGCGAGGCTAGAAGACGTCTCCCATTCTGAAGCTCAAACCGACATCTCCCCGTCTAGCACTTCAATCGAGTCTATGTGTGTGTATACCTCTCCTTCTTGTAATCCCTCCCGCCATCTGCATTTATACCAAAGAACATTTATTTTATTTGTAAGTGCATGCAGACTTCATTAGCTTTCACCACCCATGAAGGATTGAGAGAATATGTCAAAAGATGATAATAATTTAAGAGCTTATGATCTATTTAAAGGATGTCATGTCTCACAAATAAAGATATTTTGTTAGAGGTGAAACCATTCGAGCAGATAAATTTTTCAAAGTAGATAGAACTAGATTTAGTTCAGCAATTTTTTTTTACCTTCAAACCAACTGATTTCGGAAAAATTTTAACAAATTTTGAAAATCCTGTTTTGAAAGATTGATCGGTAATTTCGAGTAGTTCTTTGTACAGTATCAACATACACAATCTAAATTTAGAATAATTGTAAAATAATATCGACATTTTTGGAACTTATGAAATCTTGCAGACTAAAATTAATGAATCTTTTTACGAACCTTGTATATGTCACTGTTAAAGTATATAATTCAGTTATTTCATAGAATAACTAGGCATTTCCTGAAATAACTGGACCAGTCAATTAAAGTATGTAATAAATGGAAAATTTCCTACTTTACCTTGTTATTCTATGAATTAGCTAGTTGTTCTATGAAGTAACTAATTATTCTATAAAATAACTCATGATAGGCCGCTAAAGTGAAAAATAAGCAATTTCAAAGTTATTTTATGAATTAATTGATCATAAATAGCAAAACACCTCACGAAGAATACATTTTATCCTTATTATGGATGATTAATATGTAAATAATAAGAAAATGCATATGATATAACTTATTCTTCTTCATATTGCTAACATTAGTTAAACGGAACGGAGAAAAAGTATGTGTTTTGGGCACAATTACCTTTTCTACTTCTTGAACTTCAACGATATCATAATCCTGGAGTAACCAAAAGTGACATGGTACTTTTTTGTGCTGTTTTAACACTTTTTACTTCTACTATCAATGTTAATAATTTTTCACGAGAAAGTGCATCACTGTTTTTCTTTTCCCACGCTTATTTAATAAAGATTCAAAGTTCTCACATTAAATCTTTTTTATTTATATAGCCTTCGATTCTTGCAGAAGTCATTGCTTGAAATCAGGTTACAAAAATATTTGCAAATAATACAAAATGTAAAAGATTAACATATACACACCGCCCAAATTCTACATTTAAAAGCAATGGAATGAAGCGTACTCATACATGCCATTGTAAAGCATCTAGAATTTGTTCAAAACTGATTAAAAGCAGCTAGAATCGGTTCAAAGAACTTTCGAGTACTGTGTTTTACACTTTAACGATTAAATAATCGTTATTCTGTAGAATATCTAGTTAAATCGTAGAATTTAATAATTTTATATTTTTTAACTGGTTTATCCAGTTATTTCAGGAAATTCTTAGTTATTCTAAGAAATAACACATTTCACACTTTAACGGTAACATACACAAATATATAAAACTAGATTAAAATATAAATCTAAAGAAAATTTTTAATTAATCATACAAACGTTTTAGATATATTCTCTGATATCATTATTTTATCTGTCATTAACTCAGAATTCTTTCTAATTTTCCGACATCAGTAGCAAATGTGTTGAAACATGGCATAGTATCTCATAAGAAATCATAATATTTGAGCCTGTTCAAGTAAAATTTGACTAAAATTTTATTTCAATTAATAAGCATGAAAAAAAATAGTTTGACTCTATTAATAAATTTAAATTCAAGAATTCTATATTTTCTTTAAAGAAAAAGATTACAAAGATTTTATCTGTAAAATATCGTGATGAGTTTTACTATATGTATCACTATAAGACATCCTGCTATAGTGAGCTAAAAACCAAAAAGAAACATTTCGGTATTTGTTTCTTAAAAAAATATCACATAAAACAAAGCAGGGTAAAGCTACAGCTAGGAGTTACTTAATTTTCAGTTATTATAAAAAGTATAACTAAATACACATTCATATGAAAACAGCTCTTAGATTATAAGGACAGTTTTTGATAATGGTCTAAAGTTATTTCCTGCTTCATTCTTAAGGTGTCCGGCTACGTTCGGAACCGTGATTTTGCAAAAGCGTGTAAATGGATAATATTTGTGATATTTAGTGTCACTTAGATAGGAAAATGAATATTAAATTGTTTTAAGAATAGTATTACAATAAAAAATTATTTACGTACAATATTTTGACAAAAAATGAACATAAAATGACCAATTTTCAAAATATTCTCCTTTTGTGAAAAATGCTTCTATTATAATAATATTTTGCCTGTATATAGCTCAGACCTCTGTACAGAGGCTCAACTAGAATTTTTTAAATAGATAACTTAGAAGTGAGTTTATCCATGTTTTACGACAACAGAGGGGAAAAATTTTAGGAAAAAAAACGCCGATAATTATTTCTATAGGTTGAAACTCTAAAAATAATGTGAATTTTTCGAAAATCATAGTTGATCCTCTGTACAGAGGTCGGAGCTATATACAGACAAAATATTATTTCAATAGAAGTATGTTTCACAAAAGGAGACCATTTTGAAAAAAGGTTATTCTAAGTTAATTTTTTGCCGAAATATTGTATTTAAATAATTTTTTTTTGTCACAATGTCCTTAAAACAGTTTTATGCATGTATTCTAATCTAAGTGACACTTAATATCATGAAAATTATCCATTTATGCGCTTTTTTAAAATCACGGTTCCGAACGTAGTCGGATACCTTAATGCTCTATTAGAGAGGATTCAGTTTTACTTCAATTCTTTATAATAAAGTGAGGGCATTCAAGGTATGCTTGTACATCCTTTTCAAAATCTAGTATTTTCTTATTCTTTTGCTCTTTTTCGAATGGTCTTACTACGGAAAGCTCAAATTTGCCTGTGAGCTGATAGCATCAAAAACATATTATTCCTATAAATTAGAACAGAGAGATAAACTTACTTAATCTATTAAAAGTGAACAAACTTAATTCCTTAAACATTTTGTACACAAATTAGATTTCGCTAGCTGAATCCTCTACAAAATTCTCAAAGTATTTTACAAATAATTTAAAATGTTAACTAAAACATATAGAAATAAAACTTTAAAAAGAAATAAAACCTAAAAATATCTCGTAAAAAACAAAATGTTACGATATCTACCAGAGAGTTTCTAAATTTTGTTGTGGCAGGATATTGCAAGAGGTGACTCTTACATACAAATATCCGATACGTATCAAAGGGAAAATGATTCAAATTATATAATATTTTACCATACCGTTTACCTACTCTTTTGGTTTTGAAAAATCCTCTATGGACGAAAAAAAAATCAAAGTTATGCTTCTTATTGAATTAAGAATAGTATAAATTGTTAAAATGATAATTAAATTTGCGAGACATGAATCCTGGAGAAAAAATGGTTATAAAAGAGTGAGAAAAAATGTATTCAGATTCATCGTTGAAACATATTTATGCTTGTTATCAATTGTTAAAATTAATTATTGTATTACCTATGGTATATTGTTACTCAGCAATGTATTGCTTCTGAGATGCAAGATTTGTCTTTGTGCATTAATCTTTAGATGTTTTTTAACCTTCAGCTTTTCCTGTCTGTCCAGTGCGTTGCTTTTGCCTATTTTTTGGAATAATATACTATGGGAAGGAAAAAATATGCTGTAGATTGTGCAAAATAACTATCGCTTTGTATAACTGTTCAATGTATTTTACAAAAATGGATTTCTTTTGGTAACACTTGTTGTTGAGATATTTTGTGTCTGTAGAATAATAACTGCAAATACATTTTAGTGAATCTCTTTTTAAGTGTTAGCACTTTGTATGTTTGTATCACATCATGTTTGTTACACGTTTTTAAGTGAATATCTGACAAATGTATCAATTCCATATGGCGCCAAATTGAACTGGTGTTATTGAAGGTGTAAAAGTAATAAGGTTGTACAATTTATATTGTTTTTATTTTACATGTGTGATCTGAATTAAGATATAAGAATATATAAATCGATATTTTCCACTAAATTCATTTAAAATTGATATCTTTGAAGAAAAATACAGACTGAATTTATACTTATTGACATTATTATCATTTGTCAGTTTTCCTGTTAGAAGAAGTTACTTTCTTACAACAATTATTTCGGTAATTATGCATTATCGCAACCTATTGGCGACATTATATGAAATGAAGCACGTGATTGCCAATTCAGCTCGTATGACACAAGCGAAATTGGGGTTGCCAACTTGGCGAATTATGTTGGACGTTGTCGATTGTTGCGATAGTATATAAGCACCATCATTTCTTTTACCTTTTTGATGGGAAACTTTTCTTGTCTTCGTAAATAAAATTTATTTATGAATTTAACTCAAAAATTACACTACTATTAAAATCATATCTTTTTAGATTTATGTCTAAAATATTCGATTTTTTTTCATCGTCAGGGTAGTATTATTCTTCAAATTTAATTTTAATAAGTATTCAATCTGGTATGGGGGATTAAAGAAATGTGTTGAGAAAACACATGCCTAGCTAAAAATGAAATCAATTTTTAATACTAAAACTTTAAGTCAGTACACTTTTAAGGAAATGCAAATTATTTACACAAAAAAGTCCAAAAATTGTTGTCCTTTTAAAAAACTTTTAAAAGGTGTGTTATATCTCTCTCAACAATGCTATTAAATATAATATAAAAGGTTATTGTATATAAGGAGGAGATATAATATCCTACTAAAATTCAAAATTACTTGTGCTTTCTCTGTTTTATAAAAGATACTCAGATGTACTATGTCTATCGTAAAATCTGTTATGATAATTTCCATAATCACATTAATAATAATACAAAAAAGAATTTCTGTAGTTAATAATCATGAGTTTGATTTGAATTCTCCAAAATATCTACCTTATATTAATTCAGAAATGTTCTTTTTTTTTCCTGTCTTATAAAGAAGTACAAAAATAAACAGCGAAGTATTTATAATAATCTGTTGTTTAGTATAAATAACTCGCTCAATTTCAACAAAATTTTAGACTTATTTACCATATTAAATACATCTTTACTAACTCATTTGGCATTTTAAGGAAATCATTTAAGTCTTCCTAAGTTTCTAAAAAGTTTATAATTTTTTTTATTATTAAATTTTGAATTTATCGTTTTGAATTAGTTAAATCAGAAGTTACTGTACTAAAGTTATTGTATCTTTTGAAAATCCGTGAACTCTGGTGAGAAAAGATTTAATGTATTTTATACTCATTCTTAGATATTGCTAATTATACTATTCCTTCTTTTCTAGTATTGGTTTCCAATCTCGTTAAAAAACATTAAAATACACTTTAATGTTTGAATTCATTGTGAAAAAAACCTCCACATTCCTTGCAGAGATATGTCTTTCATAAATACAGTTTAAATTGGAGAATTAATTTCTATTGAATGTATTATTATTATTACTTAAAAAACAAGTATAATCATATAAGGAACAAAAGAATAATGGATACTTCCACTAAAAATAGGAAATCCCTCTGAGAAAGCGAAATTTTTTTTACTAGAAAGTGAATCAATGAAATAAAAGGTCAAAAACCCTAAGATATATGCTGCATGCTTAATTCTTATACAAACATTTTTACACTAGTTATTATATATCATGATAAATACAGTTCTTTTTTCTACTTCATCATTTTTCATGCGCGTATTTCTTTTATTTTTATCCTTTTTTATATAGTTATATTTTCAATATTATACGGCACCACTAAATTTTGTCCACACACATTATAGTAATGGTAATAGTAGTAGGTATTATAGTAATTTTAATTCTTTACCAGGGGAATTTCCATATACTTCACACAATGCATGATAAATTGTTAACCCTAATACATATTTTTTTATATATTATTACTTTACCTTAATATTCTAATCGAGCATTCTTTCGAAGCTGGTCATAAATTATCAGAAGCGAAAAAGATTTCAGAAGCGACCGAGATTTTTTAAGGCTCTAAACTTAATAAAATATTTAATGACACTTTAGAAAAACTTAAATATCCAAGAATTATCTTACCTGATTTTTACTGTTCAGTACTCATAAGCAGAATTAAAATTCCATGAAATTTTGAGTAAATTATATTTGAAACATGTGTATTATGTACTCAAAGTCATAAAAAAATAAATCTTGAAATCTCGCCCATATGCAGTGTGTGCACTTGATAAATATAGTTTTTAAGGCTCCCTCACATACCATATATTTAAAATACATGTGTAAAGTATAAAATATATATTTAGAATCATATATTCTAAATGATATGTTGTCTGTCAGAAAAAAATTCGCATTGTAACTTCTTTGTCATATTTAATCTATTGTATTATTATGTGAAATTATTTATTTAGCAGTTTTTCTCTTATTTTTTAATAAATTTGATATTTATTCTTATCATGCGTATTATATGTACTTAAGTTTTAACATTTAAATATTTTTAAATTTTAAATATAATAACAAAACTTAATACACTGTTTTACGTGTTATATAAATCTTTTATTCTTATCTCAAAATCTGCACTAACAGTATCATTGAAACGGATTAGATTTTTACTTTTTTCAATGTTTGCTATTCCCACTATTTAGAAATCACGAAACCAAGCCTTGAAATTTTTATACGTCTAAAAAAAAGCCTGTCATAAACTTTAAAACTGTGCATGTATCCGAAATTAGATAAATCCGATCTGCTCTGGCCCACAAATTGTCCATTAGATTTTATTTTCTACATATTAATGTATTTTCGTTAACGTCAAAGAAATTCATATTTTTGAACTCGTATTTGGAATTACTGCAACTCATACTGAGATACATATTTTAAGAAATCATTTTTTCTTTATTTTATTTTCATCTTGAGAATTTTAAAATTGTTTTTAATTTGTATATAGTACTATTTTTAATATTTAAACGTTGACTGAGCAAAAATAAAAGAGAAATTATTAGTCGAGAAGTCATATCCATACATAGAAGCATGCAAATAAGCCGGTGATTTTTTTTTTGCATTAATATACATGTCGAAATGTTTGTATAACTATTTGCTTACCCTACAGCCCTCATGAGAAATGTCCAATATTTTTCTTTAATCGTTATTATAGCATGTTTGATAACTGTTGTATTTCTTCAGATATAAGCAATCTGTGTATGTCTTTTACACGTAGATTTTGCATGTTATGCATTGTTATTTTCGTAAATGTTTTATAAATGATTTTAATTTTTCTATTTGTAATCTATACATTAAACATTATAAAGTATAAATGTTATGTACATCGGCATTGTGTGTGTTTAATAAAAAAGTATTATAACAATTATTGACAATTATTTATTATTGACTGTGTAACATTTTGTGTCATTTTATTAAAGAAAGTGATTGCATCATAATAAACATAATAATATCTGACAATAAATATCAACATTTGTTTCTTATAGCCTTATGTTAAATAAAAAAAAGCAGCTATAGAAATATAATTTCAACATTACACATTATTTGCTAAAAGATTAAATTGTAGGATCGAGATTAAATATAGACCATACATTTTTTACAGACATCCTTTTTTGTTGTTTTATTATCTGATGTGTTTTCAACTCTATACGTGCTCTAAATTACACAGAAAATTTTATTTTTAAGGCTAATAGAGATGGAATACAGTCTATAAGTACCTCACAAACTTTTCTCTTTCTGTTGTACTATATTTAGATACATTTTAAACCATTGGTACTATTCTTTCCTACATACAAAATCTGATTTTTAGAAGTTACATTGGAATTCCCCTCCACTTAAATATATTCTCATTCTTGTTGAACGGATTGGAGTCATTGTCGAAAGTCAAGACTATTATTCAGAGAACGTATTATCAGATTGGTATAAATAAGTTTATAAAAGTACTTTTATATATTCACATAAAGTTCACTGTATTTTAAAAAGTATACCAGCATTCAGTCTGTACAACACTAAACACTCTTGTTGAGAAGAAATCACTCATGCACGGGATACAAATTAATTTGTTTATGTTCTTTTTATTTAACGCATGTTCATTGAAATTATAAACAAGTACGATTAATCACTAAAAATAAATGAAAAAAGTGGAGCTATAATATATGAATTTTTTTTATTTCAAAATATGTTTAATACATATAACCTCATTACTTTTCTGTTCGAATTAATTGGGGCAAACGGGAAAAAAAAACGTTTTTTTTTCTAAAACCTCAGTTTTTAATCATTGCATGTCTTAACCCTTTAGCGGACAGTGGCTAATAGGTTTAGCCACACATTAAAAATTTTTTCTTCAAGCGGGAGATGGATATTTAGTCCATCCTCATGAGTTAATTGAAGCTAAAACGCATAAAAATCAATACAGATGGCAGCACGATACCTTTTTTTTGCATTTCATGTACTCTGATGGGTAGTTAGAAAGAGTTTTTTTTCGATGTAAATCTACAAATTGTATTTTGATTACTATAAGTAAAATTTATGATCTGTGAAAAAATTTCCGACAAGTCTTAAGTATACTTTTCTCTCATCTGAATGAATTAAGCAAATGCGTACTAAAAAAAGGTTTTATTTAGGTTTATGGAACGATTTTATGTATGGATAGAGGCTCTATCCAGTGCCCTCATAGAACAGAAAAATGACCTTGAAATTTCCGCTCTTTCTCAACTCGAGAGAGAGCACTTAGAATCACGTGAGAATGTTGGGGTGGGAAACATAAGCAAACTTTGTTTACAATATGTGGTAAAAAATTCTTGGGTTCTAAAATCCTTCACTGTAGCTTTTCTGTGCGTACCACTGTGCCTTCAAGAAAATGATCATTTTTGCTTTGAAAACTTTCACAGTAAATAGCTCATCAAATATTTGAAATAATTAATTTTAACCCTCAAAATTACTACTTTATTCCTAATTGTGTTTGTACTAAAATTAAATAAAATATAAAATGTTGATTTATACCAATTTCAATGTATATTTTAGCAAGTATTCTATATTGTACAATCATTCTATTATTATTTTATTGCACTTGTACTTTGTATTTAATTGATACTGAAATAGTTATTAGCATACATGTTAATTTTTCATTAAAAGTGTATTGTAATATGATTCTTTATTTAAGTCCTGAAAAGTAAGTTAAATGTCTTAAGTGCGCAGTGGCTACACCGTCTAGCCACCATCCAGGAAAAAAACCCTTGATCAGATATTTTTTGTGACTAAATAATGTTTATAGGGGATGAGAACATTACACTTATCAAGTACTTTATCATAGAAAAGTGTATTTTAGCTTTGTGCCCGTTAAAGAGTTAAGTAGACTGACAAATTTCAATATTAATACGAATTATGTTCTCTTTTAGAAGATATGACCTCTTGACCATAAACTCCACCAGTGTAGCACACATGTTCTTGACTTTATCATCGAGGAATTTCAGTAGTTTATCATCTGTTCTGTTGTCGTGCAATTCATCTTAGCTAAAAGATTCTTGAGAATGCGTAATGAGTTCTCAATAGAATTTAGGTCTGGTGAATTATCAGACCAAACAAGCACTGTATCTTATTTTCTCGCATAAAAATCTGGACTGACATCGAATTGTGAGAGAGCAAGTCCTGAGTCCTGTTGAAAAGTTCCGACAAATGTTATCATGAATTGAATAATCTTACTACATTATATTTCTATGAATTTGGCAGAATTCTTCATGCCTTTCAGAGAAGCTAAATTTCCAGTGCAACTTTTTGTAAAAAACCCTAAAAAAACTTTTCAGAAGAGTGTTTTATAATGTGTTGGATATGATCTGGTAACATAGTTTCATCTTCACTTTGTCTTACTGCACGTGATTTATATACTTACGCAAATACACTGCTGGACAATTGCTAAGGACGGATCACAAATTGCTATGTAGCATAACATTAAGCGAGACATGAGGCCTAGTAGGATAAAATATAGTTGCCACATTGTTCAGACATTAGAATAAAGAATATTTATTGTTCTGGAAAGTACAAAAGCTGTGAAACATCTGAAAGGAAAAAAATGTTCATTTGATCTGCGTAGGGAGAAATGGAACAATGCATCTAAAAGTCAACAGGCACCTTAAAGAAAGGTATCAGTACGGGATATGTCCACTGTGGAGTGTGATGCAACATTCCACACGTCGTACCATACTTTGCACAACATTATCCAGCAGCTGTTGAGGCAATTTAACCCATTCCTCTGTGAGTGCACGGATGAGGGTGTTCTTGTTTGTCGGAGGATAGTTTCGACCAGCAACTTGCCTCCCCAAAGCATCCCACACATTTTCAATGGGGTTTAGATCTGGAGAACGCGCTGGCCATACGAGACGTTGAATACCCTCGCTGTCTAGACAATCCTGAACAGCGAGTGTTCGATAACATGTTGCGTTGTCGTCCATAAAAACAAATTTATCACCGACAGCACCACGGAAAAGGCGAACATGAGGAAGTAGAACTTCATCAATGTATCGTTGGCCCGTCATAGTCCCATTCGCAACCACATGCAGGCGCATGCGGCCATTGATCATGATGCCGGCCCACACCATGTTACTGCATGTCAGATATCGGTCCTTTTCCTGGATATTTTCTGGACAATAAGCAGTACCACTCTCGCGCCAGATCAGTTGGCGTCTACAATCCGATGACAGACTGAACCTACTCTCATCTGAGAATAGTACGTATGCCCAGTCCTGTTCAGTCCAATTGTGATGCTCACGACACCATTGCAAACGGGCAGTACGGTGTTGTCTGGTCAATGGGACACACACAACAGGTCTGCGTGCGTATAGTCCTCCTTCCCTCAAACGTCTGGCAACAGTTTTTCGGGAGATTTGCTTTCCTGAGGCAGCAAGAAAATGATTTGCCACCTGCTGAGCTGTGGTGCGCCTGTTCCTTTTTGCTGATAGGACGATATATCTGTCTTCTGCAGACGTCGTACTTCTAACACGATCTCCCCCGTGCCGTCTACTACACATTCCAATAGTTTTAAATGACTTCCACCGCCGTGAAACAACGCTGTGAGCGATGTCGAACTCCCTGGCAACATCTGTTATTTTTCGCCCTTCTTCGATCTTTCCAATAATTCGGCCACGCATAAAATCATCTATGTGATGTCGGGAAGACATGCCAAAAATTTTAAGTTCGTCTATTAAATCTTTCCTGTAAAACTTTGACTTGAAACAACAACTGACCACACGCGTCAAAACCTTTAAAGCTCTTATGAACGCTATCACGTGATGAACAGACGTGGAAAAAAAATTTGCATACTCATACTTCTTCTTACTAATATCCCGCACTTATTCTAATTTTCCACATTTTGCTTCCTTTCATTTTGTGGTTGCTATGGATGATAGTGTTATCCGTCCTTAGCAATTGTCCAGCAGTGTATATGTGTTTCATCACTGAAAATCACCTTTTTCCAGTCTTTAACATTCCACGATCGATATTTTTTGGAATTTGCTAAGTGTTTTTCTCATCCTTTTTTGAGTTGGAAATTGTTTTATATTAAAGCTTGTTGCCTTACGACCAACTTCCAGCGGCTTTTGCGTACAATTGAGGTATTCACTTCAACACCATACTCTAATAAATCTTTTCGGTTGATTGATTGGTTGATTGAATATTAACGTCGCACTGTTCAGCTAAACGAGGGCTTTTGGCGACGGACCACGTAATTTTGAACCATTGTCAAGTGACGTGGACGACACCTGAGGGGGCTCCCCCCTCTCCTAACTACCACACCACACCAACGGGAGGACGTTTCTGCTCTCGACAGATTTAACGTGCATCGCTGCCCTACACGGCGGGTCTTTAGTGGTACTGGGCTCGAACCCGTGACAAAGCAAGCCACGGTCCGATACCTAAACCACTCGGCTACTGCGGTCACTAAATCTTTTCGGAGGTCTATGCTTGTCTTCATTGGATTTATTTTGCAATTCTGTATTAGAATTTTTTCGGTTCTTGGAGTAGTTTTCCGCTTGCGCCCACATTTTCCTCTTCTTTTTGAAGAGGATGTTCCGGAATAAGAAAATGTTCTTAAAATTCCTGAAACACTTGATTTGCCCACACCAACTGCCGCAACTATATCTCTCGCAGCCATTAAAGTGTGTTCATTAAGAGCGATTATTTTAAAACGCTTCTTCGAAGGAATATCCATTTTTTTAAAAAGCCAAAGTGTTGCTGTTGTTTCTAATGCCACCTGCCCGACGTAGTCAGATCGAGGCCCATGAAATTAATCATGGCAAGGGGCTGGATGTACGCCTGTCGTTGGCGGTACCCTTGAGCACCATACAGGTGACAGTATGATTTAGCTTGGTTCCACCCCAATTTTGAGGGAGAACACCCTGGGTAGGGTCAGGCCTTCCTCTCTTCCCCATCCACCAACCACACGAGAGGACTTGCTTCTCGACGGCTATTTATAGTACCCCCATGCTGCAAAGGCACTATATATTTACAAACATCCATGTCTTCTCCGGGATTCGATCCCAGTCTCAACGGCAAAGCAGTCAGCACCGCTAACTACTGTACCGGATGGGCGACAAAAGCAAAAATAATTCGTGTTACGGAACGCAAAACTATAATCACCAGATGTCGCACTGAAATGCCCACAACTGAGCTACTGATCCACTAAAACAAATCAAACGAGGAAATTACAGTCAAAGTCGAGCTGCCACACTATCTCTAGGTAGATGTAACCGATTTGTGGCAGTTCGAGACATCACTGGTAATCACATACCAACTCAGACAGGAAAAATATGTTTGCACCAATTAATTCGATTAGTACAGTTTTTTCTTATATTTATATCCTATGGAAAATAGATTTACAATCTTCTCTCTTTCGAGAGAAAATATATTTTAACAATCCTACAGTTAATTCAGTTTAAAGCGACTTCAAACAAAATAAAAAGCCATTCTATATTTCGTATATACTACATTGTTGTACTACTACATGGTATGCAGTTTTCTGCAAACATGATCTGAAAACACCATTGTTGGAGGAGTGGGAGCATGTCTTTATGTTCTGAAAACTTAATAACTGTATAAAGGAGGATCTTATTCCTCATTATCACATTTTTTTGGTTTCATCTTATGAATTTCTGTTTGCCTGCTGGGTGGCGTAGTTGGTTCGACCCCAACTTAAGTCAGTGATTTTCATGATGCGAAAAATTGACAACGTTCATGTCGTAGGATTTTTCGACTGTTAAAAATCCCAAGAGTTTGGCTTGGTTACTCTCAGCAAAATTAAATTCAAAGGACAGTTTCACATCATTAGCTCATGTGCTTCGCTCCGGAGTGGAAACTGGGCGTCAAAATTACGTTGTGGCAATTGATACCTACCTATATGGTGCCACACTGAAAAATGATAGCAGCTTCCGGGGAATGTAACAAGCCTGTAATAGTAATTACCAATCCGCAGTCCTATTAGATGGGGAAAAAATAAATTGCTGTTAGACTTCTAATCGCCAATGAGTCTTACCAACGATAATATATGTGTATCATGACTATTGTATTTATAACAATATATCTACCTAACAACAATACAACTACTAACAATTTACAATAACAATATACCTACCTTTAAGAATTACTATTAACAATAAAACAATATACCTACCTTTAACAATATATTTACCTATTAACAACAAAAATATACTGTTTTTACACCATACCTGTATATCTACTTATTTTCATTAAAATATGTACAGTTCTATTGGAGATAATTGACTCAAGGGAAACTTAAATTAATTTTTAACACCAAGGAAATTGTACTTTATATTGGATAAAAAAATGTAACTGGAATAATTAATAATTATATATACAACTTCCTAATAGTTTTAAATTTTAAAAAATTACGTATTATCATCGAAGTCCCCACCCATCAAAATAATCCAGTTAGTTTCATATGGCAATTTCTAAAGACAAGTATTTCATAATTAGCTCATTGTAATAGTGAATTTGAAATAATTGTTTTTTTACGCTGAAAAAAGTTATAAATTCTAACTTTTTTTTATCATTGATTTAAGCGCTTCAATTTTTTTTAATATTCTTTTGTGAGGGAATCCCTTTTTTTTGAAGAAAAATACAATGTTTGAGGTCTTCGCCTTAAAAATTATTTATTGCATAATTAATCGTATTACATTCATTCTAAAAAAATTCGACTAAATAAATAAATAAAAATTTAAAATTTTAAAAAAAATGAACTGTACCATTAAAAATAAATTGAGCATTCCACTATCTCTAATTGTATTTGTCCCGATTTTATTTTTTAGGCCTTTAATGTTGTTTTAAGAGAATTTAATTTCTTAATTGATAGAGTGAATGAATAGAATTAAATAGTTCCAATTCAATTACATCGATTCCTTTTCAAGAACTTCTTTTCTTCTTCTTTTAAGAAAAAAGGTTAATTTCTACTTTCTATTTTTTCATTTCCGGCTGCGAACAAGAGGTAAAAAAATCGTGAACTTTCCGAAGTTGCTCCAGTTTTAGCTAAAACAAACAAAAGTAATTTTATGTGTCGAATGGAATACAAATAAGGGGCTATTTTTAAGTCACTAGCCTACACAGACCTATTTCGAAATTCGGAAAAAGTTTACTAAGAAGTAAAGATAGTTCATAAAAGAATTGTTGGTAATGGACTGGTGAAGAATCTTGAAAAGATTTAGTTTGTAAATATAATAACATATTTAAATATGGATTTATTCAGTTTTTATGGTAAGAACTTGATATAATAGCAAATAAATAAATAAATAAAAGTAAATAAATTAAATCAAATAATAATAATAATAATAATAATAATAATAATAATAGAAATAATAATAATTTTGTAACCCCTTAAGAGATCATTTTTTTTGCTCAAAATATTTTTTTAAAAAAGGCGCATTTTTTTTACTGTATATACTTTACTATATTTTTATACTGTGTATACTATATTTACTGGGGCATAAATTTAGATTTAGCTTCCTAATCACAAAAACAGTGCGAGATACTTGAAAAAATTCAACTACAAATTCAACATTATCGATTGATAACAAAATACAAAAAAAAACATTTTGATCCAAAAAAAAGATACAAATTCAAAGCACAAAGCACTCAAGTGTTTGATCGCTTTGAACAAAATTTCACTTTCCGGAAATAAGGCTCATCTATATGCCATACTCAAAATGGTGTCCTTCAGCAACCATACACATTTGGACACCGGTTTACATTTCCCATTGCAATTTTTTTCTTCAACATGGCACATGATACGCGCGAACAATCATTCTGTAATAAGGTTTCGAAGTTCCGGCAGTGTTAATGGTGGAGTTGCATACACATTTTATTTGATGAATCCCACAGAAAAAAAAATTTATGCTTTCAGGTCAGGGGACCACGGAGGCCATTCAATGTAACCACCATACCCGATGACTTGTTCCTGGCAATGATGTCGACAAGAAATGTTGGCTGGACCTCCAAGTGGTTCCTCCGAGATCCTCTCGTATTGCAATTGTGCACGCTACTTCTGTGTCACGATCAGAAATGCCCACGAGTGTGGCATTTTCTCTTTTCTTCCGCGTTCCAATTTTGGGAGTTGCGTACCAAATGAATCATTTTACGCCTCTTATTTTTAACATTACTTTACGGAAGGTATCTTCTTTTAATAAATCGACAACTTTGTAATTGACTTTTTTCATATATCTCGCACTGTCTCAAATGCTAACCACATTTATTTCCCAGGTGGCTTTGAAAGAACTTTTTTTTGTAGCCCATGTCAACTTTACTATCCCAATACTCCACTTTTATGACTATGTAGCCTTTGTCCCATAAATTATTTGGGTGGTAGCCGGTGCAATATATACATAAAGGAAAATGCACACATATAAAATTCTAAACAATTGACTTTCTATCTCGTTTTACTAATTTTTCAAATAAAATAAGATTCTTTATTTCATCTTACATTATTTTGGGATAATGTGTAAGAAATATGTTTTCTTTGGCTTACTGATATCGTGTCTCTCTCTGAACCATCTTTCTAGAAACGTATGTAATTTTGAAAAAAAAAAGAATTAAGTGTATTTCAAGACCTTTAGGTACGGTGAAATATGTTTACCGTGAAAATGTTTAAGACGAAATATCGGTTTACACCAGTGGCGTAACGGAGAACACTTGGGCCCCCTGCAAAGTCAGGTTTTGGGCCCCCAAGTTGGATTTTACAAAGGGTAGGTACTTGGCGATAGTCAGGCTGTGGGCCCCCGCGCAATGCGGGGGTGTACGTTACGCCACTGGTTTACACGAAGTAATACGACGGTCTCGACAAACTACTATACATTTTCTTGCCTTTTTTTCTCTTCCTTCGAAACGAAAATGGCTTAACGCGAAAACATTTCCGTTTTGAGAAAGAACAAAATGCGAAAAACACCAGCCGTGCATGGCGAGATTTAAAAAGGGTGTGAAATAAAAGAGGTCGTTTCGCATGTTTCATAGCAAGGAGACTCACTTTGGTTTGAAATACCCTCGAAATAGCCAGTAATACGAGCAATATCCTTAAACACGAAAAATATTTCGCGTTAAACGATTTTCACAGTATTCTAAAATATTTTGAGAGAACCACGATTATCAACTATTTTTAATTACGAAACTGCTTGAAGTTTTTTTATATAATGATCTTTCTTTTAAGAAATCCTAAAAGTTTTGTCTTCAAACTGATATTTTTCTTTACTAAATGGAAGCATTATTTTAACAACAGGGCGTTTTCTTTTCCCCATCTAAATTACTGCACCAAGATCGTTTTCCATTTATTTATTTCCTCATGTTGGGTCGTTGACCTACTTTTCATCCAAATAATTACGAGGGAATCTATCTCATCAATAATTCATGTATTTTGTGATACGTCTCCACACGGTCATTGTGTCTCGGTTTTTCGTGACAGCCATTAAATGAAGAGTTTCGTGTCTTTCCTATCATTAAAAACCGTGTTCACCATGTATTTTGCTGTGCATATTAGTGAAACTAGTTTTATTGGACATTCAATAGCATTTATTTTTCCTACATTCGAAAATTTAAAAAGAACACAAATTAAGATGTTTTAAACATGCAATTCATCAAATTTCACTATAATAAAAGAAACATTAAGGTATCCGACTGCGTTCAGAACCGGGATTTTGCAAAAGCGTATAAATGGATAATATTTACAA
The DNA here is from genome assembly GCA_019973935.1 of Trichonephila clavipes. Taxonomy (NCBI): domain Eukaryota; kingdom Metazoa; phylum Arthropoda; class Arachnida; order Araneae; family Nephilidae; genus Trichonephila; species Trichonephila clavipes. The sequence goes on from BMAU01017470.1 coordinate 2,027,630, forward strand.
TATTTAGTATTACTTAGATTAGAAAACGTATATAAAATTGTCTTAAGAATATTATTACTGTAAAAAAATTCTTTAAGTACAATATTTTGACAAAAGAATGATCATAGAATGTGACCAATTTTCAAAACATTCTCCTTTTATGAAAAATTATTTTATTATAATAATATTTTGCCTGTATATAGCTCAAACCTCTGTAGAGAGGCTGAACCAGAATTTTTGAAAAAAATAACTTAAAAGTGGATTTATCCCTATTTTACTGCATCAGAGGGGAGAAATTTAATGGAAAAACCGCCGATAACTATTTTAATTGGTGGTAACTCTGAAAATAATGTAAATTTTTCAAAAAAAAATAGTTCAGACTCTCAGGAGAAATCTTTACTTTATATAAGCAAAATATCGTTATTATAGAAGCATTGTTTATAAAAGGGGAACGTTTTGAAAAAGGTTATTCTATGTTAACTTTTGTCAAAATATTGTATTTAAACAATTTTTTTTTGTAATAATGTCCCTAAAACAATTTTATACATTTATTCTTCTCTAAGTGACACTAATTATCATGAAAATTATGCATGTATGCGCTTTTTTAAAATCACTGTTTTGAACGTAGTTGGATACCTAAAAAAAACTATATCCATCTAAAATTTTCCGCATAATAAAGAGTTTTTTTAGAGGTATAGAGCTTTAAATTGCAATAAAACAATGATGTATTATTCGATTGACATGAATTTTTTTTTTTTTGTTCGAGAGATAATCTTGTGGCATTACATTTTAAGTATGATCAAGCAAGGCGTAGATTCGTCAAATGGGCCCGAAACGAGATTGCCGTTTTTCCCGATTTTCATAAGCGAATTTTTTGTTTAGCGATGAAGCGCACTTCTGGTTGAATGGCTACGTCAACAAACAAAACTGCCGCATTTGGAGTGAAGCTGATCCGCAAGTGTATGTCGAAACACCGTTACATCCAGAAAACTGACTGTTTGGTGCGCTTTATGGGCTGGTGGAATCCTTCTTCAATAACGATGAAGGCCACAACGTTACAGTCAATGGTGATCGATATAGAGCCATTATTACTAACTTTTTCATTCCTGAATTGAACAATCCGGATGTCCAGGAGCAGTGGTTCCAACAAGACGGCGCAACATGTCACACAGCTCGTGCCACAATCGATTTATTGAAAGACACGTTTGTTGACCGCCTAATTTCACGTTTTGGACCTGTGAATTGGCCTCCAAGATCTTGCGATTTAACACCGCTAGACTATTTTCTGTGGGGCTATGTAAAGTCATTGGTCTATGCGGATAAGCCACAAACGCTTGACCATTTGGAAGACAACATTCGCCGTGTTATTGCCGATATACGGCCACAAATGTTGGAAAAAGTCATCGAAAATTGGACGTCCAGATTGGACTACATCCGAGCCTACCGTGGCAGTCCTATGCCAGAAATCATATTTAAAATGTAATGCCACAAGATTATCTTTCGAATAAAAACAATTCATGTCAATTGAATAATACATCGTTGTTTTATTGCAATTTAAATTTCTATACCTCTAAAAAACACCCTTTATTTATTTTGAAATATCAATGTAATTGTTTCCCGATATATTTTTCTCAATTTTCGACAGACTTTAATCTTCTGTGTTTGTACAAGTGAAAAACTATATTCAAAGTTGTTCTATTTTATATTTGTTTGATCAATTATTTCTTAAAGTATTTGAATATAAACTTTAAAGAAAGAGAGAAAGACTAAGATTGTGAAAAGTGAAGGACACTATAAAAAAATCAGCTTTCACTCAGATAATAGATTCGTTTAACTCGAAACTCAGGGAACAATTTCGTGTTAATGGAAACTGAAATAAATAAATTAATTAAATAAGAAAAACATAAATTCAACAAAATTAAGTTTATTAGAGTATATTTTGTTGAGATGTTACAGCACCTAATAAATTGATCTAGAAATCTTCGGTTGTGTGTGCGAGTTTTCATTATTAGTTAATGTTTCGGAAACAATTGTGACGGGCTTTCATCGTGATTTCCATTAATGTCCTCTTGGGGTTCTTTGGGGTCAGAATGGCAATTCTTTCCAACCAACTCCAGAAGAAGAACGTGTGTGTGTAAATTAGAAATCTTGTAAATAGTAGAAGTTTAGCGTTCGCGAGGTGGCTATGTGAAGTTGCTGTATGAGGTCTATGTTTATAATTAGAAAAGCTTAAGTTAGAGTTAGAGGAAATTACAAGTTCAAGAATTAACCTACCTGTACTTGTGCCTTCAAGATAAAGGTGGATACCATTCCACAAGAATTAAAGCCACGTCAGTGCGACCAAGAGAGTAGCTGTTTCCAGGGATTTAGCCTTAAGTGTCTTCAATTAAGATATAAGGAAACTACGCGTATTAAGGAGATTAGCAGTAATCTGTAAAGTCAGATATAGTGGTCAGTTACGCGATTATTTGGTATTACGAATTGTGTCTTCTCACTCCAGATCCGCTTTCTATAATTATTATTATCATTGTGTACAGTGATCAAGTTAAGATCTTAATAAACAGATATTAAGGTAAACATGTCTGATTCTTCGTTATTTCCTACAGAAACAGGTCGCGTAGATAATGTAGAAATGGAGCACCCACGAGCACATGCCTCACACAATTGCTTTCGGTAGAAAAATTTCATGTTTTGTAAAATCCCTTGATCACAAGGCTATAAGACACTTCTTGTATTCTGAGGCAAAATATAAGATTTATAACTTCCAATACAACGTTGGGGTGTGCCGAACACAATTATCAATTTTCATTACAACATAACACTTTTCTCGTAAGAAACACTCATCTTACTTTACTATCCGAATTCCAAAGCCAATTAATGATGAGAAAAGAGATGTTTCTGTGTGTCGTTTGTAGAGTTGGAGAGTGAAAATAGCTTTTAGGTAAGCTAAATTAGAGCTCGTGTGTTGCAGGCTATTCCGAGGATATTTCAAAGCCAAGTTAGCCTCTTTTTTTATAATCATGTGAAATCACCTCTCTTTCATTTCACACCCCTCTTAAAGCTTACCTGCGTGGCTGGTGTTTTCTGTATTTGTTCATTTCCAGAAATTAAATCATTTTCTGTTAAGAGAAAAAAAAGGCATGAAAATACATAGTAGTTTGTCGGAACCGTCGTATTGTTTCGTGTTAACCAATATTTCGTCTTAAGCGTTTTCGCGTTAAACGTATTTCACTGTACTTATATATACTTAAGTTTCCTCTATTATAAATAAAAATAAATATCCATTGGTTATAACTGGAATTATCCTATTATGTTACGACTTGCAGTAAAGTATTCCTAAAAAAACTATTTTTAATTGTTTTCTGTGATCAAAATTCATTAGCACTTGATTCAAAATCATTATCTAAAAATCTGAAGAAATACCACTACATTCAGGGTTTAGTATTTCGCTAAGTTTAAATAACAGAGCAGTCCTATTGTGTTCTTTGTTTTTATACGAACGCTATTTATCATTGGTTTTGCTAATACTTTTTAAACCAGGCGTTTCGATGCATTTGTCTTGATGCACTATTAATTCTAACAACACCCTAGATAAAAATGCATCGTCACTACAGTTACTTCAGAAATAATAAGAAGGCATATTATATTCCTTTTCAATCAACAATCTCTTCTGCAATGATGAGCATGCCGGTATTCTGCTGTTGGCTCATTATATCTGTATGTTTCGGTAAGAACATTCATACTTTCCTTTCATTTTACATATATACAGTCGAACCTCTATATTAAGAATTTTTCTATATAGCGAACTTTTTCTTGGAACCTTGAACATTTCCCGATTTTCTTCGTAAAATAACCTCTCTATAGCGAAGTGCATTTTCAATATAACGAACTTTTTCTCTTTTTTTTTTATTCAATTTTTGTTCTCCCTTTTTTTAAAGTATTTCTGGTTAAATTTCAAGTTATTTCTCTTTAACTCCTTTTATGGTGGTCATAAATCGCGAACTGGTTTTGTTAGATCCTAACTCGTGGAGAACACTAGTTCTGGACATTTCATTCAAGAAGTGCAACCTTTAATCCCCATTGCCCAGTTCACTAGAAACATCTTCTATATCCTCTTTCACCTTCAGGGGAGTTCTCTCGTATCCAGGTGTTCTGATTATAAAATACTTGTATGCACTTGTTTAATATTACTTGTATGATTTAAATTAGAAAATGTCTAAAATTCGTTAATTTTAATATAAAATTATTTCCTTGATATTGAAAATACAGTGTATTCGTTGCATTCTTTTTTCTTGTTTTCTTTAAAAAGTTCTTCTTTCTTACTTTTTTTCTTTTTTTTTTTTGGATGGGTAAGATAAATAAAACAGACATAAATTAATTTAAAAAAGGTGGGAATACTTACTTTTTTATATATAGTGCTTATGAATTTAAAATTTCTTTTACGTGGTTTATAAAGTATATTAAAAGATGAAAACCTCTATGCAACGAATTTTTCATATAACGAACTTTTTTCCATGATTTAGAGACTTCGTTACATAGAGATCCGACTGTATATAATTTTTTACCGCAACTGGAAAATTAAACTGAGAGAGAGAGAGAGTTACAATTGTATATTTTTATAATTGCAACATTAAACAATAATCTCTATTTTCGTTATGAAGATTACAAAAACATCATTATACATTGGACCCTTTACTTTTAACCCCTTATTACCGACGCTACTGATAAGTACCACTCACTTTAAAATTACATTGAATAACCATTTTTACCAATACTCTGGCGATACTTAGCCGAAATATTCTTTGAAATCTATTCTTCCGAGATATATAACAGCACTGGTTCTATGATGAGTATTTTAGCGGGGAAGGTGAACAGTTTTATTGAAGTTACGTTTTCAGCTGACATTTTGATCTGATTGCAAAGATTGTCATTTTTGTTCCGAAAAAGTAGTTGATGTCAAAAGGTAAATGCTTTATTTATTTATTTATTTTTGTATGTGAATAAAAACCTTAGAAAACGATTTGACTATTTTAAGTTAACAGTCTCTATAATTAATTTTACAGTTGAATATCTTTAATTAACTAATTAGCTCTAACGGATTAAGTTTCCCAAAGTGGAATATTTTGTTTATGTATATCCATTAATTTTCAATGTAGTGATTCAAAAAAGAAATATTGCATGAAAAAAACTGCAGTGAATCACAATGTGGTAGTTAAAGGGTTAAACTTTCCATCGACACGGCCGCCCTTTATGTATCAACCTGACATCGTGGACCCCCAAAATTTTGAACACCTTTCTCTGATTCCCAACACAGAGCTGAGGGATTAAGAAGATTCTCAATAATCCTAAGACAGTCTCTGCTATGTATACAAACTTTTTAGCACGTTTTTTTTCCTTTAAGAAAAGGGCAAATATATAATCTTTTAAGTATATAAAAATATTACAAAATACTATTTTCAAATACAGTCGAACCTCTAAATTGCGAATTTTTCTATATAACGAACATTTTCCTGGAACCTTGAACATTTCACGCGATTTTCGTAAAATAACCTCCCTATAGCGAAGTGCATTTTCTATGTAACAAACTTTTTCTTTTGTGATTCAATTTTTGTTCTCCTTTTTTAAATGTGTTTCTGAAAAAATTTCAAGTTATTCCCTCTTTAACACATTTTATGGTGATCATAAATCTCGAACTGGTTTTATTATATCCTAACTGCCCGAGAGTAAAAGAGTTTTGGACGTTTCATCCAAGAAGTGTAACCCTTAACCCCCATTGCCTGCTTCACTAGAAACATCTTCGATATCCTCATTCACCCTCAGTGGAGCTGTGCCCGTGTTCTAACTATAAATTAATATGTGTTTAATATTACTTGTATGCTTTAAATTATAAAATATCCTTCAAATTCATTAATATTAGTATAAAATTATTTTCTTAACATTGAAAATCTAGTGAATTCTTCGACATTTTTTTTTCTCTTGTTTCACTTGCAGTTTTTCTTTTTTTTCTTTCTTTTTTGATGGGTAAGATTAGTAAAATAAACATATATTAATTTAAAAATGGTGTGAATAATTACTTCTTTTTAATATATAGTGTTCATGAATTTAAAATTTATTTTATGCGGTTTATAAGGTATAATAAAAGATGTACCTCTATATAACGCATTTTCCATATAACGAACTTTTTCCGGAATTTAGTGACTTCGTTATATAGAGGTCCGACTGTATTACGTTTTAATAATGGCTATGTAGTCGGAAAAATAATAAAAAAAACTGAATCAATATTTTTGATCAAAATATATGTTCTAGTAAATATTTTTATTCGGAACAATTTAGTGATCTAGTCTAGGAGGACACATTTTTCAATTTTTCCACGACGTCCTTCTGTAAAAGGGGGAAATCTTAACATTACATAAGAGACATTAACGGATCTCCTAAAAAACGCTGCGAAACCCCGGTGGTTCACAGACCACAATTTAAGAACATCTGCTTAGGGTTATATTGCCCTTAAAATTAATTGAAAGGCTTCAAATAAAAGCCGGAGCTTAACAGTTCGTTAAAATTTTTATTGAATACTAGCTGCAAGTACCCGGCTTTGCCCGGGTTTAAAATAAGGTTTTCTGCAGAAGCTTACTAAACTGTTTATTTGCATGCAATAAAAGGGTACATTTATCTTAAAGCAATGTGATAGACAACATTTTTGGCAGTTCCATTTGGAGTGTGTACAAAAAGATTTTCCTCTCTGTCCACTCTAGAGCAGGCCACATACAACTGCCCATGAGAAAAGCATGGTGTCTGCAAGTCTATACTTTCCCCCTTTTTCTGAGAGGCATGATTGTAGCAAAAAATGACAATGCATTCCTATGAATGAAGGAATGGAATGGAATGTAGTAAGTAATGGGATATTTGTTGCAGTATTTGCTTGCAGTAAAGTAAATATAGCAAAGAAGTATTGCAAATTACTTACCGCTTTTGTTTAGTAAAGTTTTCTCTAAAATGAACCCATGGCTCAGAACATGCACATGGAGCACTCTTTTTGGCTGGAGGAGGCCAGAGTGAGGTTGGGATGGAACGAAATCTGTTTAAGAACCTTCCCCATGTAATTTTGTGAATGTGTACCAAATTTCACGTTATTTGGTTGTCTGGATCTTAAGTTATAAGGAAACAGACAGACAAACAAATGCGACATATGTATATATAGATATAGATTTGTTTGAATTCTTTGTATTACTTTTGTAAGCTTCATGGCATATTTTATGGTGTACCAGTCTTTTAAAGCTGACTGAGCCACAGCAACATTTAGCTAGGTATAGCTAGTTATAACATAAAATTAAATCTTAAAAAGATATCAAAAATAAAAGAAGGCTCAATATTTTGATTAAATCAGTATAAACATTTTCGTACAAACATAATATATATACTGTAAAATATTTTGTTTGCTATTTGCCTTACAGACAGACAAACAAAATTTTAAAAATTGTCAAAAACAGATAAAAACATATTTAAGGAAAATACCACTGATTAATTTTGCCAAAGACATCGCAATGTGTAAAAAAATATTTGCAGTACATAATCGCGAAAAAAAAATTTAAGTACTAAAATATAAATAAAAAAAATTATATATTGAATTAATTAAGGATTAGTGGAGGGAACGATAAAACAGGCTAAGATAATACTCATAATAATTTCATATTGGTAGGCTACATCATTTTTGGTATGATTTTAAAATCATGCCAAATTGGTGTTGTGGCCAGTCTTATGTTATAGTAATGTACAGAATTAAAGGTACTTATGTATTATCGCAACCTATTGGTGACATTATACAAAATGAAGCACATGTTTGCCAATTTAACGCATACAAAGTTGGGATTGACAAAGTGGCGAGTTGTCTTGGACGTTGGCGACTGTGCAATAATAAGTAAGTAATAAATAAAAAAATTATCTGAAGTATATATATCCCGAGATAATAAAAATAAATTGAAAAATGAAGTACAATACTAACATTAACTGACATAAAAAGAACTTAACTAACTCTATCAATGCAAAAGCATAATTTGAAAAAATATGGTACTTACATATAACCGCAACCTATTGGCGACATTATATGAAACGAAGCACATCACTCACAATTCAGCAAATATATGACATGCGAAATCGGGTTTGCCAACTTGGCAAGTTATTTTGAACGTTGGAGATTGTTAGGATAGTACATAAGCAACAAAAATAATTTATCTTACGACTACCTGCTTCCTCAACACACTGATTTTTGGCATGATTTTGAAATCACGCCAAATTGGTATGTTGCGGCCCGTCTAATGTTATAGTAATGTACAGAATTAAAGGTACTTATGTATTATCGCAACCTATTAGTGACCTTCTACAAAATGAAGCACATGATTGCCAATTCAACGCATACAAAGTTGGGATTGCCAAGGTGGCGATTGTGCAATGCGTAAATACTAAATAAAAAAATTATCCAAAATATACATATCCCGAGCATAAAAATAAATTGAAAAATGAAGTACAATACTAACATTAACTGACATAAAAAGAACTGAACTCTATAAATGCAAAAGCTTAATTTGAAAAAAAAAAGGTACTTACATATAACCGCAACCTATTGGCGACATTATATGAAACGAAGCACATGACTCACAATTCAGCATATATATGACATGCGAAATCGGGGTTGCCAACTTGGCAAGTTATTTTGAATGTTGGAGATTGTTAGGATAGTACATAAGTAACAAAAATAATTTATCTTACTACTACCTGCTTCCTCAACATACTCATTTTTGGCATGATTTTGAAATCACGCCTAATTGGTATGTTGCGGCCCGTCTAATGTTATAGTAATGAACAAAATTAAAGGTACTTATATATTATCGCAACCTATTGGTGACATTATACAAAATGAAGCACATGTTTGCCAATTCAACGCATACAAAGTTGGGATTGCCAAAGTGGCGAGTTGTCTTGAACGTTGGCGATTGTGAAATAATACGTTAGTACTAAATAAAAAATTATCAAAAGTATATATATCCCGATAATAAAAATAAATTGAAAAATGAAGTACAATACTAACGTTAACTGACATAAAAAAAAACTGAACTAACTTTATCAATGCAAAAGCATAATTTGAAAAAATAAGGTACTTACATATAACCGTAACCTATTGGCGACATTATATGAAACGAAGCACATGACTCACAATTCAGCATATATATGACATGCGAAATCGGGGTTCCAACTTGGCAAGTTATTTTGAACGTTGGCGATTGTTAGGATAGTACATAAGTAACAAAAATAATTTATCTTACGACTACCTGCTTCCTCAACAGGTATTTAAGCCATTTGTCTGTTTTGCTCATTCTCTGATGCCTATTCCAGTTTGATATGTAATTACTACCAACACTGCTTTCTCTTGGGCAGTATAATTACCCAAGTTTGATTTTCTGCAAGGCAATTTTATACACTTGAGCCAATAGTATACCCTTAAAGGTTAAAATAAAGACAGATAAAATTGCAAAATATTATTAATTTCATACTATCTAAAACAGATAACTAAAACGGAAATACTATACTTATGTTAATCACAGTAATAAGAACTGAAATACCCCATTATCAATAAGAAGTTTTAGTTTGTCAAAATTATAAGCTTTGCATTCTAAAGAAATAAATACATTCTCCGAAAAAATACTGAAATTGTAAGTTGTAATATTTAAGCAAAATCACACACATAAACATCCCGCGATAATACCTAAATGTTGCCAAAACAACAAAACAAAATTTTAGTTGAATCCTTAAAAAATGATTTGTTCGAAAAATAATCCTAATTAAATATCAAAGAATAGAAAAATTGAATAAATATTCCAACCAATAAACATAGCTACTATAAAAATATGTAATAATTATGAAAAACTGCATGTAAAGTATAAATTGTCCACTTAGTGAGAAACGTGACATCATATTACGTCATAACACTGGAAAATAACTTAAAAATTAAATTTTAAAAAATTCGGAAAGAATTATGAACGCCAAACCTATTTAAGAACCTTCCTCGTGTAATTTTGTGCACGTGTACCAAATTTCTCGTTATTTGGTTGTCTGGATCCTGAGTTATGAAGGAACAGACAAACAGACAACAAATGCGTCTTATATATATATATATAGAGAGAGAGAGAGAGAGAGATTTCCATATTAAAATTTAGTTATGTAATTCTAAAAAGGCTTGGAATACCTGATTGAATAAAGATTTGTCGAAATTTTGAAATAATGGCTTGTTTTGATAAAAAAAAATATATGGTCTCTCTTTTTTTAAATTTGAATGCATCTACTGCTACCTCAAATAGTTTCACTGTTTCTTTTATATTATTATATAACATAATTTATCAGTGATAGTACTTTAATTTTTAAGAGAGTGAGATTTTTTTTTAAAATTTAAATATTTTTATTTCCCATTTTTAGTTAGATATTTTTCTTGTTAAGTTTCCTTCCTAACAAATTATTTTTTATGCTTGTTTTTCCATTATTATAGCAATTACTACATTCAATGCATATTTGCTGTAATTTTTAAAACCTTTATTCAATGAAATAAATTGATTTAGCTTGTCTTAATGCTGGATTCGTTTGTTTTATAAATCTGCTTTTAATAATACAATGATGTTTGGCTCTCAAGGCATACTTCATGATACATTAATGGTACAAAAATAAAATTTGAATTGAAAAATCTGTAAGCAATATGACATTCAAATGATTACATTTATACGAGGTAGGTTTCAAAAGTTTCCGGACTGAGCCTATAAACCTGGAAAATTTTTGCAGTAGAGCGACTGCGGTAACATTTCTGTGTTACTGTGTTCTTCTCTTTTTGTCTAAAAAAGTTTTCCCCATACCACATGGTTGGTGGCTCGCCATGGCGGTGTACTTTGTAGGCGGATGATTTAGTCGTCGGCGATTCAAAGAAATTGCGTTTGTTGAGCGGATAATGGATATCTAATTTTGTGTTCATTTGGGAAAAATTGCTACGGAGACCTACAAAATTTTGAATCATGAGTAAGGCTGTGATACATTATCGCGAACGCAAGAGTTTGAGTGGCATCGACGCTTCAGAGAAGGCAAGGAAAGTGTTGAAGACGCAAACGCTCTGGACGTTCGCAGACTTCCCACACCGCTGAAAACATCGAAAAGATTTCTGCGGCGGTACGTAAGAACAGGCTTCAAACAATATAAGAATCAGTTGGGATATCCTCGGCCCCATGACAGTGGATACTGACAAAGGATTTTAACATGCATATGATGTGTCAACACACCATTCCCTGCATGGTAAACGAAGACCATTCTGAAGATGAAGTTAAAAGTGCATCGTAGGCTGAAGTAAATGATATGGCTAAAAATTGACTTCGGAAATGTTTCGATGACATTTACAAGCGATGACAAAAGTGTGTTATTGCTCAAGAGTCTTATTTCGAAGGAGAATGCGTTTCAGCAGTTTAATTGGTAATATTTGTTAAATTATAGACTCAGTCCGGGAACTTTTGAATCCTACTTCGTATTTTGCTGAAATCTTAGCGTATGATTTTAATAAGACATGTGGAATGCTTTACAGAAACACAGCAATGAACTAACTCTATTAACATTCTGCATAATGATGCGAATTCAGTAATATACGTAAGCTTAAGTATCCGAATGAATTGCGATATTTTATCTAAATTGTATGATTTTGTGTCGAAAATTTTATTTTCCTGTAGATCTCACTTTTGCTTCTTGGAAGAATCCATTTTCAAGGATTGACGTTGGTCAAGATGTGAGAAAATGTTTTTCAGATATAGAAAAGGAGAATGATATCACACATTTGTTGTTGGAAACATCAAGTCCTGAAGATATTCACATATTTTGTCGGTAAGCGTCTTTTGATTGTTCTTTCATAAATTATTGGGGAAAAAAACGTAAAGGTAAGTCACCTATAAGATCAGCAGATAAATGAATCAAATGATTTAATAATCTATTTCCATCATAATTCCTCATATTCCTCTTACAGTACTAAAATAAAAGACATCTCCAATTCCAAAATTGTCGCCAAATGCTGTGATTATTTTTGTATTCGAACATGTACGGGAACGGTTTTCCCCTATTGGCAGTATTTAGCGACATATTTAGATTTGACGAAATGTGTCGACGGTATCATACGTAAGCCCTGAACTTACTTATATGTAATGATTTATTGTGTTTAACTAATATAAAAGCAATTCTGTGCGGATTATATCAATATGAATAACGAATCCTTCATAAAAGACTGGTCAAGAATTTAATTATTCTTCCTGTTTCAGCTTGGTGGGTGTCGTAAAATTAAGTCGACTTAAGATTTAAAAATAATAATAACAATAACTATGGGGAAAGTATGTGTAAATAGAGATTAAACAGATTCATATGACTTTTGTCAAATTTGCTCTGGCTGGGAAAGCTGCGTTAGTAGAATGGATGACTTATTGCAATATACACAAAGATTTATTTTTTCATTAATATTTAAACTTATGACCATATTTCAAGAAAAAAATAATATCACTTAAAATGTTGCACTTTCACTCTGCAAAGATAATTGTTGCTTAAGGTATCCGACTACGTTCGGAACCGAGATTTTAAAAAAGCGCATAAATAGTACATTTTCATGATATTTAGTGCCACTTAGATTAGATACATGTATAAAATTGTTTTAAGGACATTTTGACAAAAAAATTATTTAAATACAATATTTTTGCAAAAAATTAATATAGAATAACCTTTTTTTTCAAAATGTTCTCCTTTTGTGAAAAATGCTTCTATTATAATAATATTTTGCCTGTATATAGCTCAGACCTCTGTACAGAGGCTCAACTATGATTTTTAAAAAATTCACATTATTTTCAGAGTTACAACCAATTGAAATAATTATCGGCGTTTTTTTTTGTTGAAATTTCTCCCTTCTGTTGTCGTAAAACATGGATAAACCCACTTCTAAGTTATATATTTAAAAAATTCTAGTTGAGCTTCTGTACAGAGGTCTGAGCTATATACAGGCAAAATATTATTTATAATAGAAGCATTTTTCACAAAAGGAGAATATTTTGAAAATGGGTCATTCTATGTTCATTTTTTGTCAAAATATTGTACTTAAATGTTTTTTTATTGTGATAATATTCTTATAAAACAATTTTATATACGTTTTCTAATCTAAGTGACGGTAAATATCATCAATATTATCCAATTATACGTCGGATACCTTAAGTTTAAATGCTAGTCAAGTGAACGTGATCCTTTGCGTCAATACCTGGGATAAGTTGTACCACAATTGTACAACCTATCTCTGTGTGTAGCTACTTCCGTATCAGCCGTATTAATGATACGGGCCCCCAAGCTTCCAGGGGCCCAACATATGTAAGCAAAAACTCGTAAACTGTTAAAGTGCCTCCGAAAAGAGCCCTCAAGAAATTCGATAAAGGGCCCCTCGAGTCTTACTACGCCAGTGATAGGTTGGTAGATTAAACATTATTATACGAGGTAATTTTTCTTTCTAATTCGGCTGCGGATTGGTGTTTTACCATTGCAGATCTAGTACATTCCCCGGGAGCTGGTATCGCTTTTTTGTGCGGTACTATAGTCGAATACTTATCGTCGCTGGTAATTTTGACGCCCAGCTTCCTCCTCAGAGAGAGGCACCTGAGCTCTGGCGATGCGAAAGCGTACTTTGGATTTTAATTTTGCCGAGAGCACCTAAGCCAAACATGCACACAAGGGATCTTTTACATGGCGAAATCAGGCGACATGGCCGCTGTCGATTTTCTGCATCATTAAAATCCACCAACTTGGGCCGGTGTCGAACCCGCAACCTTAGGCGTACGAGGCCAGCGACAAACCAACCACGCCACGCAGCCGGCTTATAAACATTATTATTGCTATTCGACCAATGATATTATTTATCCAATCAAATATAGGTGTTCCAAAGGATGTTACAACATAAGTAGAATAAAATATTTATGAACAATAGATACTCTCTGGCTTTTCATCTCTGTAGCTCCAGTGTGGAATGGACTTCGCTATCCCTCTCCCAAACCCTCACGACAAAAATTTTGTACTGATTGCTTATAACTGAAATAATAGCATCCACTATTAATTTCTGGACACTTCGGTTTAGAATGAGAGAGAAACAACACCCTTAGTTTAAAAAAAAATTTTTTTGAGTTTTTTGAAGGTCCAACTTCCGTACAATCAACTCTTGATCTAACCCTCAAATTTTACGTGAAACAAATGTCATCCAGTCTTCCTCCTACGGCATACTAGCCACCCCTTTATCGGAATGTGAAACCGTCGAGAAATTCTACTGTTTAAATGTTCATCACGCTTTTCTACAACATCCTAACTCAACAGTTAAATCCGTATCTGAATTTAAATTCGCATTAGTTAATACAGGATGAAATGCAATTATGCAGCACCGTACAGCAACCACGTGGGTAAGAAGAAACTTTCAACAAGTTCATATTTTTAACACACGAAGGAACGAATTAAATAAAAGTATTGGGAACACTGAACTGGAAAATATTATGTAATACAATAAGTCTAAGCTTTGTATTTCAATAAATATAAACTTTGCAACAAAATAAGTGTAATAAGCAACTTCATTTTGTAATGTTATCCATGTATCATAAGCAAACCCAATCATTAAGTCCTGAGAATAATTTTATAATATTAACATTATTTTGAATTAATAAGATTTCAACTGTCATGCACTTCACAATGAAACATGTTTTTAAATTACTTTCCACCATTCTTATTTGAAGATCAGTTCATTTGTAGGAAGTGGAACAGACTATTATAAGTAATACATTTTAAATATATTGATTAAATATTTCTTTTTTTTAGGAGAATGTCAATGTTAAAGAAATGCATCGCAGAAAATGAACATCAAATGTCAGTTGCTGAGAACACGGAACGTTTGCAAAAAACTCGAGGAATAACAATCTTTGACTTAAATGTGTGTCCACCTGGTTCAAACATCACTGAAAGTAAGTTTAAATAAAATACCTATAAATAGTATAAGCCAAAGGGGAAAAAAGGAATCTATGACCTCTTGAGTATTGGGCAATGTAGAAATCTACAATTTCGACTAAAATACCAAAAATTTTGATTTTTTTTTAAAATTATATGTAACATTTTAAAATCTTATTTTTTGAAAACCTCTAATATTTTAATACAACAAATAGCAAAAAATAAAGCACAAACATTTATTGCTATATAGTTCAGGAGTTTGAAGATGTACAACCCCAAAATTCCTCAAAATACACCTCATGGCTCTCACGAACATTTTTGCGTCCCGGCCAGAATATTGGCACACAATAATATATGATAGAATCTCAAAATTTTTCCCAAAAGAGGAAATATAGTAGCAGAGATTAGATGCCAAGTGTTGGGACGTAAGCACTAGATTAATCTTGTTCTTTTATAAAGGGTGTTTTTTTAGAGGTATAGAACTTTAAATTGCCATAAAACAACGATGTATTATTCGATTGACATTAATTTTTTTTATTCGAAAGATAATCTTGAGGCATTACATTTTAAATATGATTTCTGGCATATGACTGCCACGGTTGGCTCGGATGTAGTCCAATCTGGACGTCCAATTTTCGATGACTTTTTCCAACATTTGTGGCCGTATATCGGCAATAACACGGTGAATGTTGTCTTCCAAATAGTCAAGCGTTTGTGGCTTATCCGCATAGACCAATGACTTTACATAGCCCCACAGAAAATAGTCTAGCGGTGTTAAATCACAAGATCTTGGAGGCCAATTCACAGATCCAAAACGGGAAATTAGGCGGTCACCAAACGTGTCTTTCAATAAATCGATTGTGGCACGAGCTGTGTGACATGTTGCGCCATCTTGTTGGAACCACAGCTCCTGGACATCATGATTGTTCAATTCAGGAATGAAAAAGTTAGTAATCATGGCTCTATACCGATCACCATTGACTGTAACGTTGTGGCCTTCATCGTTTTTGAAGAAGGATTCCACCAGCCCATAAAGCGCACCAAACAGTCAGTTTTTCTGGATGTAACGGTGTTTCGACATACACTTGTGGATTAGCTTCACTCCAAATGCGGCAGTTTTGTTTGTTGACGTAGTCATTCAACCAGAAGTGCACTTCATCGCTAAACTAAATTCACTTATGAAAATCGGGAACAACGGCAATCTCGTTTTGGGCCCATTCGACGACAATTTGAAAGCGTTGTTCTGGCGTGAGTCTATTCATGATGAATTGCCAAACCAAACTGAGAATAAATCACTTGACAGCTGTTAAATCGGTCGCCATCTTGGAAAGTAATGCCAACTTAAACTTCTATACCTGAAAGAAAAACACTCTTTATATGTTTATTATAATATATTATCTGAAAAATAAACCAACATTTTTATGAATATTGATGATTTTTGCGGCCCTCCCATTGTTAAGCCTTGTTTGCTTCGCCCAAGTTAGCCTCTGAGTTTTAACCCTTTACCTTAAGATATTTCCTCTATCCCAGTGCTTCCCAACCTTTTTATCGCCCAGAACGGTCAACGTTTGATATTTTTACCACGGCCAGCTGAGGCTGGGTCGTTGTTTGTTTATATTTTAAATGCTTTTGATTTAATAATTTAAATTTAATTTTATTTAAATATACCTTCAGAATAAAATGCAGTTATATCAAAAAATGAATGCTATTGTTGTTTTGTTAATAATCTCCCGTCTGGTCAGACGAAGCCAGACGTAATCAGCGAAACCATTGTCTTTAATGAAATCGATACTAGAAGTGGACTATCATGAATGCATTCCCAATCCAGTCCAAGGAAGTCTAAGATGTGCAGAGCTAAAGCCTGTCCAAGCTGGTATTTAAGGCAAGTAGGAAACCTCTTATTGCCTTCAGAAAAAGTGAGACTTTTTAAGTGTCCACAGGAAAGTCGGGACGAACAAGTGTTGGACTGTCTGTCGCATGGAAGAGATGACGAAAGCCCTGGTCTTTTGCCTTTATACTATTTATGAATCGGAGGTTTTAACAATTTTTACGTTATTTCGGACCCTTTGCCTTGATAATAATTCTAAATATGTTAGTTCTAAGGTGGAAGGGGCAGAATGGTCTAGTCTCTCCTAGGCAGGAGTGTCACCCAATCCATACCGTAGATATTGAGATGAGATGGGATCCATTTAAAATGTACTTTGTGATGGTAGGAGATAAGCTTAACTTTTCGTAGGATAGAGAAACTGATATTATCTCCTATGTGGGCCCAGTTTTTGAGGTGTTAAATTTAACTATGGTTGTCAGATAGAATCCAGAGGTCTTCGTAGTTACTTTCGCTCCTGACTTTCTCTAGTCCCATGCCAATTGCAATTAATTAAAAAAATGAATAAAAGGCGATTTCCATTGAAAGTTACACAAACCCGAGAGAAATACACCATAATGAATAAAATAGAAATAATTTAATGTTCATTGTGTGGCCCTATACCATTTGATCTATGGACCGGTGCTGGTTCTCGCCCCGGGGGTTGGGGACCACTGCTCTACCCCATAGAGTTATCACTCGATAACATGTATATGTTACGCCCCTAAAAGATTTTTCTGATTTTAAATTTTTCTCGTCAAAATAAAACAAGCCTTTTTATCAGTTCATCTAGATCTGTGTTTCTCAACTGCCGGTCTGCGAAAAAATATTTTTGGTCCATGTCTTACCAATTGTTTGAGTCTCATAATTTTGTATCTGAAAATTTTATGCCATTAGTCCCAAGTATTCAACTTATCAGTCCGTGATAAAACATTAAAAGAGTTTACCGGTCTTCAGAGCTAATTGGGTTGAGAAACACTGATCAGTGGTTTTTGAAATTTCGGTCATCATCCCCCCCATTTGTGAATCAGTTTGACATCGCGAAACCCCAAGATTCTGAACACCTATCCCTGACTCCTAACATATGGATGAATGATTAAAAGGTTCCCCTATAATCCCAAGACTGCCTCTACTTCTTATACATGCATCAATACTTTTTTTCCCTTTAAGAAAAAAAAACAAAAACAATAAACGCATAATTACATAAAAATATAACAAAATACTAATTTCAAATAAATAAGTAATATGCTTAACCATAATTATTAGTGATCAGTTAGGGATCTATTATTGGATGACACGTTTTTCCATTTTGCCACGAGGCCTTTCAGAGTCTGTAAGAAAGGGAAATATTAACATTAAATGTGACCCTCATGTACCCCCTACAAAGGCTTTGGGGATTCCCGGATGTCCGCGAACTACAATTTAAGAACAGTTGATCTAGATCACAGATTTACATTTAATAGATACACGCACTCATTTATTAGGTTGCACTAAATTTTTTTTCAATCATTATGAAATGGAAGAATTACTTTTCGTCCAGTTATGTAAAAGACAAGAATATTTTCAAATAACAAAAAATACTACTTCTTTAACACCTAGTTCTTGAAAAATTAGAAAACTTAGCTATTTGTATCAATTTATTGTTTTTTTAACTCGCCAATTCCGTAACTCTATTATTCTAAATGTGAACTTGGAATACAAACAGCGAGGGAAAAAATTAAACCTATAAAAACCAAATATTTAGTGCTTGTGCAAAAAGCTCGAAAAATACTTTTTTAAACATAAAATTAGCAATATTTCGTAATTTTATTCGACTTTATTCTTTTCACCTTTAATAAATAAAAAAATAAACGATACAAATATTTCTAACATTACTAAACATAATTTTATAAAATTATCGAATAATTTTATACAAATCATTGTATTTTAAAGCCAAGTTTTATTTAGTTTTTTTGCATTATTAACTTAATGAGAGTCATTCTGATAATGCTGTCTCTTGCTTGAGCATCAGCACCACACATGAGTCGTTTATCATACCATAATTTTTCAAAATAAATGATACTATCGTAACTGTTGATCGATCAGACATTCCATAATGATACCAATGATGTTTTTAGTATGATTCTCATTTTCCATGTTCTTTTTTTCCATTGGTGCCATTCCAGTGGCTTGAATTGATCATCATCAACATCATTATCATTATCTGAGACATCAGAGCCTTCGCGTATTTGTATTTCTGTGGTGACATTGTATTACGGTTTGTAAGCATCCAGAGTCTCATTTGAAGTACTTCGATGGATCTGAAACTCTTTATTTTTCCTGCATGCCTTTTTGCTAATTTATGAGTTCGTTTCTTGCACAAATTCAACGATTCAAACTTTCCAAACACTTACTTTCTCTCTTTGCTGCAATATAATAATAATCAAAGGAGTTTGATTGACTTTTTATAATGGAAGTTATTTGTGGAATTATATACTCACACAAATGAAATTTTTTTTGGCAAATGTATTCCACGATAATAGGATATTTACATTCAGCTACACCTAAAATAACAGATTCCTCTTGGAAAATATAAATCATTTTTAAGAATGAAGTTTTCTTTATAAGACGATGGTAGTACTTTTCCATTGTTAAATAATTTCCAAGGTACTTATTAATTAACTGTACAGCTCCGTACTCGGAAATCAATCAAATACAGTAAAAATCGTTTAATCCGAAACTGAGGGGACTCAAATATTTTTTCATGTTAAAGCAGTGATTCCCAAAGTGGTCTATGTGGACCCCTAGGGTTCTATGGTGACCTGTAAGGGGTCCACGTCAGTAAAAAATTAATTTGGGGGTCCATGAGGTGTAAGTGGGGATCTACGATAGCTTAAACCAGATCGTGACTTAAATTTTAAAAGAAAATTTAATCAAGTGTAAACCAGATTTACCTATTTAACAGCTTTATTTACTAAATTTTCTTGGGTTAATTTGAAGTTACAAGGCGGCAGCATAAATGTTATTAAAAAGAACCATCATTTCAGTGTTTCTTGTGTGTTTGCCAGAAACAAGCTAAAAGAATATAAAACTGGGCGTTGTAAATTTTAACAGTTTCTCAATTTGTCACAGACATTCTGCTAGAAAAATGACTTTTAACTTATGTTCAACATTTAAATGCCTTTTATTCAGGTTTTGAAACTAAGTTTGAGAATGTTTTGACTATGGCAATATCACAGTTGGTAATGAATTCATGTTGTCACATTAAAAAAATATCTGATTACAAAAGCAAATGATTTTAATACTCCTAATGAAAATCTTAATGTAAAGTTTAGAAACGAATGTCAGCAATTTGGGCTTTAGAATGATATATCTTGTTATTTATCCCGAATATATTATGGAACATCTCAAGAAAGTTTTTAATTGCTTTTACCAGAGAGGAGGAGTTCCATTGCGCTGGCCAATCTCCAAAATAAAAACAGAAGATAAAAAAAAGATTGAATACTACTAACCGAGGAGATTTAGGGTTAAACCTTAAGGTAAAAGCCAAATGTGTTGGAAATTGTTATTGAAGCAAAAAACTTATTCCTCCTAACTAATAAAAACATTTGTTTGTAGCTCAGTTATTTTATGTAACAATTATTTCATACATTAATTTAATTAACTCACATGTGTTTCTTAAGTTTTAAACACTCTACTTAACTAAAGCTAGAAACATAAAACTTTTAAAGTAAGTAGTGCTTTACCAGCTTTAAAAAACCATTTATGTTGATAAATTTGCAAAAATTTAATATTAGGAAAGTAGGGGGTCTACACAAAACCAAAAAACCTGGCAAGGGGTTTATGAGACAAAGAAGTTTGGGAACCTCTGTATTAAAGAATATTTCAAAAAAAAAAATCCCTACATTCAACAAATTTAAATTTATTAGAGAAAATTTTATTTACATAGATATGTGCTTATGTACTTATTTAATAAAAACTATTTAAACACATTTCCGTAATTTGCTCCTTCTTTTAAATTAAAGTTGATAATGAAGAGTTAGCAATACTAAAGTCTTTACAGATTTCCGTGTCTGTCTTCTGTTTTTGATTAACAGCTACATCTTCTGTTTAAGCGAAATAGCAGTTTATTTTTTCCTGAGCTCTGTGCCATTGTGCTCATAAGAAAGCAGAAACTACTCGTAAATTAGGAAATAAAATACAAATCAAACTCACTGATTTTTACTCACACTGCAATCTGCTCGTCCCCAAATTCCAAAACCAACTGATGAGAGATGAGAAGAGATGAGATGTTTTGTGTGACGTTTGTAAGGGTGGAGGGTGAAAGTAACTTAGATAAACAAAACTGGCTTGTGACACATGCCATTCCGACGGTATTTCAAAGCCAAGTTAGCTCCTTTTTACGAAAAATGTAAAACCACCTCGATTTCATTTCACATCCCTTTTAAATTTCGCATGAGCCCCTGGTGTTTTCCTTATTTTGTTCTTTCTTTTAATGAAAACTGTTTCGTGTTAAATGATTTTCGATTCATGCTAAAAGGAAAAAACGCATGAAAATACATAAAAGTTTGTCGAGACAGTTGTATTATTTCGTGTTAACCAACATTTCGTCTTAAGCGTTTTCGCGTTAAACGTGTTTCACTGTATAAGACTTTTCGTTCAAATAGTTATTTCATGTCTCTCTATTTCAGTTACTTTACAAATATTCACTTATTGGGTCCTGTAGGATAGTGAGATCTCATATCGTTCTTGGGAACAACACATCAAAACGTCTTCGTGAGAAGGAAACCTATTTAGCAAACCTATTTTGGAATACCGATTGTTGATAACTCAAAATCTTGTCTAGTCACGAATTATCTTATTACTCTTTGCGATTTTTAAGAGACTCATTTGATGTTAACACTCAACAATCTGAAAGCACATGAGAGAGAAAACATTTACCGAAAAATTAATCATAACATCGTCCTCTGTTGTCGAATGACAGAATTACTTGGTGAAATGGTGAGGGATATCTCCGTTTTCTTAACGATCTTAATACGTCACTAGTCATAAGCATATCATGTAGAAGAAAAACATGGAGTCAAATACGGGAGCGCTGTTCGTTATATTCAAGCATTAATCCAACTATGTCCGAAGTTTTTAGGAAATCTTATTTCAAATGCATTTTTTAAATTAAAAAAATGGAAGGTTTAAAATACATTAATACCTCGAACACACTACGCCACCCCGACTTACGTGAACTCAGAGTTACGCGATTAAAATCTCGTCGATTCCTGTTTTGCTTGAGAAAAAAAGAATTGTGTGTGGTAAATTTGCTGAAATTGATAATGAGATTGCAGAAATTGTCGATCTTGCCAAGAAAATAAATTTAGAAGTGGATAAAGATGACGTTCAAGAGCTGTTAGATTCCCACAATCAGGAGATGACAATGAATGAGCACATAGAAATGCATGAGAAAGAGCAGGACATTGAAGAACTTGAGTCTTTAGACCCAGGACAATCAGGAGATATAATGACAGTTGGGAATTTGAAAGAGAGCCTCAGTTTAATTGATAAAGGAGTCGCGAATTTTAGAAAGTATGGATTCTAACGATAAGCGTATTTTTTCAATAAAACAAGGAATAAAAAGTTTATTAGTATGCTACGAGGAAATCTTGCGAGAGAAAAAAAAATCTTTGATCCGGCAGACTACTTTGACAGATAAAGGGTGTTTTTTTTCCAGGTATAGAAGTTTAAGTTGGCATTACTTTCCAAGATGGCGACCGATTTAACAGCTGTCAAGTGATTTATTCTCAGTTTGATTTGGCAATTCATCAAAACGATCATCAAGCAACGCGTAGATGTCGTCGAATGGGCCCAAAACGAGATTGCCGTTGTTCCCGATTTTCATAAGCGAATTTTGTTTAGCGATGAAGCGCACTTCTGGTTGAATGGCTACGTCAACAAACAAAACTGCCGCATTTGGAGTGAAGCTAATCCGCAAGTGTATGTCGAAACACCGTTACATCCAGAAAAAACTGACTGTTTGGTGCGCTTTATGGGCTGGTGGAATCATTGGTCCGTACTTCTTCAAAAACGATGAAGGCCACAACATTACAGTCAATGGTGATTGGTATAGAGCCATGATTACTAACTTTTTCATTCCTGAATTGAACAATCATGATGTCCAGGAGCTGTGGTTCCAACAAGACGGCGCAACATGTCACACAGCTCGTGCCACAATCGATTTATTGAAAGACACGTTTGGTGACCGCCTAATTTCACGTTTTGGACCTGTGAATTGGCCTCCAAGATCTTGTGATTTAACATCGCTAGACTATTTTCTGTGGGGCTATGTAAAGTCATTGGTCTATGCGGATAAGCCACAAACGCTTGACCATTTGGAAGACAACATTCGCCGTGTTAGTGCCGATATACGGCCACAAATGTTGGAAAAAGTCATCGAAAATTGGACGTCCAGATTGGACTACTTCCTAGCCAACCGTGGCAGTTCTATGCCAGAAATCATATTTAAAATGTAATGCCACAAAATTATCTTTCGAATAAAAAAAATCATGTCAATCGAATTATACATCGTTGTTTTATTGCAATTTAAAGTTCTATACCTCTAAAAAAACACCCTTTATTATGAAACCTTCTACTTTAAAATAACTTCGATCTAAATAAAACAATTTACGATTTTGCATCTGCTTTTTCCATTTTATCAGACATTTCTAATTTATTTTCCTTCATCTCTGTCCCCAACTAAATATAATTTATATGTATTTCTATGCGAAATCATACCCCGACTTACACGAATTCAACTTCACTCAGTCCCACCTATCGCGTAAGTTACGGGTATTATATTGTATGTTTACAATTATATATATACATGGTTTTTTTTATTAAAGGTAAAAAGATAAAGTTGATTAAAATCTCGAAATGTCACTATAATTTTTTAATAAAAAAATAAGTTTTTTTTTGTGTGAATATTTCGAATTTACAAGTTTTAATATTTTTTTCCAAGCATTAGATGTTATTAGTTATGAATGGCTTTGAAGCCACACTTCTTAATTTATTGACCTCCAAAATTAAATAATTTACAATTACAGGCAAAATTTTGTTACTATGAGATAAAATTTCTTAAAGCACACATCTTTAAAGTTTGTGTAAGGTATATACTGGCACATAACACGCACTTTTTAATCAAAAAATAAGACTGATATTTACGAGTGTGACTTATACACCGGGTATGAAAATGATAGTTTTAAAAATAAAGAAAAGATGAACAGAAAGAAAATTAGACTTCTGTATGTATCAAAATATTGTTTTTTTTTAAAGAAATGACAGACACATATTCCTTATGAATTTAAAAGGTTGTAGTTTTAGAAGTATACTATTTTCTAAAGCTTGGAATAATAAATTTCAAAACATAAGAGCATTGCGCATGTACATTTCATGTTTATTCGAAAAAAAGGGAGTATTCATTATACGGCAAATATACCGTAAAATACAGCGTACAACGCTCACTTTGAACAAATAAGATAAAAATTTACGGGTGCGTGGGTAGGGAAATGGAAGCTTTACAAATAATTTAAAAAAAAAACAACGCAGGAACGTAGAAAAATTAGATTTCTATATATATCGAAATACAGCTTTTTTTTTTAAAGAAATGACATTCGTTTTCAGCATAATGGTTGTAGTATACTATTATCTCTAAATTCTTGAAATAATACCTTGAACAAAACATAACACGCGTATATTTCAGCTTGAAAGTATAGGAGCACATCATACGCTGTATTTTACGGTAAATAAAAAAAGTTCTATCTTTTTCATGTTTGTATATTTCAGAACCTAGTTTCAATTGAACTTTTTTCCCTTTCTTACCAACAGAGTACAAAGAAAACGCCCTTTGCTTGGGACGTATTGAAAAACAAATCCTATCCTGTGCATATGAGTTACCCCAAGTATCTGACTTAAGAGCACAGGATGGTCCCAAAAGATGTTGGTAAGATTAATTTCATTTATCTTTTAGTCCCTTGTCAGTGGCGCACACAAGGGGGGGTCCTGGGGGTCCAGACCCCCCCCAAAGCCCTTGATTTTTTTCCGATTGATTATAATTCTAAGTTTATAGTACGCAAAATTAAATTAAGTATTTGTTATTAATGATTAATTTTATTAATTAATGCTAATTATTTATTCAATAATTAGTTTTTTACAGCAGTGTTTTCAAACTGTGGGACACCCCCCTTGGTGAGCGTGATAGCTCTACAAGGGGGGCGCGAACATCTTGAAAAGTCAAGAGCAAAAGATTATTTAAAAAATTATTAATTTACTGAGATTGTAAGTAAATACATTCTGACATAAAAAAATAAAATACCCTGATGTATTATACTTATAAATATATCAGTGCTACACAATGTATTTTATTATTAATGTAACAATTCTAAGTTAAAAAACAAGTTTATTAATTACCAGTGACCCCATAGTTTGTCATATATATAATTTATAACAAAAATTAACACTTATCTTGATAATTTTTGTACGGTTTATAATTAATATCTTGATAATTTTTGTACGGCTGATCATAAGTTTCGCGATTCGCTTCAAATTGCCAACCGTTTTCCGTGCAGGCACGCGTATGTGATGTAGTGGGGGAGGGAGAGGAATAAAGGAGCAAAAATAATCTGGAATAAGTAAATCCTTTATAACCATTGTCATGGTCCCTTTATTGCTTTCTTAAGTCTTGGAATAATTTTACGGATAGCAGTGCACAGAAAAGATCGTACTTCGGGAAGACAAATACATACGTCTGTAGAAATAAAGGCTTTGGCTTAGCGAGATGTTTATATACACAGCGGGCGCTTAAGAGGTTAAAGTCGTATCGTAGTTTTAGCGTCAAAGTATAGTATTATTGAATTCAGTACATTATTATTGTATTGGGGGAGGGCGCTATGGAAATTATGATTGAAAATTGGGTCGCGAGTATTGCAACTTTGAGAAGCACTGTTTTACTGTATTTTGTTCCCGAAAATCGACAAAATCAAAAGGACCATGATACAAGAATGGTGAACTTTCGACCCCGGAACTCCCCCTGAAAATTCCTGTGTGCGCTACTCTCCCTTGTTATAAATCATTTTGATATTATGATTTTACGTTTTCTTTTATTTGTAATTCTATCCTTTCATTAACGATTTTTTTTATCAATTTTTTTTTTTTTTTTGCTTATAACATAGAAGATTTGAAAAACTACGATGCAAAGATTTTCAACGTCACAATTTTTGTTTCCAGTTTAATGGGCTAAATATTCATCTTCAACCCTCGTGTGTTCTTGAAATACAGTAAACTCAGCATAATATTTTGAATGCAGTGAAAATCGTTTGATACAAAATTGAGAGGACTGAAATGTTTTTCGTGTTAAAAGAATTTCGTGTAAAAAGACATTGAAAAACAAACAAACACATGCAACAAAATTAAGTTTATACTTTATTTACATAGATATGTACATACGCTTGTATTTAATAAAAATCAATGAAACAAAAAAATTAACAGGAACTTAATGAAATTTAATACACAATTTTCAAGCTCTTTTTGAAAAACAATACCTATATTGAGTTTTTGGAAAACAATCTGGTATTTTTATTTCGAATGTCTTTTTTAGGATCAAATTGTAAACAAATTTCTAGCTGACGTCCATTTTGATAATGATTTCACCAATGGAATATGCGTCTAAATAACCACGCATACTTTTCATGATGTTCCTCATTTCGGATGACGTTGTAATGTTTGAAAGAATAACGGTAGCGTATCTTTGTTAATCTAAATATGGAATTTATTTACGTCACAACTATTGAATATTATTTACAGAATGATACATTAAAGTTATGAAACTTAATTATAGATTCTTAGAGTCCACTATTTTGTGAGAGGAGGATTCGTTGGCCACCGCTCCCGTGTAAGTTCAAAGCATCTCTCCTCTCATCTTCCGGTCGACGAGGTTAGATTCCTCGCGGGTCAAAAA
Organism: Trichonephila clavipes; assembly: GCA_019973935.1. Taxonomy (NCBI): domain Eukaryota; kingdom Metazoa; phylum Arthropoda; class Arachnida; order Araneae; family Nephilidae; genus Trichonephila; species Trichonephila clavipes. Next base: position 2,054,470 of record BMAU01017470.1, read on the forward strand.
GGGGTTGCACTACAGCTGCAAGACGCACATGTGGGTGTCGGGTCCACCAAAGATTTCGACCGCTGCTGGGAGTGGCTACGTTACAGTTTAATGGAATGACGATGACAACTGACAGATTACCGACACATCCCTTCATCAAGCACCACTATATTTCTGAGCTGCAATTTTAACTACTAAAGAAAACGCTGAACTAAATTTGGAATTACTTATTTCTAGTGAGTGAGTGTTATTGCTAGGGAACTTACACAAATCCATATTACGAAAATGATCAATAGCAATGTAAGAAAACATACTATAATATTGAATAAAAATACAAACACTCCTATCACAATGCCTATTATCAATTATACTAACATGTTACATGAAATGCTAGTGTAAGACCTTACACATAAAATATTCTTCGCCACAATATTTAAAAGAATTTATACTAACGACATGTTGATATGATATGCGAAGTGTACAACCTTACACACACAATATTTTTCAAAATATGCCTCTTGCGTAAACTAAATAATCATGTATATTTTAAAACCCTATACACAAAATTAAGCATAGTAATACATTTGCTTTTCATGGCTTTATCTTTTGACACGCATCTCCATTTGATATGATATACAGTACTAGTAAATAAATAAAATTAATACAATTATTAACCTTTAAATTAAAAAAACATTATAAGTAACAATTATAATTCATGAGCAAGAGAACATTGTTAACAATTCCTAATTATCTATCACCGATCTGCTGAGACTATCTGCATTTTTTTGTGACTTTTACCCGACCGATTTACAATTCTAAAATTATATGGTTGCAAAGCCAAAGCCCATCGCATCAATCTAGGGTTAGAACTAACGTTTCTGTTCAACCACACCAACGGGTTGTGATCGGTCATAACTAAAAATGAATTTCAATCTAAGTAATAATGTAACCTTTTAATTGCGAAAACAATACTAGCACATTCCTTCCCCGTCGTACAATAACGCTTCTCTACCTCTGAAAATTTCTTACTCAGGTAAAGGATTGGATGCTCCTCACCTTGTTCATTTAATTGGGTTAAAACTGCTCCCATACCTGCGTTTGAAGCGTCCGTTTGAGCAATGAATTCTCGTTCAAAATTTGGCGCGTACAAGACGGGCTTATCAATTAGTTTCCCTTTTAGTTCTCGAAATGCGTTTTTACACTCGGTCGTCCACGTAATTTCTCCCTTCTTTGCTCTTCCCTTCAACGCGTCCGTCAACGGAACAGCGATTATCGAGAACAGATTTATATTTTTTTGGTAATAACCCACTAGACCTAAGAAGGCACGTATTTGGGTTTTCGTGCGAGGTGTAGGGAACTCTAGAAACAGCCTGAACTTTGATCTCGGAAGGGGTGCGAAAACCCTGACCCACAATGTGACCCAAAAATTTGACATTTTGTTGCGCAAACTTACACTTTGAAGGTTTTATCGTTAACTTAGCTCTCTTTATTCTCTGCAGAACCGTTTCCACATGTTTAAGGCGCGACTCCCACGTATCTGATAAAATTGCGATATCGTCTAGATACATAATCCGTTCCGCTAGTCCGTTAAGTAATTCAGCCATAAGTTTACTAAAGAAATATGGAGCATTCTTTAATCCGAAACTCATCCTTAGAGATCTCTATGTACCAAAGCTAGTACAGAAGGCTGCGTCTCGCTGTGCAGTTTTACTCAAATGGATTTGCCAATATCCCTCAGATAAATTTAAAACGGTAATAAATTTAGCCGCCAATACCTTTTCTACGAATTCTTCGATATTCGGAAGAGGAAAATATTCCGTTCTAATGATCCCGTTTAATTTCCTGTAATCAATACATGAACAAGGTTCTTTCCCAGCTACCTCAACTAAAATCATAGGGGACATGTAATCCGATTCTCCTACATCAATGATTCCTAATTTTAACATTCGGTGAATTTCGTTTTTTAAGATATCATTTTGTCGGTGCGACATTCGATAGGGTTTCGTCCTAACTGGTTGATCGCTAACTAACTGGATTTCGTATTCAACCAGATTACTTAAACCGGGATTGTTCGAAAAACATTTAGAGTATTTATTTAATAATTCGCGCAGTCGATCCATTTGTTTATCGTGAAGGTGCTTGTTCAACTCGCTAGCCTGGATTACGTCCTCGAAATCGTAAACGAGAGAATTGTTTTCTAAGTACGGGATTTCTAATTCCTGGTCTGCGAGAGAGTTTTTTGTTTCATCATTAATAATTACGTTAACGTGTTCTGGCCTTTTGTAACATGGTTTTAGCATATTTATATGATAGATTTGAGATGTTTCGCGTCTGCCGGGGATTTCGACTAAATAGTTCGTTTCCGAAATTTTATTTAAAATTGTCCCAGGACCTATCCACTGCACTGCTAATTTATTTGCTCTGGATGTAGCTAACACTAGGACTAAATCCTCATCCTTAAATTCACGTTTTACTGCGTTTTTATCATACCAAGTTTTCCGCTTAACTTTCATTTCCCCCATTTTATTTATAGCTACTTCTTGACATCTTTTTAATCTATTTATTTACTTAAACATATATTCAATGACGAGATCACCTTCTTATTCCGGTTCCATCCAATGTTCCATTACTAACGTCCCTGGGGTTCGCAAATTTTTCCCATATACCAACTCTGACGGTGTATTTTCGTGAGATACAGTCCGTAACACTAAAAGAATTGACGGAAGATGTTTGTCCCATTCAGAGCCTGCATCTAAACATAACACTCGTAAGAGTCGTTTCAACGTTCGATGAAATCGCTCAACAGGGTTACTCTGTGGATGATACACAGAACTATGCCTGACAGTATTCCGAATCTTTCAAAAAACTCGGTAGTCAGAGCACTAGTAAAAGAAGTACCCTGGTCACATTGTATTTCACGGGGAAACCCCATCCGACTAAAGATGTTTAACAGCGCATCTGTGACACTAACGGAACTAATTTTAGACACCGGAATAGCTTCAGGGAATTTTGATGACATGGATGGCCGTGATAAGATATCGATTCCCTTTAGATGTGATCGGGAGAGGCCCACATGCATCAATATTTAGCTTAGTAAAAACCTCCTGAATAACAGGGACCAATTTTAGTGGAGCTTTCTTTTTATCATTGGGCTTCCCAGCCCTCTGACACTGATCGCAAGATTTTACAAACTGTTCCATATCTCTATAGCAATTCGGCCAGTAAAAATATCGGTTTAATTTGTCATTGGATTTCGTAATTCCCAGGTGTGCAGATGTTCCCTCATGACACAATTATTTAATGGGGTCGCGCAACCCTTCCGGCACTACTATTAACTTCACCACGTTACCTAACTTATCTTCACGATTTTTGACCAATAATTCTTTCTCTAGCGAATAAACCTGATTGGTAACCTGCACTTGACTGGCTGCCTTTTCGTATAAGGATTTAATCTCCTCGCTATTTTTTTGACCATTGATTAAATTTTCTCACGTAACCCTTAGCAGCGCTAATTCCGGAACATATTTCTGAATGCAGGTATTAAAATTTCGTCCTCTGCATACGAAGAAACAATTATAACCTCATCTTCCCCTTTCTTAGCTTCACCACTATCTATTCCCCTTTCTTCTCTAGCCACTTTGATGTGAGTCCTTGTTTGGACAGCACATTCAGTATTTCGACTGGCAGGAAATTATAGTCTAAATTTCCTTTTATTAGCTCGGCCGTTTTATTTCCAAGCAAATATCGACCGTGTTGATTTAAGTGATTTCCACAAACCGCTACCTTAGTTTGCACCGTTCCAAAATTTCCGGAAATTTCCACGACCGCCAAAGGTAAACAAACTAATTCTGGGCTTAACGGTTGTTTTACCCAAACATTTTCACCAGAGAAAGAAGAAGGATTTATGTATTTTGCACATACTAAATCTATTGTCGCTCCCGTATCTCTAAGAATGTCTATCTCGTGACCATTCACAGAGCCCTTTGTTATATATGAATTAAGAAAATCCGGGTTTTCATTTCCTTCAATGTTATTGAGAGTTTCCGTCGTTTTGTTTTTTATTAATTTAGGGCAAACGGCTTTTATATGTTTGGGCATATTGCAATGATAACATCTCTGTATGACACGTTTTTCAAAAGTTCTCTCTCTAGTACTCTCCAGAACAGAAGCTCCTAATCTGGAGGAAGTTTTCCCAAATCTATTTTCTTTTTCCTTGACCCCTGAGTATGTCAAAATTTTATAATTTCTGCCCAACCTATCCATGGGTTTCGAATTTACCTTTCGGACGTCCTCATAATTATCAAAGATTTCTGCTATTTGAGTAGCTGATTTAAGGTTTGCCCAATTATCTAAAAAATGATCTTTCATACTAGCATTGGCGCGTTTTTTTAATTGATATACCTCCATTAGATCTTTAAGATCTTGAAAGGTATTTATTTCTAAGCCAATCAGCCACTCATCTAGATAATTCGTAATTTCAAAAGTGAAATCCTTCCAGGTGCTATCGGATTTTTTCTGGTGTTGGACAAATTTTTGACGAAAGACCTCCGGACTTAACTTGAATCTTTTAAGTAATAATTTCTTTACATAATCGTAATTTTCGGCTTGTTCCTCCGGTTCGCGAGCAATAAATTGCACGATCTCTAGGGGTAACAAACCCAATAATTGCCCCACCCAATCTTTCTTTTCTATTGTCGCCCTTTTAGCCTGGCGTTCAAAGATCACTAAATATAAACTAATATCTGACTGCTTAGGATCGAAATCTGGGATCAATTTTTTTAAGTTTAAATTAGAGGTTACAGAACATGTATTTATAGAATTGTTTGATTCATTGTTTACCCTAAATCCGGATTCTATTTTAAACCTTCCTAAATCAAATTTCAGCAGTAATTCTTTCTCTTTTAATGCCTGCTCCTTTACTAACTCCTCCAATCTTATTTTTTCAGCCCTTTCTAACTCCTCTAATCTTTTTCCATTTGCAATGATAGTCTCATACAGATTTTTAACAAATTTCTCTTCATAACCTTCACTGTTAGTGATTGCAATTTTTATGCTGGGGACAGTCATATTTAAGGTGGCCTTTATTCCTAATTCCTCAACAAGTTGCAACATATCTTGCTTTTTCCCTTTACCAAGGAAAGCCATTTTTTAACAATATCGAATAAATGTCACGCTAAATTTTGCACTATTGTTACTATTCTCTATTAATACAATAACACTGGTCCCATGCATACACAGAAATACACAAAGAAAAACTTAACACTAAAAATAATCGAAATCATTCAAGAGACTTAAAACACAATAAATCTTAAGCTAAAATTGCACACAATGCTTGAAATACAATTGCAATTCTCTAGAAATAAAATAACACTGTTCCCATGCAAGAAAAAACACTAAGTATTTCAAAATTTGTAAAGAACATTTTAACCAAAATTCCTAATACATTATGCAGTTTGCAACTCAAAAATATAATCACCCATTTGAAGTACTCAGCTTGCTGTCAGAAGCAAATTATGTGCAGTAATATGGCACTAGTGGTTTTGAACTCTTCCGTGTGAACAATGGTCCTTTTGACCTATCTTGAATCTTTCAACCTTAGCAATAAGTGTGGTCAGTTTGACCAGCCTTGAATTCACTCGTGGCACGGCTTCAAAGATGAATTCAATCGCAGCACTGCTTTTCACCTCTAAAAATAAGTGTGGTCAGTTTGACCAGCCTTGAATTCACTCGTGGCACAGCTTCAAAGATGAATTCAATCACAGCACTGCTTCCGAAGATCGCTTTCCCTCCGGACACTAGGGCCGTAAACACTATAGATCAGTTTGATCTTCTTGAGCAGGACGCTCCCCTTCTCCGAAGCTGAATTCAATCGCAGCACGGCTTCCGAAGATGTCTTTTTCTCCTTGCGTTGCGGTCCATCCGTATAAAACCCCAAAATTTCCTCCTCTCACGGGTCCTGAATGCTAACTTTTTATCCCACCACTGCCACCAAATCTCTAAGCTGTAACGTTTGAAAGAATAACGGTAGCGTATTCTTGGTTAATCTAAATATGGAATTTATTTACGTCACAACTATTGAATATTATTTACAGAATGATACATTAAAGTTATGAAACTTAATCATAGATTGTTAGAGTCCACTATTTTGTGAGAGGAGGATTCGTTGGTTACCGCTCCCGTGTAAGTTCAAAGCCTCTCTCCTCTCATCTTCCGGTCGACGGGGTTAGATTCCTCGGGGGTCAAAAAGGAGTTGCACTACAGCTGCAAGATGCACGCGTGGGTGTCGGGTCCACCAAAGATTTCGACCGCTGCTGGGAGTGGCTACGTTACAACGTGGAGACATAAGCAACAAATTTTCATTTCATATTCGTCATCGGAATCTGCACCAACGATATTTTTTTAACTATGAACGAACTCCCAACTGTCTTTGTCTAATTGGAGCTGTATACATATTATCATCATCTGCATTCTTCCCATGATACTAAAGGACAGTGCAATAAGACATAAACTTTCTGAAACATTTCATTAATTTTCGGTTCAATTTCAATATCCTCCTTTTCTAGAAGGGGAATCTTTTCGTGTTAAGCGACTTTCGTTTCGCGTTAAGAGAAAAAATGCATAAAAATACATATTTCTTTTTCGAAAATGCAATAAAAAACACTACATAAGTGGTTCTCAAACTTTAACTACTGGCGACCCAATTTTCAATCATAATTTTCATCGCCCCTTCCCCCAAATACTAATGTATTGAATGCAAAAATAATGCACTTTGGGTGTGTGTGCTAAAGCTACAATACGATCATAATTATAAACGGTACAAATTAACAAGATATATTTGGTATATGTTACTTTTAAGGTATCCAACTACGTTCGGAACCGTGATTTTGAAAAGCGCATAAAAGAATAGAATATATGCATAACATTGTTTTAAGGACATTTTGACAAAAAAAATTTATTTAAATACAATATTTTGGCAAAAAATTGACTTAGAATAATCTTTTTTCCAAATGTTCTCCTTTTGTGAAAAAATGCATAATATTTTGCCTGTATACATAACTTAAGTTTGAAATACATAACTTAGAAGTGCGTTTATTCATATTTTACTACAACAGAGGGGAGCAATTTTAAGAAAAAAACGCCGATGATTATTTCCATTGGTGGAAACTCTCAAAATAAAGTGAATTTTTCGAAAATTCTAGTTGAGCCTCTGAACAGACGTCTGAGCTATATACAGGCAAAATATTATTCTAATAGAAGCATTTTTCACAAAAGGAGAACATTTTAAAGAAAGGTTATTCTAAGTTAATTTTTGCCAAAATATTATATTTAAATAAATTTTTTTGTCAAAATGTCCATAAAAAAATTTTATGCATGTATTCTAATCTGAATGACACTAAATATTATGAAAATTATCCATTTATGCGCTTTTTTAAAATCACGGTTCCGAACGTAGTCGAATACCTTAAGGAATATATTTTTATTTTTTTACGTTTTAGTTCGATTGACTATAAAAGCGTGTTTTTTAGTTTGTTTTTAAACTATAATTTATTTTATAATTATTTTTACTATACACGATAAAAATCACAATTCCAGCGAATAATTTAATTAAGAGAAAATATACTAACCTACTTTCAAGGACTTTTCAGTTTTTATTTGATTTTTTGAGAAAAAATCCAATATAACTGATGAAAATGCTCCAAATCTGCGTGCCGCTAAAGTGGTCGCGCAGAGAACTCGATCAAAACTAGTAACTTGATTGTAAAAAAAACGTTTGCAACTCCCCCAAAAAAGAGGGCGAAATGTGATAAATTCATTTTAGTTCCCATTAAGACCGTCTTATTGGAGAATACTCTGTCAAGGTCATTGGTAACAAATAAACAGTTTTCCCAGAATTAACGATTTTGTGAACATCAGATGACTCCGCGCATCGCGCGACAGATCCCGTATTAAAAGTGTATTCAATAAAACATATGAATATTAGTTCTAAAAAAGAATTGCGTAATAAGTTTTCCGTTATGCATTATATGTTGGCCAAATAATCCTTCAAAGTACTCAATATGATTATCCATGTATCATATAACTCATTCACATGGAAAAAAAGCAACAGAAAAATATTATTTACAACTTTCCTAAAAGAAAAACGGAGTGAAACATACCAGTAAGTTTGAAGGTCGAATATATGATAGTCAAAAGTAGTTTTTTAGAGGGTTAAAAGAAACGTAATAAAAAAATCTCTCATCGTGTGATTACAGTAAAGCAAACAAAATGTCTTTTTTTATTTGGTTATAGGATCAAAGATAGCTAATGAACGTTTGAAGTGGAATGTTTTATTTTTGATGATCCCCAGATGATATATATAAATTATATCAGTGTAAATGTGCATTTTTTATTAAGTCAGAAATCATTTTGTTTTTCTTCATTCCAAATTTATTTTTTTAAACCTTTTATTTTCAATATGCTCGCGCCCCTCTCGCAGGAATGCCACCCCTCCCCTCCCCCACAGTTTGAGAAACACTGCACTACATGTTTCATTTGACTTTATTGTTATTTTTCACCAACCGCACAACATTGGAAATTTGAATTTACACAGTGTTAAACACAATGTTAAATATCTCCTCCGTTGCCAATACACTGATGCAGTCGATTTCGAAAACTTTGAATCATCTTTTTAAGCATATCTACCGGGATATTGTCATTTTCGGCTCACATGTTCTTCCTTAGCCCTTCCACGGTCTTGAAGTAACTATAGACTTAAGATAAGGCCACAGAAAGTAATCAGGAGGGATAAATCAGGTGAGCACGCAGTCCAGTTTACGTCCCCTCGCAAGGAGATCAGTCATTCGCAGAAGGCTACTCTTAAAATACCCATGGAAACCCTGGTGTGGGTTGTAGCCCCATTTTGTTGTAACCACATTTTGTCAAGAGTTCTTGGAGAGTGGGTAAGAAGAACTTTTGGATCATTTTCACATAACGGTCTGAATTTGGTGCAAGAACTTGTTCCATATTTTCAGGTGTTCTAATGGTCTTCAGATGACACTTTTTTTTCTTTGGAGACATTCCCGTTGCTCTGAAGGTACCCATGTACAGTAAAACACATTTCCAATCGGGAACATGACCTCATGAAGGAATATAGAAGTGACGATAAAAGGCATGTTGCATTGCAATCACCGACCGACCGTTAAAGAAATAATACGCCTCCACGGCAATCGCGCATTGCTGCCTCGACCACAGCATGTCTGAGACTGAGACGGGTGGGACACAAATATCCCCCTCCAGCCCTTCCATCAAACCCCTCTTGGCACACACCACCCCTTTCCTCCGGGCGTCACTGAAACATGTTCAAAACAGGAAGTTTCTGCACTCCACCCTGTATATATACAATACATTATGATACACACACACATAAACATATATGTGTAATGTAAAAATGAGATATATAGTGTTCCCTTCTTGAATTATAGTTGTGGTAGTAAAAAAAAAGCTCCTTGATATTAATAGTTTATTTAATTAAGTTTGTTATGAGGAAATGTACTCTGAGCGTGCTCTTTGCACAAATGCCAAAATATAAGAAAGAAAACTATTTCTTTTCACATTTAAATATTTAATTTTTAAATATTTCACATTTAATTTTTATTGGGAAAAACACTGGGAAGGGGTGAATGCAATATGAAAAAATATAATCTCTTATTCAAGTGAAGAGAAATATTAGTTATTTTTAGAAATTATGCCATAGTACCTTAAGGAAAGATTCCACTGATCATTAAGTCACGAGTAAGCTATTAAAATATTCTATAACAAGGAAAAGCGAATAAATCATTCAAAAAATTCTAGAGGTCTAATCCTTCTCAAGAGGAATTATGAACAAATAATTACGAATAGGCTATTCGTAATTATGATTTAGACATATTAAATAGACAAAATTCGAATTTTAAGTAAATATTAATTTAAGTTGCTACATACATGTATGTGTATGAACTATGTCTGTGCAGAATCTGAACATTTTAAATTTTGCTGCGATTCCACAAAAAATCAGCAGGAACACAGTAATCATATAACAGAGGTACAAAGAGCAAAAAAAAAAAAAAAATGTAGGCATTTACAGTATGGAATGATATCAACTGAATTTAAATAAGGAGAGTACGTTGACGAATTCATCCGATTTCTTTACTCAAATAACCCCATTATAAAAATATACAGACACTATTACACTATTAATACTAATATTTACTAATGATAATTAGTAAGATAATGATAACTGGATTTAAGAAACAAAATAATACTTTGTTTACATTGAATCTAAGCTTTAATGGAAGCAGACTCGAAGATTCGTACTTCCTACAACATTAATGGGCTAAATTTGCTTGACGTCATAGTCATATGATAATGATAATCACGTGTTTTTAGCCAATCAATTCAAAAGCTCATGCGACGTCATAGTCACACGATAAAAACAATCATGTGTTTCCAGCCAATCAGTTCATACGTTCCGTTGTTGCCAACTTTTGCTCTTTGTAGAAACTTTCTCTTAAATAGTACATATTTGTCAGAAATAATAACGTATATAGCTAAACAAAATGTAATTTATTTAAAAGCATGTGCATAAAGAAGGTTTTTTTAAATTTTAAAATCTTTTTAAAGAACTTTTTTTTATAACATTTGGACACTTTTATCCAATTATTAAATTTAATTTTATCCAAGTTTTACAAATAGAACAACAAATACAATTAGTTTAATGTATGTTTTGAATTCAAAGGAGAACACGTGTTTGTCTTCACCATGTGGCCGTCATGAAATAAAACGTCCATTAAAATTTCTTTTTACGAACTTCACTATTGATTGAGAATACGTAAAAAAACCTTTTGTTTCCTTTTTTTTCTCGAACTGCAGAGTCTTTTTTAAAGAAGACGTGCTTCGATTAATCTATTCACCAAATATTATGAAGAAACCTTAGTTGTCAAATAATACCTAATTTCAAACAACGATATTTTAGACCTCACTAACACAAGATAAATTGATTTTTACGAATTTTCAGTGCTTTAAAACGACACCGCATTTGCATAACCGAGGCTGTCTTTTTTCATTGTGGAAAAGAAGCTGCGGAAGTTGTTGAACAAATTCTCTTGCGCTACTTTGGAGCCCAGTTGGAAAAATGCGGCAACTATCACATTCTGACCTGCTCCTCACCAGAATCCGATGACCACTGGTTGGACGGTAGAAGGGAAGATATCGATACAAATCATCATCATGAATCTGAAATTTGGAATTTGGAAGAAAGAAGAAGACGGAAGCACAAATCCAGCGGCAATTCTTCAAAAGTTGCTGTTTCTACCGTTTTATTATGTTTAATACATATTTTAATTAATTTTGTTGTGTAATAAAAATATTTACAAGAATATTTTTGTATTTATTGATAGGTTGACATAGTGATGTTCTTTAATACAAAGACTATATTTATTGTGTCGAACACACATTAATTTACTAGAATCAAACTTAATTGACAAGAAAACCAGACTGTTTGTCAAACGACAACAAGAAAAATTATTAAAAATGCAGAAGAATCACTAGAGCATTTCGGAGCAGGATCACTCATTCATATTTAATCAAAAGCACAAAAGGGTATCCAAAAGAAAACCAACTAATTTTCTGGTGGGCAGAGTTTTTGTAGTACCTCGTTTTGCCGCTAAGAGCTCCTGCAGCTTACATCAGGGCCGGACAAGCCGGATCCTGCCAGCGTCGGCATTTAGATGGAATTTGATATATTTTTTTAAATATTATTGGGTGGGAAATTGATATTTCATTCCACGTATCTTATTTCCTTATTTTGTACTCTATACGCATAACGTCCGTTTCCTTTTATGTTGAAACTTAAAGGGTTCAAGGCGGAAGAATTCGCTAAATCCTGAAATTTGATATGTTTACACATCTTCACAAGTAACTTTTTCCTCATTCCGGAGTGGGGTCACATTCCTTTTACCCAGACGATGTTTGGTGTCAGCTATCCAAAAGGGTAGTAAGAGTTTTGGGTTGATAGAGAACCACAGGGATGTTTTATTTTAGTCTTGGGTGTAGTTACAAAAAGTTAAAATAAACGCTTGGGATCACTAACCTCAGTAGACTCTTTTTCGAAGAAATTGGCCCGCTGAGTAATGGATGATTCCTTCCCTTACATTTTACTCGTTTGAAATAATAACAGATAATGATGTCCTGAATTTCGAGTTATTTTATATTTTTAAGACTTAAAATAATATATATATATATATATATATATGGATCCAATAGTTCTATAACGCAGTCTTCGCGCGTTCAGGCGCAAATATATTGGTATGAAACGTGAAACAATTTGAACTAGTTTAATTATAACCAAAACTTTTGGAGAGAGGGGTGGCAGAACGAGAGCAGGCGCGAGCACATTACCTTCTGCAATATCATTGTCAAACTTATCCGACCGTTCGGAAATGTTTATGTTAAAAAGCGCATAAATGGATAAATGATATTTGTGTCACTCAGATTGTTTGTCTCCCACAAATTATAAGGACATCGGCCTCGATCGAAAAAATTTCGATTTTGAACCAAAGTCTGGACAAAACAAAAGCGTCCGTAGAAGGAGACGCTCCGCCGTTTTGAAATCGTTCAACCTGTGAAAGATGGTTTGAAAAATATTTTGCATGAATAGCTCCGCCTGTACAGAGGCCGGGATTGAAAAAATTTCGATTTTGATCAAAGTTTGGAACGTGAACAATTGCCGTCCGTGGAGGAGACGCGCGCCGTTTTTTTCGAAAATTTCGTTCCGCCTGTGTAGTAAGGTTGAATAAACCCATCGACAAATATTCAAAATTGTAGAGGTTGGAACCACTCACATAAACACCTGCAAAAGGTGTCAATCGAACATTTTTCAACTATAAAGGAGAACATTTGAAAAAAGGTTATTCTAAGTTTTTTTCAATTATTTAAATACATCGTACGTGCGAGCAACAAGGGAGCTAGAAAAAAAAAAGGTAGAATCTTTCCATATTTTTCTAAAATGTATAAAAACGCTCTTAAAAGGATCTCATTTAAGCGTTTTGAGGATCTAGACGGTTCTGTGGAACGTAGTCGGATACTACTGCTAAACTAAAGACTAAAATTGAGAACTTTATTGTGAGTACATTTGAAAGTGATCCAGATTTCGTTGAAACTTTAATTCAAAACTGTATAGATGAGAGGGTACATGAAACGAAAGAGAGGCAATTTTTTTAGAAAAACAGAGAAAATTGAGCTCGAGAAAAACTACAGTTAGCACAGTTAGAAAAAGCGGAAATAGAACTTCAAACGGCTAAAAATAAAGCATTAAGTTTAAATCCTGCAGCTAAAGTCGAATAGAAACAGTTTGAAACTAACATAGAAAATATGATAAAAAAATCAAAAAAACTTTATCTCTTCCTGTTCCCACCAGATCTGAAAATTTAATCTGTTCTTCCAATCATTATAATGCGCATTTTTACACCAAGAAAATAAATGACGAATATAAATCTGAAATTTTTAATAAATCTTCTCCGTGGCACTGGCGAAAGAGCTCAAAATGTCTTATTGTATATTAGCGAAAAGAGGAATTAAATGACTATGAAAAACTAAAAATCTCAATATGTACTCAGTAATTCGGTAATTAACCCCTCGCGAGTGTTTAAACTCATTTAAAAATGCTGTAAAATCATCAGGCGAGACATACAAAATTTTGCAAGGTTGACGGCAAACTTACAATTTTATTGTTCGTTAAGAAAAGTTAATTCCTTTGAATCTCAATGTGATCTTATAATTTCTGATAAATTATTTGAAACTTTAAATGCAGGAAACTGCAACTCATATTGGCATTCGCAGCAAAAGCAGAAATTGGTTCAAGGCCTATTGGATTTAGCTAAAGAGTGCGATATTTATATTTCATCTAGAAGCGGATGCGCGAGAAAGGCTATTACTTATGGATATCATCGTCAAGACCCCTTTAAAAAGAGATCACAAAACTTTAAATTAATTTTTGTTTAAAGAAACTATCCCCAAACCTTGAAAGAGAAAATAAAAATTGCTTTATTGCGGTGATTCATCTCATTGCGCAAGAGATATGAAAAGCGTTTTAAACCTAAAGTCTAACGACCACATCCATAATAGAATAAACGTGAATACTTTGAAAATCGAGAGCGAAAAACAAAATAGCGATGAATTCGCAATTTTTCAATATTAAACATTTTTGTGGAAAATCATCCCGAAAATCCTTGATCGATTAGAGGTTGCCAGATCCCAGTTTTAAATTCCTCACTAATTAGAGGCCAAACACCTTTCAAGATAACCCGGGCGAAATGAAATCATGTTTTCGAAATTTTTCTTCGATAATGGTGCGAGCAAGTTAAACCCATAAATATTTCTCTTAATCAACTCTCTTCCGGTCTAAAGTGTTAAAAAACGGCAATATCATCGACCTTGACCGAAGAATTTATTATACATCCCAGTGTATATTCTGAAATAAAGAAACTAAAGACGCAAAATTGAGCGATGTTTTATTGAGTGAAAGTGGATCCTCTTTGGGTGTTCATTTTAATTCAAATGTTTCTGTTTCAAATGTGATAGAAAACTCTAGTTATGATTTGCCACATGTTAAAAACTTTAATATTAGAAATGATTCGAGTTCTCTAATTAGAAAAGGATTATAAATGTAATAAAATTAAGAGTACTAAGTTAAAATTGCAGTATTATAAGAGAAAAATGTTCTGATATAGTATTGTGTAGTAAAAAGTCAATGGTGCCATGAAAACGAGTTCCGTGGAATTTATCTCCCCTTCACCTATGAAGAGTGAACAAAGACGGTTGTGTTTTGTTTTCGTCATCCGAATCTGCATCAATGATATTTGTTTAGCATTGAATAAACTTTAAAGTATCTTTCTCTACCATAATTGAGTCTGTAAACACATTACCATTATCTAATGCAACGAATTCTTCCAATAATACAGTAGGACAGTATAATAATACAGAACAGAGGTCGCCAAAGTGGTGGTCCTCGAGAAAATTTTCCTGGTCCCCAGTAAATGTGTGTAATGTACTTACTCATTACGCTAAATTATGTTTTAAGATACATTGAAACATAATTCAATTCATAATAATACATGAAAAGTTATAAACCACTACTTTATAGAATAAAGCCACGGTAAATAATTCTTATCCTATAACTGCATTGTTTATCTGCTAATTTTACCTCGTCTCGTTTCGCACTCTTCTAATGTTTCACTCCCCTGTAAGTCGCAACTGTATATCAGTTGAAGCATTTAAGGTATCCGACTACTTTCGGAACCGTGATTTTAAAAAAAGCGCATAAATGGATAATTTTCGTGATATTTAGCGTCACTCAGATTAGAATGCATGCATCAAATTGTTTTACGGAGATTTTGACAAAAAAAATTTATTTAAATGTAATATTTTGGCAAAAAATTAACTTAGAATAATCTTTTTTCCAAATGTTCTCCTTTTGTGAAAAATGCTTCGATTATAATAATGTTTTGCCTGTATATAGCCCAGACCTCTCTACAGAGGCTCAACTAGAATTTTTGAAAAATTCACATTATTTTCAGAGATACCACCAATTGAAATTATTATCGCCGTTTTTTTCTTAAAATTTCTCCCCTCTGTTGTCGTAAAATATGAATAAACCCACTTCTAAGTTATATATTTCAAAAATTCTAGTTGAGCCTCTGAACAGAGATCTGAGCTATATACAGGCAAAATATTATTCTAATAGAAGCATTTTTCACAAAAGGAGAACATTTGGAAAAAAGGTTATTCTAAGTTAATTTTTTGCCAAAATATTATATTTAAATAAATTTTTTTGTCAAAATGTCCTTAAAACACATTTATGCGCTTCTGAAAATCACGGCTCCGAACGTAGTCGGATACCTTAAGAAGGTAATGACTTGTTTCGGCAGACTTTACTGTGACAACTATTTTGTGTGTTCGTCGTTTTTGTTATAGTTGATTTTTGTGAAGACTAAGAAGTAGTAAAATTTTTGTTCTTTGCTCAGAGCAGAACTCTCGAGAAATCAATGCCGTTTGTAGCAGGTGTGCACCACAAGCGCGAGCGGCCCAAACATAGGGCAGCCACAAGCCGCATATAATTCTATGAATCAAACAAAATTTCTTACGAATTTCTCAAAATAAAACTTATAATAAGTCGAATAAATATGTGCTGAATTTTAAATAGTTATTGAAAAATCAAAATAAGTTCCGATTCCCCGATAGTGTACCATAGTTGAAGCAAAACACAATGTTAGTGCACAGTGTGTTGGTCCATTGTCCATTATAATGTCTACTCTTTACACATATTCTTCATTTGATAACAAAATTCCTGCTAAACCGGCCATATAAAAGGTTTTTTTTTTTTTTGCTTCTCCGTGGCACTGGCGGTTGCGCGTAACAAAGACGTCTCAAAAATGATTTTAGCGAAAGCTGCTTTTTCGAAAATATCAAATGTGGTGTTAATATTATCAAACACATGAAAGTGTTTAATTTCAGTATGTATTTCGTATTTCGGTAAATTAAGAGTTTTTAATTTAATAATAGCTTTATAATTTAGAAAAATAAAATAGAGGAAAGAAGAGATTTTTGTGACTATTTTTTTTTTTACATTTTTATTTTCTATGTTTGTTCTAAACTGTTTTAATTTTTATTCTTATACAAGTGGATGATTTTATAACGTTAACGTAAAGTATTAGATATATTATGGAAAATTCCCTATAGGGAAGGCACATTAGGTCTTTGTATGCGGGTAGCTGACACCTTAGGATCGGTCCTGCTAGAAATGTTAAAAATGGAGTACAGTGACTGAGTGAGTGAATATTAACGTCACACTGTTCAACTACACGAGGGCCTTTGGCGATGGACCTCGTAATTTTGAACCATGGTGAAGTGTCGAGGACGACACCTGTGAGCTGGCACCCCCTCTTCTAACTACCACACCAATGAGAGGACGTTTGAGATCTTGACAGATTTAGCGTGCATCGCCCCTACACGGTGGGATTTTAATGGTACTGGGTTCGAACTCGTGACAAGCCAGCCACAATCCGATGTCTTGACCACTAGGCTACCGCGCCACAAAAATGTAGTACAAGGACGATGCTTTGGGGAAAAACTAAGCGCTTCAATGATTTATCCATTTAAAAAATAATAAAATATCAATTTATAGCGAACCTAGTTCTGGTCACTCTTCCACAGCTCGAACACAGAAAAATGTTGAAATAATTTGTGAAATCATCAAGGATCAACGACGTACCATTGAAGAAATTGTGGTGTTCTCGGGAGAGATTTGGAGTTAATTTCATGCAAACTGTGTGACAATGCCCTTGCTCACAAAATCCGATATGTAAGACAATTCTAGATCAAAAATTATATGACCCGTATTCCTCATCTCTTATACTCACCCGACGAAGCTCATTGTGGCTTTTTTAGTTACCTCAAATGAAAAAAGAGATGAAAGGAAAGCGTTTGTTGATGTGAAGGGAAAAAAGATAGAAGCGCTGGTGAACATCACAGACGATAAATTTAAACAAAGTTTGGAAAAATGGGATAAAAAAGATTAGATTACTGTATTAGTGCAAGTGGGGAGAATACTCTGAAGGGGCTTGAAGGTTTCTGCTTAAAAATTGAATAAATAAGTTTTAAAAAAATACGTTCAGTTTCTTTTGGGTACCCATTCGTATTTTATAAATACCTTTTAGTGCTGCGCAATAAAAATATTAGTACGATTTTTTTATATTTATTGAATGGTTGATATTTTGGTTTAAGAACTATACCCATTGTGCCAAACACTCATTAATTTACTGGAAATTAATTGCAGTGGTCCTGGCTGGGCATGGATGATCCATCCTTTCAGTGGGTCAACAAAATGAGTACCAAGCTTGCTTTGGAACTTAACACAGAGATTTTTCGCATCAGACTGACCACTTGACCGGGACATCTGGTCATGCACCTCAGGGCCCAAGGTCACGCGTACTGAGTTGGGCACA
This sequence comes from Trichonephila clavipes, assembly GCA_019973935.1. Taxonomy (NCBI): domain Eukaryota; kingdom Metazoa; phylum Arthropoda; class Arachnida; order Araneae; family Nephilidae; genus Trichonephila; species Trichonephila clavipes. The sequence continues at coordinate 2,072,466 of BMAU01017470.1, forward strand.
GTAGGCATTGGCCCTCATGGGCTGTCGCGTCCCTGAGTTAAGTTAATGCAAAGGTAAGAAAGTAAGATTATTTGGTAAAGGACAACGAGAAAATTGTTAAGTTTATTTTAATTTACGGCGTACTTTGAAGCAACACGAAGTCTATTGGCAACAAACCTCGTAATTTTGTGTATCAAGGTCAAACGACAAGGAGGACACCTGAGGTGGCCCTTTCCTCCTTTTTGAGATTCCACACCACATTAATGGGAGAGATTTGAGTCATGATAGATTTAACGTGCATCGGCTTCTCTACAGGATGGTTTTCAGGTTGTACTAGGTCTCGAAGCCCTTCTTGGGCAACATCGATCACGAGCTTGAAACCATAACCATTCGTGAACCGAAGCCAAAAATTGTTAAACATGCAGAAGGATCGCCTGGGCATTCCAGAGCAGGGTCGCTCGCATATACTTACTTATAAGCTGCATCTTTCATTTTAAACCGATACGAAAGAATGTATGTTAAAAGCAAAGCTTTCAAAGATGAACTTTCTAAAAAGAATTATTATTTACTTTATCGTGATCATAGATAGAGAGTTGTAACGGATCTATCCGCGAACCTGTGTTAATCCTCTTGGAGTGAATTTAGTTCTTTTTTAACAGTTGTTCTACTTAAAACTTTCCTCCGAAAAAGAAGACTCGATTTATTCAAATGAAAAATTCTATTTAAGCAATGACTTTTAGGTACACGAAGTTAGTTGAGAGCTAGTTGACGAGTAATTTCTGGATGATCAAATATTGCTAATTGACAATTTAGTTATTAGATAGATATTAACAATAGCTACCGGAGGTCATACAACTAATAACAGAATACGATGAATTAGACCGTAGACGTCTTAAGTGTTCCAAGAGTAAGTGAATTAGATGATATTCACATATTAAGTATCCTTTTTGCAGCGTGATTGTTAATATACTTAGTAGTGGTGTGCATTCCCTACTATGAGTTGTCGATTTAAGTTAGAGAAATAATAAATTGGAATTTGAACTGATTATGGCCGATATTTTCTCTAACCTTCAAACACCAATACCACAACGCGGTTATTACACAGTTTAATCTAGAGGAATCTTTCAGTTTTGATTCCACTTCTAATCTCCAAATCTAAGGTAACGTGAGGGCTACTGACAACGGACCTCGTAATTTTAAATCATGGTGAAGCAACGGGGAGGATAAGTGAGACGCCACTGGCACCTTACTCTTTTAACTTCCATGCCACAGCAACGTGAAGACTTTGAATTTCGCCAGCTTTAACGTGCATCAAGCCGTCTACACAGCAGATCTTCAGTGACTCTAGGATGCATCCATGCCAGGTGTGAATTCTTGTCGACTACTGTGGGTACAAAATAATTTCCAGAGCAAATAAAATTATCTAAAATAACACAGCTGATATATGATACCACTACGTATATACTTCCACTATGACTAAATAAAACTTTATCGTAATATTCAAATTCTTGAAAAAGAAAAAAAAATGGAAGCTGATACAAATCTCTGAAGTATTATGAAATGGTTATGGAAAATATCTTTACAAAATAAGTCAGTCAGTTATTCAACGCATACAGAAATAAATAAATAAATAAAAAGCGTATGAAATAAAACACCGCGCAATAAAGAAAAAGTTTTCCTTTTTAACTGACAAAGATGTGTCATGTACGAGATTGAGTGCAAAATAAAACTTGTATCGGAAATTTCAAGTGACTTGATTAAGTAAATGATTGATTGAGTGTTTACAAACGTCGCACTTCGAAACTATACAAGGACTATTCAGTCAGCGACGTCTCTCGAGCTTTTGAAAGGAATAAAATATTGTTACGAATTTTGGGTAAGGAAAACTTAAAAGAGTGAAAATAATTTATATCTGGTTGTGTAATACGTTTATATTACTCCAAGTTCTTTTATTTTATGTTAAAGTTGTAATATTTGCAAGCAAACCCGTTCAATACATTGTAATGGCGATTCAATAGAAACGTGGCAAAATCTTGGCAATAGAGTCAAGTTGGCATCATTTCTGGCGAGCATGATGGCGATTTTGACAACCATTTTTGCAGGGTTGATGACCTTATGGATTATTTTGTAAATTACGGGAGAAATCTACTAACATAACGATTTATGACGCAAGTGGATTTTTCGAGAAAAATTCGTGAGGTCTATAAATAGGGAGTCGCTCGCCGAAACTGAGTTAGTATTGTTCTAACTAGTGATTATTTTGTATTGATTTGACCGTGAAGAGTCGACCAACGGTTAGTGATTACTTCGGCTGTTGGATAAGTAGAGCGAATGCTTGCGAATAGTCTTTAAAAAATATTTCTATTTTAGACACTGATTGTTGTGCCTGAGTGCTTAAGAAGGTGTGAAGGCTTTCAGAGATTTATTGAGTATTGTATCCAGTATTTCAAGGATTGTTTTTCGACAATACATTTTCATAGCTCCTGAAGAGCTGCCTTGCTCTTTGTAACCGGTTCGCATAAAATCCTCGACCCCCGATCTTCGTAACAATATTAATGACGAAAGATGCCTTTTTCACTAGTAAAAAATTTAATTCAAGTTTAAAAATGTACTGATTATTATTTCTGAAAATATTTTGAGTTTTAAAAAACAAATTTATTTGTTGAAGTTAAATTTAATATTCTTTGTTCTGATTACCTTTTTCATTAGTATGGAGAAAACTAGAAGAACTGATAAAACGACCTATGCATTATTTTTGAAAAACGGACCTGATAGTTTTAGAACAGTAATTCTCAACCTTTTTTTGTTGTTGTTGTTGCTGTACACTTTTAACAATTTCAAAAGTGGCAGCACACTAACAATGAAATAAGTTTAAAAAAATTTACTTATCTATAATATACTATGTAAAATAGTTTATGATAATAACCTTTTATGCTAAATAAAATAATATGTACGACGAAGACAACAAAATGTTTATTGAGTAATTGATTACAAATTAATTAAAATACATTTAATGCGAAATTTGAACTTGATGAATTCTGATAATTTCGTTAATATTTGGGCGTAAAATGATAATGCCACTCTCATTTCGTCATCTATATATATACTTAAAAGTTTCCTTTTTCTTTTATTCTTAAATTTGTTATGCTTAAAATGCAAATTTACACAAAAAAGAAGAAAATTAGAATATTTTTAAAACTTTTTTGGCTATTACGGGAAAATCGCCTCAAATTTTTATCAAAAATAAATTGACTCTTCCGAATGTTTTGAAATTAAATCGCTCGCTTATCACAGAGCAAAATTAGTTCTTTCTCTTCATTCAAACGTTTAGTTGTTTGGATTTGAGGTATATATGATTTTTTTTACAAACAATAGAAAATGAGAGAGAGAAACATAAAATACTTCTCACTTCAGTAATTTATATAAATATCATTATTTCAATTAAAGTAAGATTTATTCGCGCCGTAGCTGTTTTTTTTTACTGCATCATGTAACACAAGATTGCAATAATTAGTTTATTCGTATTACTTTAAAGTCTGTTGTTATCCAGTAACATTTTCGAAAGCAGCAAAAATATTTCAATCTCATTAAATATGTAATAAACATTATCAAATAACATTTAATAATCTTTTTGAAAAAAATGCAACCCTTTCATATAAAATTGAACAAAAAGATCATTTTTCTCACTGTAGATGGATTTTTCTGCTTAGGAAAATACTTTGGTTTTTCTAATATCAGAATTATGTTACAAAATATTTTAATAGCACGTTGCTTCTTCTAAATTGTTGGTTGGTAAAATATGAATGTGTGTTGCAATAGCTATATCACCATTCGTAATAACAGGTGTGTGAAGTTAAGTGTATTCATGCATAAAACTGAAAATAGGAAGCAACACGTCTTGCGAAACTCAAAGATTGTTCCTAAAATGATGAAGCTAATTTTCCCCAGAAACAGAGCAATTTGTAGTGTAATAAGTAGAAGATATTTCCATATGATTGCTTTCATCTAACAGCAGCGCTGAAGTATGAATATTCTAAATGATCTTGCGTGTTAAAGAATCCAGCTGTTCGAATATGAGAGAGTGCAATGCAAAGAAGAATGTTTCAGGAAATCAAAATGGCGATTGGATTTATTAATAGGCATTTTAATTTTAATTGGACGAAAAACAGACTGGATTTTTTTCTTAAAAATGTGTAATGTATTTGTAATAGATAAATAATTTGAAATTGATGTGCGTTTTATTCAACAATTCAAGAGAAAAGCATTAAACTCTTGGGAATTGTCTAGTATTTTCTACAAGCTCTATAAGAGTTAGGTTGTGTGATGCTTAAGACGGTGATGATATTTGACAGATTAATAATTAAGGGTTGCAGAATGAATTGGTGGACAATTAAAAATTTAAAAAGAGAAGCACCGAAAAGAAGTTATCAAAAATAAACAAAAACTTAATGACGTATTTATTTACAAAAAAGGAATGTAATTAATGCTATAGGAACTGAATAATTTATTCATGAAATACAGGTACAAGAACAACTTAAAAATAACACGTTAGTCCAGTGTTTCTCAAACTGTGGGGCGCGCCCCCTTTGGGGGGGGCGTGATAATTCTGCAAGAGGGGCGCAAGCGCATATTGAAAAGTCGAAAACAAAAGATTATTTTAAAAAATTATTAATTTACTCAGAGTAAACGGAAAAAAAATTATTATGGCACAATAAAAAAATAAAATACACATTTACACTGATATAATACACTTATAAATGTATCAGTACTGCACACGATGTATTTTATTATTAATTTAACAATACTAAGTTAAAAGCAAGTTGAATAGTTACCAGTGACCTTGTCATATATAAAATTATGTACAAAAATCAACTATTATCTTTATAATTTGTACCGATTGTAATTAATCCCTTAGCTGCTGATTAAAAGTAACGCAATTCGTTCCCCAACGACACCGTTTTCCACGTAGACGTGTGGCGAGTGTAACGTATTGGAAGGGAGGAGCGAAAGAAAAGAAATAAATAAGCAAATCCTCTGAAATAAGTAAATCCTTCGCAAACTCTGTCAAAGTCCTTTTATTGCATTCCAAAGCTTTTAAGGTTTAAAAATAATTTTTATGGATAGCAGTGTATAGAAAAGATCGTACTTTAGAAAGACTTATATATACGTCAGAGGCAATCAACGCTATGGCTGAGCGAGACGTTTATATACGCCAGTGACACTTACGAGGTTAATTCGTATTGCAGCTTTAGCGTCAAAGTATAGTATTATTGAATTCAAAACAATGTTATTGTATGGAAGGGGGGCGCGAGGGAAATTCTGAATGAGTATTGGGTCGCAAATATTGAAATTTTGAGAAACACTGCGTTAGTCCACTTCTGATTTTCATGCAAACTGTTATTCGGCTGGGCATTGCTCGGAGTTGGCAGGTGTCCCTCACTTGTCATACACATTCCCTTTGGCGAGTTAGATCACAGCGATACAAGGACTGTCGTAGATAACTGCTCATAAATGCTTAAGTGTTCTGTTGGGGAGACATCTGACAATCTCACCAATCAGAAAAGTGTAGATGGACGCAGTAGAAAGGCGAGTTGTGTATCCTGTTTAGTTGTAAGCCCCTGAAGGGAACCTCAACACCATAGACCAAAGAATCCCCTCGACGCATCTCTAGGATGTAGGGCGCCCAAGGTTTTATATCCAATTTACAGTGTCCCATTATCAAATGAAATGGCAATCCATACCATAATTCTTGGTTATTGGGTTGAGTGGTGGATGGCAGTCTGGTAAGTATCCAATCCACTGACTTAGACATCTTCAGACATGTATTCATGGTCATCAAATTTAGTTCGAAACGAGACCCATCGCTGAAAATAATTTACTCCAGTTCGTGATATTACATGTTAATTGCGCTCAGAAGCATTGTAAACATGGCTGACATTCGGCGTAATAGCTTCCGTGACCTCAGCTCCCATTTGCTGTCACTTGTTGTCGTTAATTGTAATCATTGGTGTACTAATTACGTCAGATTTTTAACAAGGATGCAAAATGAAAGCACCAATAAGATAATTCTGTCGTCACACTCGGTCGCGACCTCTACCCCCCTGGCAATATGTGGGGCCATTCGTACCAACATTGTCGAATAGTACCATCCCTCCAACCTAAAGATCGAGCGATAGTACGATATGGCCACACTGCTACCTTTAGTTCGGTGTGTGTGTGTGTGTGGTACATTCTCTCAAATAGTGACATCTGCTCATACTGTTCGCAAATCCACCAACAAGGCAGTTCATGTGGGTAGTCAAAGGAACCACATTCAAAAATGGAAGCCATTCCTTTTCTTCATGTGTCATCTATATACTCCATTATAATACGCTTGAGCTCTATATAGTAAGTCACATTTTTCCCATCAAAAGGAATTTACATATAAACCATAAAATTTGTGTTAAAGTTATATTCAATCTTAAATAATTAACACATGAAGTGAAAAGTATGGTAAATTATATGTCACTCTTCTTATACGGAATTGATGATATTTTGGCATTAGCAGTAGTTGCTGCGGAGTTTTGTGGGTGAGTTAATATTAACGTCGCACTGTTCAGCTACACGAGGGCTTTTGGCGACGGACCACGTAATTTTGAACCATGGTCAAGTGACGTGGACGACACCTGAGCTGGCACCCCCTCTCCTAACTACCACACCACACCAACGGGAGGACGTTTCAGCTCTCGACAGATTTAACGTGCATCGCTGCCCTACACGGCGGGTCTTTAGTGGTACTGGGATCGAACGCATGACATGCCTGCCATGGTTGGATGCCTTAACCACTGGGCTACCGCAGCCCGCGGAGTTTTGTGGAGCGCAGGTATGAGTCATATTTGTGAAGTTGGATGACAGCGATATGAATTTGAGATTTCCTGTTTTTGTCTGACAGAACTATGGAGTGCATCATGTACAAAGGATCATTTTATACGCTGAGAAATACAGTATATTAACAAATAATTGGCAATCTCATGAATCTGCTGATAAATCAGTTGAAAACATTACCATCAAAACAATTTGATCAACAATTACCTTAAGGTACATTCCAGAAGAAATTAGAGTGAAAATCGTTGAACTCGAAACTAAGGGGACTGAAATATTTGTTCGTGTTGAGAGGACTGGGTACCCTTTGAGCTACTTTATTTATGTATTCAAAAATTTTATTTTAGCATTTTATATGTTTCTATATATTCAAGAAAATGATACGAGATGAACTTTTTCACATATTATTCACGCAATTTTAAAAATTTAAATTTTTTGAAGAAAATTTGGAAAATTTCAAAATCTTTCTTCTTCTGTAAATATTAAATTTTTGACCTAAAATTTTTTTGTAATATTCTTATGGGTTTTTTCAACAACTTTAGGGGTCAATTTTACAATAACTTAATTAGTTTGGGAGAGCAAAAAAATAAAATGTTGATATGCATGCTAAAAATCAACGAAAAAGCCAATATCTCTTACATTTTAATTTTAAAAAAAAAACTATTCAGTTTAAAGCAAAATGGATCCCTAATTTTATTACATGGTTTATATATAAAAGGCAGGAAAAAAATGGAAGTGATTGGTAAATAATTGGGGAAAGAGTAGCATTTTGAATGCACTAATGTTTCCAAAAACACAAACTGAGAAAAACCACTTTAAAGTTTATAATTCTGAAAAAATAATTATAATAAGCTTAAATAAACTTAAAATACCACTTTAAGATACTAGTAATACATTTTTCTTTAAAATAATTGCATTTTCATATTTTTTTAACCCATACATTTTTATAGATGTGCAATTAATACTCTAAAAATTGATCAAGAGAATTCAAGAAAAATGTTTAAAAAATTATTTTTTCTGTCACGACAGAAATTTTAGTTTTTTTTCTTCTTATAATATTGAAGTATTACATTTGTATGTAAAACATGAGGAATAAGAACTGAAAATATAAAACTATTAATATAAAATACTTAATTCAAAAATTTTACATGCACACATTTCACAAAGAAAAAAAAAATGATTGTATTGTATTGCCTCGGTAATATTCTGCTTTATATATTACATTTTTTTAAAATATTTCACTTTATAAAATAGATTTTTTGATCAAAACGCTTTTTCTAGCATTATTTTCTATAAGGGGGGCGAGGCTGAATTGCCTAATTTGTTTTCAAATGAAGTTTTATTCAACTTCTAACTTCCCGACGGGCACAAGTGATACATCAATCGAAAGATAATAATGCAAAGAATAAGATTAAATAAAAATGAAAAAAAACGATAGGTCTGTCATTTTTGGGGTACCAAGACCTCTTAAAAGATATTGCAAAAGACATTCAACAGAATTAAGTTTATTAGAGTTTTTTATTTATATAGATATGTATATATTGCATGTATTTAATAAAAAACCAATGAAACAAACATTCCCAAGAACTTAAGGAAAATGAATAAAATTTAGCAATACCGGAATCTTTACAGATTTCAGTTTTAGTCTTCTGTTTTTGATCAACAGCATTAAGCAGCTCCATTTTCATTTGAAGCGAAATAGCAGTTTACTTTCTCCCGAGCTCTTTGCCAGTGGGCTTTATAAAACACAATTCTAACAGATAAAACGCGAACCAAACTCACTGACTTTTGCTCGCATTGCGATGTACTCGCCACCGAATTCCGAAGCCCACTGTGAAAAGACGAGATGTTTGGGGGTGGAGAGTCAAAGTATCTTAAATAAGCAAAATTGGTTGGGGCCGCAAGCAATTACGAAGGTATTTAAAGGTCAAGTTAGCCTTTCTACGAAACCACCTCTTTTATCTCTCTCCTCTTAAATCAAGCCTGCGTGGCTGGTATTTTCCGCATTTTGTTCACTCCCAGAAGGGAAATATTTTCGTGCTGAGAGGCTTTCGTTGAGTGTTAAGGGGTAAAGAATGCAATGCATGAAAATAGTTTATCTGAACTGTTGTATTATTTCGTGTTATCCGATATTTAGTCTTACGCGTTTTCGCGTCAAACTCATTTCACTGTATGCAGTTCCGGTTTCAAGCAGTGGCGTAACGTACATCCCCGCATCGCGGGGGGGGGCAGGGCTCTAGAGGGCCCACAGCCTGACTATCGCCAAGTACCTACCCTTTGTAAAATCCAACTTGGGGGCCCAAAACCCGACTTTGCAGGCCCCCCCAAGTGTTCTCCGTTACGCCACGGGGTTCAAGTAAATTTTTTCTAAATAAAACGTATAATTCCTTCTAAAGCAACCCAGATAAGAGCAACAATGAACTTTTTCTAGAATATAAAGAAAAAGATGAAAATAAAAGTTCCCTTTTCTATGTCAGACAAATTCCAGCGTTAATATTTTGCAATACGAGTCTGGTATTATTTGCGTTTTATCTGACAGCAGTAAATCAAAACTCGCGACCTTGTAAAAGGTTAAAATTTCCTCTACTGTTCAGCCGCTTTTTCGCACAAGAATTTCGAAAGTATTTTTGATATTCCTTCCGTTATTCACCTTTATGAGTTCTGATTTAGTGCTTTAAAGACGTAATTATTCCCTCTTGTAATGTTTAGTCGGTTAACCGTGATTGACGAGTATACGCGTCATGAAGAATTTTCAGAATTGTGTCATGACGAATATACTCATGTGTAAAAAGGGCCGACCATTGACTGTTTAAATCGTAATTTGAGAAAAACAAAACATTTCCGAATAAAAATATTTCTAATATAGAGGCCAAGCCGGAGTAAAAAGAAAAGATAAATGAATTAGTTTAACTAAAACACTTTTATAGTTAATCGAACTAAGTAAAGAACAATTTTCTTTAAAGTAAGAATAAAATGATTAACGAGAAATTTAGTCATTGAAAAAACGTGGGGTGCTCGATATCGATTGTTAGAGCTTCTTACCAGTTCTATTCCGAAATACATAGAGCACAAATGCAGTACAAAGCACACTTTTACTACACAATGACATTTCTCGTTAATTATTTTATTCTTATATAAAGAATAAAATAAAGAATTGTTCTTTACTATTTAGTTCGATTTATAAAAGAGTGTTTAGTTTTTCGAACTATCATTTATTCATTGAAGAATTAATCTGAAATTCTTTATTCTGATGCTCCTAATCAGGAAATAGAACAAAATTAAATTATTGTACCGTCATTGGTCCTTGACAAGTGTGCAAAACTTGGAATTAATCTGACCTTTAAGTGGGTAAAAATCAAGTTCAAGATTGTTACATAGAAGTGCAGCTTATAAAAGAGTTAAAAAATATTAAGAGGAACTCGTGTGTTCGCGCATGCACCAGCTAAAACAGCATAAGAGTTAGTTATTTATGTGCAATCTTTTTTTATACGCTTGCCTAAAAACGTGCAAAGAACATAGTCGAAAAGCTTATCTTTAACGATTTCTTTTAAAATTCATATCTCTTTATATGTATTTTTTTCTTTTTTCCGAGTAGTATGCATGTAATATATGTTTGTGAACCTTATTAAAACATACTTAAGTAATAAAGTGAAAAAGAAAATTTTCAATAAGTTAAGATACAAAAGTGTTTTTTCCCCCACAAGTTAGTATTCCATTCTAAAAATCGAGCATTAGACTAGCATATATTTCACGAACAGTATGCAGTCAGTGCTGGAAGTTCTGATAAGTTTAGTTAATTTATGTTTTGGAAAGTACAGTTTAATTTAAGAACATAATGAAAGCAAGGAGAATTAGAAGAGAATCTCGCAACAGTTTTCGTATGACTGAGATTAAACTAACAGCAAGATTAAACGTCGCACTTCAAAACCCTTCCCGTACAGTAGACTATCACACCACAGAATGACACCGATTGTTGTAGTTTTCAAAAGTCAAGATATTCATGCAGTCAATATATATTGTAAAACTTTGTTTTGCGTGAGGTCTTTGAGATTTTTTTGTATGATTTTTGTGATCCGTTTTTATGTGGTATATTTCAACGGTTTTGACACCCCTGTAATGTTTTCTATCAATGTACATACATACGCTTCAAGACGCTCTATTCATTGGTTATAAACAGTCTCTCGACAATGCACGTCCAATTGCTTTCTCTCAACGCACTAGCTTGAAGACTAAACTTTCAATGCCAGTGACATCATCAATTTGATAGATTATGAAAACGTACATCAAGAGAACCGGATTTTTTGACAGCGGATACAATATAGGCTAAGATCCAGCTTTCCAACAAATAGGAAAAGCCTTTTCTTTTAAGTAAATTCAAACTCCTTTCGTGATAGTAATTTCATAAAAGAGCTTTGATCATACATATCCGATTATCGTGACGCTCACAAGCAACTGACCGTCGTCACAAAAACTTATCACTTTAAGGTGCCAAAAAATAAAGAGTTTTATCTTCAAGCGACTCTAAAGAGATTTTGAAGTAATTCATCACAGGAACACGCGCGCTTTTGATTACGATGAGTGTTACACTTATAGGTAAACTAATTTAAATTTTTCAAAGCTAGCAGTGAAATTTATGTGTCGAGGAGGCATGAAGACGAAAAACAGTTTCTTAAAATGGGCCTTTAATCAATCATAAAGTCATTGCGCTCGTTACTGGAGCGATAAAAAAAACAACAAGTTCAAAAATCAACATTACCAGAGACATCCGATTCGAACCGTCTTCTAATATTGTAAAATGAATTTCTAATCTAAAATGGTGATGCAACCTGCAGTTGCATTGCCAACCAGCCGTTCTCTCCCTCTAAGAGTTTAACCGCTCTCACACTTCTTATATTTATGTTTCTCCTTCCTTTTTCTGAAAAACTAACATGAGCCGAGTTTAAATACTCGCTCGATTTGCATGGTAGTTGCTGCCAACCACAAATCACGAAACTCAAAAAGATCGGGTTCGAATCGGTGTGCTTACTTTCATTGAGATCATGGAACGGGATTGGAAAAACAACACAAGGAGATCATAAAAATTTGGATCCGACTTTTTAAATGTCTAACAATGAGTAGCAGTGAATTATGTACGAGTATTTTGAAAATTTCTCCGTGTATACAATGAGGAATTTAGTGTTTATAAATTCCACATTGAAACATTTTAATTTTGTTTGGAAATACTCAAAAAAAATATCAATTTACGAAATTTAAATGTGACTTTTATGGTCCCTATCCCCACATAAAAAGCTTAGTTTGTCGACAAAATTGTAATATGCATTTATGAAACGTTCGAATATTTTTTTTTTTGCGATTTCTTTTATGCTGTGTCTACCATACAAAAACAGGTTTAACTTTATAGTATTTACGGGGCTTGTGGGAGTCAATTGAAGTGCGCGTTAAATAGCTACAGTTTCGGCACTAAAAATGCTGCGAGTAGTGTCGAACCGATAACCAAGTAGGTTTTCTACAATTGATAGGACCGTAAGTATATATTTCAAGAGAAACCAAATTTTAACATAACTTTATAAGACAGTTTGAGCAAAATTTTTATCCAATTAAATTTTTCTACGGTATTGTATTCGAGAACTGTTCAAACATGCTACAGTTTAAATATTTATAGATCCACAAAAATACAAGTTTAATTTCGTGTGAATTTTCTTAACGTATTGATCTGAAAGCATTTTAAAATATTTTACCTGAACAAGTTCAGGTTATGATGCATTGTGTGGTTAATGGAAATAAATACAAGTCTTCATCGGTAAAAACAGACAATCGAAATAGAAAAGTAAATTATTTATTAAATATAACAAACTAAAAGAGGGGGGAAGGGTCTATAAAAACATGTACAGAAAGGCAAGTAAGATAAACAGGAAAGGTGACGCCAGCGTCACCGCAGAGTTCGAACACTCCCCGAACACTTCTTGGCAAGCCAGTTCCAGCCCAGCTCCGTTGAGATTTGTAATCTCATCTTGCAACACTTGCGAGGCAGTAGCACCACAGGTATCTTCTACAGATTGGACGGCACAGTTTCTCAGATTCTTGTATTCACTGGAACAAATGCATTGAATTTAATTAGTGTCGAGTAATATTGCAGAACGTTTTAGAAAGCTAAAAATTGTCACTATGTAATTATTAGGGTGTTTGTGAACAAAGGGAACAATTTTCATGGTCTATCACTATTCCTTTGATTAATGACCATCGAACCAGAAGAAATTACAAGTCCAATTGAGTTACTTATCATTACTGGGTTGAACCACAGTTGCCATTCGGAAATTTTACTGCATGAGGCAGATTTACAACTTTTTCCTATTTCGTTGACAGGCTGGACTGGTCGAATACTTTAGACAAACTCTTTAGCTGCGGTCGGCAAGACATCCATGTATCTGAATAACAAGGACATATTCAAGTCTTTAAAGCAGCACGAGCGCTAATGGCGGGAGCCTTGGTCAAGTTACGAAGATTATACTCAAGCTGGCACACCAGGCTATTCAAATTACCACACCAAAAAGTCTTCGAGCGCGACAGATTTAATATGCATCCTCCCTCTACACGGGAAGTCTTCAGTGTCCGATACCAGGACTTATACCCGTGACATGTCGGCCATAACCACTGCTACCGCAGCCACACCTGAACAGGGGAAAGGCACAAAGACTAAAGAAAAACAGCTTCTTTAGTCAAGTTGAATCCCAAAACTTTATTAGCAAGGTAAAACCCCAATTAAAATATAGCTTGTATCCTTAGAGACTCCAGGTCTACTTCAACCCAAGTCCTGTCATTAAAAACGGATATTGTTCCAACCCACCTCAGACAAATAGCATTGTAGGTCATTAACATCCCAATAATGCAATTAAGATTTACCGTAAAATTCGTCGTATAACGCATACTCAAGACAAAAAATAAGATCGAAATTTACGGGTGCGCATTATACGACGAGTATAAAAGTGAAAGCGGCGAATATGAAAGAAAAAATTAGTACTTCACATATACCGAAAATCCACACTTAAAAGAAATGACATTCCTTATGAACTTAAAAAGGGTTGTAGTTCTAGAAAAATATTTCTCCTAGAGTTTGGAATACATCACTTCGCATAAATGACTTCAAAACATAATATTGCACACGTACATACCAAGGGGATGTACGTAGGCGCGCCTTATTCGTCTGATTTTACGGCATACTGGTGATAGTAATACATTGACCAAGTAAATAGTGGTATCGGTATTACCCGTCCCCCCCTCTACAGAAACAAAAACGCAATCCGGATATCAGCTCCGTTTTCAGAAGTGAATTAATAGCCATTGATGAGGACTTGAGGCCATTATAAGCCAAGAACTGTAGTAATCTTTGTATTTTGTAAATATTGGCAATTCCATTTGTGAGTGCCAATCCATTTAAACTAATATTTATCATGCGTTATTGGAAATAAGGAATTTCACTTAACACACTCACCAACATTCTGCCTTCCACTTTGATTTGTCATCATCTGCGGGGGAATCTGGTAGTAGTGTTTTGTTATAACAAGTTTGGAAGCTCAGTGAAGCATTCTGGAAGCAGTTTTCATATTCTTTGACACCTGCAGAAGTAAATGTTTCATATATTTAATATTATCGATAGGCAAGTACTGCATCAGCTAACAATTAAGATTCTAAAGACATTTTCAAATGGGAAAATGGAAAATTTGTATGTTTAACAAATCTGAAACTTTACAAGTTAATATTAAAAATTGTCAGATAAATGGTTATGTTAAAGTATTTTGGAAGCGAGAGTGATTTATAAAAATTTTAGCTGAGCACTTAAAATTCGAATTTTAAAATCATTCTTGGTGGGGAGCATGTACCTCACCACCCACTGGGAGCTAGTTAAATGTGCAGAACATCTCATGTTTTGCATTTTTTTATATACCCCGTTGCATGTGTGTATAAAACTAATACTTAATTGGTCTTACTTAAACTTAGTAAAATTTTACTAATACTTAAAATTCTTCCGATTTTTTTAATAGTTTATTTTATTCTGTACATTTAATACCAAGCACATGACAAAGTCTAAGAACTTAGAAAGTTATTCGAAAAAATACAAACAATGTCTTGGAAATAAGTGGGCATCACAGTTCAATTAGAAGCTGCTATTGCTAATTTATGCATTCATTTTCAGATTTTTGTAATAAGCCTCATTAAATAAATACCTTAAAACCGAGATTAATTATAAAGTAAAAGTTACAACTGAACACCATCCGATACGTTTTATTCTGATGTGTTTACAGTGCAGGATTTTCCATTGGACGCTTGGGGCTGGTGCCCAGATAATCTGGACTTGACCCGATCCAAGAGCCCTCCTTGAATCTGCCATTGGCAAGGGGGCCCTTTAGATCTTCTGCACCCTGAGCCTGAAAGGAGCTTAAACTCGACATCCTGACCCGAAAAATGCTATTAATCTTTAAATTACTTCCGAAGACTATTGTGGGTCTCCCGCAACCATCCTTCCCGCTCCTTTCCCCAGCAAATGAACAAAATGATACGTTGTGTGGAGAGAAATTCAACAGAGCGAACAATATCCATCCAAACAAAAATAGAGCCGTAATTTCATTAAATATGGCGACTTTGGAACTATACATTTTTGAAATTGATAAAATATTAAAACTTGCAAATTTAAGAAAATGGATTGCAGGACCATATTTGTCGGGAAAGCTTAATATTCATTTCTTCCACCCTATTTCAGATTGTTCTGGTGAATCTATACATCATACTATCTGTACCAAGTGATTACCCGATGTAATTTGCAACTTAACCCTAATCTGATAAAGAAATGTGGAATATTAATATCAACTTTACTTTTTCCAAGATGAGGACACGAGTTCTCATTCCATCATACCCGAGAATACTGTTCCATTCACAAGAATGAAACCCCAACCTTTACAGCACAAAATCAATCTCCTGAAGAGGATTAATGCAATATCCAATAGTTTCTGCATGATCAGCGATGTGTTACCTCGTGTTAAGTCTAGTCCCTTTCAAGAAGAAAATCAAGTATTAGTTTAAAATAATTCTTTTAATTATTAATTTGCCTCCAAAAAATTCTTTACCACCGATTCAACGAATCGGTGAAAATGTTGATTGTTCCAATTTCATAAGTGACATAACTTAACCCCAATATATATGCAGAGCATAAAAACCCAAATGAATTCTGTACCAATTTTATGCCTTTTGAAGAAACTCAAAATCTATGGAGGTCATGCATATAATATTAGCTGATGACTAAATTAGTCAAAATTGTGAAACGTATAGAAATTCAATAGACTTCCAGGGCTTCATGTCAAACTGATCACATCACAAACACTGGGCCTGTCACTGTTAGGTAATGTCCCAACAGTGATTTCAGAACAAAATCAAAACTCATCTCGTACATGGAGATGCATCTATATACAAGTTTTAAAAAATGGTTTACCAAGTGATATTTACTACCGACTTCGAAATATAAAAAAAATCCTCCGAACATACTGTAAAATTTTCCAATAATTTGATACTTTTATACATACATATTATTCCGAACAAATTATTTGTACTTCTATTTCCATTTTAACACTGGTTTACAAAAATATACACCAATTATAATCAGTACCATTCAAAAATTAAGACACCACAGCAAAATAAGTCTGCATGATCCACTTCATAAAAACCTGGAGGGAAAAAGCAGTGTTTGTGAAAAAGATAGGATAAAGTAGCCTACTTCCGTCTGTTCATCTAATCGTTTCAATCATTTGTTTCATTGCATTGTTTTTCATCTATAAAAAAAGTGACACGATAAGGTAATCTTTATAAAGTAGTAAAATTCCATGTGCACCAGTATCAGTCAACCGAGATAATTCCTGAAGTGTTTTTCTCTCCCTCGTATTTGTAATAAGGAAATATTTATGTTTACTTTAGTGTGGTCTCCGAACTTATCCGTAAAGTTTTTAACTTTTAATGCGAGTTACCAAACAAAAGAACAAGCAACTTGAAAAACTTAGGCATTAAACAAAATGCATTTCCCGTAAAAATTAAAGCTTATTAAACTATAACAAAACGTCATTACAATTAATATTTAATACCAGATCTTGCAGACGTATTTTTTATAGCTTCTGTTGAGAGAATAGGTAATGGCCGTTATTCAAAAACATTCGTGATCAGCAAGTCTGTTTCTGTATATGTAGGAAATAGTATACAATTAGTTTCGAATAATTAGAATGTTTTAAATTTTCAATATATTTCGAGAGAGATGCAAGAGATGGCAGCCCCGAGCAAACCAAATTGAATCTAGAGGCATTTCAATGCTCAATGAAAGAGTTCGGAGCGATGACGTCAGACGCATATAGTCCCTGAGCGCGAGATCATTTTTTCACTCGCACACCGGACACGAAGTGGGGTCAACGTCCTCTTAGCAACTTTGCCTTCGTAAACATTTCTTTAGGCCTAGCGATGTTTGGCGCCCCCCTCTCACAGGTGAATCCTGCTCTCTGTTCGAACTATCTTTTATTTCCACGTAAATAATTCAAAGCTGTAAATATAGCCTGTTCTTTATCTTAATAAATTGTTCTTTAAACTTGGCTTATGCTTTCTTCCGCCCAAAATTTCATCATTACCCCTAGACACCGCCCCACATATTTAACAAATTTCATACTAGAAAGAGGAATCTGATACATAGAGCTGAACATTGCTTTTACTTTCAGACAGACCTGAACCAAAATTGGGTAGTTTTCCCTTTACGGGAACAAGGACAAATATTTTCAGAACTTAAAGCCATTTTACACACAAGTCATTTTGAAAATCAGTCAGTTCCAGCTTCATTAGAGCAGGGTTCCCCAAACTCTTGACATGTATACCCCTCTACAATATTTGTAACGCTGAGTACCCCTCGTCAAAAAGACAAATTGTTTCATGCTCTCGCTTGTTTTGAAAATAAGATGAAAATGGGCCTATTCCACTTTACATCTCTTCAGAAGAATCAAAATTTAAGATATTTTTTTGTTGTATTTACAAGTTTCCTTGCTTTTTCTCTAACCCTCTGTCGATTGAACCTGTGCAAAAAAAGCACAGCTGCAGTTTTTTGCAGTACATTTTTGAAGGTTAATGCTTAGGTTACCAATAAGTCCAAATTTAGAATCTAGTTCTGTGGGAGTTCCAAAAACAGTTATTTTGGAAATTGTGTTTTGAATAACAAGTTCATAACTACAAAATATATTTTTAATACCATAATCTAGATCCGTAGATAGTTAAAAATTGCGCGCATTTTTCGCACATTTCGACCGGCCGAAGCCACAAGTATGCGGCCGACGAAGGGTCAAAAGGTTCTTTCAGAAATGAAGTTGATTCGTCGTTAAATTTTACGATTTCTTGTTAGTTGATTGCTACTATAAAGTTCCAGATTTCAACCAGCGATCCAAAACTTACGATATGTGGACAAAAATTATATTTCATAAACTAATCAAAATCAGTAGAACTTGCTTAAAACGCAAACATTTCCCATAAGAAAAATCGCACGGAAGCTAAAAATACAGTTCCCTGGAAAAGCCATAAACTATATATTAACGAAGTAAACCGTCTCTAACAAAGGGTGGTAAGGTGGTAACAAAGGTATCGCACCGGACCATCTCACGAGAACGTAAAATTAGACGGTGTCAAGCACGGGGTGTAGAGTACATCTCCACAAAACTCCGGTGCACCACGCATCTTCACTCTTCCCTTAACCCTAGGGGTACGTGTACCACACTTCAGGAATCACTGCACTAGATCACAGTAAAGAAATCTTCAGCATCAATCTTTATAAAAGACGATTTGACAAATCGTACAATTGAAATCTGAATAGTTTTTTTTTAATTTAACAAATCCGAAATAATCTCAAGTGGTCATACAGTGCAGGAATCAAGGTTAGCAAACCGGAGCGTTAACACGATCTACCGAAAATGTCCCCACGAGCTACTAATACCTCTCTATCGATGGTTTGGCGATTACCGGTTTACTTGACAGATATCAAAGCATTCACGAATTAATAACTTAAAAGCTTTTATGTTAAACAAAAGATAAATGAATTGTATTCTTATAAATTCATTCTAATTTATGTTAAAAGTCGAGGACTCTTCGAGTTTGTTTGCCACAGCAGTTTAAAATCCATGTTTGGTCACAGACCTTTATAGAATAACTAGTTTTACATAAAATTTTCTTCGGAATGAGTGTTTATTAACGACGCAATATAAAGCAATGAGAGGGCTGTTGGAAACTGACCTTGTGATTTTGAATCTATAGTAAGAGACGAGAACACCTCAATGGGCACCTCCCCTTACCACTCTGAACTACCACATCACGCCGATGAGAGGGCTTTCCTCCTCGTCAGATTAAATGTGCATATTGGTCGCCAGTGACACCATAACCTCCACGTCAATACTTCGCAACCTTTTTATCGCAGTGGACAGTTCAATATTTGATAAATTTTAACACAGCCCACTGAGGAAGGAGTGTTCGTTTGCCAATATTTTAGACGAATTTTAATGATTCGTTGGTTGCTAACTATCAGGAATGGGCAAACTTTTCCAGGATACGGTCTACTCCTAATTTTTTTAAGGTGTTTCGGTCCACCCAGTGGTGAAGGTATGGTGTGCAAAGAAAAGGTCCACAATCAGGTGCACACAAGGGTTTGGGGGTCCTCACTTCCAAAGCCCTCTATTTTTTCGATTATAATACTAGGTATATAGTACGTAAAATTTAATGTATTTGTTGATATTAATAAAATTCAATAATTTTACCTTTTTTGTACCCGAAAGTCGACAATCTAAAGAATATGACTGGTGGCGTATTGGAGCATGATACGAGAATGGTTGTCGGAACATTAAAGTCTGTGGAAGAGTGGAGTTTTATTTTGAGCCCACTGACTTTATCAACATCGCTCTACGAAACACGATGTCAGTAGTATATTGTTTTATAGCTTATAAAATTATATTTTTGGATGTCAAAATGAAAATATTCAGTTGCTCAAAGTATAGATTCCTTCAATTCAAACAAACAAGATCGTAAATTGCGTTAGGATAAATATTTTACTTCATTACTCGATTCTTCACAATCTCCTTTCAAATTGCGAAAAACTACACAAGAGAATCTAATAGGACGATTACTAACAGAGCAGAACAGTATTCTCAAAGAACCGATTATGACGCGTTAAGAACAGGTGAACAAATTACGAGGCGGTGAGTATAGATTAGCAGCTTGACGAATAATGAACTGGTATCTGCCACTTTAAGATTAATAACAGCAGAATAACAAGGAAATAGAAAATAGGGCATTTTTAAGATCGGGGTAAAGTCTGACAAAATACATTTTTGTAGTTGAGAAGTAGAAGTCGTTTGTCCAGTTTGTAGTACGACATTTCTTTCCGCAAGCTCGTAGCTTGCAGGTAGTTACCCAATTCGTTCATAGATTGTTCATTTATAATTAGGTTAGTAAATTTTAATACAAGTGTGGCATCCAAAGCATTTTCCAGTGCTTTTACCCTTTTTGAACAAAATCAGCTAAGGCACACAGACAGCGCACACAGGAATTTCTCAAGGGGGTCCGGGGTCAAAAGTTCACCCTTCTTGTATCATGCTCCTTTTGATTTTGTCGATTTTCAGGAACAAAACAGTAAAAGACTAATTTTTGAATTAGCATTAATTAAAATTAATCATTAATAACAAGTAATTAAATTTTACGTACTATTTAGAATTATAAATCGGAAAAAAATAGAGCTTTGGGGGTCCAGACCCCCAAGACCTCTCCTGGGGGTCACTGCACGCAGAGAATCGACGTAGGTGTGCACCATGGACCTGTCGGTTTCATTACACATAACATCCCCAAGTTTAAAAATAAAACAATATTTTTTATACATCTAAATCTCTCCAGCAAAGCCGCAAGAGTGAATGTTTGGTTTTATGGCACAAGAGCCGATTTTTCCCAAGCTGCGCCACACGCAAATTTCAAATATTTAAAGTATAAAATTCATAAATAGTTTGAATTTACAGTTTTAATATTTAAACTGTTTTTACCAAATTCTGTATGGCAAATTGTGTATATATATATATATATATAAGTCAGTTTTAAAAATAAAAGTAAATAGATTTTGGTGTAGGTTCCCCACCAAGTCCATTAAGCATGATGGGAAAAAAGTCATTTCTGGTTTCTGGACAGTGTTAAAATGCGATAGTTCACTTCTTCCTCTTTAACGTCATACACATGCATGTCCTCTTCATCTGACGTGTCCCGTATAGGTGTACTTTTCTTCGGTTTATATGGTACCATCTTTATTTCTATTGCGTTAGATATAATTCCAGGAGAACACTTTTTTCACGAGGTTTGAAAAGTTTAAAATTTATGACTGCAATAGATGCAACATTAGAAGGTACATTGGATTTGGAAATTTGAAGACTAAAGGCACTTGTTTCACTCACTACACTGTATATTTAGCTGAAAAATTCTTTCTAGATTTTTTAATCATTGCTCGATTCATTAAGTATGAGGGAACACTTGTATTAAATGTAGAAGTAGGTGGCTGTCGGATTCCGATATTGTAGGCGCTATTATAGAAGGTAATAGGTATGTTTGAGAAAAAGACGATGTGGAAATTGAAGGAGAATAGATATGTTTTGTTCCAAGAGATATTTTGTTCCATTGCAGCTCGTTGAATTTTAATGGTAGACATGTGATAATTTCCATCCTTCTGAGTAGAAGCCGATATTATTGAAGACTTAGCAGCCTGGGAATATGTTTGTGATAAAGGTAGGGCTAGTAATTTTCGGGCTTCTAAATAAGTTATATTTCTATTAGTTTTAATTTCTTGTATTTGTTTATTAGTTTTAGTTTTCCCATTTTGGGCAAAGTTTGGAATCGGCAGAATGAGGCTGAATAGTTGATGCATTTCGGTTCTAGGCTGCAACCTGTAGAAGAATGTGCTACAGATGCACACCTAAAGCATGTTAGTTGTCCGCGGCAGGAAGTTTGTGAATGTTAGTCCCTGGCACTTAAAGTAGTGCAGAGGATTCGGAATGTATGGGCGAATCTCACAGTTGAGGTATCCGGCTTTAATTGTGGCTTAGGGCTATTTAAAGTTAATGCTTTGTCGGAATAACTGTTGAATCTTTTACTGTTATTCTTCCGACATGAATGACATTCTGATCAGAGAATCCAAAGATTTCCGCTTCACGAGTGGTCAACAGGTTAGGTTCAGAAGTGACATCGCGGCTTGAGTTACAGGAACTGTCAAAGGGTAATGTAAAAACGTTTGACAAAAAAATTGTTGGCAAAGCAGATGTAGTTTCAACCAATAAGTCACCAGAACGTAATTTTTTCCACGGATTTTGATTCTCCGCCTATTCCTTTAATAACTTTCTGGATTGTAAGCGGATATTTCAGAGACATTTCGTTATCAAGTACAAATAAAATTAAAAATAGAGTATAAGTAGAAATTTCTCAACGTTAAGAGTGGATAAAACAAGGCCTTTACTCGGGCACTGCAAACTTTGATCCATAAACGCGAACACAACATCCTGGCGTGCCTCCACCCACCATGGAGTCCAGTAAAAGAGGCAGTGTGCCAGTCAACTTGCAAAAATCAGGCACGGCGCTTACCTGGAATACCCAGAATATAGTACTACAGCATCAGGGAGAGGATCCAACGGGTAAACCCAATACTCCTTATCTGCAGCACTAACCCTATAGCAGTGTCTCTCAGGGACACCGAAGAGACACCAACAGCTGATTGAGAGGAGCGAGATCACTCGTGCCTCCCGTCTACAGCGAAGGATGGGCCATCCCCAGAACACTATTTTTCTCCTTACGAGACGCCTCACACGCCAAACATGCGGGTTGGTAAACCAACGGTGTCAGTCAAAAACAAAGCAATAAAAACAAAATATTCAAGAAGCTGAATTAACGCAATACAAAATTAATATAAAAATATTTTAACGTGAATTTGTAATCAAAAATTATTTGATAATTGTATCGACGGAAATTTATGGAATATATATCGGTAGACTTGACGAGAAAAGAAATTGAATGACAAGGAGGGTCGAAAATAGAGAAGGATCACTAGGGTACACCAAGGTCGTGACAGCCATGTTTACCAAAGCCTGTAAACCCCATGGGAAGAGAAAAAGATCACTTTGGCACCTCTGTATTCTGACACCCGTACTCTCTTAAATAAGGCGAGCCCCCTGAGGGAGCAAAGGTGAAAGCCAAAGAAAAATACGAGGATAAGGTGTGCTTTTACCTAAAAAAGGCAACACAGAGGATTAAAAAAAATGAGACATTTTAGAAATACAAATCAAACTTATAAAATACATGGTTTGTTAATTTTATGATTGAAAGGAATATCTAGCCAGGCTGCAGCAAATACAGTAATATACCGAACTTGCGAGATTGCGAGACCGAGTGATAACCGCGAAAGCCAAATTCGTGTACGTCGGGGTATAATTTCACACATAAATCCCGGGACCGGAAACTAAAATAATTTAGAACAAAACAAGTTTAATACAATCTGATAAAAATACAAAATCGCAAACCGAAGTTATTTGGTTGTAGAAAGATTCATGAAATCTTACAAAGTATATTGTCTGCGGCAAGTGATTTCTCCCTCAAAATTTCCCGTACCAGCATACCACTTTTTTAATACTTTGTTTTGCTTAAAAACCTTCGGTTGAGTCAGTATTTTCTAAAACTTGTGACCCTTTTTCAATTAAATTGAGGCCTTCTGTTAAAATTGCCCACCATTCGATCTTCCAATTGAACCTGGGTCTAAAGACACAAGTTCCTCAATGTGTTTCTTTCATTTCTACGGGCTCATCATTCGTCAGCTCCCGATTAAGGTAATATTTACTCAACGCCATCATTATCCACTTCTAAATGTATTTGCCTGGCAAGATTGGTAATTTGATTGAAGAAACTCAATTTCATTAGGCTCTGGCACCGAATCCGCCCGAATTTCAGTGATGGGGGAAAGACGAATCTACGAGCTTTCAAAATCGCGTAACTCCGAATCCGCGGAGAGGCATAACTATTCCTTAATATACATTGATGACGTGTTAAAGGCAATGCAAGAACCGAGATAGAAAATGACTCACTCTTCATAAATTCTGAAGTCGTTGGGCATACGATTCCAATGAAGTTCTTCGTTTTGTTGATCGACTGCTCCAGTTTCTCGTTTTCTCGCCCAACGCAGTTATCCGTGTAATCTTCGATGCATTCCAACGTACTGGAACCGATTCTAAAAAAGCAGAATATTAATTCGAAATTAAATGATGGAAAAAAATAGTTATTCAAGATATATAGTGCATTACAAACCAAAAGAATTTCCGGATTTGAAATATTAAAAACGTACGGATTTTAAATTTAGAAAGCACGTTTCCGTTCAGTAGGGATACAAAAATAGCATTTAAGAATTCTATTCTTAAAGTGGATTGCGGGTTTCTGCTGGAGTGTTATAAAAATTAAATTCTTGTCTTTGAACTACATTAGACAAACCAAATTTAAATTTGGCAAGTTGGCAAGCCCGATTCCTTTGTGTAATAGAGATTTGCCGAGAATGTGTGACTGGAGTAGTAAAGAAAACAATGCGACCGTTTTAGAAATTCTAGTACAGTCCTTTACTAACAAAACGACTATGAATATAAGATGGTATTGCAGTACAACCGAGAAGTTAATGTCAAGATTTTGATAATAAATTAAAAATCCAAAATAGACATACAACATCATGAAATGCCCAACAAAGCGAGCAGGCAACACCTGCCATTATGTTTGATTTTATTCTGGTAAATGACAAGATACATCTTAGTCTTTTCTTTGGAAGAAGAATCAATTGTTTTCCGAGTCCCAGCGACAATATCAATCGATGGAATCCGGAAGTACAAAAACCTGCACAGATTGAAAAATATTCTAGTGTCGAGTGAAATCATTCTAAATTCCAATGACGCCATTAGTCTCTTGTGCCATGGTAGACTTGGACGAATCAGACGTCAAAAGCCGCCTCCCTGGACGCTGTGAATCGTGCATAGATTCGGTTTCTTTTGGAATGCCCAAGGCTCTCCCTCTTCGTAACGTTACCAGAAATCTCCACTCCAGAGGAAAGAAAGTGTACAAATTTCGATTTATCAGTAAGTGTTCGCAGCGGGTCCTTGATCTACAAGTCGCAAGCAAAGGACAGGAATAAAAGTGCTTAACGACTGGTCTGAATAGGGGCACCTTTCGTCCAAATCGTCCAACCCGTACTTTGAATGGAGGTCAATCCAAATCACCTTGCCTTCAAGGTCGACCGTTTCTGTTGAAGTGGTGACCCAGGAATTGAACACTAGATGGCAACACAGCCTAACGCTACTGGTTGGTTATGCATTGTTTCCATGGAGATTGCAAGACATTCCCTATAAACCACTTGCGATTCAAAACTGCAGCTGCGCACGCTTCAACTAGACCGCTATCGCAACAAGAGACTGCCACCACGTCAACTGAAAAAGTTTTAACGACACTCAAACTTAACAACCTTCTCTAACACAATCTCCAAGCCAACCTTCTGTAAGTATCGCTTAGAAAGTCCCTCAACAGAAGAAACGTTTTTCTCTAGAAAGTGGGTATGCGGTGACATCTCCTTCCGACAGGAATAAATGCGCTGAACTGGCCAGAATCGGGATTTTTTTCGTCTTAGTCGTACAAGGTATGCACGGAGTAGCTGTGGACCAGCAGGTCGATTATTCAAATAAACACCCATGCGAAGGTCAATGGCTTTCGCCGAATGTTAATTACAGAAGAATGTAAAATATTAATTCTAATTCCTTTTCATTCCAAATTTCTGGAAAATTTATGTATGCGACATTATAGCACAATCGAACGATATTTATAGACGAGAAGGTTCTTCTCTTTAGGGATGATTCACATTTTAAGTTAAAACTACAGCCAATCTCTCGCCTTAAAATAACTTGAAACGCTAAGTCATACAAAGATCCCGTGCCATAGAAGAAACAGATAAATATATTTCGATTATGCTGTAAAAGGGTGGTAAACGAGATTCAGTGTTAAGACTTACGTGCATGCAGCTGCCAGACGCTTTTCTGTTAGCTGGATTCCAGCAGGACTGACGAGGGGCAAGAACTCGGAAAGGCAACATCTGAAGTCATCCACACTGCAATCTGCTATACTGAGCGCCACCAGGGCTGAAAAAGAAACGGTTTGATTCATTGGTCGTTACACTGAGCAACACAGAAGCTACTGGTATTTCTAAATTGAAGTGAAATTATAAGTTTCACACATGAGTAAGCACTATTATCTGCATTTTACAGTATAACGAAGCCGAGATCCATTTGTACGACGATAGTCGAAGTACGAGATATGAATTTGTTGCTACCCTCTGTTCTAAGCTCTTTATTTTTCAACGAAGCTATCGTGGCCTTTAACGAACGAATATTCTCCCATGAAGTCGAGAATACCTATATGCATCCCGTAAAGTTAATGAGCCTTAAGCATTGGTATTACATGGCTTCAGAAAAAGATAATGGCGACGATTCCCTGTTAAATAAATTAAGAACCATAGGTTGAGAATTTGATTAAGAAATCCACGCTACAGTGTGGCCGATTTCCAATATAATTAATGCGCTTAATAGTCCTGACGTTAGTTTATTATATAAAAAGTGGAAATTCAAGTGTTGATCTACCCATGGTTCGAAACTACTATACTGTTTGAATTAATTGGGAGAAAGATGTTTTTTTTTAGTTTGAGTTGGTATGATTACTAGTGATGTCCTGAACTACCTCAAACCCCTTACATCAGCCTTTAGGCAGTGTGACAGATTGACTAAATTCTCATTTTAATGTATCAGGAGCTCAGTTCCGAGCCTTTCAGTGCGGCAACTGGCAATTTCAATTTTGCGTTCTGTATAAGACGCGTTACTGTTACTTGTTCAAAGATTGATATTACTCCTAGGAACCGTTCCAAGATAAATTGCTCTCAATTAACCCACTTTTATGACCGAGTGAGTGAGTGAATATTAACGTCGCACTGTTAAGCTACACGAGGGCTTTTGGTGACGACCACGTAATTTTGAACCATGGTCAAGTGACGTGGACGACACCTGAGCTGGCGCCTCCCCTCTCCTAACTACCACACCACACCAACAGGAGGACGTTTCAGCTCTAGACAGATTTAGCGTGCATCGCTGCCCTACACTGCGGGTCTTTAGTGGTACTGGGCTCGAACTCTTGACAAAGCCAGCCGCGATCCAATACCTATACCACTCTGCTACCGCGGCCGCACTTTTATGACCGAGAGATAACCATGGTAGTTGGTTACATCGAATTATAAGAGTTTTAAGAACATCTCACAATTCTGAATCATCGTCTCCAAAAAGAAAAATGTGGGTGCAAGTGGAAAACACTCCAAGAATTGATAAAATTTTAAGTAGCAAAATAAACCCAAGACAGATAAACTCAGACCTTTGAAGGGATTGTGGTGAATAATGGTGTTGGAGTACCTAAATTGCATGGAAAATATTTCTGGAGTGAGTGAATATTAACGTCGCACTATTCAGCTACACGAGAGCTTTTGGCGACGGACCTCGTATTTTTGAACCATGGTCAAGAGACGAGGACTACACCCGAGAGGGCATCCCCTCTACCACATCACACCAATGGGAAGACGTTTGAACTCAGATTTAACATGCATCTCTCCCCTATAAGGTGGGTCTTGAGGGGTACTGGGCTCGAACTCGTGACAAGCCAGCCCCGATCCGATCCGATACCTTGACCACTAGGCTACCATGCCCATAAAGGTTTCAGGAAGGTGGCCTTAAGGCAACAAGACCGAGGGGGAACCATTTAACTCAGAAAGTGACGAAAACTTTTAGCATGGACTGTTAGCGACTGGAAGAAGGTGGTTGGGTGATGAATCATTTGTGTGCTGGGATACAAATCAAGTGTAGTTAGACAAAGGGAAGTTGAAACTTTGTTACCAGATTATATCCAAAAGATTGTAAAGTTCTCTTCTAAACAGAAGTTTGGAGAGGGGGGGGAGTCTTTTCATAAAAAAAATGGTCCTTTAAGCTTAGTTCCTCTTAAATACACAATTCTGTCAGATACCAGGTGTATGCAAATGAAATGAGACTATTGTTTAAAAAACCACAATAAATTTGCGAAAACTGTTCATATTTCCTTGATTCGAAATATCCATCGCTAGCTACATATTTTTCCAATCTTTACATATATTCCTACGATCAATACATATTCAATATATACATATTTTACTACGATCTTTCGGGCAATTTGTGAATATCACGCCAAAAAAATGATCGGTCTTTTGAGGCCAGCCAGTCATCAAGCCAAGCTTTGACGTTTACGTAAGTGAAGCGCTGGTCAGCCAATGCGTGTCCCAATAACGCAAATAGGTGGTAATCGGAAGGAGCCAAGTCTGTCGAATAAGCCGCATGCTCTAAGGGCTCCCAGCCGAGCACCTTAACAATGTCCTTGGTCGGTTTAGCACGGTGGTTAGGTGCGTTGTCATCAAGAAAAATCACTTTGTGCTGCCGTTCCTTGTATGTCTCGCATTTTTCGAGTATAGCATCGTTCAAATTAATTATTGCTTGTAGTGATCAGTATTAACTGTTTCGCCGGGTTTGAGAAGCTCATAATAGATTGGTCCCTCCTGATCCCAGAAAATACACAGCATTGTCTTGCGGCTGTAGCGATTCGGCTTTGCGGTTGATTTTGACGGCTGTCCGGGGTCCACATATGATCGATTACACTTGGGATTCTCAAAATAAATCCATTTTTCATCACCAGTCACAATACGATGTAGATAAGACTTTCGTTTGTAGCGGGCAAGCAACATTTAGCACACTATTTTTCGGTTTTTCTGTTGACGGCCCGTTAGCTTGTGTGGTACCCATCTACCGACCTTTATTATATTGTTCATTGCTTTAAGACGAGAAACAGTGCTCTGGTGAACATTCAATTGTTCTGCAAGATGTTCTTGCGCATTTGGCCATCTTCATAGAGTAAAGTTTGCAATTCGTCATCTTTAAATTTTTTTACTGGTCTGCCTCGCTCCTCACATCGAAATCACCATTTTGAAACTTTTCAAACCATCTGTAGCACTGCGCACGGATCAGAGCATTGCCACCATATGCTTCTACAAGCATTTGATGAGATTCGGCAGCATTCTTCAGATGGTAAGAAAAAAATTAATGCTGTCCGCAAATCGTGGTCGGAAGGCATAAAACTCCATTTTCAACACTAAAAAATACAATGCACACTGAAACTCTACCAAATGTAAACTAAACACGAGTATCAAAGGTCAAACTATAATAAAATCACGTGTCATAGTTTCGTATTGTTTGCATATATTCGTGGCGACATCCGTTAGAAATAGTCTCATTTGATATGCATACACCTGGTATATAGGATTATGTAGTGGGATTGTTCCATTCATGGGCCAATTCATGTTGAAATGTTCCCTTTTCACAAGTCGAAATTGGTCCACACTTTTATGCATAAATAGAAGTGCTCGATCGGCTTCAAAATTCTCCAGAGTTAAATCCTATTCAAAACTGAAGGCATATTCTCAAGAATCATTTTGCTAAGATGAACAGAACGACAGAGAAAAAAAGGCCTATACTAGTGTTTCCAAGATGATGAAATCAAGAACATGTGTGCTATACTTTAGTGGAGTTAATGTGCCAAGACGGATTTAAAGGTTATTTCTGTCAAAAGGAATACTCCGCATAAATATACGGACTTTAAAGTCTATTTAAGGCATGTAATTATAAAAAGCCAAGGTTTTAGGGGAAAAAACACTTCCCCATTTATCCCAAATCAATTTGAACAGTATAGTACGAGGAGCAATGTCCGACTTTAATACGTCTGTAAGAAGCCGAAAACGTTAAATAAAGTAAAATGAAAAGCCCAAATATATAATTAATATATTTTCAAATACAGAACGGATCCCTAATCCAGCAACGATCATAAACCGACTGCTTATTGAAGCTACAAAGCAATACAGAGACCAGTGGTGACAAACCTCGTAATTTTGGCCCACAGTTAAGAAACAAGGACAGCGCCCTAGGCGAATCTCCACTCAACTTCAACAGTCAAGAGAGGTTCCAGTCTCCAGATTTAATCTACACGAGTCTATCGGACTTGGTGGTACCAGGAATCAAACCCACGACTCTGATACATTGTCGTCCAAGAGTTTGCGACCATGACCACGCCGCTACCGTGGCCATAATCAACATCAATAGCGTTTCTTTATTTTTCACAATGAACCAGAGTCACGGAATTTAATTTGAGTAAGAAAAATGGAGAATGCGACGAGATCTCTAAATTGTGGAGTCCAATACTTTTTTAAACATTCCAAGCGAGGTACATTAAGTTCGATTGTGTTGGGATACAGTAAATACTTCAAGTATTACAGCCACGCATTTCCGATTATTTCCTCCAATTACTGGGGAAGGGGGATCTAGAAAAGTAATTTGACATGATATAGATAAAGAGAATAAAGAACATAAAAAGGGGAATTTATAGTTGAAAATAGTTTATCGAGACAATCACAATACAATTAAATTCACTATACTTATTGCTTATTATTCATTTCATACAATTAATGAACTAACTACTTCATTAATCGAATTAATGGATTTCTGAAGTCTAGATTACGGAATTTCACTTAATACAGAATAAAATGAATGAAAACTTATTAACAATATTTTCCATTAAGAGACTTACTTCAAGCAACCCTTGAATTTTCAAACTTTTGATCAATTTAAAAAGATTTGATAATGTAACTAATGCATACTTTCAGTATTACGATTCTTAGATTTAGGGCTCTACGAAATTAGTGTTGCATTACATCGGTTTGTACTAATGAAGAAACGGAGGGGTTGTACGTGATCCATATAATTGTAAACTTATAAATGTTCCTTTCATTTGTTTCGGGTATATGTTTGAAGAAAATTACGAAGCTAGCCGTTGCAAAAGAAAAGAAAAATCAAGTTATATTTAGAACAATTTACGCTTAATAAATTGTAGAACTACTTTCCAATACTTTGTTGCGATTTTTTTTTGGAAATTTATGCACAAAATGATATCTCTTTTAAAAGTTTGATTATGCCATAGATCAGGAATGGCGAACTAAAGGCACGCGACACAATATTTAGGGCATGCCATCGATAAAAACAGCCGACATTTTAATTCAAAATAACAAAGTTCACTGTAAAGTATTAAGACCAACCTCTAGTGTTCGGTCGTAGTACACAAGGCGGCGGAGAGAACACTCGTTCGTTATTTGTCTTTAATCCTTTAAGTTAGTTGTTATCCAATCTGCAACAGGAGTCGCACTAATGTTACTTCAATTTGAATTATACGTATAACTAAAACATTTGCATACAGTGCAAAATGTATTTTTCAGTAGTAAATAAAGAGTTACGAGTTGGTATTTTAGTTGTGATTATTGGGAAAATTACATAACTACAAGTCAAAATTGACTGCACGTATATATACCTCATTAAACATTTTTCCGGAAAAATGATCCATCAAGGTTCGCCCCCCCTGTTATAGATACTCAATTTAGCTCAAGATAATTTTGAAGCATATGATGCTTATAGGAAGACTGCTCTTTTGAAAACAAACTTCCACTTTAGCTTTTTATTCGAGTATCTCCTACACTTAAAACATAAAGAGCATGTTTTCTTGTATTTTCGATTCAATTATATATTCATTAAAAATTTTATATGCATTAACGGATTTTTTTCTTTGAAGAGGTGATAAATAATTCACTTCATTGTTGAAAATTTAAGGGGACATGTACGATTTAAGAAAAAAAAATTTTAATTTAAGGATTAAAATTTTCGCTACCTTCTGTGTGTGTACTATGTAACATGGTGCTCAAAATTTCGTAAAATGCTAGCCATATAATTTTTTTTTTAAGGAAAAAACTTTAAATTTGTGAAGTGAATTTAAAATGCTACTCCTCCCGCAAAAAATTACGTACACGCATGAAATTTGATTTAAAAGATCGTCAAACTATGAACAACGCAAATTGGTATAGGTTTTGCGATAACATGATTGATTCGTACAATACCTCGTTTTATGAATGCTCATTGAAAATTCCTTAAAAAAAAAAAAACGCATAAATTCCGAGTTAAATTATTTTTTAAAAAAATAAGTATTGCTTTGATTCAAAAATGCATACCAACTTTTGTTACGTGTACAATTGATACCAAGTAAAAAAATTCAAAGCATTAGGCACAATAGAAAAAGCCTTGGCATTTTAATTGAAGACAAACTAGTTATTTTATCTTTCCGAGATAAGTTTAAAGTTTTAATTTGCCATAGGGATGTGCATAAAAATGAACGTAAAAACTATAATTCAGCGTTTTTTTAAGTTTACAGCTTTCAAATTTTGCGAGGTTATAGAATATATAAAGAATTTGGGCTAAACAAATTAGACTGATTTTTCGACCGATTTTGGTCAATTTATTCGTACTGTGTCCCCTAAAGTTGTTAATATTTCAAAACACTTTTTCCCAATTTCAGAGAGAGGAGAGAAGTGGGAGGATATTTCACGTCTTATGGTAATAATTTCCGAAAAAATTCTTTTAACTTTGATCAAAAAAACTCCTTCCTATGCTTAAGGATTTCCTAGTAATATTATAAGAGCCGTATTATCCGAATTGTACGATAAACTTTAAAATCTTTTTTTAATGCTTTTTACTAGAATATTTTCAGAACACGTTTCCCCCATGTTTCTTTTTAAACTATCTATTTAACCCGCGACACCACTCATGCTCTCCTCTTCAGGTTTATTTTTTTAAGATAAAGACCAGAAGTTTTTTTTAAGGGGAAGTTTATTCATCCTTGAGTGATTCACTGCACTTAAACAGTGCACTGCACCTCTTTGACCTCAACATTTATCAATAGGCTTAAGACCCGAAATTATACAAAGTTGCTCGCGCATGCGTACTTAAAAGAAAATCCATGACTCCCTACAGGCATGTTTAGAAGATTTTTGGTGGCAGTGACAAGAGGGTCTGCCTGAAGCAAGGATGGTTTGGATAGCATCTTACACGAAACTTAACGGCATCGGGTTTGAAAAAACTAATTCGAGGAATCCGAAAAGTTACGACTGCAATTCTAAATGGGAAAAATCTAACAGCCAAAAAAAAAAAAAAAAAAAAAAAAAAAAAAAAAAAAAAATGGAAATATTCAAGGATTTAGATTTGTTGTGTTTAGAATTTTAGCAAGCAAAAGTTTCCAAAACAATACATACATAAGCATCTTAAAAGAAAACCCTCGGTATTGGTTTATTGTTCTATAAGTAAAATAAACAGATTTGTGTTCGACAAGGAAATTGCGAGCTTTAAAAACCATTAAAGTACGTCAGTAAAAGGGTGATGAGAAGTGATTACTAGCATTAGCAAATACATTGTTTTAGGAAACCATTGCTTTTAAGTTATTTTTCCTTTGAGATCAGATCCGAACATTCATTAACGTTTAAGTGTACATTCATTAACGCATCCAGAAAAAGTTAAATATAGAAATTCAGTTTGACTGTACATGAAAAATAAAAGTTTCTGAAAGTTTTCAATATAGTGTACAAGTTTGATAAATTAGTCGAATATACATTGTGTGAAGAAATCAAATCTTATGACGAAACCGAGAATTGCACACCTGACGTAAATTCGACGTTTTAAATAGAACGGAGAAACAGAGTTTGTTCAAACAATCATTTATCATTGCAGTCTTTAAAAAATAAATAAATAAGAGTTTTGTAAACAAGACCGAGACAAGAATCATATTTTGAAATGTTTAAAACAGTTTTTACGGAGGCAAATACACAAGATTGCTTATAAAGTAAATGCATTAAGCGCAAAGCGTGTTGGAAGAATACCAAAAAATTAGTGATTTATCGAGTTCCCCCAACTTAAGTGCACATTTTCGAATAAATCAAATTTACTGCTAGGTACAAACAAGAAAAAGAATGAAAATTCTTTTCCGCCTAAGTAAAATTCTACCCAGAAGCAGATATAAATCTTCAAAAACCAAACTAATGTTCATGTATCAAGTTATGAATTTTAATTGACATATGGCGAGTTTTACGTCACTACTTTTTTTGGACCATGTTCAGATTTAAAAAAAACACCTAGGGACAAAAGAATTGGAACTGAACCTAATAAGTTAAATAAAATTTCCGCTATAGATTTAGCATTAATCAGATTTCATACAACACGAAGATATTTCAGAAAATTTAGAATTCTAAACAGATAACCTCTCTACTATTATGCAGCAAAGGTAAAACAGGTAATCAGATCTTTCGATCGACTCCATTAAATTACGAGGTACCTAGTTAATTATATACTAGAGGATAAAGTTATGTTAAGATAAATGAAAATATTTAGTAGCACTTAAGTTTTAATTTTTGCAATTCAGATTTATAGGAAGTATTTTGGGTAAATATAGCATAACTGTTCCATTTTACACAATGCAATGATTGCATTTTATAACATTTACGGCAGATCTTGGAACTGGAATTTCAGCAGACATATCACTCAGCATACTCTTCTGTGTAAATCCAGTGTAGTCATAATTTAATAAATGTGCTTGACAATCGATTTCATAATTTTGAATTCTGGTCGAATGATGAAAGTAAAAATTATCAATTAGATTGCCAAATTATAGTTCTACATTAATTTCTGAAAATTAACACAGCATTCTGCAAATGGACAAATAGTTGAACTTATTGAACCGTAATATTATCAGTTACCAAACACTCGCACAAAACAAATTCTCTGAACTTTTATTTAGTTAGTTGATTAGAATTACCATCGTTTTGTACAAGGTTGAAGCTGGTGATAATATTTTTTTTACCTTCACTAAATGGCGAAGACGACACCCGAAATTATACTTCAAATTTCATGACAATTCGACTTAATTCCATTTAATGCACAATGCTCTACTCGATTCATGCATTGCAGGCAGCAGCGTAACGGAGAATATTAGACCTTCCTTATTAAGTCTGATCTTTCAGAGGATTGTAACTTTGAGTCAGGCTTTGAGCAGCTAGAATCCTGGGACCCCCGCAATACGGGGTTGCACGTTGCGCCACTGATTGCAGGTCATGAACCAGCCATTGTAGAAATCTCTAAGCCCTGCCGTTTAAAAAAATTACCGTCACCCTTCTGTACTACACTATAGGCCGATGTAGCTTGGCGATTCGATTCATGGCCACTGTCACGAGTTCAAACCCCTAGTTCCACCGAAGACCCACCCAGTAGAGCGGCTGATGCACGCCAAATCTGCCGAGGCTGAAAGGCCTGTTAACGCGGTGCGAAAGTTTGAATTGGGAATTCTTGCTCAGGTGTCGTCTTTGTCACTTTTTCCGTAGTTCAAAATTACGAGATCCATCGCCAGTAGCCATCTTGTTTCTTTGTAGTGCGACGTTAACACTAATCTAGTATACGAAGGCCATTGGTAATGGACCACATTTTTTAACCATAGTTCAGGTGCTGTCCACGACGTTCTTATGTGGCAATCTTCCACACCATGCCAACGCGAGGGCTTCGAGTATGATTTGGAGTGCCCCTCTATATGGAAGGGGTTTAATGACAACAGAATGATAAAAGTGCGACTTTACATTTATGACCACATTGTTTTTGTGGTCACTCGTGTGTGGACCCTAGAAGAGTGAAACACCCCACTCTGGTATAGTCTTTGTAATTTTGAGCCTTGGCAAAGTGACAGGACATTTCCAATAACTCTCATGTTGCTCTAGTTCGATTTCATGAAAATCGAACTAAATTCACAGTATAAATCGAATTATGTACACAGATGAATCCCTATAAATAAAATTCACTCCCCCCTCTCATTTCTAACGTAAAATACATTCCAGGCAGGTATTAAGAACCAACCAAGATACAAAAATAGCATCCGCATCAAGAAAAACCATTCAGAAAATTGGAATTTTTGGGAGATAAAGTTTTCCCACTGAAAAAGGCGTATTTGCATTATCCGTTACGTGAACAAAATTCAAAGTTTTAAATCTAAAAAAAGGTGGAAGATGGGAGGATGCCAAGATGACACCCGATCAATAAGTTTTTCACCCCATATTTGTCTACAACCAAGAAACACTCGACCATCTATAAGCATCTCTTCCCAAACTCACTCCGTCTAGTGTTTCCGTCGCATTAAAAATTAACTGCGTTTCGGATTGGAAAAGGCGACGTTATTCTTATCCGTACATTGACATCTCAAAATACCATTTTCATGAGTAAAGACTTGCATCATGAATATTTATGCATTATAAAGGCTTCAAATTCTAGACAATTCAGAATACTCCGATTCTTTTACTTTTTTGCAGTGAACATTATAGAAAAATATTAAACTTTAATACTAGGTGAATTATACAGCAGTCTCGTTAGAAATTGTATCCTTTATTTCGTAATAGCATTTCTAAAAATTTCAGTAAATTATGGGATATGAACAGTGGCGTAGCGGAGAACACTTGGGCCCCCCTGCAAAGTCAGGTTTTAAGCCCCCTAAGTTGGATTTTACGAAGGGTAGGTACTTTGCGATAATCAGGCTGTGGGCCCTCTAGAGCCCTGCCCCCCCGCAATGCGGGGGTTGAGGGGTGTACGTTACGCCACTGGATACGAATTGGTATGTTTTCTACTATCATACGACATTCGAGTCTACATTACAAGCGTCACACCATACTGAGCGAGGATTCAGAAACCCAAATACTTATTTTACTTCATTATCCTTTGGGACTTACAGGTGGAATCAATCTTTCAAATCTACCGATTGGATTTGAACAACTACCAGTGATACTGAACGTCAAGTTCTTTACTGTAATCCTTCAGCCCCATAACCGGACGATAATCAATAGATTTATATTGCTCTAGTTTTATCTTCTCGTTTATGCTTTTGAAATGTCTTCTGAACACTCATGACTTCACTAATTTCTAGACATGTGGACTAAGGGCCTGCTTTCAAAAGGCTGAGCGAATGCATAAAATGTATAAACAGGGGCGCACACAAGAGGGTCCGGGTAATATATATTTCTAAGAAATAGAGGGAGAATTTTAGTTATCTAAGCAGAGGCGTAGCTACCGCCGTATCAATGATACGGGGCCCCGAAGCTACAGGGGCCCCCAACATATACGTGGAAAATACTGGCAATATATAAGGGAGGAGCCCCCAAAAAGGGTGTGCAAGAAATTTTGATAAGAGGCCCACTCGGGTCTAGCTACGCCACTGTACCCTAGGTCCCACATTCTAATAGTCAAGAATTGAAACTTGTCGAGTCTGCCCCCACAGATTTAACGTGCATCAATAGATCCTTCAGTGGGAATCTAATCTACTGAAACATCGCTGGTTGATCTAGACTCCATGACCATATTTTTTTTATAAATGATTTTTTAATAGAATATGCATAGTTTCAAACGAGCTTTAATATCTTACACTTAAAAAATTGTTTCAGTTTGACATTTTTCACAACAATATCTTTCTACTTTTGATGCGAAACTATTTCATTTACCGCAAATTGAAACTTGAATCACTGAAGCCGAAGAGGTTCCGCTCGGAAAGTCTTGATAGCAAAATCACCATTCTTGAAAGCAAGAAAGATTTGGACTTAGTCTAAATAGATGTTTAAGACATCACAAGAAATGAAATCACGCTCCTCTGCATCATAAACGTAGAACAATGGTCAGCTTTGTTTTACGATGGATTTTCTTTCAACTTGAAGATAATTTTCAAACTGTCGTACACACCTTCGTCTCGGGGCTGATTAAGGCAATGGAGGCATCTACTTTTGGGGGGGAGGAGATTTAATTTTATGTTCACAGTAGCGTTTATAATGTGCGATATTCCCTCCCTTGGGAGAATATCTCTCGGAGTATCAGCGTTAGCTAGAGGCGTAGGATTAACGAAAGAACTAGAACCAAACATTATCTTAATATATGTTTATTAAGATATTCAACTTAAACCTTTAACAAATTAAATTATAATTAACGCAACTCGCAATATATATAGATAATAACGACTTAACCTAACTCTGACCACTATCAATAACTGAATCACCAAAACTATTCTAATACAATCACCGATTCTAATATTAAATAGTCAATCCTACCTTGAAGTCTGAAAAAAAATCACTAATATCATAAAGGCGATCTTGTATTTACTTGCGTGCACTGGTATATGCACCTTGGTTCTATATCTTTATAAGTTATAACTTCTAATCACCGCCACGCGCGCGTAACCTTATCCAAACTTGAACCACGAACTATATTAACATTCCTCTACTTGCCATCAACTGCCATTAATTCTGGCCCAAAGATCCCAAAGGACATGTTAAAAAAAGACGCGTGAGCCCGTCACAAATGTTAAAGTAGAACGGAAAAATCTATTTTGATCCCGACTACTTGACATTCAAAATCCTCTGTTGTAAAATTAGACGATTAAAATCAATGCTGCATTGTTTTATTGATGACAATTTTGAGCTTCCGTTGTTTAACACTATTCTATAGGAGACCAAGATTTAAATCCAAATTATACCAGCGTTTCTCAAACTGGACTTTTAGACTGATAAAATCAATGAAGTTATATAGTTGCGCTATAAAGCAACACGAGGATTATTGGTGAGGAGCCTCGTAATTTTGCACCTCGATCAAGTGACGAGGTCAACACTCGAGATGCCACCTCCCTCTTCTAACTACGACACCAAAGGAAGACATTCATCCTCGACAATAAAATCAAGTGAATTGAATTTTCATTAAATGAAAGCTCAACTTTTTAAAATATTTTCGAAGTAAAATAAATCTGTATAAATACAAGCGACACATTTTTCCCTCTTGTTCACATATTAGCATGTTTATCACTAAAAACACAAATACAATGCAAAGTAACAATGGAAATTCCCCACAGCACTTTTTCCGAAAACAAAGCTTTCATTCGAAAGGAGAAGCGCTCTTTTCACTTCCGAAAATTAGCCATTTAAGCATCAATGAATATCGATTTGGCAAAATCATCGGCCCGTATAGGATAGAGGACGATACAGCGATTAAGATTCTAAAGAGAACCGTGGAACATAAAAATAGGGGTCAGTGGTATTAGGAGCATTCTCGAATCAAAGCACGGGGGTGTGTAACGACCGATCGGGGAATATTAAATTCTGTATAATCGCGATTTATTATAAAATGAAGAGAAAGATTTCCATCTATCGTGCATTCCGAATTCATGGTCACAATGTCCAAAATAAAACTAGTTTCTCCAGAAATTTTACCAAGGAATTACTAAAATATTTCAATTCCATTTTATTCATATTTAATTCACTTAACGCTTAAACTACACGAGAACTTCCCGATTTCCCCATAAAAGGTTTAGAATCCAGAAATATGAATTTCTTTCGGGAGCATTTTATTGAATTCACTAGTTTAAATTATAGGAGAATAGAATTTCCATAGATAGAGGATTTAAGTTCAAGCATTCAGACAAGAATTGTAGGTTTAAAGTACATACAAATTTCATAAGAGGAAAATAAATTCTATTAATTTTTCTGTGAAGCAGATATGGTGCGCATTACATAATAGGGCCACAGCTTAGCTGAAATAACATTCTCAATGATTCTCTCAAAATTTTGTAACGTAGTTTTAACTCTAAATATTTTTTATGTCAGCATATATTCAAATATTTAAGTATAATTTGATTTGCCCAATTTATATATATATATAAAATATAGTTTACCTTAATTGGGACTAATTATGCATCGGTTCGTAGATTATATTTGTGTGGTTTCCAGACAATAGATTTATATTCAAATTGAGAAGGTTTTAGAGGGTTCTAAAATGTTAACATGAAGATAATTTAAAATTCTTACAATATAAAATGGGCCAAAGCAGGTCGAGTTCGTTTCCATTCTAAAGCATAAATTAAAATAATTAAGTGCTACAACTTAGTAAACACTAAGGTATTGTAGTTTTATGGAGATTGTACAAGCGCTAAGAAATTAGTTTTCAAATAAAATCGTTCTACCGATTGTTCATTAACGCTACTCGAAGAAGCTACTGTAACGTTTTTCCGCCTCGCAGCTACAAGATTGGCTTCCCTATGCAGATAGCATACAGTCGCTCATTTCCATACGCGAGTCCCTAAAATATTACGAAGGCCTTTCCTCTGACATCACTCAGTCAACAGATGAAATGGCGGCGAAAACCAACGGCTGGATACCACCTGCGAGTCGGACCTCCATAGAAATTCGAAGGGACCACCCCTATACCAAGATAACAGTTTATTTGAAACACCCGAGTAGATTCGAATGCCTCCTTCACCTATAACATGGAATTTAAATACTCTATAGTTTGAATAACTTATCCAAATGTAAACATTGTAATTACTCTAGCTGTAGAATTAATAGATTAAATTTGTCTCTCGTTACTCAATTAGTCACACTACACGAGAGCTATTCTCGATATACCTCGTTATTTTAAACTACGATCAAGCGATGAGGATCCTACTCTCCAAGCATCCACACCAAGCTCTACAGTTATAAAACAGATAATTTATGATTACTGCCATCAAAATTATGCAAGAATGGTCAAATTACAAGGATAATATTCTCCAGTTGATAACCGTATCCTAACTTCTATTTCACGAGAGAACTTCAAGTCTTTCATTTAACGTGCGACAGCCTAATATTCACCAATTTTGTAAATTTAGAAATGTTTATATAAAAATTCAAAGGAAAAGAACTAGAAATAAAGTTACGTTGCACAAAGATTCAAAATAGCACGAACTATGCTGCTCTTTTCAATTCTAAAAATTAAAAGATTCAAAAATTTAGCTTATTAAATTTCAAATTTTAATTCAATTCATTGTAAAAGTCTACAAGTTGTCTTTAATTCGATTAAAGCAGAACCACATTTGCCTCAAATATCAAGCATTTCAAATTCTTTAGAAATACATTCAAAAGGAGTCACTGAATTAAATATATGTTAATTTCCTTCCAAGTAAACTTTAAGAGGCTTCGAAGAACTTAATGTTTAACGTTTTTCATACGAGATTCATTAAATCCAGATGCTCACACAAATATACCTGTTCACTTCAATATTCTGAACTCAAATGAAATATTTGTTTTCGAAACATCGTAGATCGAAGGCAAAATAAACATTGTTCGAATAACTCTTTCAATATTTGCAATATTACAGACAGCGCGTGAGGGCTTTGAGCAGTTTCAGAATTTGATATCCAGATGTAGAGACAAAAATGAATCAGAAAATGTAACACGTGCCTTGTTAATGAAACAAAACTCCATATTGAATGAGTGAATAACTTCACACTGTTCAGCAACTCGAGGGCTTTTGCCGATGGACCTCTTAATTTTGAACCATTGCCAAGGGTGACACCTGAATTAGCACCCGCCTTTCCGAACTTCTAAACCCCACCAATGAGTGAGTGAATATCAAGGTCGCACTGTTCAGCTACACGATGGCTTTTGACGACGGACCACGTAATTTTGAGCCATGGTCAAGTGACGTGGACGACACCCGAGCTGACACCCCCCTCTCCTAACTACCACACCCACGGGAGGACGTTTCAACTCTCGACAGATTTAACGTGCATCGCTTCCACACACGGCGGGTCTTAGTGGTACTGGGCTCGAACTCGTAACATGTCTGCCACCGAACTCTTAACATGTCCGTTACCTTGACTACTAGGCTGCCACGGCCACCCACAAAGTTTCGAACTAGAGACAAAAAATATCCGCTACGACCATAACCACTGTGCTATCGTGGCCACTAACGATTACGAGATTAATCGTCAAAAATTATGCGTAGCTTCTACGTAATTAAGGTCGTCTTCAGTAAAAGTACGAGAGCTCTAACTAGACGCGAAAGCACATTTCCGGACAGAAAAATGACCCAATTTCCATGGATATTGCATTATAATTCGTACCTCTGCTAACAATATAGCGTTTTTAAAAATGCCAAAATATTCCATGAATACTTTGTTATAATACGCGAAGGCAAAACCCATTTCACGGTTTCAAGATACGAGGTAACTTACCGTTTTTTTTGGCATTACCCTCTTGTCATAATTAATGAAGTCAAGAATTGGATTAATTTTGAGATCTTTGTGCGAGATTTCGTTTGACAAACCAAGGAGCATTAGTAATTTTTCTAAAGTGTTTATTTTGAAAAACGTGCAGTTTTTCAAGCGAGTTACTGCAGCAGAAGCCCAGATGGGAGATGCATATAACATTGGTCAGAGAAATAATTTAGAGAGCAAAACCTTGCGTCTGATTGAGAGCTTACACTTTCGAGAAATTAAGCAATTGAGCGTTTGGCTCATTCCTGCCGCTTTTTGAAGTGCAGCACGGATGTAGGGGGGAGAGTTCAATTTTGCGTCGAGAATGAACCCTAGATACTTAAATTCTGTGACCCAGGGGACGGGTTGGTCAAAAATGTTGATATTGGCAAGTTTCCTATACACCTTTGTTTCGTAAAGAGGAGGCATGCACTTTTTGATGCATTAACTTTGATTTTCGAAGCAACGAGCCAGAGCCGAGGCCTTGTGATGTAATTTTGTAATCTTCCAATAATTTTGAAATTATAAGTGTGTTGACTAATGATAGCAGCGTCATCCGCATACATAGCTAAATGGACATTGTCAGCCTTCGAAATGTCGTTAATATATATGTTTAAAAGTCTTGGTCCAAGCAAACTTCCTCGAGGAATTCGATTTTTACTGGGCGAGAGCTGGAGAGGGTGTTTTCGGTTCTAACTTCTTTAGTTTAGGTATGAGTGAATAATTTTTTAGGATTTGGTCCGAAAATCCAAGCCTCATCTTGGATACTAAGCCATTATGCCAAATTTTGTCAAAGGCTTTGGTTATGTCCACAAATAGCATACCCGTGGCCTGATGGTTTTGGAAGCCTGTGAACCAATTCAGTGATTCGGTAACTGGGTTACTGTAGAGCACTTTGTTACAAAGCCATGCTGTTCTGGAATAATATTCCTGGCTAAGCAGTGTTTGTAAGCAAAGGCCATTTAACATTACGGTATAGGATAAAAAATGCGCAACACATTTTATACCAGAAAAAATTAAACTCTGCTCAGAGGGAAGCATGATAAAAAATGCTCTCTAAAGAATAGTGAAGCCAGAATATATATTAATTTCTCTATTCTTTTATATCTGAAAAAATGTTCTGAATTCGGGTCCTCTATTCTTTAACCTTAACCGAAAACAGCCTTAATTTAAACCACACGTCCGATTAAGGCAATCGGACTTAAACAATGCGGTTTATATTTCTGTTGTCATGCAAGATTAATTTCCTATTTGAGCTTTAAAAACTTCATTTTATGATGACATTAGAGTTGGCACCCAACTTTCACACAACGACGACCTTTAACTCCAACAGATTAAACTGGCAACACCCTTTCCATACGGCTGATCCAAAGTGGCACCAAGTCACGAACGGCGGCCACGAGATCACGACCATTT
The DNA here is from genome assembly GCA_019973935.1 of Trichonephila clavipes. Taxonomy (NCBI): domain Eukaryota; kingdom Metazoa; phylum Arthropoda; class Arachnida; order Araneae; family Nephilidae; genus Trichonephila; species Trichonephila clavipes. Next base: position 2,115,870 of record BMAU01017470.1, read on the forward strand.
CTCGGCTTAAGACAAATTAAACTAATTTCAGTTGCGCAAGTGCCCATTTTAGGTTTTCCTAACCGTGGGTGCCGAGTTGCATGACTAGAGTTTCTGATCATGTGATCAGCCTTACGCGAAACCAACAGTATTTATTCCCCCTGAAGGAATGAAAGGCCGAGTCGACATTCATTCCGGGGCTCAAAACTCCGGACCTGTCGAGTGGAAGCGCGATACTCTACCACTCAGTCACTGGGTTTAAAGAAAAACACGAACTGAATTGTATTAATTAACGAGGATTTCCGTCAGAGAAGTGGGTGCTCCGGAAATTAAAAAAAATTAAAAATCTTGGTATTTCATTAAAGTCACGCAATAATTTCCCTCATGTTAACAGATTGCATAATGAAATACACCAGCGACGGTATTTTCCCCCAGAAAGCGATTTGCCCGTTTACACGAAACAGGATTCCGTGTGCTATCATTTTAGGTAATAATTCAACATTTCCGAGTATAGCTGTAAATAATCCAGTGTGTTTTATGGTATCTATGCAGTTAGGGCGAATCCAGATTTTCCTCTCCGAGGGAAAAATACTAATAAAATAACTTGTAAATCAAGACTTATTTTCTCGCAAGTTACTTGTTTATATTACAATACACACTTGCTTCCACCAACAAGCTTAATTTTAAAAGTGAATTATTCTAAAAAAACTCACTCTAAGTATTTAACCCTTTATCCACCGTATAATTATTTACTATACATAGTTTTCTTCATGCAGTAATTTTTTTGGATCACTACATTGAAAATTAAGGGATATACATAAACAAAATACTCATCTTTGGGAAATTTAATCCATTAGAGATAATTTAAAGATATTCAACAATAAAGTTATATTCGCTGTTCACTTAAAATTAGTTAAATCGTTTTTCTAAGGTATTCATTAACATACGAAAAAAATAAGACACTTAAATTTTGACATTAACTATTTTTTCGGGACAAAAGTGACAATTTTCGCAATTTACTGAAATCGCCGTCAGAAGAAAACGCAATTTCTGCTAAAAACTATTCGCCTTCCCCGCTAAAATACTCATCATAGTACCCATGCTGCCATATATCTTGGAAGAGTGGATTTCAAAGAATTTTCCTGCTAAGTATCTTGATTATTCGTAAAAATGGTTATTCTATGCAATTTTAAAGTGATTGGTACTTATAAGTACCATCGGTAGATAAAGGGTTAAATAGCATATAGACATTTGGTTTCCACGATTATAAGTTTTTTTTTACAAAGCACAAAAACAAAATTTGCTTCGCTTCCGAGTGTGTGAAGTACTAATTTATTAATAGATCTTGTTTGATCGCTGCTTTAAATATAAATCTCAAAAATTTGAACGCGATTTTTCGAGTTTGAGTTGAGAGTTACATTTGCGTCGAACTATAAACCTGCATGAAGGCTATTGGTGACGAACCTCCCGATTCTAAACCATGGTCAAGTAACAAGGACGACACCCGATCTGGCATTCCTCTCCTAACTTTAGATTACACCAACAGGACGTTTGAGCTTTGGCATTTAACGTGCATCGATCTCCTCTGCACGGATACTAGACTCGAACTCGGATACGCCAGCCACAAATCAGTTACCTTGACCACTAGGTTACCCCGACCACCGTGACTTTTGGAACACAATAGATCCATTTGTTTGTATATTGTGCAAACAAACGATTCGAATTTTTCCATTAGTTTAACTGAATAACTTGCAGTTTATCTTGATTTCCTTATTGTATTAGAATTAATATAAGAAATTAACAGTGTATATTTATGACTTCTGTATGGATATCAACTCTAAAATGGACATGAATAGTTATAATCTAAGAGAATTCAGCAAATGTATGCAATATGAATACAAGTAGAACGACTCAAATCTTAGCGAAATCTCCCGAACTGTTATACTATCTTACGTGAAATTTGACAGGAATGTTTTTTCTGGTAAGCAGAAATCCATTAAGAGTAAATTTTGTAGAGTGAATATTAACGTCGTACTATTCAGCTACACGAGGGCTTTTGGCGACGGCCCTCACAATTTTGAGCCATGGCCAAGGGACGAAGACTGCACCCGAGATAGTACCCCTCTCCTAACTTCCACACCACACTAACGAGAGGACGTTTGAGTTCTCGACAGATTTAGCATGCATCCCAACATGGCGGGTCTTCAGCGGTACTAGGATCGATCGCGCGACATGACGGCCACGAGTCCGTTACCTTGACCACTAGGCTATACAACTTTGCGGAAATTGACTTTCCAAGGAGAGTTACGAGGCATATAAATTTTAAAAGTTGAGCTATTAAATCTCTACAGACTTTGAATTTAGTTAGCATGTTTCTTTTGTCGAGTAGAAATCAGTCAAAAATGGTTTGCGCGAAAATCAGCTATGGAGGGATAGAAGTAAACAAGTTCAGTCATTTTTAAATCAAGAGGCGAGGGATATAAAATTGTTTTTAGTGCAATCGAACGTTTAATGCTACGACCAAGATATCAATAGATCATAAACAGCACATAATCTTGCATCATGAAGTACCTAGCTAAGTGGGAAGGTAACTGCTAGTAATTTAATATTTATAAGTCTAAAAGCTTCGCGTCTTGATTCGAACTAATGTATTCTAGTTCAATATTGTGACAAATCGATCAAGGACGAACTAGTTTCGCCTCCCGACTTTCATCTATTACCAACGCTAGTTCCTTCCTATTACTTACTCACTGTTGAACCATTCCCACTTTTTCAGAAATTAAAGAATGATGTAATCATGAGTCATTTTTCCCTTTCCTTTAATTAAAAATGCGCCAACATTGATCCCAAGTGTATATTTAATAAAAATTATACCCCATGCCATATGAAATAAAAAGTCATTGTTCACAAAAGGCAAGATATAGGCCATTTCACTGTTTAAAAAAAATTGCGTGCTTCCTACTTATTTTTATAAGGCAAAACAATCCATAATTTCCCCCCAAATTTCTATTGCTTGTTTTTTGCCAACAAAAAAAATTCTTGTAGTAAACTTAAGCGATTATTGTAACTTTTAAGGGGGCCACTTCAACATTTCTCTGTATCCGCAATGTTAAAGACTATGTATAATGAACATTCTTAAATATTGTTCGTACAAACATCAAATGCATTATTTTAATAACATTTAACCGAGAAGTTTAAGTTCAAACGTGGAGTAACGAAGGAGAAGTTTCCGAATGATTATACAATGTACGTGAACATGCAAAATTTCTCTTTAATTTTGACAAAATCGCATTAAAATATTTATACAGCATTAGCACACCTGCAAAATTCATTGTTGTAAGACTAGTAAAATTTTAAGAAATGGTCCCTTTAGTGTTGTAACCTACACCGCAAGTCTCCATTTCTCTAAAGTAAATACTTTCTTTAAAACAAGGGTATCAAACTCAAAAGCAAACTTCAGCCAGACAAACAAGGTTTAACTTTAGGAGGAACGGAAAAAAATTATGTATTCATGGAAACTGAAGTTTGTTTCGAATACATTACAATAAACATCAATGAAGGAACAAGAAAAATTTGAAGTCGCAAGGTAAACATCTCTTCCATGCAACTAACTTTATTTTGGGAGAAATTGCTGCTTTATAAAAATAATTGTGTACAGATATACTGACAGGGCCGCAAAAGTGTTCGTTGTGAACAGCATGCGGCCCGCGAGTTTGACACCGTTGCTTTAAATCATGGGAGTTTAACTCTCTGCCCAGTTAGTATATAGGCACATATGCAATAATATTCCCGAAAAAGAAAGATAACAGAAGAGATGTCAAGTGTCAGAAAGTTAGCATTACATTTTGCTTGTTTTTTTTATGTTTATTATAATGCATTTGAAATAAAAATATTCCTATGAATATTGACTTTTTGTAGCTCACCTAAAGTTAAACCTTGTTTGCTTGGCCCAAGTCAGCCTTTCGAGTTTGACACCCTTGCTTTTAATTAATGCATACTTGCACCAAAAAATTTGGATGGCTAAAATACATCAGTCACAGTAACAAATTAAAACTGCTTTAAAAGCAGCAATAGCAATTAGTTGCTTTAACAATTTACATTCAAATAAAAAATTGAAATTTTGGTTCCCCCTCCGCGAGTTTCTGAAGAGACCTCCCCCCCTACCTTGAATTTTAAATTGAACAAAACGCGAGAAGTTCGAAACTATTGTTGCATGCATTGCGTTTTAAGTAATGTGAAATTGTGTAAAACCATTATCCTTAAACCGAGAACAAAATACATTAACATGCGAAATAAGAATGAGCTTCTGCATTTGAATGAGTTTCTTAACATCGCACTGCACAGCAACATGGGGTTAATGGTGACTGACCTTTCAATTTTGAACCTCGGTCAAGTGACGAGGATGATACCAGAGCTGAAACATCTCTCAAAATTATCCCACCACACTAGCGAGAAGACCGAATCTCGACAGATTTAACATGCATTAGCCCCTCTTCGCGGGGAGTCTTCAGTGGCACTAGGTCTCTAGCTCATGACACGCGGATCACGAGTTCGTCATCATGACCACGGCTACCTGGGTCACATTCCAAGCTCAAAGCCTATATTAAGAATTCTAAATCTAGTTTGCTAATGAGATGTACAAAAGAAATTTAATCATAAGGATTACAGAGCTGGGGGAAAAAATTTAGTTTTAATAGAATAGCCCTCCCACTTTTTCCCCCCACGAAGCGATGGGTTTTATTTTCAACAATTAACAAATTAAATCCCGAGAACGAATGGCCGAGATTGAAAACTTGTGTGTGTAATCATGCAATAATTTTGCGAAGTATTTTTTAAAAATCATTAGATTGAATGGTTAAATGCATTTAGTTATTCCCCGCATACGCACAAACTTTTAAGACTTACACTTTAATGTAAACATTGAATATTTTATTTATAAGCAATATATAAAAAAATTCTCCCGTTTTGAATATTAATTTTTACTGTAAAACTATCACCCCCATTTAACTAAAACATTTATTCTCGTAAAAATTGGTTAAAATCCACCTCAAAAAGGAAACAGGCAATAAATAGCATTGAATAGGGATAGGAATAAATAGAATATAGCGTTTTATATTAAGCTTTCAAAATGTCATTCTCCATTATAATACTGTTCAAGCATTCACGTGTCACGATTGATAAACGAGCGCAAACAAACGCATTTTGTGTCATTCGCAAGAGGGTAAAAACACATATCCATCAAAAATACAGATAAACTACACAATAAATATCAACAAAAAATCATCAAAACATATTACTTACCTGATAGCACAACCAACACCTTGAGCCAGTCCATTCGGAAGGAAAAGAAATAACTATTCACAAAACGAACTACCACACGTTCACAAGATGAAAAAACACGCCTATAAAAAAAATTCGCCCAACAACACAACCGGTATCAGCTATACAACCTCATTCAGACCTCGGCGCTTTCTGAAATATGACGAAGAATACCTCTCGTCACCTTGACAGCGTAAGAAGCTTCGCTGACGTCACTTCCTCTAGATAGTCCACTGGTTTCGGGAAATATGCGTTAGTAAGAACTTCGAGCTCTGCGCACGCGCAATAGGATCAAATTATGCAGGACGAGGTTTGAAAGATGCAAAATGAAATGAAAAAAAATTTTAGAATAACAAATGTGCGAATATTGTGAAAAATGAGACAAAATAAATAAATAAATAAAACTATTGAACACTTTTTTCGAGTGCTTTTATTTTTATTATTCCTTTTTTGAAGCGTAATACCTGCTTTTCTTACAGTGGCGTAGCAACCGCTGTATCAGCAGCATCAATGATACGGGGCCCCCAAGCTACAGGGGCCCCAACATGAGTAATTACAATCGTACTAACAGGACTCCAATATCTAAAAAAGGGTCCCGAAGGAATTTTGATACACGGCCTACTCAGAGCTAGCTACACACACCAGTTTATTCTAAATGTATTTATTGTTCAAAATTACTTGTTATATACTATAAATTTTGCACTACGTAGCTAGTCCTGAGGGGGGGCCTATATCAACATTTCTTGAAACCCTTTTTTTTGGGAAAATAATTAAAAATGATCGCATTAATAAAACATATTTGAAAGTGTAAAAGTATTACACATGTTATGTGGAACCCTTGTAACTTAGGGGCCCCATATCATAGATACGGATGATATGGTGGTAACTACGCCCATGAAATTTTGCATATTATTAGAGATTAATTTATTATTTACTTTAAATAGAAAGTTAATTTAACATTTCGAAAGTAAAGTCTACCAATATTTTTACTTTTACCTACAGAATATACAACTAATTACGATACTTTATAGTTGTTGTTATGGGGATGGTTATTGTTGTTACTTTAAATTTTCGCAGAAACTTTATTTAGCTAATTATATGCTTAAATATGCCGTACTAAAAGTGCGTTTGGGATTGCTTTTTTGTTTTATTGAAATTGATTCGAGTTTACCTTGTTAAGTCGCAGAAAACACATAATTTTTTTTTTAAAAAAAGAAAATTTTTGGGCTTGTGATTTTAGAAAATTGCATTTCGAAATAAAACGAATCAACGTATTGAAATATTAATAGTTAGATATTTTCTAGGTTTAAAATAAATATATATACACTTGCGCAGAATTTCAACATTTACTTCGTCGATTAGTTTTCCAATATTTCGTAATATATCCAGTTTGGCGAGTCGGAACCAAAAACTTGGCAAGCTTTTTTGTCTTTTCACACGATTTGTAAGAGCATGACTGGTTTGTGTTCATGTTTACGTTAGAGTAAAACCAAGTTTGTGCGAATTAGAAAGAAAAAAAATCGTCTCTTGATACCTCTATCCCTTTCTCTCGTATCAGCAGAGTTAGGAAATCTTTTTTAGAGATTTTCCAGGGAATAAATGAAAACGTTTTCCTCTTAACGATTAATTCCAGTTCCATTCTAATATTGCGTGCGAATTTGCAAGTCAATTTACACACTTAAAGTGGTTTTCGCGTGTTGGATACATTTTGTTTTCTGTACATTTTGAAAGAAATATTTATGTCAGCTGTTTTTATAATTCTTTTGCAAACTTTTAAGGGGAAATAGAGAGCTATTATTATTCTAATTCTCGGAAATTATATAAAGAGGGTTTCCTATTTCAGTTGCATACACAGAGTACTTTCATGGGAAAAGAGATATTTTTTAAGAAAAATTATTAAAGAAATCACACAGCGAGACTGAGTAGCGCACACAAAATTTTTTCAAGATGGGAGAGGGGGGTCCAGGGTCGAAAATCCACCATTTTTGGTATCATGCTCCAATACGCCACCCAACATATTTTTTTGATTGGGTCGATTTTCGGGAACAAAAAAAAAATACAAAATTAATTATTGAATAAATAATTAGCATTAATTAGAAAAATTAATTATTAATAACAAATATATTACTAAATTTTACATACTATATACTGCAACGTCCTAGCCATGCAAGTGATGACACTTGGTTGGTATTTTGAAGTTTTATTTTCAAGCACACAGGACAGTTCACAGACATTAATCATTATTATTCCATCATAGAAATCATTAATATTCCGAGTTTTGACATTTGTAGAGAAGTAATCTCTTACGCTCGCTGATGGAGCTAAGAATACAATCTCTCTCGTCGAAAGGAAATCGCACACTCTCCAGATATCCACACTACGCTCACGGATGGAGCACACAAAATCTTGACCTCCTTCGTCTCGAGAGGTAATCAACGACTCCAAATTTCCACACTGCGCTCACTGGCGGAGCCCACAAAATCGACCGGTTTCGTCGAGAGGTAAACACCGATTGACTCTGGCTTGGCACTCGCGCATGCGCAGTGCTTCGAATCAGTCCGCGTTGCCACCTAGAGTTTTAGAAGGGGTCTAGAGTTCGTTACAATACATAGGATTATAACCAATAAAAAAAATCAAGGGCTATGGGGGTGTTCAGACCCCTAGGACCTTCCCCCTTGTGTGCGCCACTGGCGAGACTTAATACTTGTACTAAAAATTAAAAATTTTGCTTTCTGGGAGGAATTTCAAACCCTCACCCTTGTGTGATACAATGTCCTATTTTGATTTATATTTCGCCCTATCGTATTATTTTTATCCTACGTATTATCTAATTATAGTTCTTATTTAATTATTCTATTCATTTTTAAAATTTCATATCAAATGAGATTAATTTGTAAATTGCATATTCAACAAAAATTTTACATCATTGGACAAGTAAAAGATTTATATTTCTGCTTAATAATGGTATGGGGAGATTTTTTTTTTGTTCCTGTTTGGCATAGCAACTTTGAAGAATGCGAATATTTAGAGCTTGAAAGTTCGCGCGCGCGATGCCACTATTGCCTTTATACAAGGGCACACAAAGACATTGCGTCCTATTCAATGTATTTGCCGTCTACGACTAGTCTCTCTTTTCTAAGAGGCGCTATACGCTATTCTCTAAAAAGTTATCAAATAAAATTAAATCAAATTTTCTCCTATTGCGTTTGGTTCATTGAGCTCATGCACGAGTATTAAGTTTGATTTTAGTCGAAAGTATAACTGTTTCATTCCATCGTACGCTGCATGTTACTTTTAACCTTGTATTTTATTTGTTTAATATTCTTATATTTCTCTCATAACTACATATTTTATTAGATAGGCACTTAATCCCTTGCATACCATGTAACCCAGTAGCGCCCACAGGAATTTTTTCAAGGGGGAAGGGGAGTCCAGGGTCAAAAGTCCACCATTCTTGTATCATGCTCCTTTTGATTTTGTTTTGGGGGGGGAGGTAAAAAACTAATTATTGAATAAATAATTAGCTTTAATTAATAAAATTAATCTTTAATAACAAATATTTAATTAAATTTTACGTACTATATACTTAGAATTATAATTAATCAGAAAAAAAATCAGGGGCTTTTGGGGGGGGATCTGGACCTCTAGGACTCCCTCGCGTGCGCCACTGATGTAACCACTTGTGGATACATGCTAAGTAAGGACAAAATTCCGTTGTAACCTCAATTGAATACTTGGCTTATTTAGGTGTACAACCAGTGTATCCAGTACGGGAAACATAATGAAGTAGATTTTCTTTTATTGAGGTTGTAAAAAATTGCAAAAATTATAAGTTACAAAATGTCTGGGATACAAATTTAAAAAAAAAAATAGAAAAATTAAAGTTACAAGCCTTTGTGAAATTGCTCGAAATGTTCCTTGGAACAAAAAGCTTTACCACATGCGTTACATAAGTGTGTTGTCATTTTTGTTCTATTGCTTCACTTCTTCATTCCAAATAGATAAATCCGTATCAGAGTCACTGTTGTAGTATCAGTTTCCGGGGAACATTTTCATTGAGTATCACTTCCGTTGAAATCCAATGACGATGCCATATCGGCAAGAAAAGTAAAAATAAACGACAAAAAAAGTTATACAAACTTAAGAAAGTGAAACGAAACACGAAAGAACGCACGCCTTAGTCAAGAGTCAAAGGGGAAAATGACATCAAGGTCATTATCCCCAAAAGTCTCCGATTTCTGTGAATACTAGAAAGCACAGTTTGGTACGCAAGGGATTAAGGCTGTTTTCGCCATATGTACGAGAGCGTTGGGCCGTGGGTAGCCTAGTGGTTAGAGCATCGGACTCCAGACCGGAAGGCCAGGGTCCGATGCGCGATGCCACCAAATACCCTCCGAGTACACACGGAGTACGTGCTCGTTAAATCAGTGGGACCGACGTCTTGTGGGCTGAGTCACGAGCGCAGGGGACTGGAGAATATTTCCCTCCCCTTCAGTTCCTTGAAGAAGTTGTGGAGGTGGTGATAGGTGGTGTTGCCATCTATCATCCCTTCGGGGAATTTCGTCGGGCTAAATCGTACTGTCACCTGTATGGTGCTCAAGGCCAAAACGACAGGCGTACTTCTAGCCCCTTGCCACGATGGATTTCGTGAGCCTCGATCTGACTACGTCAGACAGGTGGCATTAGAAACAACAACACGAGAGTGTGAACTTGACGCGGAATACATTTTCGGACAGAAAAAATGCCTAAGTTTTTATTTAAAAAATTGTGACATTGTAACTCATGCATTTGTTTATGATACAGTGTTTTTAAAATTTCAAAATATTTCATAAATTATTAGTTTTTTTTTCTTTTAACGTGTGAAGGGATAGCTCATTTAACATTACGGTATAGGGGGGATGCAAAACACATTTTATAAAAGAAAAAAATGTGTCAACTCGGATAAAAATGAGTAGTATGATAAAATAAGTGATTCTCTACAGAATAGTGTAGCCAGAATATATATATATATATATATATATATATATATATATATATATATATATATATATATATATATAATATTAATGTTTGAGTACTTTTGTACCTGAAAAAATATTCCGAATTTGGCTCCTATCCTTTAACATTAGCCGAAGACAGTCTTAAAAAGAAAAGCTTACTTTTTGCGGTGTTTCAAATCTCTTGAATGAACGCGAATATAGGTTCCTACTACAAAATAAATTATAGGTTAAACAAAACTAAAAAACACGCTTTTATAGATTGGATCGAACTAAAAGGTAAAAAAATAATTCTTAATATAACAATAAAATGATTAAGAGAAAATTATAATGTCATTGATGCAAAAGCTTGAGTTGCTCTATATAAATTGTTATAATTTCTTACTAGTTCTATTTCAAAATGCTGAGTTAGTGTAAAAATGTAACACACAAAGCACCCCACACTCTTACCTTAATGACATTATATGTAATTTTTTCGTTAATCATTTTATCCTTATATTAAGAATTATCTTTTTACCTTTTAGATCGATTCACGATAAAAGCGTGTTTTTGTTTTTACTATAACATATTTTTCATTTTTTAGTTCGATCTGCAATAAAAACCTATTTTTTTTAGTTTTAAAACTATAATTTATTCTTTGTTGAATTTATCCTTGAGTTTGATATTTGGAATTGGTATTACGTGGCTGCTAGAATTAGTCTTGCTCTTCAATGGGTATTAATTAATGGGTGTGAAGGGTATTTATTCTCTCCGTTAACAGGCCTCGGATTGCTATAATGTTAATTCGTATCATCACTTCTAAGCGTATTGCTTTATAAAAATAAAAAATATTTAGCAGTTAGAACATAAATTATTTTTTTTCACATGCATGAGTCTTTTTTTTATTTCCATTTTCAGAAAAACTAGACTTATATTACGGTAAGAAATGCTAACACACACGCACCCTCTCATTTCTCACTTAAATAACACTTTTTTTGTTTTATTTGCATTAATAACAAGCATTTTCATTTTTAGGGTTGCACCTTCTTAAAGGGTAAGGTCTTTTATTCGCCAAATTTGGAAATGGAGTATGGAATGAGTCGCCAAATATGGAAATGGTATATGCAACTAGACGCCAAATCTGGAAAGGATATAATAATATAGTCACCAAATCTTGATATCCTTATTTTTGAGGATCCTGATCAGGACAATGGAACAAAATTATGAAGTTATTGTATTGTCTTTGGTGCTTAACAAGTGTGCAAAATTTCTAATTAATCTAACATTTTAAAGTGGGTAAAAATCGAGTCCAAAGATTCCATTACATACAAGTGAAACTTATAAAAGCGTGTTAAAAATCGTGCCTGTATATGCATGCTGTAAAAGCGTTGTATGAGAATGAGCTCTCCTTTCCAAATTTTCACGCCATGCCAACAGTAGTTGTCATTGCCAGAGAGATTTAATTATCTGAAGAGAAAATTGCATGTGATCTGCTTTCAATTTTTGGTTGTACATGTCTATGTGAACAGATCTTTTCTCATATGGAAAGTATTTTGAATCGACAAAAAGAAGTTGTTTCACAACAACATTCGGAAGTACGTTTTGAATTGAATGTCACAAACTATACCCCTGACGTTGCGATTTTAAGTAGATCGGTACAAACGCACAAAGTTCATTGTAAAATCTTTATTTTTTGTACATCTATATTGAATCTATAACTATATAAGTTATGCATATATTTCATTTTATTATTTATATCATATTTTATGTTGTTTATTTCATATTTTAAAATAAATATGTTTAAAAGAGATACAAAATACATAATATATGTGTACATTTTTAATTTTTTATCTATAGATAATGAATAAGTACAATCATCCTCATCATCTCGGTCACGGGCCCTTGTGGGCCAGTGCCTTCCTTTGAAGTTTTCTCCACAGTGACCTCTCATTTACCTTCGTTCTCCAAGTTTTCTCATTTATAATTTCAAAGTCTGATTCCACTGAGGCTGTTACCTCAGCCTTGGTCTTCCACGATTCTGAAAGCCAGTGACTTTGAACCGCAGCATCTTTTTGACAACATTATCATCTGGCATTCGAATTATAGGGGCCATCCAATTCATTCTATTTATTTTATGTGTTTAACGATGTCAGGTTGTTTAAAAATTCTATTTATAGGTGCAATATATGTTGTTTATTTTTATGTTAATAAATTTTCTTAAATGATGCAAAATTAAAATACATAATAAAACTAAATATCTGTAATCCTGACCCATATTCCATTAACCCTGTATTCACTGCCTCGAGAACCGAATTGTTTCAAATTTTTCCTACTTTGCGGCATCCCAAATCATATTGATTGATTGAAATGGCACGCCACAACTACAGGCTTCCACCCCCCTGGCTTACAGTAATAAATGCCTCAGTCTGCAGGGCTGTATAGTTACAGTTTGAGTGAGAAGCGCGGGAAAACATAGTGCGCATAGTCACAGTGAATGTTGGTAAGAAGTGTAGGAAACAATATCCACCCAACTCTTTGTTTACACGACTTTGAAATAACACGGTACATGAATTTAACAAATTTTTTACTTACACAAATTTTTCGTTTTAGCACGAATTTCAACAAAAATCTGGGGACTCGTACCTTTTGCATGAGGACGATTTAAGAGGAGTTGAAAACCTCTCTCTCTCTCTCTATACTAAAAATGTTAAATCGGCTTTTTTTATGTACCTTTTCTCAAAATATATTACATGTACATGCTTGAAGTTTTTCATACCATTAAAGTACACCTTTCTCATTATACTGAAATGAGCCATTAGCTACAATTTTGAATTTTTTCATAATTTATAAAATATTTCATCAAACATAGTGAAATTTAACCCATTTTCACATAAAAAAAATTATAAAAAATGAATTTTTGAGTTTTTTACAAAAAAACTCATTTCAGTTTATATTGGCCATTCTTATAAGTTTATCATAAAAAAATTTACATTCCTGTGAACATTATTTTTCCATAAAAGGTACATGGATCAGCAAAATTTACATTTTGAGATAAATTAATTTTAATACATACAGTGAGGCTTCTAATCGACTAGTAAATAAAAAAAAATAAAAGTCTCAATTTATAATAAGAGATAAATGTTTTGGTTAACATCAGACGTTGAGAGATCTTTTAAGCAAAAACGAAGTACTTTGTTTGCATTCTTCGCCATTCAAATGGGCGTAGCCCAGTTTCAACGATTATTTAAAAATAGGTTTTAAGGGCTTCTAATTACCCCAGAGGTTAAAGTAAGGTATTTATAGAAAGGTCTGTACAATTTGAAAATGTAAAAATCTCAAATTGTCAAAAAAAATAAGATTTTAGCTTTCCAACACTTCTTAAACGAGTTTATGACAGTTTATGATAGTAAAGAAATCGATACAGGCAAATTCAAAGGGGAAGTTGAGCTATTAACAGCTGATTTGACTCACGAGGGCTTGAAATTTACTCTACAAGTGGATGTGGGAGGAAGGGAAAGAAGACTAGCCATATCTAAAAACAATTTATTTATTGATCACACAATTAGCAACACAAATTCGAGTAATTTTAAGTAAGAGATGCTCCCAATGTAAGCAATAAGTAGGTAATTAGCGCGTTACACGAAGTATGAGGAGACTTTAAATATCGACCCAGTTATTTCGGGATCGAATCTACTTTCCGAATTGTCTGAACACTAATTAAACTCTAGAGACCAATCGTCACTTTAATTCTTTCACTTATCCAATATATGAAATACACTACAAAATTGAATAATACCAGATCAGTAGCAATCTATCCTATCTCCTCACTTTCTCTCACACTAGATTGAAAACCTAGACAATACACAGCAGATCTAATTTAAATAATCACGTTCTCTTCTTCAGAGGGTTGATTGTAAATAAAATATATTTGAAAGACCAAAGATTTCCTAAGAGGATTTGATTATAGGAAGGACCTGATAGAGCCGTCATACAAGTATCAAACAACATTTTATTACTCATGATCCTGACATAGAGCGGACATTAAAATTTCTAGGTAATGTTGAGTAGCAAGATATTAAGAATTATATAATCAGCTTGAGAAAAGAAAAAGAGAGCCGCTGTAACAACAACAACAAAAATAAAAAAAAAAAAAGGCCGTTAATAACGAACGAAATTCATTTGAATCAAAACCGACATTTGTGCTAGACATACATATCTGACACATCTGTGACGAATCTGTACGGAACCTTTCCACTAATATTCTTAGGCGTCTTTTTTGGGGATTATAAATCCGCGTATATTTCCAATCAACTCTAAGAGGCGAAAGGGATATGCAAAGTAGAGCGGGTATTTAAGTAGAGCGTTGTAAGCTAGCAAATATGAAGGCTATTGAGCCAGCAGCAGTAGAGTCAAGTTTAGAGGATTCAATTGGATTACGATAGTGAAGAATTACTGCTAGTACTCTACGAAGGAATCTTAAAAGCTAATATACCAGTGAAGATATCAAAGTATTACCAGGTGAATTATCGCTTAAAACAAGCGCTAGTTTAATAAAATTAGTTTAAATTAATGAAAGCTAATAATTCGAGTTGCGTGTATTTCTCGGACCTCCTATTTCGGTATGGACCTTATTTCATCTTGCGCATAATTATTGATTAATTTCATAATTCGTAACTTAATTTAATATTAAAGGTAAATCCCTTTTGTTTGACGTAACATAGAAATATTATATGTCATTAGAGTTCCCAATATTTGAATCAAGTGAATAAATATAAGTTATTATTATACAAATGGCTTTTGGTGATTCTTTGTCTAAAATTAATCTTGATGTCCAGAGTGGAACCCAAGGGGGTCGTAACAATTGTGCACGCTTGTTATCAAGTAGCGATGAATAGTTGTTAGTAGTTTTATTCATAATTTCAATTTCAATTCTTATGAGTCGTTTGTACTTATAAGACCACGTTTTCACTGTGTACTAATTTTAGTTGTCAAAGATGAATTGTTTTTGTTTTATGAATATGTTACACGAATTTTATTATTACTTTTTGCACAGTGTTTTGGGAAAATGTTAAGTGATTTTCATCTCACATATATTTTTTTTAAAATTGTACATAGAATATATCTCTAAATATACCATAGGTCGCTTGTATTTTTTTACACGATTTTTTAACAGTTTTCTGAGGAATGTATCTATTGTGTAAAAAAGAGTTGGGTGTACTTCCTAACATTAGTTATTGAAAAGTAAAAAATTCTTTTGATAAAAAAACCAAAAATGTCACATATTTTTATTGAAATTTTACATATTCGAAATGACAATTTCTGAAATTCAATGATGCAGAATATTTTCTATCCAATGGTAATCTCTCTCATTCTTCTCCAAGAACATTCAGATTCTGTTTTAAAAAGCACAATGCATTTCTTATGTGATATATGTTCTTAAACATGAATTACTAATTTAACAATTTTCTTTGTAGTATTATAAAGAAAAATGATATCATCATAAAGGCACCAGAACCGCTTATGCTTAATGCGTTGTTACAATATTGATAGTAAGGCCCACAAATTGTAGAATGATGACTTCTGTACGTTTCCATAATATGGTTTTGAAATTTGGTGTAATTATGCGCACAGGAGTTTCTCAAATCATCTTCCAAGCACTGAAGAGTTTTCTTGTTGGAACTAGAGGACAAAAAAAAAATCATGCATCATAGTTCAATTTAGATCACACACACACACATACAAATATTATAATTTTTTTAATTTCTTATTCAAAAATAAAAATTATGTTAAATTTTCAAATTGCGAACACATTAAGTTTTTCGGAACATTTTGAATTTTAATCACTGTGTGTGTGAACATGAGAATTAATTTCAAGAAACAAATATTAAATGAACTGAAGTGCACCAAGGTATATTTATAGCTTTAGGTTCTTTTTTTAAACATTCTTAGCAGAAAATTAAAGTGGAACACACAAATCTATCTCAGCTAAATGATTGGATGCTTTTTTTTAGTTATATTTGATAAAAAGGTTTTCTAATGAAAAAAAATTTAGTATAAATCTTAAGATATGAATTTGGAATATTCATATTACAATGTTTGTATTATGTAATATTCTCTTCATATACAGTGTCTTTTAATCGTGACAGATTAGTGTTCAATCTAATAAATTTTTATTTGTTACAGATAATAGCTTAGGGTATCCAACTACGTTT
This sequence comes from Trichonephila clavipes, assembly GCA_019973935.1. Classification (NCBI taxonomy): domain Eukaryota; kingdom Metazoa; phylum Arthropoda; class Arachnida; order Araneae; family Nephilidae; genus Trichonephila; species Trichonephila clavipes. The sequence continues at coordinate 2,132,356 of BMAU01017470.1, forward strand.
GGAACCGTGATTTTGCAAAAGCGTATAAATGGATAATATTTATGATATTTAGTGTCACTTAGATTAGAAAATGTATATAAAATTGTTTTAAGAATATTATTACAATAAAAAATTATTTAAGTACAATATTTTGACAAAAAATGAACATAGAATGACCCATTTTCAAAATATTCTCTTTTTGTGAAAAATGCTTCTATTTTCTAATATTTTGTCTGTACATAGCTCAGACCTCTGTACAGAGGCTCAACTAGAATTTTTGAAATATATAACTTAAAAGTGGGTTTTTATCCATGTTTTGCGACAACAGAGGGGAGAAATTTTAAGGAAAAAAAAACACCGATAATTATTTCAATTGGTGGTAACTCTGAAAATAATGTGAATTTTTCAAAAAAAAAAATAGTTCAGACTGTCTGGAGAAAAATCTTTACTTTATATAAGCAAAATATTATTATCTTAGAAGCATTTTTTATAAAAGGAGAACATTTTGAAAAAAGGTTATTCTGAGTTAATTTTTTGCCAATATATTGTATTTAAATAAAAAATTTTTTTGTCAAAATGTCCTTAAAACAATTTTATACATGTACTTTAATCTAAGTAACATTAAATATCATGAATATCCCTTTATGCACTTTTTTAAAATCACGGTTCCAAACGTAGTTGGATACCTTAAGTAGTTTTTAAACTGCTGTTATTACTTCCGTTTCTTTCTTACACATGATATAAGTGCAATCTAGAAAATTTGTCACTGAGAAAATCTAGAGTTATACAGAGAAGAGAATACTTAAAAGATCTATATTTAGAGGCATTGAAATAGAGCTATTTTGCTGTTTACAAAGGGTTAAGGAGAACATTTTAATGTAAGAAACTGTCGAACAACTTAGCGGAAGAAAAATAGGGAATCCACATTATACTTAAAATAGACCAAGATGCCATAACTTATTATTATTAGTTATCTTGGTTGATATTATATCTAGCGATGTTATAGTGTACTCTTTTAGAAAAAGAGATCATTGTTTTAAACGAAGAGGTCTGTTATTAAGTTGTTGAGTTTTTTTTCCATCTAAATGAGTTGAATGAATTAGTTCTCAACTTTATCGAATGTATGTTTAAGAATTTTTGATATTTAGTGTACTTACAAGCTAATATGATTTATTTTTATAAAAATATTCCAAACGTTAAATTTTTAAATCTTTTATTGTGACGCCATTGATTTATTCGCGAACAGGTCTCTGATAATGCGTGAACATCATAACTATGACGTAAGTATTAAAAGATTTTATACGCGCCGGTCACTGATTGGTTCATGATTGTATCACTAAATGATGTCAGTTGGTAGAATTCGATTTAAAAATCGATGTCGCTTGGTTCTGAATAAGAATGAGATTTAGAATTAGAGTTCTCATGTATTTTTCAATATGTGTGTGTCCGTGCTGTGCTTTTATAATTGCTGTAATAAAGTTATTGTCCAATAAACGTTGCGTAAGAGATAAGTGCAGAGCCTGTCTAATAGAATTGTAACATCTTTTACTTGAAGTTCAAATTATTTAAACATAAAAACAAGACTCGTACTCGTGTAGTACATATATATGTATATATGCAGGTGGTTATTCATAATTCCCTCCAGGTTTTTCTGTGCTATCCGGATTATCCGAAAACTCGGTCTTTTTCATAAGATTAAGTTTTCACACTCCTTTTGCAGTCTGATATAACAGAACTACATGAAAGGATAACATGTGTTGACAATAACGTTGATAGTACCTTGTTGGGCAGACTGTAGCAGGAGCTGGATTATCACATTAAAGTGCGACGTGTAACCAAGGTTTCACCCATAGAACACTTGTCATAAAACTAGTATGTAAATGAAACTTGAATTGTTTCTGAATTCTTTCAAATGTTCTTTTTTGCTGCATTTGTCTTAGATTTTTTTTCTTTTTACTATACATCTTCAAAACCCTAGGGGGAATTATGAATATCTCTGTGTATAAATTCATCTGTAAATTAACCTCTAAACACATTTGCTCGTGTCTGACACGGGCGAAAGTAACCTGCAAATTTGCACATTCCCGTGTTTCATACGGTCGATCTTGTATCTAGCTTTATTTTACTTCTAATGCCCGTCTTAGATCCCTTCTAGAAAAAAAATAGATATACAGAGCTTATTACAATCTAGACTACTCTATTCAAACTGTATTAAAATATATAACTTACTATAATTTATTAAACTATACCTATATATTCATTTTTGTCAAAATAAAAAACACGATCATTTTTACCAATTTTTCCGAAAAAAACTCGTGCTTTAGGGGGCTAAGAAAATGAGTAAAATATTTAAAGGGGAAATTAAAATTCTTTTTCAAAATTTATATTTTTTCAAATCATTCATTTGAAGAACCAAGGAGTTAAATACGCACTAGAATAAAATATATAATTATAAAAATATCCTTTATACTATTCTTACTTAATTATTTTTACTTAGAAAAATGGGTTTTTGGATTAAAACAGTGCTAACAGAACCCTTAGCACTAGAAGGTGTTTTGGGGGAAACCTATTCTTTCTCTTTTTCTCTCTCTCTCTCTTTACCTCTCTTAGAAGAATATATCCTACAATGATATTCTCAGTAGATTAACATTTATGTGCTTTATGTAAATACAATTAAAATTATCGTATTGTTATTAAAATTTTTAATATAATTTACTCGCATTAATAATACTAATTTATGCTCTAGGTGTCACCAACACATACATTATAATTAGTAACTTACGATGTGCTTGCATTTTCTTACACTGACTGTCGACTTTCCAAGTCTATTATTTGCAGTCACGTTTCATATTCTGCATTTAATTAGTTTTTACATTTTGTTTTCGTAGCCACTTACATTGGGACAAATATTTTTCTCTGAAATACATTGCTCTGAATGGCATTAAAACTTTTATAGCTGTGTGAGAAATCCAATGTATTTTGCATGAATAAAATTTAGATTTTGACATCGAATCTGTTGATATGTCTCGATAAGCTGTTCCCTCTACTTCATTTTAGTGGGGGTAGGGGGTCCACAAATGACAAAAAAGATGCCTTTTTCTTTAGAAAACTAATTTTGAAAAACATCATTCTAACAACTATACTATTATTTCGTGGAACCTGGGATAGTAAACAAAAAATATTTTCACTCTAATAAGTAATACATGCAAGGAAAAAATGTTTCAAAAATTCTTTTATAATATAATAAAAGACGAAAAAAACACAGAATAAAAAAAGTTTTATTTTGTATTAATGATGTTTTCAGTTTTAATGATTACGGTGAGCTTTAGATTCTTGTAGTTATATGCAAGCTAGGTAGAATAATCACGAACCCATTATATGCATAATTTTTTTTGAATTATTTATTGTGACTCGTGGAAGCCCTGCGTATGCTTTGTGGAGACCCAAGATTTTGTGGAACATAGTTTGAAGACCACTGGGTTAAAAAGAATGGAGGAAAAAATTAACTGCTGAAGTATCAACCTCGGCAACATTTTAACCCTTGTAAAAAAAGAATAAGATATTTGTGAAAAAAAAATAAAGATGACACACACAGGAAAATAAATATTTTTTCCATATTAAAAATATAATTGTGACCGAAGTTCTATTAATGCTTAGTGTGTTATTAATAGCGGAATTTAATTAAAATGATTTGATGATTTTTCTAGTATCTAATATATATTATAAAAGTGAAAGTTTGGGAGGATCTTTGTGGGTCTTTCACGCAAAAACAACTGAATGGATTTTAATGAAACTTTACAGTAATATAGCTTATACATCAGAATTACACATCTAATATATATTATAAATGTGAAAGTTTGTGAGAATATTTGTGGGTCTTTCAAGCAAAAACAACTGAATGGATTTTAATGAAATTTAAAAGTAATATAGCTTATACATCAGAATAACACATAGGCTATAATTTATAGCATAAACTATAATTTATAAAGATAAGGTATGAAGTGTCCAAGATAAAACGATATTTGTCAAGTTAGTAGGAAAAAGTTCTACCATCTACAAGCAATTCTGGCTGCAAAAAAGCCCACCACAGCATATATCTATCTTTTGTTTGTGAAAAATACTTTTTGTTTTTTGGCTACGCAAGGGGCTCGCTTCTAATTAATTCCTGTGATCAGAATAATGTCTATTTTTTTATTTCAAATTAAAACTAAGTTTTGATGGGATAGGTTGCTATAAATCTCTCTTTATTTTAATGTTTCTTTTATGATTTTATTATGCACATTTGGTAGTAAGAAATTGATCTTTTTTTCAAAATAAATGCTTTTATCAGTTCTGGAACTTAAAGTCAATAAACTTTCTCTTTCACACTGCATCATTTGGACAAATTTTCAAAATTTGTTTGTGGTTAGTAGTTAATTATATCGCTATAATTTTAATTGAATAGGCAGATATTGCGTTTTTAAGTGCAAAAATAATTATAACTACTGTACTGTATTTTTTGGTATGTGTGAGTGAGTGAATGTTAACATCGCACTGTTTAGCCTCACGAGGGCTTTTGGCAACGTATCACGTAATTTTGAACAATGGTCAAGTGACGGGAATGACACTTGAGCTGGCACCCCCTTCCCCTAACTACCACACCACACCAACTAAGAAGGAATATTCTACCAATACTTAGCAGGAATATTCTTTGAAATCCACTCTTCCAAGATATATGGCAGCACGAGTTTTATGATGAGTATTTTAGCGGGGAAGCCGAATAGTTTTGTAGTAGATATTGCGTTTTCAGCTGACGGCGTTTTCAGCGGATCGCAAAGATTATTATTTTTGTCCCGAAAAAATAGTTTATGTCAAAATTTAAGTGTCTTATGTTTTTATATGTTAGTGAAGACCTTGGAAAATGATTTCCCTACTTATTTTAAGTGAACGGTGTATATAATTACTTTTACAGTGGAATATCTTTAATTAATTTATTAGCTCTAACGGATTAAATTTTCCAAAGTGGAGTATTTTGTTTATGTATATTCCTTAATTTGTAAATGTAGTGATCCAAAAAAATATTGTATGAAAAAAAACTGCAGTAAATCATAATGCGGTTGGATAAAGTATTAAAGTGCATTTCTACCTTACACGACGGGTCTTACAAAGCTCTGATAATGCTCGAGCTACGAAAGTAGCTAAGCAATTGCCAACTTGACTCTATCGTTAACATTTCGCTATGTTTTTCATTAAATCGCCATTATAATTTAAGAAACGGCGTTGCTTGCGAACATTGCAATTTTAAAATAAAATAAATACAACAGAAAGTAATATTAATGTATTACACTTTCAGATATAAATTATTTACACTACTTTAAGCGTTCATTACGCAAAACTTTTAACAATGTGTTACTTTTGCTAAGCAGAGATCAGCTTAGGGAGGTATTTTAAAAAATCGACCCTCAAGAGTGTTACGAGGAATTATAAATAAAAAAAATCGTTTTAAGCAGCTATTAGATCTACATACTTAAAATTTAACAAATGTGTTTTTTTTTTTTTTTTTTTGTTTAGCTGAGATACGCAAAAAAACGGTTTTTTGTTTAATTTGCAATTCACATAAAATTAACGCAGAAAAACTTCTTTTTCCTTCAATATGTGTTGTTTAATTTTTCAGTTCATCCGTGCGAAGAACGGGTATATATACCAGCTAGTTTATAATATATACTATAAAAATTTAAGATCCCCCCAAATAAAAAAATAAACAAACAATTTCAATATCTTACCAACAAAGTGATTTTGCATCCGTTTTAGAGCCGGGACTATACTTATTTACACAATGTATTCTCCTGTTCTGATTTATGTTATAACAGTGGGTGGAATTCAGAAAATCTAAAAAATAATTGAAAAGGTAACAATCATTCAACATTATATCACTTTTTAATTTTACGTACAAAATGTGTATCATTATTTCTAAATTCTCTATCGACACTGTTTCGTAATGTATATTTAGTTTAAAAAAATATCCTGATTTCTCAAATATATATTTTTTAGCTTACTTTTATGTTCTGTCTTGTTCCTGTTGCATAGATTGTGGATAAGATCAATTATCCTGTTAGCGGGAGCTCTTCCTGACACCGAATTGCAGTTTGATACGACACCAGAAATGCATTGTTTCACAGACATTTCCGACCTGAAACAGTTGTTTAGTCATGAATCATATTTCTCAACACATTTTTTTTATTTGTCTATTGATCTAAAAACAGTGTTAGTAATCTAATTATTATTTATTTGACTTATAAAAGTATTGATTTCAAGGTCGTGTTTTACATTCATTATCTTTCTCTTAACCATGGCAACGCGGAAGCTTATTTGTGAACAATATTTTCTTTTAAGTTATTACAAAATATTCAGCGTCACACTCGAAATTGTAAGCGAAGCAATTTTTTCTTTCGACATGCAATATCATTCTTAATTGTGAAATGACCTTGAAACATGCTTTTAGAAACGGATTAAAGCAGTGCTTCTCAAACTTTCAATATTTTCTACCCAACTTTCAGTCATAATTTTCTACCCCCCCTCTATTTTTCCCTGAATTTCTATAATAATGTACTTTAAGGCTAAAACTACAATACGACTTTTAATTATTAACTATACATATTATCAAGATAAGTATTAAATTTTTTATATAATTTCACGTATAACACACCCATTGGTTCACTAGTAATTATCAAACAAGTTCTTAGATTGGTATTATCAAATTAATTATCAAATACATTGTACAGTACTTACATTGTAAGTGTATTATGACAGTGTAAATTGTATTTTAGTTTTTTTTTATGTCAGAATGTGTTTTGTTTTACTTTCTTTCAGTAATTTCATATTTTTTTTATTTCTGACTTTTCAATATACTCGTGGACCCCTCTTTTGGTTAACTCTCCCCCTATGGGGTCACGCCCCATAGATTGAGAAACGCTGGATTAAAGTGATAAGGAAGAAAATTATCAATTTGACAACTGAAATTTGTTCATTGGAATATTTTGCTAAATCTATTAGCAGAAAATGTCTCTGCTCCTTTATGGTCTACTCTTCTTTGTTCTTGTATTTTATGTACTTACCTAAGGAATTTAACTGTAAAATTGTGACGGATCTATTCACGTACCTTCTTCTAATCCTCTTGGGAAATCTTTGAGCTATCATTCGCGTTTATTTACAACCAACCCTTTTGAAGAAGAAACCGTGATATTTTCAAATTAAATCTACTATATACAGTCAAAGTTTTCTAGCTAGCAACGAGGAGAAGGAGAGAGAGGAAACCAAAAGGCATGGGAAATTACTACTGAACAGGTATCACTCATATTTATAGAATAATTCAAATATTTAATTGGAGAAAGAATTAAAGTGACGATTGGTCACTAATGTTAAATTACTGTTAAATCACAATTGGGATTGTAATCCACCAGGAAGTTGAAGTAATCAACCTTAGAGCTGACCGAGCTATCGGGCTTCGAGAAGAATCACAACAAGGAGCTTAAGCTCTTGGTAAGTATTTTCAATAGTTTAGTACATCCAATTAAGGAACGACGACGTAAATAGGACTGGGGAGGGGGGGGTCTGCGAAGTTAAACAAAGTCTGTATAAGTAGCAGAAGCAATCGCAGGGTTATTGAGGAAACATCCTTTCGTTCAATTTTTTTTGTAGCTTTGAATTGCAAATCAAATTTTATTTCTTTTCGAAGTTTAGATAGCAATCTATAAGAAAAATGTCTTTTCTGACTTTCAAATGCTTTATTTATTACAGAATTTGAACAACCATCCCCAAAAAGCTTTAAATTTCATTTCCGCTTTGAGGATTCAATTTTGGAGCCATAATCCATTCCCAGTAATAAAAATAGTTAGCTTAGTAATTTAAACGTTTCATTTTCAAAATAAAACTTATAGTAAAGAGATTAAAAATCACCATAAATAGTTATATACTTTCAAAATTGGTCACACTAATTTTTGATCCAACCTTTATTCTATATTTGTTACTGTTTGGTATAAAAGGTATTGCCGAATTCTACCAAAATAATCAGAGGGGTAGTAGTAGGCAGTATGGAGACGACCAATCAACATTGAACATGAGGACGCAAACCCCATTTAGTTGAATAATTTGTTAAATCAGTTATGAAGGCTGTGATGTCAAATGGAATGAAAAGGGGCAATAAGAGGTTAGGAAAAACATTTATTAGACGTAAGTCAGTGACGGGGCTTTACCGATACTTCTACTAATAGCCCTCTTGGAATGTCTTTGGGGCCAGAATGCAATTCTTTCCAACCAACCCAAGAAGAGAGCGGGGTTATGCAGATTAGGAATTGTATATATTGGAACGTTAGTATTCGCGAGTAGCGCTGAGTGAAGAGAGGTAACGCGCTAAGTAAAGCTAAGTGAAGTGAGGTGAAGTTCTAGGAGAAGAGCCTAAGTGTTCTATGAGTCGATCTAATAGTGCCCGTGAAGTTGATTAATAAGTGGATCCGAGACCAGAAGAGTATCCCCTTAGCCGGATCAAGTTGGATGGAATAAGATACTGACGATATAGAGACTGTAGCGGTTCGCCGAGGAAATAGCGGTAAGAAAGTCTGATTAAGCTTTATGACTAGAGCGAGTTCTAATAAGTTAGGAAATAATCTGTAAATATAGATTCAGTGGTTTATTGCTCTAATTGTCAGAATTACGGTTTACGTCGCATCACTCCTGTGATCATAAGCCTCCTAGACTAGTGTTATTTTATTGAATATAAATTAAGATTATAATAAACTAATTTTATTATGGCAGAGTTTAGTGTCAATCCTCCATTCCCTCAAACATAGGTCGCGTGGATGGTGATGAGATGATAGCGGGGTATCACAAGTCTTGTTTACAATACGAACGTCAGAAATGAAAGGACAAATTGTTGTCACAAAAATTGCTCGAAGTTACGGCCGCGTAGGTCATAGTGCACCCGACCCTGACGGATGATGGAATAATTCCATCGAACTTAGCTTGTGTATGAGATACCGGTGGCTTCAGTGAAGGATCTTACTGCACTACTCGTCGTTACTTCAGGTGACATCACCAGCACATCGGAGTAGTTTGAACAGCTTCGAACTATTCTTGTAACAATCTCTTGTCGTTGCATTTCTGGTGTCGAGCTGTGATGCATTGTTTTTATTGTAAAAATGCTTTACGTTTAATAAATGTATTTATTACCTCTTATTACCCATTTTCATTCCATCCGACATCACACCCTTCCTAACTGATTTAGCGACTTACTCCATTTAAACGTGGTCTGAAAACCCCATGCTCTATATTGATTTGTCGTCCAATACTGCTTGTTATCAACTCTCTGAATTTTTCGCACGAATTTCGCAACATCCTATATGTAGGGTGACCAACCGTCCTTTTTTAAGGAGGACAGTCCTCCTTTTATAGGTTCTGTCCTTCCACGAAAAGTGTTCTCCTTTTCAATACTTTGAAACTGATCTGTTAATCTCTGTATTCAGAGAGGAACCAAACATGTTTACAAAATGCCGATAAATGGTCTAAAACAAATATCTCGGGAAATAACAATTTTCAATGGTATTTTTTTACTTGGCCTCAAGTAAAGTGGGCAGATATAGAAAATTACGTTGAGTTTTTATCGAAAGAAATATCTGATATTAAAATTGATGACAATTGACTGTTTGAAGTACACTGTTGGCCACCGTAAATGCAACATCCTGAAGAAAGATGCAAATGACATGAAATTTACAACATGCATTAGCAGAGGTAATATATGCAAATGATTAAAATAACAGTGCAGACACACATCACGCGCGCCTGTGGCGCCACCTCAAAGTGCTATTTAAAGCTTGGAGATTTCGACGGTTTCAAGTTCGGCAATTGTGTTTTTCTTGTGGTTTTTTCTAAAAACGATCAGTTATGTCTCGTAGAATACAGCGATCAAGTATCCGAGTTCGACAGAGGAAAGATAGTGGCCTACCGAGATTGTGGATTATCTTTCAGGGAAATCGGTAGTCGTGTTGGACGAAACCAAACAACTGCAATGCAGATATGTGACCGTTGGATGCAGGAGCTTACAATTGACCGATGTGGTCGATCACATCCACCTCAGTGCACCACCTCACGTTAGAACAGGCAAATTGTGCGTATGGCAGTGACGGATCGCTCAGTCACATCATGAGCCATAGCACAGCACATTGAGTCTGTAACGCACCATTCAGTGTCTTCACGTACCATTCGACGCCGTTTACAGCAGAGTAGTATGTCCGCAAGACGTCCATTGCTTGGTCTACCCTTGACGCAGAACCACAGACGTCTCCACCGCCAATGGTGCGATGAAAGAAGGATATGGGTGGCAGAAGGGAATGAAGTTGTCTTTACTGACGAGTCACGCATCTCTCTGCAACACCACGATGGTCGGATTCTAGTCTGGAGACACCGTGGAGAGAGGAGGCTGAACAGCTGCGTTATGTACCACCACACTGGTCGTGCTACGGGTATTATGGTGTGGGGTGGTATTGGATATCCCTATCGCACTCCTCTAGTACGCATTGCCGGTACTTTAAACAGCCAGCGCTACATCACCGAGGTGTTGTAGCCAGTTGTCCTTCCTTACCTTTAGGGCTTGGCCACAGCCACCATATTTCAACAGGATAATGCGTAACCACACGTGGCACGCATTGTCCAAAGGTTCCTCGTCAATCACTAGATTTCTTGCTTCCCTGGACGGCTCGCTCTCCGGATCTTTCACCGAAAGAAAACATGTGGTCCATGGTTGCTCAACGATTGACCCAGATTACACCTCCAGCTGCCACACCAGATCAACTGTTGCAACGTGTGGAAGCTGCTTGGTCTGCTGTACCCCAAGAACACATCCAAAGTCTCTTTGAATTAATGCCGAGGCGTGTGGCAGCGGTGATCTCCAACAATGGCGGCTACTCTGGCTACTGATTCTGGCAGGAACCACACTTCAAAGAAGTCTATAAATTTAATCATTTGATACGTGGTCAACATGTTATCTACAAAATAAATTTTGTTGTGCTTTCTCTTGCCTTTCTTGGTGTTGCTTTTACTTTGGCCAGCAGTGTAGAAAGGAGACTGAATGTATATTTAAATTCTAATAAATTAGAACAATTGGGAAATTAACATGCTGAGAAATTGGTAAAATATGCGTGAAATTACTTAAACCATTTCAAAAATGAACACGTTACATATGAAAGTGCAATTATTCTTTTTGAATTTACCTTCTGCTACCCTGGAACTAATGTAGCAGTTGAAAGAGTTTTTTTTCCCGTTAGTAATGATTTTTGTAAAGCGACTAGTGAGAAATCAAAAATGGATGTTAATATTTTAGCTACAGCGCTTACCGTAAAATTCAGTAAGAAGGATATTTTTGCCCGAACTTTCGGATATGTTAGAAAATGATATGTTGACAAAAAAAACCATTCAATGGAAAAATAGTCTTTTAAGATAATAATTAAAAAGAATGTAAGCGTAATTAACGTTTTTTTGTTTGAATTAATAAAACGTTTCATACATTAAGTTGTATTTTTTTCTTAAATTTTTCGTCCTCCTTTTCATTGTTAAAAAATGGTCACCGTACCGTATGTAAATTACTAAATATAGATTATTACAAATTAGAATACGAAGTTAGAACATGAAAGCATGGGGAGTCATGTGCATTCATTGACTTACCTGCAGGTAGTATTTATTTGTAGTTCTGTTTCATCATATCTAGCTGAAAAATTGGCTCCTAAGGAAGCTATCTCTCGATAACACCTGTTGTATTCATTGAACACACATTCTATAGTGGAATTTTTGAAATCCTTTTTAGCTCTCACGCCTGAAAAGAAAAGATTTAGAATTAATTTGTTTCGTATGAATATTATAAACCAACACTATAGACCAGGGGTGCTCAACCCACGGCAAGGTGAAGTTGTAACAGTGACATGCAAAGATTTATTGTAAAATTGAGAAAAAATCGAAAATATTACAAAGAAAAATAATTTTACAATTTTATTGAAATGCAGTTACCTCAGACAAAAATAAATAAATAAAACCCTCAAAAATTTACTTTGAGTACACTTAATTGAATTACAATAGAAAATTATCATGCAGAAAAACATTCCGTTGTGTACAGTGGTTTTCCAAAGGGCACTAGACTCACTAGATTTAGGTATTTGAGGGAGTGTGTTTCAAAATATCTGGAAGAAAACAACAAACTCCTCTACTAGTGCTTGCTACATAAGAATGAAGATTGGACCTATGGAATTTAACTTTTCTTATCGATGTTAAGGGGCATCTAAATAACTTAAATTTAAGATTATATAAATTGATTTTTACCCTATCTTTCTGTGTGAATAAACTTTTGCTTTTTTGTCTCGATTTTAGAAAAAATTGGTTAAGTCATTTCTTATTAATGCATGAACTATTTACGAAAGACAATAATGCTCCAAGCTATGATAGACTTAAAAATTTAACATCCATTTTGCAATATTAATTTCGTACAAAATTTTATGATTTTCAAGACAATAATATATATATATATATATATATATATATATATATACACTGCTGGACAATTGCTAAGGACGGATCACAAATTGCTATGTAGCATAACATTAAGCTAGACATGAGGCCTAGTAGGATAAAATAAGTTGCCACACTGTTCAGACATTAGAATAAAGAATATTTATTGTTCTGGAAAGTACAAAAGCTGTGAAACATCTGAAAAAAAAAAAATATTCATTTGATCTGCGTACGGAGAAATGGAACAATGCATCTAAAAGTCAGCAAGCACCTTAAAGAAAGGTATCAATACGGGATATGTCCACCGTGGATTGTGATGCAACATTCCACACGTCGTACCATACCTTGCACAACATTATCCAGCAGCTGTTGAGGCAATTTATCCCATTCCTCTGTGAGTGCACGGATGAGGGTGTTCTTGTTTGTCGGAGGATAGTTTCGACCAGCAACTTGCCTCCCCAAAGCATCCCACACATTTTCAATAGGGTTTAGATCTGGAGAACGCGCTGGCCATACGAGACGTTGAATACCCTCGCTGTCTAGACAATCCTGAACAGCGAGTGTTCGATGACATGTTGCGTTGTCGTCCATAAAAACAAATTTATCACCGACAGCACCACGGAAAAGACGAACATGAGGAAGTAGAACTTCATCAATGTATCGTTGGCCCGTCATAGTCCCATTCGCAACCACATGTAGGCGCGTGCGGCCATTGATCATGATGCCGGCCCACACCATGATACTGCATGTCGGATATCGGTCCTTTTCCTGGATATTTTCTGGACGATAAGCAGTACCACTCTCGCGCCAGATCAGTTGGCGTCTACAATCCGATGACAGACTGAACCTACTCTCATCTGAGAATAGTACGCATGCCCAGTCCCGTTCAGTCCAATTGTGATGCTCACGACACCATTGCAAACAGGCAGTATGGTGCTGTCTTGTCAATGGGACACACACAACAGGTATGCGTGCGTATAGTCCTCCTCCCCTCAAACGTCTGGCAACAGTTTTCCGGGAGATCTGCTTTCCTGAGGCAGCAAGAAACTGATTTGCCACCTGCTGAGCTGTGGTGCGCCTGTTCCTTTTTGCTGATAGGACGATATATCTGTCTTCTGCAGGCGTCGTACTTCTAACACGACCTCCCCCGTGCCGTCTACTACACATTCCAGTAGTTTTAAATGACTTCCATAGCCGTGAAACAACGCTGTGAGTGATGTCGAACTCCCTGGCAACTTCTGTTATTTTTCGCCCTTCTTGGATCTTTCAATAATTCGGCCACGCATAAAATCATCTATGTGATGTCAGGAAGACATGCCAAAAATTTTAAGTTCGTCTATTAAATCTTTCCTGTAAAACTTTGACTTGAAACAACAACTGTCCACACGCGTTAAAACCCTTAAAGCTCTTATGAACGCTATCACGTGATGAACAGACGTGGAAAAAAAAAAAAAATTTGCATACTCATACTTCTTACTAATATCCCGCACTTATTCTAATTTTCCCCATTTTGCTTCCTTTCATTTTGTGGTTGCTATGGATGATAGTGTTATCCGTCCTTAGCAATTGTCCAGCAGTGTATATATATATATATATATACATCTTTCACAAATCCCTTTTTAATTTCTCTGCAAAACGTTAACTGTAACCCGCCAGACATCTAAAACGGAATTATTGATCTATAGCACCATAAACACCAACATGCAAATGTGAGGAACTTATTTTTACTTTAAGTGATCCGAATTACACAGAATTTTGGAAAATTTTTCTGCAACAAACGATTTTTCAAAATTTACAGGATTTGGCTGTAAAATATTGTTAAAACGTCTGGATCAACATATATTTGTGAGTAAATGTTCTCGATAATGAACATAATAAAATGAAAATATCGCTCAAATTGATTATAAATATGCATCAATATGCTCAAGTATGCATCTAAACCAATCTAATTTTGTAAGCATCTTCAGAAACTGATCCCATTGTACATGATTTGGTACAAAAAACAGGGCTGCGGTAGCCCAGTGGTCAAGGTATCTGATCATGACAGGCATGTTATGAGTTCGACCATGGTTCAAAATTACGTGGTCTGTCGCCAAAAGCCCTCGTGTAGCTGAACAGTGCGACGTCAATATTCACTCACTTGGTACAAAAAATTACGAAGTCGAAAGTAACTTTAAGCAGTAATGGCTGCGCTTAGTAATTATTTAGAATTATAAAAGTTTCAAGTTACTTATTTTTTTATTTTATTCCTAATCTATCTGATTAAACTTGTAAAAAGTTTTTTAACCTCTTCAGGACAGGAGCGAATTTCTATGAGACGCTCACTATAGGGACCGGGTGAATGCGTAAGGACTTGTACTTCAGGACGGGGCGTTTTCGTCGCTAAGCCTAATTTAAGAAAAAAAAAGCATAAATAATAAAATTTCAGTCCTAACGTCGTAATTTTTGGCACCCCTTTAGATTATTACATAAGTTGTCTGCGACATTAGAACTAGAATGTAATAACGTTTTTCCTTTAATTTATATGAAATTATATAAAAAAATATCACTTAAATTGGGAAATAAATTTTGTCAACGCTATTCAATTTTTTCCAAAATTTTCATTGACGAAACATATTAATAAACTTTTAAATTAAAAAAAAATTATGACAGTGATTATTTACAAAAAGAAATAGCAAAATTAAAATGAAGACATTGTGGAAAATCTCGAAGCATGGAGAAACGCTAAGTCCTGCTTTAATATCATTTGCAAGCATAAAATGTTTGTTACGGTTTTTTATTTACACACGTTTTTTATTTATACACTTTGACTTTTTTTCACCCTTTTTGTTTATACTAAGAGGTTAGGAAAATGCTTTCAAAACAATCGAATAATAATCTGAAGTCAAGGTTTTTGAAATAAGAAAAAAGTAAATACATCCGAAAGCAACAAAAACCCTAACAGAACTGACACTAAAACTCTAAAATATTCCACACTGTTAAGAAAAAGAAAATAAAAAAAAAGCATTGGGAGAGTTATTAGAAACTCGAAGGTTTTATATTAAGTGGAAATTTTACGAGCTATTTGTTTACATTTCGTTAATCCCCTCCCCTGCCACAGTTGATGAGCAAAACACCAAATCCAGGTAGAATATAAACAGACTGAAGGTCAGGTTATTCTATGTTCAATTTCAATATAAAGGACATAGGGTGCCATCTAGTGGTCATTAAAAAATGTCCCAGCTGAGAAGTCATATATGCATCGCCCAGCCTACCAGAGCGTCTTTCTAAAATGCATATTTACACCGCCCGGCCATGAGGTGCGTCCATGATGAACGCATATTTGCACTGCCCGTCGCGAAGGGGTTAACAATAAGACCTAAATTTGTAATAATTTTGTCTTATTTATTATATTATTTTTAAATTTTCACTACTTCACTTGTATAAAAAATGTTCTATATTTACGTAAAAATTCCAAAATAAGCATGTAAATAACATTTTTTCACCGTTTCCAAATGTTGTGTTGTTGGAAAAATTTAAAGTGACTCGCGTAATTTTTTTTTATCGGATAGGGGTCACCCCTGCCATAAACATTCAAATAAAGTACATGGTGAAAGAAGTATAATGTAAGAATCAGAGGAAAAATACTCTTGAAGTATGTAATTTATTCGTATTACTTAAAAGTTTTGTTTTTTGTTGTCAATAGGTATTTCAAAATACTTCGTGTAAAGATTATTTAACAATGTGAATACAAAAGACATATACAGCACAAATAACATTTCGTAATTGATTATACAAGTTAAAACAGAAATATAATTCTCTGATCCGCTGAAGCGCCCTCTATCATTTAAATTACAACACCCCCACCTATGAACGAACAGTTCATAACTCCAAATTAATATTATTTTATGGAATTATGCTAATATTAGATGTTAATATTTCCAAAGTTCACCTATAAAAATTATTACAACAGACCATATTCATACATTAACAATGCATCATAATATTTATTACCTTATATTAAATATCAAGGGAGAAATACTTAAATAGCAAATGTTGCTGTTGTTGACGTGTGTTTTTTATCCTGGGAACATATGAAATACAAGTGAAGAACAGAAAGCATACAATACAACAGAAGAATATACACATTTATTACAGATGATGATCCCAGCATATAACAAGAAGGGTGCGCTGCTTTCCTTTCGAGACGGGAATCCATTACAGGTGAAAGACCGACTTCTTTCCCGAAGAAGATACAACCATGTCTTACTCGGGATTCGAACCCACTCGGTTACAAGCCGAGGGTCATAGCCATCATACTGGCTTGACGACTGAAGATCAAATAAATTTCAATTATGATTAATTAAAAGGTCAAGCAGCAAATGATAAATTTCTGAAAACCTTAAATTGAATAAAACAATTTTAAATAAGTGCTACAAAATACAAATAATAATAAATTCGAATGAAAGGCACTTAAAGTTCCAAATAAAGAGCTTACATTTTGTGTATCAATATTATTTAGTTAGGTATTTCTAAGTTATGTGAAAAAGTTGCAAGAATGTTTTATAACGGAATTTTCCGTTTTTACTCCACAAACTCTAATTCTTTTATTACGAACAGCAAAAACTTTAATCGCTTTACCCAACTTCCACAGTTTTCTAAGTAATCGATCATACTGAATCAAAACAATGTCACTGATTTTGAATTCAGTCTCTTTCGTTGGATTCACAAAATGTATCGATATATATATATATATATCAAATTTAAAATACAGTTCAAGCAAGTGAGGAGTATTCCGAAAGTATTATTAAATTGTAACAGAGAATATCTAAATTTATTAAAGAAATATAGTATTTTGGCCCCAAAACGGGAAAATTCAAGCTGGCTCGTATCTACGAAAGTCAGGAAGGTGATTATATATTACTATAAAAATAGAAACGACTGTAGGAGAGAGAAATATGTTAAAAGAGTAAAAGAAAAGCTACTTTAACGACTAAGTTAATAACAAAAATTTAAAATTCTCATAAAGGATGAATCTGTTGTTGTTTCTCTTATGCCACCTGCTCTCGACTGCGTCAAATCTAGGCCCACGAAATTCATCATAGCAAGGGGCTAGATGTATGTTTGTCGTTGGCCGTATCCTTGAGCACCACACAGATGACAGTACGATTTTTAGCTCATTTTCACCCCAATTTTGAGGGAGAGCACACTGGGAAGGTTCAGGAGCCTCCCACTCCTCTTCCCCTTTCCACCAACCTCATGAGAGAGGACTTGAGGATCGACGGTTATTTAGAGTAACCCCAATGCCGCAAACGCCTAATGCATTTACAAACGTCCACGGGATTCGAACCAAGGCCATAGGGGTCAGCACCGCTAACCACAATACCGGATGGGCGTAAAGAAGAATCCATTTCTTAGCTGAAGATCTAATTGATTACAAAGAACAATTCCTTGATAAACAGAAAAATGTAAGGGAATTAAAGAAAAGGTTGAGTCTCTCATAAAATCGGAAGAAATTGGAAAAGGAAGTTTCAACAAGTGAAGAACATTCCTGAAGCATTATTAAATGATTATCGAGAATATCTAAATATGTTAAAGGAATCTGAGATAATAAATACAAGCACGTGTTTCCTACTGATCATTTCATAAACTCATGAGACTTCATGGTCTCTTGGTAAATGCATCACGTGGTTTCAGCCAATCAGTTCATGTGGTTCACGGTCGCCAACTTTTGATAATAAAACTTTATCAAACACAAACTTTCTGTTATAAAGAGTACATATTTTTTAACAATAATAACGCACATTGGTAAAAAAAAATGTATCTGGTTTGAAAGTAGACGTGTGTAATATGAGATTTTTTTAACCTCAATATACTTTGGGAAGAAGCTTAATACTGGAACATTTTTACCCAATTATCAAATTTGTCATTGTCGAACGCGTGTTTGCATTTATCATGTAACTGTCATGAAATTATCCCGATGATTCAATATGGATCACGTGGATATTGTGCGAGTATTTTAAACAATAAACAATTTTCACTCCTTTAACTATCATTGTAAAATTAGTTTACACAGGAAATATCTCGGGTAGATCTAAATTTAGTTTTATTTGAACAAGTGGTTTTTGCTTTCTGCATATTAATATTTTAAACTCACGTTAGGAAACACTGAAGAACTCGAATGCAGACATATTATATTATGCAGACTACGTAAAGGAAGTTTACATGTTCCAAGCGTATCGTTTATTGCCAAGATTGGCACTAGTACTTTTTGGTAAATTTTTGTTACTGGTAACCTATTTGGTAATTGGTAAAATTTTTGCTCAAATACTGGAAAAAAATATTCCAATTGCGGATCCTATTTGAGTACTATTTAAGGCTATCTTCGGCAAATGTATTAAAGCCTGAACTAACTTCGGAGCATATTTTCAGACAAAAAAAATGTCTCAATTTTCATGAAAATTTGCAATATTGTAATTCATTTATTTGTGTGTTTATAATATAGTGTATATAAAATTTCTAAATATTGCATAGATATATTAATTTTTCCTTTTAACCGTCAAATTGATAGCTCATTTAGCATTACGGTATAGGAGGAAAAAAAAACGCGGAACACATTTCATACCAGAAAAAAATCGATTTGGATAAAAATGTGTTATGATAAAATAAGCGATTTTCTGCAGGATAGAGAATAGAGAAGCTAGAATATAATTGTAATGTTGCAGTCCTATGTATGAAAAAAATATTCCGAATCCGGGTTCTATTTTTTTTTAACATTGACCGAAGACAGCCTTAATATTAACGCGAAGGCAACATTATTGCGACAGAGCTTAATTGAAAAATACAGGGAAAGGTAGTGCCATCTATCGTTGAATTTGATAACTACGTGTTGTTATGGCTGGATGAATCAGATGCGATGATGCTGGAAAAAGGTTAGAATTTTTTTTTTTCTGTATATAGAAGGAACTGTGTAATATACTGTTAAACCAAGTGCTGAAAAATTTGCTTAAAATGAAAAAAAAAGCTGTCGTGATCTTAAGACGAAAAAAGAATGCACAAATGTATTTAAGACCCAGCCCGCACATTAGTGCTGGAATACTCCACGTTTCGGCAAAGTGCGGCTCTGGCACAAATATCCACGGAAGGCGCAATAATATTTTCATTTAAAAAAAAAACTTGGAAAGAAAAAAATTACATCTTATTTTGAAAAATTAAAATTCTTTTATAAATCGAGAACATGTATAATTTTTTTGTTTAAGTTAAAAGATAGATAGGTAATTATAATTTTATATTGTTGTAAAAATACGTAACAAACATTGAGTTTAATTTTATTGGTTTTCGTAAACGTAAACACAAATAATGTACAAGCTACCGGCTGAAATTATTCGTATGTTTTCGGCGTACTCCGGTGTAATACAAAGGTACCACAAGCATGCGCGTGCATACTTTTCTAAAGTAGTGGGGACACAAATTGGCATCACAGACCAGCAGTTGCAATGTGAACAATTTTGTCTTATCTACCGTATATGTCATTGCCCTGTCTTATTAAAAAATAGTATTTTTCAATCTAGTTGCACATCTTACAGGTTTTTTTATACGGTTTTATTACACCTGCTATATATGTTTGTGGTTCCGGTACAAAATTTGTAATCGATATTTCGATGACTTCTATTTGTCCAAATGTTAGAAGCTTTCTTGCATTTTTGGTCATATTAAAAGTTTTATTGCTCTGATGATGGAAAAAATTATTTTTTCCTTTTACTCCAATTAGATATATATTGATGAAATTGTATTTTTAAAAAAATTATTTTTATTTTCATCAATTTAATAATGGTAATAATTTTGTACTAATGGCTTTAGAAAAAATATATTTGGAATATTTTTATAGGCACTCCTATTAACATGGCTACCAAAAAAAGCAAATTAAAACGGAAGATGAAAACCACGAATTTAAAGTTGAGTGGACCAAGAATTTTGCGTTTATTCAAAACTTGAATGGACTTCCGACATATCTTATTTGTAAGGAGAAATTAACGCATAACAAGGAGTCAAATTTAGAGAGACACTTTACAAGAAAGCCCGCGTCATTTAACACTCGGTATCCTACCGGTGATGCAAGGAAGAAAGCAGTTGAGGAACTTCAGAAGAGTCAAGAGTCGTCAACTTCTGTGTTTAATAACTGGATGCAATCTTCCGGCAATATTAATATGGCAAGTTTTATTTTTAGCCAAGAGATTGCTAAGAGAGGGAAACCATACACAGATGGTGAATACATAAAAAATTCTTTTATAAATGCATCCGAAGAGCTATTTCAGGATTCTAAGAACAAAGCAGATATTCTGAAAAGGATTAAAGAGTTACCATTGTCTGCCAAAACCATTAAAGATAGAACAATTAAAATGTGTTTGAATACAACCACCCAGCATATCGAGTATCTGAAATTGGTTTAGGCTTTGTCAATAGCAGTTGACGACTCTTGTGACATAAATCATACAGCGCAAGTTTCACTTTTTGTAAGATTTATGTCTCATTCAGGCCTTAAAGAAGAACTTTTAGGATTATTGCCACTCAAAGGTCAGACGCATGGAGAAGGTATCGCAAATGCTGTAATTGAGTGTATGGATAAACATCATATTCCCCTCGATAAAATCGTGTCGATCTCAATAGATGGGGCCAAAAGTATGACCGGTGTAAGAAAAGTGTTTGCTGTTATTTTGAAAGAAAAAATAAATCACACGAGATACTTGTTTACCATTGTATCATTCACCAAGAAGCGCTTTGTGCGCAAACATTTCCGGATGAAATTTGTCAAATTATGGAATTAGTGATTACCATTATCAACTCCATTTTAGCTAAAGCTCTTAATCATCGCCAATTCAAATAATTTTTATTTGAAATGGAGAGTGAGTACGCTGATCTTCTGCTTTATAACAAGGTACGTTTGTTATAAACGTTTTAAAACGTTTCTCGCGTTCCTTTTCCGGAAATTAAAGCATTTCTTCTTGAGAAGGGCGTTCACTATCCAGAACTAACAGACGACCAGTGGATCCAAAACTTTTAATTCATGATAAGCGTTACGTCTCATCTAAATCAGCTTAATCTAAACTACAAGGGAAAGGTAACTTAAATTTTTCGATATTAGAAGAAGTAATAACATTCGAAAACAAATTATTCATTTTTGCTCAGGATTTTGAAAGGGAAACATTGTTTCACTTTCCGAGTCTGCTGAAGCATCACCAAGAAAATAATTCCTCTATTAATAAACACCATAAACAATAATTTTAAATATGAGGGAAGCATTTTTCAGCATGTTTCAGGAATTTAAAAACAGCAGAGCAACTTTAGTATTTGTCAAAAATCAACTTAATGCTACGATAACTGAGTTGAAATTTTCTCCTTTTGAAATTGACATTGGTAGCTTTGAAATACAATTGCTGGATTTAGCAAACAAGGAGATAAGGCGCTCTAAATTCGAACGTTTTTGTGTAGAACTGGAAATATTAGAAAAGAAAAATGTGATCTTAGTTCACAACACAAGTGGTCTGCTTTGATAGATCTGGAGAAGGAAGACATGATCATTTTCAACACTTGAAATAGTAATTCCTGACTTTTACGATCAAGTGAAAAAGCTCGCGCGCGCGCGCGTTTGCTGTTCTTTCTCTTTATGGTTCTACATATATATGCGAACAATCTTTTTCAAGCACGAACATTATCAAGAATAAACTGAGAAGCGGTCTTATTGATGAGAACTTGGAATTATGCCTAAAATTATAAACAACAACATACAAACCTGACTTATTCAAACTTTCCAAGGAGATGCAAGCACATTGTTCGCATTAATAAATATTTATTAAGTATGAAATTTAGTTTTACTTAGTGTACTATTTATTTAGTGTAAGAAAAGTTTACTAAACAAGCAGATTTGGCTCCCAATTTTTTTTTTTAAATTGTTGTAATGATCACATTTGGCTCTTTGGCTAGTAAGTTTGCCGACTACCGTAAAATTGTGAGTTTTGCCAAAAATTAACAAATTCTTTTTATGATAGCATTTTATAGGCCATCTTATTAACTTTTTAAAAATACCAAGTTTACTATTTTCCATTCTCTACAACAAAAACTACAAGTGTTTTAGTAAAGGCAGTTGTCACTACTTTAAGCAAAAGATCATACTTTAAATGCGTTTTGCTCGAAATGTTTTTGTTTGAAAATGCTCAAACGGGGACAGTGATTGCTCAAAAAGTTTCGAAAATAATTAACTGACATTTTTTGTGTATGCTCCGTATAATAGTAAACGTGTTTTAACCTTCAGATTTATCAATCACTGTTTTATTACAAAACTTACAGTCCCTTATGGGAATATAATCACTGTTTTTTTAAGCAATTTCACATAAGAACTAAGATAGAGTGATGTAGTTTTTTGTAAAAATTAAATTATCTCTTATCTTGAAGGTAATTTCAAAAATGCATAGCAAAACAACGGATCAAAATTGAGAGAGAGAAAAAATTTGTTCATAAACTTTTTATAGAGATTGGCCCCCATTTATGAATTTTTTTTGTAAATTTTTACCAATTTTTATCCATTTTAGTAATAATAATTTCGTTTTCTTTTCTTAATTTTATCATATTTTTCTTAAAATTTACTAAAAAAAATCTAAAAACCACAAAAAAATCCCTATGTATCCAATTTTATTTTTTAAATTTGTCGCAAGTTGTCGGATACCTTAAAGGGTTTAAAAAAAGGGATACATTTTTTTTACTAACGTACTGTTACAGTTGGTATATGGGTCAACCCCCTCGCCCATAGACCAACAAATTTCTAATTTTTACCATAGGGACTGCTCCTCGGTGTTTTCATCTATGTGTTTTTTAGAATGTATTCCCTCTCCTTTTCCATAAGAGAGGTATGCGCCGTGGGTAGCCTGGTGGTTAGGGCATCGAACTCCAGACCGGAAGACCTGGGTTCGATGCCCGATGCCACCAAATACCATTCGAGTACACAAGTCTTGTAGGCTGAATCACGATTGAAGAGGATTGGAGAATATTTCCCTCCCCTCCAGTCCTATGCCAAAATTGTGGAGGTGGAGATAGGTGGTATCGCCATCTATCGTCCCTTCGGGGAATTTCACCGAGCTAATTTGTATGATGCTCAAGGCCTAGGCCAACGACGGGCGTACTTCTAGCCCCTTGCCACGATGAATTTCGTGGGCCTCATTCTGACTACGTCAGACAGGTAGCATTAGCCACAACAACAGCAGCTATGCGTACGCAAGTGTCTTATGAAAACTCTCACATCCTCCTACACTTAACACACATTATTTTATAACTATACTAAGTTTGATAAACAGTTTGGTGTTTGAAAACAAAGTACATAAATTTCAAACTAAAATAAAACTATTAATTTTTTTTTATAAAAAATCAGAATATATTAATTTTAGTTTTATGAAACTAACATTAAAAAATTGCTTAAATTCGTTTTGAAAATGTTAATTGTTCGTATCACAAGCTATTATTTAAAATAAAATCCACATTAAGGTTCATAAACAAACGAAAACCTAAAAATACTTGGTAACAAAACTAATGTAGCTTGATATATGATTTGTGCGATAAAAAAAAATGTATAAGCAAGAGACATATCATAAGCTTTGCCTACTAACCAAATTCATTTAAAAAAATCGCCGAATTAGTGAAATATAAATTAAAATTCATTCGTACCTGCTACAATTCCAAAAAGAACGACCAGAGCCACCGACTGAACCTTCATCTTGTTCAGAATCCAAACTGATTTTGGTTTGTTTTGTAAATTTGACTATTTCTGAGGATAAGATAGACTAATCTCTACTTTTCCTATTCGTCTAGCTCTTATCACCTAGAAAACAATGTCCATCGTGACAGATTCCGCATTTTTCTGTCGTCACTCAGAATTACGATTTCCCTGAGTAAATACAGGTGGGAATGTAAAGCTCATGGGACACATCTTTAGGACTTATCCTTTAAAATACTTCGAGAAAATTGCGTGACTAATAAATGTACCATTTGAAAAGATCTAGATATATACTTATAAAGTAAAATACGCTGAAACGCTGAAGATAAAACATCGGTTAACATGGTAGCAACAGTCCGTACAAATACAAGAGTTCCGAAAAATTACTATATATTTTGATGCAGTTTTTTCTCTCAACGCGAAACAGATATCGCTTAAGGTATCCGACTATTTGTGACAACTTTTTTTTTAAAAAAAGGGAGATATGGATTTTTTTTTGTGGTTTTTAGATTTATTTAGTATACACACACACATTTTTTTTAAAAAAATACTAAAATTAAGAAGACAAAAATAAATTATTACTACTAAAATGGGAAAAAATGGGTAAAAATTGACAAAAAAATACATAAACGATTCCCACTCTGTACCAATAGTAAATGAACAAATTCTCAATTTTTCAATTTTGATGTATTACTTTGCTATTCCTTTTTATAATGACCTTCAGGATAAGAGAAATATTTTAATTTTTTACAAAAACTACAGCACTTTATCTAAGTTATTATATGAAGCTTAAAAAACAGTGATTATATACACATAAAGAACTATACATTTCGTAATAAAACACAGAAAAATAAATCTGAAGCTTAAAACAATTTTACTGTTATACATATATAGAACATACACGTAAAATTTCATCAAATTATTTTAAACATTTTTTGAGCAATCGCTGTGTCCCCGTTTGAGCTTTTCGAAAAAAAAACACATTTCGAGTAAAACGCATTTTAAAGGTTGACATCTTATGTAAAGTTATGGCATTTGCTTTTACTAAAACATTTGTAGGTATTGTTCTAGTGAATGGAAAATAAAAACATTTGCATTTTTATGAAGCTAATAAGATGGCCTATAAAATAAAATTATGCAAAAAATTTGTCAGTTTTTTGAAAATTTCATGATTTTAGGGTATTTGGATACTTTAACACGAAACGTTTTCCCTTCTGGAGAAAGAAGATATTGAAACTGAGCTAACACTTAATGAAATGTTTAAGTAAATTTCTGTATTATTATATTGTCTTGCTGTGTTATCGAAATAATTCTTTGTGGTGGATGATGATAAAGTGTGTATAGCCCCAATTACGGTAAATAAAGACATTTGGGAGTTTGTTTAAAGCATAAAAACATCATTGATGCAGATTGTGAGGACGAAAATGAAATGAATAATGCAGCACCTGTTCCCAAGTCATCAGGGCTGCGGTAGCCCAGTGGTCGGGTCATGTCAGGCATGTCATGAGTTCAAGCCCGGTACCACTAAAGATCCACCGTGTAGGGCAGCGATGCACGTTAAATCTGTCGAGAGCTGAAATATCCTCCCATTGGTGTGGTGTGGTAGTTAGGAGAGAGGTGGTGCCAGCTGCGGTGTCGTCCACGTCACTTGACCATGGTTCAAAGCCATGATCCGATACAGTGAGAAGCAATCCGATAACATCCGATACCGAGTTACATGTAAAAGTTAAATGATTTATTTTTAAAGTTCTTACAAGAATATTTTGGATTTGTATATAGAAATACATTCTGTATAATCGAGTGTATAACGTGCACTTTTTACACAAAAAGAAGATTGAAATTTACGGGAGCGAGTCAAATACCG
This sequence comes from Trichonephila clavipes, assembly GCA_019973935.1. Classification (NCBI taxonomy): domain Eukaryota; kingdom Metazoa; phylum Arthropoda; class Arachnida; order Araneae; family Nephilidae; genus Trichonephila; species Trichonephila clavipes. The sequence goes on from BMAU01017470.1 coordinate 2,158,464, forward strand.
GATATAAAAATGAGAGCTTTAAAAATAAAAAAAAAATGAGCATATAAAAATTGAACTATTACGTATGTATTCGGCCAACTTTTGTAAATTCTTTTTTTTTTTACCTTCAAATATCAAGAAGTTCCTCTGCCTTTTTAAATTCGATTTGAATGGTTTATTTATAAACACATTAAAAACCTTAACTAATAGCAATCTTCCACCTGTAATTACTGGTATATATCTGTGTTGCGCTCTGAAGAAATATCTTCGTATTATCAAACACCTGGGCGTTTTCAACAAACATATTTTTTTCCACAATTTGACACCGTTTTTGTCCATATGACCCTCACGAGTCCATGAATGAAAACACTTTTCGGGAAACTGGCCATCGCTATCGGTTTTTTTTAAGTACCCATGGGTTTTAATCTTCTCTACATAGGAGATCACTATGATTAAACGAGATATTTCATTGCCTTTTCTTTTTATGTGAATCGTTTTTTGTCAAAAGATAAGAGCATTGCACATATACATTTCAAATTTCGTCGTAGAAAAAGGTGCCATCATACGGAAAATACAATAAAAATTTCAATTAAAAAGTATTGGTGAGTGTTATACGCTGGATTACACGGTATATATTGTACATCAGGCTTATATTTTTTTTATCAAATGAAGTAACACTAGTCGCCTGAAGGCAGCTCGAAAATGAAGATGTTTTATTTAGATTAAAACAGAAAAGTATTCCAGATCATTATATTCCCATGGAAAAAAGATGTTCTGTTTGTCAAGCAATAAGTTTTGTATTTTGAGAAAAATTGAAAAGCTGTGGAAAATGAGGTGTACAAAATTAAACAAAAATGTAAAACAAATAACCAAACAAATTACCAATTGGCAATGTTTTCCAGATTCCTAGGGGAGTCTATTTCATTTTGAATTTGTTAAAAATTGAAATATACTCATTGATATCCAAAATCTATAAAATAAGAATTCAATACATCAGTATGACCGATCAGTAAGACATACATGTTATGCTGTTACTGGGATGAATTCGTATACTCTTTTGACAGAATAATCTGTTTATTTTTTAAACAAGAATAAATAAAATGAAGAATTACAATTGATGAATTAAGTGAAACATTTAAACGTCGTTGCCTAATTGGCTTTCATTATTTTTTAAGATTTATTAAAGCTCTTCCGTTAAGCGTCTGCCACTCTTGCGTTCTCAACCTCTTCTCTCGCTGCCTCTTTCATCCGAGTCATTGCCCTCTGCTTCCCTTCGCAGCCACCTGGAAGGGGGATACTAAGGGGGGCTTGCAGGAGCACGTAGTGCCGTCCACTTCACATACATGTGTAAATCGCATTGCAGTGCACTCTTAAATTACATATGCTAGCAGCACAAATCTACTAGTATTATAAAACGAAGGCGTTTTTTAATTACTGTTCTACCGTTGTTCTTTAGCATGCATCGTCAAAGAATATAAGGTATTTGATGGTGTTTCTGAGTTCATTGTGGAAAAATTTGTATATCTTATAGAATGTTCTCATTAATCTCCCGAGAAATCCGAGTTCGTATTCGAAAAATTCAAGTATAAGGATGTGAATATGTCAAGGGTGCTGGAGAAACACATTATATAACAACGGAAGGGATTAACTCTAGCTCAGTGGTCTTCAAATCGTATCGACTCATGGAACCCTTAGAAATATTAGGTGCTTTCGGGGAACACTACCCAATTCTTAAAAAAAAACTATTCTAAACATACATTTGAAGAAAGATCAACATGTTATATGTATTTTACATAAACTTACTGTATTTCTTACTAAAGAGTATTAACTTAAAACCAACGTAATTTAATCATTAATAGTTTTACATTGATCGGGATTCGAGAATTTTATGTGAATCAGTCGCAAAGAACAAGACAGGAGCGATGGAAATTTATTGCCGAAAAAACAATCCTTGAGACATGGAATACACAGTGAAATTCACAGAATAAATCTCAGAAGGTCTTCACACCTTTAGTAACACTCAGATACAATTACCATTGTCTAAAACACACGTACTCACGAGCTCCGCTCGTCCTAATCAACAGCCGAGCAAACCACTAATCGACTCTTCACGGTCAAGGCCAGACAATAAATACTAACTCAGTTTCAGCGAGCATCTCTCTATTTATAGGAGTGGAGGAAGGAAGGTTCATTCTAGGTACCTTCCGTTCCGAACGAATGTGAGTACTTAACCGATCATGCCAAAACGATCGTCTTCGCGTGATGTTGGTACCAGTTCATGTAGATATCACACCGCCACGTACTCTCCTGCCAGTGTTTCGGCGAATAGGCGAACGAACGATACCATATTCGTGGCGAGCATGTAAACAGTTGCGTCACTTGGTGGGTTGCGTCATTCGTGCGTGACGGCTTGAGAATTGCGTTATTTGTGTGATGGTATAATTGCATCATTTGTCTAAGACGACTTTGAGAAGTAACGGCTTATTTGCGTCAATGTTTGACGGTTTTGGGTTGCTTTTGCGGTAGATAGATGGCACCATGACTGCGGCGTGCGAAGGGTGCGGTTCATATCAGGGCCAGGATCACCAATGAAGGAAGGAAGGTTCATTCTGGGTACCTTCCGTTCCAAACGAATGCTAGTACTTTACCGATCACGCCAAGACGATCGTCTTCGTGTGATGTTGGTACTAGTTCATATAGATATCACACCACCACAGGAGTCTCGGATCCTTCGAGAAAGATCCACTTGCGTCATAGGTCTTAAAATTAGTTTCATTTCTCCACTAAATTCCAGAAGAATCCATAGGGTCATGAACTCACTAAAAATAGTCGTCAAAGTCACCAAAATCGTCAAATTGGTCACCAACTTGGTCGCCAAAAATGATGCTCACTTGGTTCTATCGCCAAGATTTCGCCAAATTCCCATTGAGGGACGGCGTTGCTTGTGTGAATATTACGTTTAACATAAAATAAATATAACATAGAGTAATATAAATGCATTACACATCCAAAATACAAACTATTTACACGATTTTTACACAAAATTCGTAACACTAGCATTAATTCGTGCTCCAGGTGTCAGTTTTCATTACTTTACATATATTTGTGTTCATATATGCCTGCATTTTTTACGCAATCATCAAAATCTAGCCTTCTTGAAGTTGTTTGCTGTCTCATTTCATATTCTGCATTTAATTTGATTCTATATTTATTTCCTGTTGCTACATACGTTGAGAAAGATTTTTCACTTAAATATGTTGCTACGAATGGTATTAAAATGTTTAAAAATGTGAGAATATTCTGTGTGTTTAACCTTAAATTGAAACTAAAAAGTTAGGAGCTTGTTTTAAAAATGCATTTTAAAATCAAATCGATTGATATGTTACGTTACATATACAGTCGAACCTCTATATTGCGAATTTTTCTATGCAGCGAACTTTTTCCTGTATTGATTGATTGTTGATTTTTTTTGGCGCAAGAGCCAAGTTTGGCTATACTGCGCCACACATTCGTTAGTATATTTGTATATGAATACTTTTTCCTGTAACCTTAAACATTTCACGATTTTCTTCGTAGAAAAACCTCTCTATAGCGAAGTGCATTTTCTATGTAACGAACTTTTTCTTTTGTGATTCAACTTTTGTACTACCTTTTTTTAAAAGTATTTTTGAAAAAATGTCAAGTTATTCTCTCTTTAACACATTTTAAAGTGGTCATAAATCTTGAATTGGTTTTATTAGATCCTAACTCACCGAGAACAATAGAGTTCTGGGCGTTTCATCCACAAGAAGTGCAACATTTAACCCACATTGCCCATTTCACTAGAAGCATCTTCTATATCCTCTTTCACCTTAAATAGACTTGTCCTGTGGCCCCGTGTTCTAATTATAAAATAATGTACGTTTGATATTACTTGCATGCTTTAAATTATAAAATGTTCTTAAAATTCATTAATTTTGGTATAAAATAATTTTCTTAATATTGAAAATAAAGTGAATTACATTCGACATTCTTTTTTCTTGTTTTCCTTACAGTTTTTCATTCTTTTTGAAGGGTAAGATATATGAAATAAACATATATTAATTTTAAAAAAGGTGCGAATAATTACTTTTTTAATGTGAAGTGTTAATAAATTTTAAATTTATTTTATGTGGTTTATATAGTATATTAAAGAGTGAACCTCTATATAACGAATTTTCCATATAACGAACTTTTTCGGGATTTAGCGACTTCGTTATATAGAGGTCCGGCTGTATATATAGGGAGAGAGTGAACTCATAGTAGGAATTGGAAAAGGAGTTAATTTCACTAAACCTCATTTTTTTTATATCTCTATTCAACAAAATAAAATGCCATTACGATTCCAAATCTGTAGGTCTCTAATTGTTCAAAACCCCCTTTTTCTTTTAAACTATAACTTTCCTGTAGCCCTCCGAAAATACCATTGCAATTCAATTTCCGCAAAACACTTCCTTAGCGAATATCTAATCGACAAAGTAAGCATGTTTAGCAAATCACGTGCTTGCAAGTCTAATAATTCAAAAAAGGGAATTTTAATATATATAAAGCCCCGTAACTCTCCTCGGTGGTTAATTTTTGAAAAACCCGTTCTCAATGGATCTCTGTTCAGCACACACAAGAAACATGGTTATCAAATTTGAAATACACTCATGGACAAAAAAAAATAGTGCACTGAGAAGGAGTTATCAAAATGAATTGAAATTTTACATACGTAATGACTACTTTGATAAAAGTAAATGATTAGAAAAAGAATGAAAAAGGATCATTTATTTCAGAGAAAAAGGCAAAAGAACGGAAGATTTAATTCCCTGTTGAACCCCCTCTAGCGCGAATGCCCCATGCGATACGATCGATCATTGAGCCATACAAGTTCTATAAGTCTTGAGACATTTTGTTCCATATTTGCTGTAACCTTTTTTTTTTGTTTGTGCTAACTCGTGGGACGCCCAACTCGCCTTCCCAAATGATCCCAGATATGCTTGATTGGAGACAAATCTGGGGAACGGGCATGAAAAGGAAGGGTAGTAACAGTGCGGAGACTGTCTTGTGACACCTTTGCTGTGTGAGGCGGAGCATTGTCTTGTTGAAAATGGCTCCTAGGAGCCGTTGCATGTGTGGCAACACATGTGGTTGCAGGATGTCATGGACATACCGCTGGGCTGTCATGGTGCCTCGGATCAACACAAGGGGTGACCATGTATTGTAAGCAATGGCACCCTATACCATCACACCAGCTGTGGGAGCGGTGTAGCGCTGTAAAGCAAAGGCAGGATTGAGGCGTTCACCACGGGGTCTCCACACACGAACACGATTGTCATCACTGCTGAGATTGAATATGGATTCGTTGCAAAAAACGACCTGGTTCCATTCCACTGCAGTCAATTCTCCTCGTGTGTGGCACCACTCCAAACGGAGGTGTCGATGGGTGGGCGTCAAGGGCAGCACACGTAATGGGCACCACGATCCCACTTGTCCTTCAGCCAGGTGCCTTTGTATGGTTCGAGAAGACTCAGGGGTCCCTAATGAAGGTTTTACTTGTGCCTGAAAGGTGGCTGATGAAGCAGTTTGCTGTACGCGTGCATTTCTTACGATGTGGTGGACTTCTAAACAACTGGTCTGTTGAGGGCTGCTTGAGCCCCTGGTCTTTGTGTAAATGACATCTCTTGGATCCACTGGTCAAACATCTCCTCACAACACAATCAAAGAGACCTAATTGACGAGCTATTCGCCTAACTGACCCTCCAGCTTCCATGATGTGGATAATTCTCCCCCTCTCAAACTGCGACAGCTGCTCATATTGTCTTCGAAAACGGCGTAATGGCATGTCTACCTCAGCTCTTCTTTTGTAAGCGATACAGCACACCCAAACAAGCTTTGGTTACCTGTTTTATACTCCATAGAGAACGACGTTAAACGCCCTCTACCGGCTATATGTAATGCGCAATCACGCTGCATTTCTAATCATTTGCATATTTCCGCAGCATTCACCTTCCTGCTAAGTTTCGTTACGATCCCGCATTTATTTTTTGGAGCGTTAATTTTTTTGTCCATGAGTGTATGTTGGTTTACTAGCTCAAAAGGGAAAATTTTTTTTTATCAATATCCTCTTTCAGATGTAGATTTCCACAAAACACATTTTTTACGAATCTCTACTTAATAAAGAAATATGTTTGCAAAATTTCGAGTCTGTAGGTGTAATTGTTAAAAAAAGGAATGAAACCCCTATTGGGAGTCGATTTTTACAACAGTGTTTTTTTTTTTAGAGTTTTTCTACTTAACAAATGAAATTTACCTGCCAAACTCTCATGATAAGGACAAACACGTGTTCTTCATTGAATTCAAAACAGACATTAAACTAATTTTACTTATTGTTCTGTTTGCAAAATTTAGATAAAATTTTATAATTAGATAAACATGTTTCACAGTGTTATGAAAGAAATGTCTTCAAAAAGATTTTTGAAAATTAAAAAAAAATTATTTTATGCATATACTTTTTTACAAAAAAATTATTTTATGCATATACTTTTTTACAAATGTATTCTGTATACATATGTACCTTTACAGGCCCAGTGGCAGAGTGGTAGCATTTCGCACATCCACACCGCAGGTTCAGGTTCTATCCTCAAGGTCAACTCAGCCTTTCATCTCTCCTGCAGTGGGCCGATAAATGAGTATCAAGATTACTTGGGGGACTTACGCCCTGGGGGTCTCGCTTCAGAATGACCACCTAACCGGAATATCTTCTCATGCACCTCAGCGCCCAATGGTCACGTATACTGGAAGGGACACAGTAGACTTGGTCTTCATGGGTTGTTGCGCCACTGAGTTTTAGTTTATCTACCTTTTACGAGAAAGGTTTTGCAAAGAGCAAAATTTGGCAACAACGAAGCACGTGAACTGATTAGCTGGAAACACAAGATGGCTTTTATCATGTCACTATGATGTCACGCGAGTCTCTGAGCTAGAATCGCGTGGTTATCATTTGCATGGGACTATGACGTCAAATAAATTTAGCTCATTGAGAACTTCTCCAAATTCGAAAAGTCAAAAAGAAAGTACTATCGTTATTAAAATGTGACTTAATAAACGCAGTTCTATACGCAAGTACAAACATTTTAAGCATATTTTTTTATGTTCTATACACTGGAATGCCCTAACCCCCCAAATTTTTCTTCCGTTATCGTAAACAGTTTCGAAACATTCAAATCCAAAACGTCGATATCGGAAGAATTCCTTTTACATGTGCTACATACAAGTTTATTATCTTTAATTATCGATCTACTTATCAAGGGAGGTTTAACAATAAAAAGGCAGTATTATGAACCTTCTATTTTTTATTCTTAAACTGGCAACTATAATTTTAAAAGTCAAGGCTTTGAAATATAACATATATTAAAGCTAAAAAATTAGTTGCGGAGAATTTTGTAAAAAATTTTAACAAGAAAAAAATTAATAAAAACTTTTTTTAAATATTATGTAAGACCATTGTTTGCTTTAAAAAATCTCTTCTTCTCTCTTGTATGTGTTTTTTTTTGTTATTCAGAATTCTTTCTTAAATAATGAAAGAATTCAAAAGATATTTGAAACTTGGGCTATTTCTAATATCCTCTCTCAACCTTCATTATGGAAATTTTATGTTTTAGAAATTTATTAAATACTTAAATCAAGCTTAGTATATTCGTTATAATAGAATTTCAATCTCTTAAAGCTGTTGACAATGAGATACATTTTAGCGGGCAGCAATTAACATATTATACAATGATTATTAGGGAGGTTGGACCTTCCTTTGATAACTGAACAATTTTAGATTAAATTACAATTATCTTTTACTAGAATACTTACAATTTTTTCCAGATTTTTATGAAAAACTTTAAATTTTTACAACAGTTTAACCACTGGATCAGGCAGTAACATATCATGAGTGAGGATATATATATCTTTATATGAAGGAAATAGCATTAAATTAGTTTAAAATATAATTAATTAAAACGTTTTAAATTTTCACTACATTTCGAGAGAGAGAGATGTAAGGGATGGCGACGCCAAACCAATCAAATGCCCAGTGGTAGAATTCCGCGCGATGACGTTAAACGCAATGGTCCTGAGCGCGAGATCATTTTTTCACTTCCACAATAATCACATACGCCTCTCCAGTGTGGGGTTATGCAGCTGAAACACACATTCAAAAACTCAAAAGAATCCAAAACATGACACTACGACAGATCTTATGTGCCAGTTGGTACTGCACTCAGAAAAGCCATTAACTCCAAAACCCTTACGCAGTTTATTCAAAAACTAGCGAAAGAATTCTTCATGAAAATCGACAATTCCGACAACATCTCGATCGCAAAAATCGAGAAGTACACCCCATCAAGATCCATACACAGACCAAGATCCATTCTACTAAATTAACACCTTAATATCTCCACCGCACCCACTGCATATTTATCTTTTTTATGTAATAACACCACTTTTCAAAATTTCCTAATCAGAACATTCCAATCAGCTCACAAACAAAAATTCACCACTCCAAAACATCAGATACTTATCGACCAATAGGAGAGTTCCACTGGACGTACGGATTCTGGCAGCCTCCGCTCCCGCACACGGTGACGGTACTCCTTCCGGGGTCGAAGTCATACAATTAACACAACAGCCAATCACAGAGCTCCCTCTCGCAATCACGGAAGAGAAGCACTCGAGCGCAAGACTTCACATCACACAACTCGTCACGAATAGCTGCTACCCCATTGGACAGGCAGTCAACCAGCCCAAGGCTCCCATTGGCCGAGAAAATTGCAAGCAAATTCTTAAACTATAATCCAGTAATTGCTTTTACTAGCTTTGAAAAAAGCTGCTCTTCTATCTATTTATTATAAAGTATTTAAATCCCCTTAAAGGAAATTTCTCATTCATCATTAATCTTAAATTTTTAATTCTCTTAATGTCTTTATTAAATTGGGCAAGTAATTAAGTTATTCTCTCTCTCTCTCAAGTTTCTAAATCACCAGACAGGAGATTAAAGCCCTGGCGGGTTAAGTGCTCTATTACCCAAACCCAGTTACACACCGAACACGAATGAAGTAAGGTCGACGTCTTTTTAGCGGCTTTGATTTTGTAAACAAAGCACACCCCTTCTTTAGGCTTAGCGATGTTTGGTGTCCCCATCTCACAGGTGAACCCTGCTCTTTATTCGAACTGTCTTTTATTTCTCTTTTTGTAAATAATTAAAAACTGTAAATAGTCTGATCCTTAATTTTCCTTATCTTAATAAATTAATTGTTCGTAAAACTCTTGCCTACTATGTTTTCTTTCGTCCCAAATTTCACCATTACCCCTAGACACCGTCCCATATATATATATATATATATATATATATATTTCCCTGCCTTGCATCCTTTATTTTTATCATATATACAATACATATGTGTTTGAGTGTGAATGAGAAAGAGAGTACACATAAATATATACATACATATGCATGCATACATACAAATATACATGAAAGAGATGTTTTAGAAAAACATAAATTCTATAAATTAGGAATTATATTTTGAAAATTTACAGAAAACGCAAGATATCTATTTAAAGACAATAAATATAAAAGCAAAATTGCTCTGCATTCTACTGCTGTCACAGGCTTAGGATTGTGATGTAAGCTTAAGCGTACTTGGTTGAATCCAACCTTCATCTGCAGCAGCCTAATATTCAGCATACATAATACTACAAGAAAAAAAAATGAATGGACCAAGTCCAAAAATATCGAATAATGGATAAGTCTGAAATTTAGACTTTGCTCGTGTATTCGAACCAAATACAAATACATAAAGGCAACGAATCAGAAAAAGGATATTAATCATAAATGGAAAAATTAACACAACCAATTAAATAAATGGTAGTAAACATAATTGTTTACTTCTATGACAATACTATTTTGCGGGAGAATAATTGGATGTAACCAAACCGATAGAAATTTCTAGAAATTTTACATGTATTAGTTTTACAGTATTTTTGAAATCTTAAAGACGTTTGCATCTTAACACTGAAAAATTGTGATTTAAATAGAAAAGTAATAATCATTGGTGCCATTGATTGAGTTCGAATAATAGCCAAAGATGGAGATAGTACTTAAATTTATGTTACAAGAAAATAAATATTTACAGTTAAAGTTTACACTAAAAGGTAATAATGCGGTTAAATGAAAATTACACCCTTGAAGGTGCTGCGGATTGATGCGAACAAGACCTTGCGTCCGTCCGTTGCGTTTCAGTTTTACAGAAATGTCCCCGTACCGGTTCCAAAAAAGTTTCCGTTGGGGTAGGAAAGCGGGAAAATCTCCCGCACTCAGTTACAGTTAAGTGAGGAGTGGAAAGTCTGGCGCACTCAGTTACAGTTAAGTGAGAAGTGTAGGAAACATACTCCCACCCTATATCCGAACTAGTTCGGATATATGGGAAGTTTGTGAAGTTTTTGAACAGGTCGTTTAAACACTGAGTCTTGGGTTTTCACAGTTGCAACACGAACCAGTCCGTCGTTGCCTGGATGCACTTGAAGAACTCGAGCCATTGGCCATGTACCAGGAGGACCCTCCTCTTTGATCAATACGATGTCATCTTCCTTCAAGTTTGGTTGTGCATCCTGCCATTTCTTGCGAGGTTGTAAGGAGGAGATAAATTCGGAACTCCACTTCTTCCAAAAGCCCCGTTTGATGTTCTGTAGCAACTCCCAACGATCTCTGTGGTTGGAGGTTGAAGGTAGCTCCTCTGGAACTGAAAGAAGAACATCACCTGTAAGAAAATGTGAAGGTGTGAGTGTAGATATGCATTCTATGTCAGAGTCATTAACGTAGGAGAGAGGCCTGGAATTTAGTAATCCTTCGATTTGCGTGAGCAAGGTTGTTAACTCTTCAAAAGTTAATATGGTTTCTCCCAATACTCTCTTCAGATGAAATTTGACGGATCGAATTCCTGATTCCCAAATACCTCCAAAATGTGGTGATGAGGGTGGAATAAAGTGCCAATCTATTGAAGATTTGGATAAGTAGTAAGAGATGGCTTCATTAGTTGGTAAAGAAAGCCATAACTTCCGTATTTCGTCAAGTTTTCGACGAGCTCCAACAAAATTGGTTCCATTGTCACTATAAATGTGGCGGGGAGCACCACGACGAGCACTAAAACGACGAAGTGCAGCTATGAAGGAATCAGTTGTTAAGTCTCCGACTGCTTCAATATGAACAGCTTTAGTTGCTAAGCATACAAATAAAGCAATGTAACCCTTTGTAGATTTAGTCCCTCGACCTTTGTTGCATTTAATCAGTACAGGACCAGCATAATCAATACCGCAACTGAAGAAAGGTCTCTCCAGCGTGGCACGGTGTTTTGGTAAATTGCCCATCAGTTATGGTGTTGTGGTGGATGTTTTGAATTTGTTACACTTTAAGCATTTTCTAATACATTTGTTAATTAATTTTCTACTTCCTACGATCCAATGGGACTGTCGAAGAACGTGAGCTAACAAAGTCGGCCCAGCATGTAAATGAGCAATGTGTTGTTCCTTGATAAGGAGTTCACTAATACTGTGCTGAGAAGGAAGTATGATAGGATGCTTGGAATTGAATGGAAGCTGGGAATTTTGCAATCTCCCTCCCACCCGTACTAAACCATGTTCATCTATGAATGGATGGAGGGAACGTAATGGACTTTTGGGTGGCAGAGAAATCTGTTTTTTAATGCTTCGTATTTCTTCCTGAAAGTAAAAACCTTGAACCCAACGAATGATGGTTTCTTCAGCGGTTTTGGTTTCCGAAAAGGTAAGTGAAGTAGTATTAATATGGGATGAACTGATCGATGATCCTTGAGATGCTATCCTTTTACAGTTTTTAATAAATCTTTGGCAATAAGCAAAAATGCGAATTACTTTGGTGAGTGAAGAGTAATGTTCAAATAAACCATGAATTACATCATTTGATGTGTGAGTAAACAGATTGAAGATGGAGACTGATTTTTGTTCCGCTTTTACCTCATCCGAAGCCTCATCGCAACTGGATTCAGCCTTGGGCCAACTAGAAGTTTCTAGCCTTAGCCAGGGTGGTCCTTGCCACCATAACTTGCAATCAGGTAAGCATTTAGGATCAATACCTCGGGATGCAATATCTGCGGGATTTTCCTTAGAAGGCACATGTCTCCAATGCTTTGTAGGTAGAACTTCTATAATTTCAGATGTTCTATTTGCTACGAAAGTTTTCCATTGGTGAGGATGACCAGACAGCCAGGAGAGAACTATTTTAGAATCCGTCCAAGAGAATACATCAAAGGTATAATATTCTAATGTCCGTAAGACCGATTTAAATAACTTGGATAGTAAATGTGCACCGCACAACTCCAATCGAGGAATGGAAACTTGTTTGACAGGGGCTACTTTAGTTTTTGATACAAGTAGTTGAACCTTTATTTTGCCGTTGTGTTTCTGCCGACAGTAGATTGCAGCAGCATAAGCTAATGAAGAAGCATCTGCAAAACCATGCAATTCTACTATGTTGTCTGCTGTAAGGATGACCCATCTGGGAACAGTGAGGTAGTTGATGGCATTAAAGGCCTTTTGAAACCTAAGCCAATCCTCTGTTAATTGTTGTGGAATGGGAGAATCCCAATCTGTTTTTGTAAGCCAAAGTTTTTGATAAAAAATCTTCATGAATACTGTACAAGGTGAAAGAAGTCCTAAAGGATCGAAAATTTTGGAAGATTCAGATAAAATACGTCTCTTTGTGAGTGGTGGTGTAAGTTCAAGCGATGGTTGGAAACCAAAAGTGTCATTGGATGAATTCCAAAATAAGCCTAATACTTTAGAACTTTCATTAGAATCTTTGGAAAATTCAACTCGTGCATCATGAGAACTATGTTCTGAAAATTGAGCGAGAAATTCGGTGGAATTAGAATTCCATTTTCTTAAATGAAATCCGCGAGTACTCAAAACATGAGCAATGTCCTTGCAAATGGAGATTGCGTTATTTGGCGTATCTGCTCCTGATAGTAAATCATCCATATAAATATCTTCCTGTAAAACTCGGGAGAGGTTGGGATTATCTTTTTCATCGAGAGCGATTTGCTTAATACACCTAGTGGCCAAAAGGAAGCTGAGGCTAAACCGTAGGTGACAGTTTTTAGCTTGTATGTGCGAATGTTTTCACTAGAGTTATTTCTCCACAGAATTTGTTGGTATTTCTGATCTTCATCAGCTACTAAAATTTGACGGTACATTTTTTCAATGTCCGCTGTAAATACAATTCTAGGAATTCTAAAATTAAGCAATATTTCAAAAATATCCCTTTGTAATTTGGGACCTACTCCTAGCAGAGAATTTAATGACGTACCATTTGTAGTTTTGCAAGATGCGTCAAAAACTACTCTTAACTTTGTTGTAAGGCTGGATGGCTTGATAACGGCGTGATGCGGTAAAAAATTCTGATCTTTGGAAGTATGGGATCTGGAATTTACTAAGCTCATGTGACCTAGCGATTCGTATTCGTTCATGAATTCTTTGTATTGTTTTTCAAAATCTGGGTTATTTTTAAATTTCCGCTCCATTGCTAATAAGCGAGAAATTGCTGCGGGTTTTGAGTCTCCCAATTCTGAATTTGATTTATAAAATGGAAGTTTTACAACAAAGCGTCCATCGGAATTACATGCATAAGTATTTTGAAAATGTGTTTCCACAAATTGCTCTTCAGAAGTTAATAATTTATCTTTTACGTTAGGAATTTCTTCTAATTCCCAAAATTGCTTTAATTGATTGTCAATATTTGTACCATTAATGTGAAGATTTAGCATTGAATTTGAGTTTAAAGACTCAGTTAATTTGCCTGAAATTAGGAAACCAAAAATGGAATTTTGAGCGATTAAATTACTTTGAGAGCAAGTAATTTGCCCAGGAAGCAAAATAGAAAAAAAAAGTAGTCAGATCCGAGAATCATATCGATATTGTTTGAGATAAAAAATTTCGGATCCGCTAAGCAGGCATTTTTAAATGAGAGAAATGTGTTTCGTTTATTTTTTCCGTTGGTAACGGAGCAGTTAGTTTTTCCAAAACATATGCTTTAACTGGTAGTTTGACCTTGGGGTCATGTAACGATACTAAATCTATTTCAACACACCCTCTAGTCATCGCGATTTTAGAATCTTGCAATCCTTTAATTTGAAATCTAGCGTTTTTTTTCTTTTCAGGCCTAGCAGTTTTAAACATTTTTCCGAAATGAATGTTGATTCACTTCCGCTGTCCGCCATAACTCGAACTTGACAGTTCTCCCCCAAAATATTTTTAATGTTAACGCTTAAAGTTGGTAATAAAGAAAAACATGTTTGTATAGAGTTCACGGAAGCTGCAACTTCTTTGCTTTGATTAGTATCATTTCCTGTCTGGTTTTGACCTTCAGCACGATGAGATTTATTTGCTGACATTGCGAAATTTTTAAAATTATTAACATGTAATAGCGAATGATGCTTTTTCTTACAATAGTGGCAAGTAAAAGTTGAATTACAATGTGACTCAGTGTGCCTATCAGATAAACAGTTCATACATAATTTTTGTTTATTAACAAGTTGTATACGCTCTTTAACAGACATTTCTTTAAATTTAGAACATTTGAAAACAAGATGATTCATTTTACAACAAGAACATTTTAAACTATTGTTAAATTTCGATTTATTAATATAAGGTTGTTTTTCATGAGTAACGCTAACATTATAAAGTTCTAAGCATGTACATCTGTTATTTAAAAATTCTATAAATGCTTCAAATGTGGGAAAATCAATATTATTTGAGAATTGCGCCCATTCTTGGCGCGTTTTAGGATCAACCTTTTGTAACAAAATGTAAATCAACCATACATCTCTAGACTCTGCTTTAGTATCAATAGATTTAAGACCTCTAATTACTTCGTCGGAAGTGTCTGCTATGTTGCGTAAGTTGTGAGAGTTAGTATCGTTAAAAGAAGGTTGTTCCATGAAGGTTTTAATGAGTGAAAAAATGATTTGCTTCTTTTTATCATAACGAGCTAATAATTTTTCCCAAGCCTCGTTATAAGCCGTTTCAGTAATGGGAATGTGCTTAATTATATTTGCTGGTTCTGACAGCAATAAACCTCTGAGATATTGAAACTTTTGTATATTCGATAAACACATATTATCATGCACTAATGATACATATAAATCCTTAAATGAAGGCCAATTTTTATAATCACCAGAAAAACGCTCAATATTAATTTTTGGCAACTTAAAATTGCTAGATTTCATATTTGAGACATTTTCAAAGACATCAGAATTATCATTATATACATATGTTCTCACAGATAAATTTTCTAAGATATTTTGTAGCTTGGCTTTGGTTTCGTAATATTTTGTTTCGAATTCTTCCATTTCAGAGGATTCGATAGGTAAAGCAGCATCCGCTTTATCAAATTCCGTATAAGTTAATTCAAGTTTCTCTAACTTGTTGCGTATATCATTTTTGTCAAAAGTTTGATCATTTTTATCAATGAAATTTATAGTTCTTGTAAGTGCAGCCTTCGCTCTGCCGCGAAGCACTGTAGCCGTTTCGGCATCCATTAATTGATAAAACGAAATATGGATGGAATGAATCAGTAAGAGAAACCAAAGTCAAACGTTGAATGAAAATATAAAATAGTACTTATCTCTTGTTTCTCTGAATCGTTGACGAATCTCGTCGGTGCCTCCAATATGGTGCCTTTGATTAAGTTCGAATAATAGCCAGAGATGGAGATAGTACTTAAATTTATATTACAAGAAAATAAATATTTACAGTTAAAGTTTACACTAAAAGGTAATAATGCGGTTAAATGAAAATTACACCCTTGAAGGTGCTGCGGATTGATGCGAACAAGACCTTGCGTCTGTCCGTTGCGTTTCAGTTTTACAGAAAAGTCCCCGTACCGGTTCCAAAAAGTTTCCGTTGGGGTAGGAAAGCGGGAAAATCTCCCGCACTCAGTTACAGTTAAGTGAGGAGTGGAAAGTCTGGCGCACTCAGTTACAGTTAAGTGAGAAGTGTAGGAAACAATCATGATTATTATATATTTATGAGTTGCAATTGAAATCATGTTTCTTTCAGAAGATTATGTTTGAAGTGAAAAAATTTCGAAGCAAATCTCTTTTAGTACTAAGAGTATCAAGGTATTTAATGTATCAACAAGTACATCGCACAGAATGGGTATTACTTAATGAGAAATTACCACAAGACATACTCAATTCTTTTTTATTGAAACGCTCGACTCGAAAGCTGAATAATACTACCAGATTAGATTATTTAAATTAATTTAAGAGAAATTGGAATTTAAGTTTAAGTCTTTATGTATAGTAGTAAATTTTTTTGTGAAGAAAATTAAAAGTTAAAATTAGTTAAAAATGTGTTTTCATTGAACCACACGCGAAAGAAGTAACGTCATTTAATTAAAAAATTGTCTAATGAAGCATACTGATTAAAAAGGGGGGTTTAACTCAGTTGAAAAGAGAAAAGCAGCAAGCTATGTAACGGCTCTATCCGTGTCCTTCAACGAGCTATTTTCTTTTTTATATATGGTATCCTCTTGGGAAATCTTTGGCCCTTTAACATTATTTTATTAGAAACGCACCCTCTGAAGAAGAGAACGAAATTATGCAAGTTAGGTCTGCTATATTGAATTAAATTAAATAAATTTATAAATTAATGTGGATATTTGATAATTGTTATAATGAAAATTACGATTGGTCACTAGAGATTAGATAGTCAGGAAGATAGTGTATTCGTTAGGAATAAATTATCTAATTTTTAACATGACTAGTCTTTCTTCCCTTTCCCCCACATCTCTAGGCGTGGATCTGAGAACCTGACAAATATGACTTTGTTTTATGAAAGTGTTTTAAAGAACAAGTAATATATAAAACAACTTAAATCAATTCCAATTTAGGTCAGCAAAGAAAAATTTATTTTAGTTACTTTGTGACGACTTACGCGTCT
Organism: Trichonephila clavipes; assembly: GCA_019973935.1. NCBI lineage: Eukaryota > Metazoa > Arthropoda > Arachnida > Araneae > Nephilidae > Trichonephila > Trichonephila clavipes. Next base: position 2,175,468 of record BMAU01017470.1, read on the forward strand.
TTTCTTTAACAAGTCCTTTGGGTTATTTGGGCCAGAATTAATGGCAACTCTTTTCCAACCAAATCCAAGAAACGAGAAGTGAAGAGATGTAAATAATATAGGATAAGTATAGGATCCTAGAGTAAGCGAGATGGCAATGATGGCAATGTAATGGTAGTGTGAAGGAATGTTCGACAATTAAAGTGCGTTAAGGTATTAGAGGATTATTGAAGTTAGTCGTTCAGGATTCAAGCTCTACGTGTCGTGTTTAAACGTATTGGTGATCAATTAGAAGTTAAATGTACAGCTGCATACCACTGTAGATAAAGACAAGTTTATTACAGAATAATATAAGGTAGGATTGATTACTTATTATTATTACTATATTTGAAGATGAGGCGGTCCAATTATTGATATAGGTCTGCATTATATTGTGTGTTGTGTATTGTGTCATCGTAGATTCTTTCATTCATTAGATTTATATATTTGTTCAAAGTTTAAGTTGAATATCTTAATAAAGTCATATTAAGATAATGTTTGATTATAGTTCTTACGTTAATCCTACACCTCTAGCTCACGCTGATACTTCGAGGGATGTATTTCCAAGGGGAGGTACATCACAACTTTTTCTTAAATAGTTACAATTAATATAAATATGTTTTTCGTATGTCAGGATCACAACATTAAGTGGCAAAATAGAAAGCAATATTCCTTACAATTTTCCTTTTTGTATAGAGTGTTGGACTATTATTTTTGTTTGTTTTACTATTTATTCATTAATTAAATTGAATTATTCCAATAAATAGCATACTAAAAAGAAATCACATTCTCAGAAATGGGACCATCCCAGAAGAGATTCGCACCCACGACATTCGTTTTAGGAGTCCAACGCGATATCCATTGCTCTAAAGGGACACAACGCAGAGATTTTCCTTTTTATATAGGGTATTGGACTATATTATTTTTTGTTCCTATTTATTCATTAATTAAACTTAATTAATTAACTAATATTTGAAAAAGCTGTATTAACATCAAGTATCATTCACTACAAGTTTAAAAATATATATTTTTAAGCTTGAGTGAATGAATAGAAAAAAGTATTTTATTAACGATTGAAAATTTGAATAAGATATATATACACTGCTGGACAATTGCTAAAGACGGATAACACTATCATCCATAGCAACCACAAAATGAAAGGAAGCAAAATGCGGAAAATTAGAATAAGTGCGGGATATTAGTAAGAAGAAGTATGAGCATGCAAATTTTTTTTTTTCCACGTCTGTTCATCATGTGATAGCGTTCATAAGACCTTTAAAGGTTTTAACACGTGTGGACAGTTGTTGTTTCAAGTCAAAGTTTTACAGGAAAGATTTAATAGACGAACTTAAAATTTTTGGCATGTCTTTCCGACATCACATAGATGATTTTATGCGTGGCCGAATTATTGGAAAAATCGAAGATGGGCGAAAAATAACACATGTTGCCAGGGAGTTCGACATCGCTTACAGCGTTGTTTCATGGCTGTGGAATTCATTTAAAACTACTGGAATGTGTAGTAGACAGCACGGAGGAGGTCGTGTTAGAAGTACGACGCCTGCAGAAGACAGATATATCGTCCTATCAGCAAATACACTGCTGGAAAATTGCTAAGGACGGATCACAAATTGCTATGTATCATAACATTAAGCGAGACATGAGACCTAGTAGGATAAAATATAGTTGCCACACTGTTCAGACATTAGAATAAAGAATATTTATTGTTCTGGAAAGTACAAAAGCTGTGAAACATTTGAACGAAAAAAAATGTTTATTTGATCTGCGTACGGAGAAATGGAACAATGCATCTAAAAGTCAGCAGGCACCTTAAAGAAAGGTATCAGTATGGTATATGTCCACCGTGGAGTGTGATGCAACATTCCACACGTCGTACCATACTTTGCACAACATTATCCAGCAGCTGTTGAGGCAATTTATCCCATTCCTCTGTGAGTGCATGGATGAGGGTGTTCTTGTTTGTCGGAGGATAGTTTCGACCAGCAACTTGCCTCCCCAAAGCATCCCACACATTTTCAATGGGGTTTAGATCTGAAGAACGCGCTGACCATACGATACGTTGAATACCCTCACTGTCTAGACAATCCTGAACAGCGAGTGTTCGATGACATGCTGCATTGTCGTCCATAAAAACAAATTTATCACCGACAGCACCACGGAAAAGACGAACATGAGGAAGTAGAACTTTATCAATGTATCGTTGGCCCGTCATAGTCCCATTCGCAACCACATGTAGGCGCGTGCGGCCATTGATCATGATGCCGGCCAACACCTTGATACTGCATGTCGTATATCGGTCCTTTTCCTGGATATTTTCTGGACAATAAGCAGTACCACTCTCACGCCAGATCAGTTGGCATCTACAATCCGATGACAGACTGAACCTACTCTCATCTGAGAATAGTACGCATGCCCAGTCCTGTTCAGTCCAATTGTGATGCTCACGACACCATTGCAAACGGGCAGTACGGTGCTGTCTGGTCAATGGGACACACACAACAGGTCTGCGTGCGTATAGTCCTCCTTCCCTCAAACGTCTGGCAACAGTTTTTCGGGAGATTTGCTTTCCTGAGGCAGCAAGAAAATGATTTGCCACCTGCTGAGCTGTGGTGCGCCTGTTCCTTTTTTTTGCTGATAGGACGATATATCTGTCTTCTGCAGACGTCGTACTTCTAACACGACCTCCCGTGCCGTCTACTCCACATTCCAATAGTTTTAAATGACTTCCACAGCCGTGAAACAACGCTGTGAGCGATGTCGAACTCCTGGCAACATCTGTTATTTTTCGCCCTTCTTCGATCTTTCGAATAAATCGGTCACGCATAAAATTATCTATGTTATGTCGGGAAGACATGCCAAAAATTTTAAGTTCGTCTATTAAATCTTTCCTGTAAAACTTTGACTGGAATCAACAACTGTCCACACGCGTCAAAACCTTTAAAGCTCTTATGAACGCTATCACGTGATGAACAGACTTGGAAAAAATTTGCATACTCATACTTCTTCTTACTAATATCCCGCACTTACTCTAATTTTCCACATTTTGCTTCCTTTCATTTTGTGGTTGCTATGGATGATAGTGTTACCCGTCCTTAGCAATTGTCCAGCAGTGTAGGAACAGGCGCACCACAGCTCAGCAGGTGGCAAATCAGTTTTTTGCTGCCTCAGGAAAGCAGATCTCCCGAAACACTGTTGCCAGACGTTTGAGGGGAGGAGGACTGTACGCACGCAGACCTGTTGTGTTTGTCCCATTGACCAGACAGCACCGTACTGCCCGTTTGCAATGGTGTCGTGAGCATCACAATTGTACTGAACAGGACTGGGCATGCGTACTATTCTCAGATGAGAGTAGGTTCAGTCTGTCATCGGATTGTAGATGCCAACTGATCTGGCGTGAGAGTGGTACAGCTTATTGTCCAGAAAATATCCAGGAAAAGGACCGATATCCGACATGCAGTATCATGGTGTGGGCCGGCATCATGATCAATGGCCTCACGTGCCTACATGTGGTTGCGAATGGGACTATGGCGGGCCAACGATACATTGATGAAGTTCTACTTCCTCATGTTCGTCTTTTCCGTGGTGCTGTCGGTGATAAATTTGTTTTTATGTGTGACAACGCAACATGTGATCGAACACTCGCTGTTCAGGATTGTCTAGACAGCGAGGGTATTCAACGTCTCGTATGGCCAGCGCGTTCTCCAGGTCTAAACCCCATTGAAAATGTGTGGAATGCTTTGGGGAGGCAAGTTGCTGGTCGAAACTATCCTCCGACAAACAAGAACACCCTCATCCGTGCACTCACAGAGGAATGGGATAAATTGCCTCAACAGCTGCTGGATAATGTTGTGCAAAGTATGGTACGACGTGTGGAATGTTGCATCACACTCCACGGTGGACATATCCCGTATTGATACCTTTCTTTAAGGTGCCTGCTGACTTTAGATGCATTGTTCCATTTCTCCGTACGCAGATCAAATGAACATTTTTTTTCTTTCAGATGTTTTACAGCTTTTGTACTTTCCGGAACAATAAATATTCTTTATTCTAATGTCTGAACAGTGTGGCAACTATATTTTATCCTACTAGGCCTCATGTCTCGCTGAATGTTATGCTACATAGCAATTTGTAATCCGTCCTTAGCAATTGTCCAGCAGTGTATATATATATATATATATATATATATATATATAATCCAATATAATTTTTTTTCAATATATAATCATATACATACACATATATATAAATTTATACATATATATACATATGCACAAATATATAAACAAAAATATAAAAATAAACATATAGTTATATACCTAAGATAACTAAAATTAGGGAAGAAGGCACATAGTATAAAGACAAACTCCTGGCCTTAGGAACCAGGATTGCAGGTTTAAACAAGTTTTGCGGCGCCAACCTTCACCTGTAATTTGTCATACTATGTACCAAGAGGAAAGGAAAGAATTATATATGTAGAATTTAATTATTAAAAAATCATTAAACTAAATAACCTGGATATTTTAACCTACTAATTCGGAGTTAAAACGATGGCCAAGAGTGCAATAACGTGTTCCCGCCAAATAGGGGTGAGAGCAGAACCGCATAAAATTAATTGCGATACGATAATATAAGAATATATATATATATATATATATATATATATATATATATATATATGTGTGTGTGTGTGTATATACTTTTAAAAAATCATAAAAATAATAATCATATAAAATTAGGGTAAAATATAAAAGAAGCTCACAAAAATATATATTAAAAAATTTTTTAATAAGCATGTGGCGCCATCTATTTAATAATTGTAGAATAAATTAGATATTGTCTAAATTTAAAAAAACATTACAAAACATAATAACAGTAAATAATTACAGTAATACAAATTGTATCATAAAAAACCATTATAAATATAATTACAAAGAAAGTTAGCAGGATATCCATGTTCAATACAGTGATTAAAATTTTTTTTAAGATTTAAAAAAAATATTAGCTTTATCGCTAACTAATACATTATTGCGATAAATATAGTTAAAAATAATATTTCTATATATAGATATTGATAAATTAGAATTCCAGTAAGGCACTTTGATAATATTAAAATTAAAGGCATCTCTTTTATCATAAATATTACTATGTAGTTTCAAATCCTTAATATACAGTGATACATCTAGGTAATTTGTTTTGATTGGATTATTATTAATTTTAACTAAGTTTAAGTAAGACGGATAAAAATTAATAATGGGATTTAAATTATCATTTTTACCAAAAATAATTAAATCATCAATATATCTAAAAATGTAGTAGTCATTATTAATAACATAATTATATTCATAAAAATGTAAATAAAGATTAGCCAAACTATTACTAGCTGGGCCCCCTTGTGGGAGTCCTTTCTCTTGTTTATATAAAGAACCATTAAAATTGATGTAATTTTCTTTTAAGACAAAATCTATGAGAGTTTTAAATTTTTTTAAATTAATATTAAGGTTATACATACTGTGGTTTTCTAAAATTACTTTAATAAATCAATGGAATTGAAAAGATCTTCAAAGTTATAACTATGAACTGAATAAATATTTTTATTATTAAAAAAATCTATAATATCTTTACTATTTTTAATTATAGCTTTATTACATTGCTGATTAATAAAGTTTTGTATAATATTATGAAGTAATTTGCCTGCAGTAGTAATATATGTTCTAAAACCATTTGTCACAGTTCTAAATTTAACCGGACTTTTATGGAATTTTGGAGTTAAAAAAATATATGGATACTTTTGATTTTAGGAATACAATAACCTATTTTTTATAAATAGCAATAATACGATTACTAATTTCATTATGTGACAAATCTAATTTTTAAAAGAACCATTATTAAGAAAGTAATCATAAAGAATATTATAATATAAATACATACAAATCACAGAATATAGTTACCAGGCACTTTATCAATGTAAACTATGATAAAATTCTTTTGTAATTCATAAATTTTCTGTTTTATATCTTTAAAAGTAGTTTCATATTGAGAATGGTAACTAAAATTCATAAGGTCTTTTAAAATATTGTACTTATACTCATCAAATGCCTCAATAGGTAGTCCAAATTTAATTGCAGATTTTGTAATAAAATTATCTATATCTTTAACAGTTTGTTTTTAACAGTATTGTGTGTGTGTTGTTATTAGAAACATTTAATCTAAAACACACACACACACACACACATATATATATATATATATATATATATATGTGTGTGTGTGTGTGTGTGTGTGTGTGTGTGTGTGTGTGTGTGTGTGTGTGTGTGTGTGTGTGTGTGTGTGTGTGTGATGAATTCCCAACCCTTCAAGCGTCAGTTGGCGTAAAAACCTACCAGAACAACTCAACCCACCTCCCGCATAAGAACTTTGACTTCGACTCCGGCGACCACGTGAACGAACGACGCACTGACTGCTGATCGATGCTGAAATAAGATTTGTTTTGTCAGGGCTTGGAGTACAGATTGCTTTGCTGAACATTAAAGATAAAATATAATATGATAAACCGCTGCTCATTACATTTCTCCTGTCATTTTAAGAAGTGGCCGTGGTAGCCGAGTGGTATAGGTATCGGACCGTGGCTTGCCTTGTCACGAGTTCGAGTCCAGTACCACTAAAGACTTTCCATGTAGGGCAGCAATGCGCGTTAAATCTGTCGAGAGCTGAAATATCCTCCCGTTGGTGTTCTAGTTAAGAGAGAGGGTGCCAGCTCAGGTGTCGTCCACGTCACTTGACCATGCTTCAAACTTACGTGGTCCGTCGTTTAAAGCCCTCGTGTAGCTGAACAGTGCGACATTAATATTTAATCAATCAAATCAATCATTCTAAGAATTACTCCAATACATGATATATACATTAATAAAAATAGTATATAGGGAGAGGGTGAAGTAATAGAGTAGGAATTGAAAACAGAATTTTTTTTCCAAAAATGCGTTTTTTATTAATACATAACAGAGCGAACTTTAACAATAATACATAACAAAGCGTATTTTCTAATGCATGCATCCAAATGAGTTCAACGCAAAGAATATTTCTGAAAAATAAATGAATTTAAATTGTAAACATATAGCAGTATAAAATAATATTTGTAACTTAATGCTAAGTTTTTTAATAATAAAAACCACCAAAATTATCAGTGCAATAAGCATATCAGAAAATAAAGCTTCAAAAGTAAAGAGAAAAATCAGAAAGTAAGTATATGATTATAAAAAATATGAATGAACAGCACGGGTTGCAAAGCTAAATAGTCGGGGGAAAAAATGCATACCCGTGAAAATCGCGAGATGCGCAACGAGAGGAAAAAAGAAACTCAACTTACGGCAAAAAGTTTTATTTCCAGTGACTAGTATGAGTGCGTCTATTCCTCAAGAATGCGTCTTTTCAGGGTGATATTTAAGTTGATCAAACGATGATCTTCGACACAACAAGGATATTTTTTAGTTTCTCTGTTCATTAGAGCAGACATCAGTTTCCATTTAGGATTGGTATCTTGGAAATTGTTAAGAGCTGCCTGTAAAGGATGAGCTCATAAATATATTTGAAAAGCACAATCTTCTTTAACTAAAAACTACCGTTAAATTACTAAAAGAGGATTAAAACGAAACAAGTAACATAAAAAAATTAAACCAATTCCTACTTAGATGAACAAAGAAAAGTTTTATTTTAGCTACTTTTTATTAAATAGTTACAATTAATATAAATATGTATATACATATGACAGAATCACAACATTAAGTGGTAATTAATTTTGATTATTTGTCATTAAAGTATCGTATTGTCATCCAAAACAATCGGGTATATAAAATTTCAGTTCAACTGAATGCTTTAAGACGTGAGAAAAAAATTCTCTTAAAGTTTTGATTCAAGTCGCTAAAAATGAAACCAACACGTGGGTGTATCTGTAATTCATTAAATAATTAGCTTCAGTCATTTACCTTTAATTAATTATAATTAAATTATTGTATTTTTACCAAAGCAATAGTCTATTAAAAATTTCAGCTCGAATGAGCTCTTTAAAATGTGAGGGGAAAAAAAACATTTTCAAGTTTTGACACAGGTCGCCAAAATGGTCGCTAAGTCGCAAAAATGTTGCCAACGTGGCTGTATTTGTAATTCTCTGAATAACTAGTTTTAATCCATTAATTTTTATTAATTATATTTAAATTACTGTATTGCCATCCAAAATAATCGTATATATAAAATTTCAGCTCGATTGAGAGCTTTAAAAATGTAATTTATTAACGATTGAAAATTCCACCAAGATAAATAAATAAATCTATAAAGAGTGTGAGCTAATAGTAGGAATTGAAAAATAAAGATAATGCATGCAAGACTGCGTTGAAGACACTCAAATGAAGGAAAAATAACGATTTCAAACACATACTTTAAAACAGTGGTTCCCAACCCTCGGATCGCCGACAGGTACTTCATCTTGGATCAAATGGTACCGTGCCACCCAAGGAATATTAAATTATTTCCATTTAATTTCCTGTGGTGTATTTCTCTCGGGTTTGCGCTACTTTCCATGGTAATCGCTTTATATTCATTTGTGATATAACCATATATTATTCTAAAGGCATATTCAAGCGCAAATAAATTAAAGCAATTTAATCAAAACATTTTAAAATATAAGCAAACTCCTAACGAGCCGTGGTAAGATTATCAAATGTTGATTTGTTTGCAACGATAAAAACGTTGGAGAGCTCTGCTTTAAAAGATCAATATATTTCCTATGCTTTTAAAAGATCAATTATTTCCTATGAGAATTTAAAATTATTTTTCATTTCAAAAATTTAAAAAAAAACAAAGTCGTTCTTTAAAAAAAACATTCTTATAAGAAACGTTTATAAACATAAGAAACTTGGTGTAGGTGCGCAGAATATCTAGATAAAAAAATTATTGAACTGTAGTAGCACTCACGACAAAAAACAAAAATATATGCATGTAGCTGAAACTACACCATATCAAAGCATTTTTACATACACAAACATTCGTCTTCAGTATATCTTTGCACATGAATTGCGTGAAAAATATACTCTGTAAGTTGTTCTGTAGCGTAAGGTATATTGATTTTCAGAGCAATGCTAGAATAATAAGAACAATAATGGTGAGTTCTGTTACGTGTATATCTGCGTTCTTTCTACTAATAGTACTCTTGGGGAACACAATGGGTCTTTAAAAATTATTCTATTAAAAACCTTCCTCCTCCAAAGAAGATGTAAATCAAGACTTGTAAATAAAGATTAAACTTTCGAGATATAGAGAAAGAGGTTAGACTGCTATAGGATAGCAGTGATTGATTAACGTAAAGCTGAGCGAGGGAAATTCATAGCTCATTTGATTAATATGAGAACTGACGATATGGTCAATTAAGTTTTCAATTGTATTAAGTCAATTTGAATTAAAAAGTGTATTGCCTGGATATGTTCAGTGTAAGTTATCTGATTTAATATTAATCTCCAATTATCTCGTCTACCTCGTGGTTCTTCCATATTTAGTAATTTGTGCATTATTTAACTTGTGTTATTGAATTTGTGTTGTTGTTGATAATTGTGAATAAATAGAGTTGTTTTGAATATGGCTAATCTTCCTTCCTACCCTCTCACACTAATGAACGACACCGAACGTCCATTACAGTTCTTTTTTCAGCATTAAACTCAATAAATTGTAGGCTTAAATCACAATAATATATAATTGTAGATATACATTATATTTTATATTTATATTGCCATGATTAAACAACTGCAAGTGTATTAAATTCGGGATATGACTTATACCTACAGGGGTGATCAAAATAATGTAGATGTCGCAGGAAAATGGTGAAATTAGGAATTTCATCCAATCCCCAAGGGAGATGATCAGTTGACGGGAGTTGTTAAAATGACGTCTCTCTCTCTTCAAGGTCATTTCCTTGTTAAAAGTAAGGTATTTTAACAAATCCCTGATTTATTTCAGTGAAATGATGAAATAGTATTGTCAAGAGTTTAAAAGTGTTCATTTAACAAACATGGTGCATTACATTAAACGTAGAAGTTTGTAATACAACAATCGTCGATGAAATACAAAATATTTATTCTAAACTAATTAACAAATAATTAGAAAATTAGGCTGGTATTTATTTAAGTGTAACATCTTTCCTCTCTTGGTGGCTTACACACTAAACTATCAATCCCTATGTTAGTCCTATGGTGTCTTTTTTGTAAAGGTATGGGATTGATATTTAGGGGATCTATTGTACTACCTGTTTGGTTAGGAAGTACAAGAACTCGCTCCCCCCCCCCCGCCGCTGGTGTCTCCCCTGGTACAGGTCTCCACTGTACCCACAGCATTTTATCAATGCAAATCCTGTCTAGCTCATTTCATCATTTCACTGAAACAGTTCAGGGATTTGATAAAATCACTTACTTTCAACAGGGAAATGACCTTGAAGAGACGTTATTTTAACCTCTCCCGTCAATTGATCTCACCCCTTAAGAATTTGATGAAATTCCTAATTTCCGTCATTTCCCTGCGACATGTAAACACTTTAAGACTGGGTAACATGTTAATGCCATAAGTTTGAGATCGCATCGGCTTTAGGATTCAGTTGTAAGAGTTGGTATGAACAGTTGGCATTATAGTGTTTAGACGTGTTCAACAATAGTTCATCGACAAATAGCTCTAATGTTTTAGTAGAGAATCTGAAACTGCGGCGCAAGAACACCTGGCTTTAGAGCAGCGAAAAAGCATTTAGAAATCGTATTTGTTTGAGTGTATCTGTGAATTGCAATGAAATTGGAGATAGCAATACGGAGCGGAACCACCAACTCTCTTACGCATTGATAACAAGATAGCCTTCGTGATGGAGCAATAACGAATACACACTAGGGACGATCAGGTCGGCCACGCATATCAAAAAAAGCTAAGAGTCTTCTTTTGAAGTGTTAGATTCATTCACACACACACACATGGTTCCCACAAAAATCGACGACACAATGTGTATGTGAAACAAAGCATTTGAGCAAAATGAAAAGTTTACTTACTAAACTTGTTACACTTACTGAACGAGGACGGCTTAGATCAGGGGTACTCAACCTTTTTTCTGCTGGGCCGCATGCATATGTCAGCTATTTCAAGTGGGCTGCAAACAAATGTTAGTTAATTCACGCGGGCCGCAATATGAGGATAAATGAGGAACGGGAGGGGAAGAGATGCTTTAAGACCAAGATAACACTAGAAATTTAAAATGTGGAAAAAATGATCCAAATATTAGAACTCCGGTTTTACTTATTTTAGTTAATATTTATTTATATTTTTTTAATTTTTGTTACTAACACTAAATCAGAAGCATTTAAGAAACGCTCCTTCACAATTTCTGCCTCAGTAAACGGTGTTTCATATGGTTACCAGTAATGTAACGAACTTCATAGGATGTCTTTGTTAGGGCTGCTATATTACCATTAACAAAACACTTTGAGACTGTTGCAAAGATTATTCACATGAAAGCCAATTTATCAACTCTTGAAAGAGATCTTCGAGAAAAAGTGTCATTGAAGGATTCTAGCACTTTCACGACAAATCAAACAATTACTGATCCATGTTTGTTTTTCATTAAAATATATTCTTACCACCCAATCGTCTTGTAACGATTTATTTTCTTCGAATATTTTTCGCTTGCTTATGAAAGATAGTTAAAAAGTAGTTCCACCCATAAAATTTTCGCTTCTGCACTGTTATCTGTCATCACTAACCGTAACCTTTCCAAATAGAAAAAGAATATCAATTCGTATCCGCACGACAGCAAAAAGCAAAATTTTTCCCACTAAATTTTTAATACAATGTTATTAAATAAGGAATTCTCTCAGAGCAATGGACCATGACGGGGCCACTTAAAAAAGCTCGGTGGGCCACTGGTTGAGTATCACTGAACTAGATAGAAGAACTCAAGTTTTCTCTGAATGGTACCTCGCGGCGGTTGAAAATGATGCAAATTTTGTTTCGCAAGTAATGTAGTCTCTTTTAGTTATTTGGTTATCTCAAGAATGGGGTGTACAACAAGAAACCGCTAGAGAAACTGCACTATGAAATTGAAACGGCTTGTCACCCAATTCCTGTTTTTACTCTCTGAGAACCAGGGTCTGAACATTCCAGGTCCTCATGCTCAAAAATGTGTGGAGGCTGGTGGATTACAATTGGAACACTTATTGTAACTTTGGCATTTTTATTTACTGTAATACTTATGATAATATATACGATTTTTCTACATCAAAGTGTGTATACATTTTATTATTCCCCTTCCCCTTGTGTTTTATTTAAAGTCGATTAACTGTAAGAGAATCGAATAAATATTCATAGCGCAAAGTTCTATTTACTTATTTTCAAAAATAACACAACGTATATATAAATGAATTTTCTTGAATACAACTGTTGTTCTTGTTATTGCTAGTGCCATTTGCCTTACGTAGTGAGATCGAGGCCCACGAGATTCATCATAGCAAGGGGTTAGATGTACGCATGTCGCTGGCTGTAGCCTTGACAACCATACAGGTGACAGTGCGATTTAGCTCAGTTCCACCCTAAATTTGAGGGAGAACACCCTAAAGGAGCGTCAGGGTCTCCCTCCTGTCATCCCCTGACACCAACCTCACGAGAAGACTTGCGGCTCAACGGCTCTTTAGAGTACCCCCATACCGTGAAGGCCCTATACATTTACAAACATCAATATCTACCGAGTTTCGAACCCGGCCCCTACAGCACAGCAGTCAGCGTCGCTAACTCTATATCGAATGGTGACTGAATATAACTTCATAATTTTTAACAGAAATCGATGTGCCTTTTTTTCCTAAAACAAATTTCCCTGTCTTGAATAACACTACAAAAATGTGATCGAATGGTTGTTTCGGATAAAAAAATGTTTTAAAATTGTATAGATATAGTATTCTAAATTGCTTATTCATTACAACGTTAAGAATGCATGAAAAAAATTATCAGATTTTAACAATTTAAAATTTGGCGGCACACTAACAATAATGAAATAAATTTAAAAGAATTTTACTTCTGTGTAAATACACTACAAAAATAGTTTAAGATAATAATTTCCAATGTTAATATGTATGAAAAAGACATCAAAATGTTTATTGAGTCACTAATTACAAATTAATAATAAGAATACATTTCATGGAAATTTTAAGCTTGATGTTATTTTTGATCATTTCGTTTATATTGGGTTATAAAAATGATGATGCCACTCTTATTTCGTCATACATATTTAAAAAGAGAGTCTCGAACTTTTCTTCATTTTTATACTTGTTAATACTGAAAATCCGAATTCACGCAAATAAGATGTAGAAAATTGTTACGATATTTTTAAAGATTTTCTAGCTACTATGAGATAATAGCCTCTAATTTTAATCCAAAATGAATTAATTGACTTTTCCGAAAGTTTTAAAATTAAATCTCGATTGCCACAGAGCGAAATTAGTTTCTCCTCTTCATTCAAAGTTAATTCATATACAAATGTATTTGTTATCACAAATGGATTCGAACTCAATCAAATATTTGACATCCATCTATCCATGAAAAAATAAGTTAAATATATGAAGAAATACCCCAAGTTTCTTTCTATAAAAAAGCCGAAAGATAATTTTGAAAGGGCTGTCTGGGTGGCATGGTAGGTTTATAACTGGCCTTCTGCATCCAAGATTGCGGGTTCGATCCCGGTCTAAGTCGGGGGATTTTTATGATGCAGAAAATCGATAACGTATGATACTACGGTGTGTAAAAGATCCCTACAGTGTCTGTTTGGCTTGGGTGCTTTCGGTAAAATTAAATTCTAGTGCAGGTTCGCATCGCCACACTTCAGGTGCCTCCCTCTGGGGAGGAATCTGGGCGTCAAAATTACTTGCGGCAATTGGTATCGTCTACATGGTGCTGCGTTAAAAAGTGATACCAGTATCTGGGGAATGTACTAGGTCTGAAAAGGCTAAAAATACCAATGCGCCGTCCTATTAGGAAAAAAATAATAATTTGTAAAAAATTTGGCGATACGGTAGTTGAGAATCACTGATGTAGATCATTGAAAGAAATCAAAGAGAGGATAATTTATACCAGCATCCCGTTGCCTAAATTGTGTAGGGTTATAAATTGCAGGCCTACATGACTTCTCACGCGCAAACTAATTTTATGGCCTAAGATCATTTCGGTATTTTTATGAACTATCATAAAGTGTTTCGATTACAACATAATTAATTATTCCATTGCGATAATTGAAAATTCTTCTTACATAAAAAGTATTCAGCTCAATATCCATAAGGTCCACGCTGTAGGTCCACGAGCCCATGCGAATGTTGCAAACATAATAACTCGTTTCTTGCCTCTTTAGTACGGGGCAGCGATTTTTGATCGTGAAAGATGGAACCCACAATACTCTCCCATCGGGAAATATAACAGCACGAGTGTTAGATGTTGGAAACAGAGCATGATCAGGAGTTCTAAATGTTAACAGAATAAAAAGTATTAAAACAAAAATAATATATATATATATATAATTAAGTCAATTCCTACTTAGGTCAACAAAGAAAATTTTTATTTTAGTTACTTTTCATGAAATCATTCCAATTAATATAAATATGTATATGTTACTGTTAAAGCGTATAATTCAGTTATATTATAGAATAACTATATATTTCATAAAATAACTAGAGAAGTTAGTTAAAGTATATAATAGATGAACAATTTCATACTTCACCTAGTTGTTCTATGAAATAACAAAGAATAGACCGTTAAAGTGAAAAATAAACAATTTCAAAGATATTTTATAAATTTATTAATCATAAATATCTAACATTTCTCGAAAAATATATGTTACCTCTTCTGCAGATGACTAATTCATAAATAATAAGGGAAAGCAGATGATATAATTTAATATTGCTCATATTACTAACATTAGTTAAAAAGAAACAGGAAAAAAGAATAAGCGGGAAAAACAGATTATTATATATATATATATATATATATATATATATATATAAATGTTATCAACAAAAATACATGCTGGGAAGGAAAGCTGTTGCTTCTTAAAAACATTGTTTAAATTTTTTAATACAAAAATGTAAGAAAATATTAATTTATATAAATTTCATGAGATACCTTTATTTTACTTTTCATTTTTTTATTAGAGCAATGATTACTATGATCACAATTTGGATTGCACTGTTTATTATTTTTGAAACACAAGTATACTTTTTACTATTACACTTTTCTTTTACATGAGCACTTTTTAAATGTATGTCAAGTACCACAACTTTGAGCTGTTGCAACAGATCGAAGCAATGGCATTATTTGGAACTTCTTCAATGGAAATCAATTCTCGCTGACATATACTGAATTGATATCCAGAGTACAATTGTTTTATTTGTCCATCTCTAGTTTCTAATAGGAAAAAACCTTCCTAAAACAGTTAGAGCTGGTTTAAAGAACTTTTGAGTATCGCATTTCATATTTTAACGATCAAATAATCGTTATTCCATAGAATACCTACTTAAGGCGTGTTGGAAAGCTCTATAAAATCATATATTTTTGACTAGTTTAGATTTTTACATTTTCCAATTGTATAGATTTTAACCTTTCAAAAAATATCTTACTTTAACCTCTAGGGTAATTAGAAGCCATTAAAACCAATTTTTAAATAATCTTTGAAACTGGGCACGCCCATTTGAATGACGAAAAATGTAAACCATGTACTTCATTTTTGCTTAAAAGTTGAACGTCTGATATAATCCAAATCATATATATTTTGTCGTAAATTGAAACTTTTATTTTTTTATTTCCTAGCCGATTAGAAGTTTCACTGTATACATTAAAATAAATTTATTTCTAAAATGTAAATGTGAGCTGTACCTTTTCTGAGAAACTGCTGTTCACAGGTATGTAAATTTTTTCTGATATATTTATAATGATGGTTAATATATACTAAAATGAGCTTTTTGTAAAAAACTCAAAAATTTATTTTTTACAAATTTTTTTATGTGAAAAATGGGTTAAATTTTACTATGTTTGATAAATATTTTATAAACTATGAAAAATTCAAAATTGGTTCATTTCAGTATAATGAAAAATGTGTACTTAAATTGCATGGAAAATTTCAATCATGTAAAGAGTGTTTTTTTTCCAGGTATAGAAGTTTAAGTTGGCATTACTTTCCAAGATGGCGACCGATTTAACAGCTGTCAAGTGATTTATTCTCAGTTTGATTTGGCAATTCATCAAAACGATCATCAAGCAAGGCGTAGATTCGTCGAATGGGCCCAAAACGAGATTGCCGTTGTTCCCGATTTTCATAAGCGAATTTTGTTTAGCGATGAAGCGCACTTCTGGTTGAATGGCTACGTCAACAAACAAAACTGCCGCATTTGGAGTGAAGCTAATCCGCAAGTGTATGTCGAAACACCGTTACATCCAGAAAAACTGACTGTTTGGTGCGCTTTATGGGCTGGTGGAATCATTGGTCCGTACTTCTTCAAAAACGATGAAGGCCACAACGTTACAGTCAATGGTGATCGGTATAGAGCCATGAATACTAACTTTTTCATTCCTGAATTGAACAATCATGATGTCCAGGAGCTGTAGTTCTAACAAGATGGCGCAACATGTCACACAGCTCGTGCCACAATCGATTTATTGAAAGACACGTTTGGTGACCGCCTAATTTCCCGTTTTGGACATGTGAATTGGCCTCCAAGATCTTGTGATTTAACACCGCTAGACTATTTTCTGTGGGGCTATGTAAAGTCATTGGTCTATGCGGATAAGCCACAAACGCTTGACCATTTGGAAGAAAACATTCGCCGTGTTATTGCCGATATACGGCCACAAATGTTGGAAAAAGTCATCGAAAATTGGACTACATCTGAGCCAGCCGTGGCAGTCCTATGCCAGAAATCATATTTAAAATGTAATGGCACAAGATTATTTTTCGAATAAAAAAAAATTCATGTCAATCGAATAATACATCGTTGTTTTATTGCAATTTAATGTTCTATACCTCTAAAAAAACACCCTTTACATATAACAGATTTTGAAAAAAAGGTACACCAAAAACATCCAATTTAACATTGTCGGTATAGAGCTTTCTAATTCCCCTTAAATCGTACAAAAAAAATTCAATAATTTTATATACTTTAACTGACTGATTTAGTTATTTCATGAAATACCGCGCGCGAGTTATTCTACGAAATAATGGATTTCATACTTAAATGGTGACATATACATATGACATATGATTAACTATATTAAGTGGCAAAAAAGAAGGCAATTTTTCATTTTCTCTTTTATATATGATGTTGGAGAATTATTTTTGTTCGTTATTTATTCATTCATAAACCACATTCTCAGAATTTAAGCCATCCGAGGTAGGATTCGATCCCACGACCTTTGGATAAAAAATTTCAACGCACTATCCATTGCGCTACAGAGACACAAAGAACTGTTTTCTTTTTTATATATGGTGTTGAGCTATTATTTTAGTTTAATACTATTTTTATTCGTGAACTAAATTAAATTAACGAATGGATATTTGAAAAAAAACTGAAAAAACATCAAGTATCTTCCTCTAGAAGTTTAAAAAAATGTATTTGAAGTTGAGTGGATGAATAACAAATATTTTATTGAAGATTGAAAATTTGAACAAGATATATATATATGTATAAATAAATATATATAGGTAGAGTGTAAACTAATAGTAAGAACTATGAAAAAAAGATGCAGGTCTGCAGTTTTCTCTTGAAGAGTCTGACTACATTCAAAACTGTGATTTTGAAAAGGCGTTTAAATGAATAATTTCTTTATATTTATGCCAGTTGAATTAGAATTTACATATAAAGTTGTTTTAAGAACGTTATTACATCAAAACATTATTTAAATGTAATTTTTTTTGAAAAAAATATAGAAAGAATAATTCTCCTTCTTGGCAAAATGCTTTTATAATAATATTTTTCCTATAAGTAGCTAAGATTTTATAAAGAGGGGAGGGGGAAGATCGAAGTAAAATTTTTAAAAATTCGCCTCATTTTCTGAATTAAGACTAGTAGACTTAATAACGGGTGTTTTTTATTAAAAGTTTTCTTCTCTGATGTATAGAAGTTGAATAAATCCACTTCTAAAATGTATATTTCCAAAATCTCGGTTCAGACCCGGTATAGAAAATCTAGCTATATATAGGTAAAATATAATAAATGAAGAAGCATTCTTCACCACACACCCACAAAAGTTTGTCTGAGTTTCATGGGAGATGTTCGGTCCGGTATTGTCATGGATATCTGATGTCGTTTGCCACCCTTCACGAAACATTTTGCACCAATTGTTCGAAATAAGCAGTGTTCGCCACAGACTGAACCCATTTGTTGATAGATGCCCACATCCAACTCACCTTCCGCAATCAGAAACCATACAACCACTCATTATTCCGATACGGAAGCATCCATGGATAGCACGACTTTACTTTTGTTCTATTTCCTTTACAATGAACAGGTATCATTATTGGACGTCGAATGCAGTACACACCTCCTACCTCCCTTTGCATCCATGTTAGATGGCGCTTCTATAGCTGCAATCATTCTGACACAATTGCAAGTGTCCACTTTTCATTTGGGCAACCCCTATAAAAGATTTGGTATTTAGTTAAAGGAAAATGATTTGTAGACTCACATGAAGTTTTGAAGTCATGGTTCCTAAGCAGATCTCCCTTGTCACATTCAGTGAAATTCAAAAACAGTCATCAAAATAAATATCTATCAATATTTGAATAATGAACTGGGACGACGGATACTGAAGGGATTTAAGACAGGGAAGTCGCAAAATGCATATTGCTAGACTTTAACGTTTAGTGTTGTATGCAGCATTTTGGTCAATTTAACCATAACTGGATCCAGAGAGAAATTTTGTTCATTAGTCAGATCAATAGTCAATTAGTCAACAGTCAATAGTTTATTAGTTCTATCCCCATATGCTGTAAATATAGTCCATGAAATAACTTTCAATTTAAGTCAAAAACCTACTTACGATGTGTAAATTGACAAATCAGGCTTCCACACTTCATTGTGAGGGATGCTTAGAATAGTGATATTGTTGAATTCTTTAGGTTCCCATGTCAGGAAGTCGTCCTTCCATTCCTGAAATATTCAAGAGGAAAATATGATCTGTGGACGTATAGTTTATATAAGTTCCGATTAAGAAGGAGCATATATATATATATATATATATATATATATATATATATATATATATATATATATATATATATATATATATATATATATATATATACAGAGTGTCCACGAATGCCGTGTACAATTTGGAAGGGAGGTAGAGAACACCATAAGTAACCAGATTTACATAGGAAACATAGGCGTAAAGTGATAGGTGGCGTTGTTTGTGGCTTCGCAAGGTCGAAATATTTGGTTTTTCATTTCAGACATGGACAGCGTGCGATGAACATGAATCGTTATACGAACGCCGAGTTGAAGGGTATCCACTTCCTCTACGACCTAGCCAACAGAAATGGACGTGTTGCTGTTCGGTTGCATGGGGAAAGATTTCTGACGAGGCAGCTACCGAATCAATAAACATTCACTCGAGTGCATCAGAAGCTTGTGGTACATGGATTTTTCCTAGCCATGGTTGACAACACACCCGTAAATTCTGAAACGGACTTTTGGTGGCATGGCTATCCATCACTGCAGCTGAGATCTGTGAAACGTCCAGTATTTTCGAACATATCCGCCAATCTTTATTTATAAATTAATTGATCATTAATAGCTAAAGTCTCTCACAAAATACATTTATCCTTTTTGTGGATGATTAATTGATAAATACTACGGAAAAGCAGATGATATAAGTTACTATTGCTCATATTGATCTCACTCGACCTTATTTATAAATTAATTAATTATTAATAGCTGAAATCTCTCAAAAATATATTTATTCTTTTTGTGGATGATTAATTGATAAATAACACGTAAAAGCAAATGATATAACTTACTATTGCTCATATTGCTAACACAGCAAGAATAATTATAAAAATATATATATCAGAAATAATTATATTTAAATAATATCAAAAAATACTTGCTAGGAAGAAAAACTGTTGCTTCATAAAAGCATTGCGAGTGTGTGTGTGCGTAAAACTTTTCAAAGAAAACTGCAAGAGAATATTAAATTACATTTTGTAAAATGCGTTTATTCTACTTTTCATTATTTATTATATCGAGGACTGCCGTGATGAGACTTTGAAATGGGGTTCAAAATTGACTATAAGGGCAACTAGAACCAGTTCAGAGTACCTCAGACTGCCGTGTTTCATAGTTTTACGATCAAGTAATCTTTATTCTAGACAATACATAGTTAAATCCAAGAATTCAATAATTTTATACACTTTAACTTGTAATGGTCGCAATGCGACGTCCATTAGTGAGGGAGAATTGGAAAGAAGAGATTAGCCATATTCAAAACAAATTCTATTTATTATGAAATTCACAGCAACGACACAAATTCAACTACCCAAGTTAAGAAATGCACCAGTTACTAAATATAGAAAGCAATACCGAGGTAGACAAGATACGAGAAGTCTTAATGAATCGGATCACTTACGTTCAAGCAATACACCTTTTAATACTCTCTAAGCAACCTAATCCAATATAATACTTAATTTACTAAATTTACAGGTTTAATATTACACAAGTAAGCTGCGAAGTACTCACGCATTACTTCCCGTTTAATCAATCTCTGCTATCCGTTAGCAGTCTACCCTATCTCTCCTTCTAACTTGAAAGTTCAATCGATAAATACATGTCTTAATTTACATACACCTTCTTCTTCGGGGGAAGGTTTATAATAGAATAAATTTTAAAGACCCAATATTCCCAAAGAGAATTATTAGTTGAAAGAAAACGGGTAGACTCGTCAAAAACTGACTTGTCAAGTTATTTCATGAAATACCTAGTTATTCTAAAAAATAACGGATTTCCCACTTTAACTGTAACATTTATACAAATGTTTATTTTTTAATTATTAAATCAAACTATTAGAATATAAGCCCATATTAAATTAAACGTCGTAAGATCCAATTCTTGTTTATTCAACTTAAGTTTAGTTACAAAATAAATTGCATCTTCGCGAAAAAAATTCAGGTAAATGAAAAAATAATTATATATATATATATATATATAGCCATCTTAAATATTTTAGTAGTAAAAACTGTAATCTTACCATCGTCATCCAGGAGTCCATAACTAATATATGATTATCTTCGTCCTAAATAAATATGAGTAACAAAATGTTATTTTTTATACAGTTTAAATAAAAATACAAACAATTTATACGTTACATTCATTTCCTAAATAACTATCATGTCGAAGAAGAAGAATTTCGATGCATAATTTAATTCGAGATGCAATAAAAGTGAAGTATTATAAAATTGTGTAAGTTTGTGTTGATGAGAAGATCATTTTTTGTTGTCAAATAAGAAGGTGAAACGACTACCAGAATCTGTCTAATAGTAATCGGTTTGATGCCTATACAGAATGCAGTTAATCGCTCTGCAATATTGCTTGTCGCATTCGTTAGAATCCAATGACTTTCATACGAATATGGAATCGATGGGTTCAAGAGGGTTATACTGAATGATATGCAGGATCTCAACGGCCTCTAACGTCCACGAGGAGATACATGTTGTCAATCCTCTCAAGGTAGTTGGTTTTGAAGGATCCTACAGCTGCATCTCGGATTTTGAATCTTAAAGTAGGCTTGTTGGTAGCACAAGTATCCGTTCGGATATTGAAACGACGTTTGGAGCAGCACAGGCTATGTGCACGGCCACCAGTTTAAGACTTCCCTTCACACTACAGTATAAAAACGTGTGACAACTGCCATCGACAGCCAAACAACAAAACTGGATACAAGAATTACCCTACGTCCTTTTATACAATTCACAGTTCTGCATGCAGCAACATGATAGAAGTATGTGTGTCTGGATATACCGAAGAGCAACTTGTGTGATGGCGTAGGCCTCCATTGAGTACACGTCATATTAATCTGAATAACCAACATTACATTTATCAGATATTAATGCGGTGTCTGTGCCCTATCTTTGAGGCCTTGAAGACGTCATGTTTCACCTAGATAACGAAAATTGCATGTTGCCCGTCGTGTCTTGACCTACCGTGAAATAGTGTTTTACTATTTCACTTGCCAACATGCTCCCCAAACCTCTTACTCATCTGAACATGGGTTGCAGACAGTGGCGTAATGTACACCATCGCAACCCCCACGTCGCTGGCATCCCCAGAATTTCAGGGGGCCCCAAAGCTACACTGACGCTATGCACGTATATGGACTTGGGGCCACTGGCTGCAGAGACTGAGGTATAAGCGCTCTCCTTTAACTGCAATTGAGGAATGACTTTCTCATACCTATCATCCAAGCTCATTTCGATTTGATGTCTAACTCGATTAGAGCCATTTTTTGAGGCTTCGGCTGAGTGTACTTATTTTGAACCTTGCATTTTTCTAACTTATCTTCAAATTTAATCGCATTATCTTTTCACTAAGACGTATACATAAGTTAAATAAAGCTATGCCATTAGCCTTCCCTTCTGGTGTTGCAATTTTAATGGCCAACATTCTGTATATATGTGTGTGTCATAAGGCGAGATTATTTCATAAACTTGATATGAATATCCTTTCGTTCAAAAACTTTACTGGTATTATTTTATATATACCTTAAAAAAACAATGAATGAGAAAAAATAAAGATTAGTTTTGTGCTTATATTGGAAAGAACTTAGTATATGCATGTTTTTCTGGTAAATATTTAAAATATGAATGGACCATATTATTATAAAAAAAGCTTTGTTTTCTTTTATCCTAATCTAGAGGCCAGTGCCCCCCGCGATGCGGGGGTTGCGGGGGTGTACGTTACGCCACTGGTTGTAATTATTATAAATACAGTATTTCAAATTCCGATATTAAAATTTAATTGGACGTACAGTTATAATCAGTATGACATAAGGGATTTATTTTTTAAACTCCCAAGCCAACACCTTGTCTTAGTCTTACTAGCTTGAGTTATGTTTACGAATGATGGCTGTAAAACATGCGAAAATAAGTAAATACAGTGAAATGGGTTGTTTAACGCGAAAATGCTTAAGACGAAATGTCGGTTAACACGAAATAATGCTCCAGTCCCGACAAGTTTTCATGCATCTTTTTTTCTCTTAACATAAAACGAAAAACGTCTTACACGAAAAGATTTCCCTTCTGGAAATGAACTGAGCAGGCATGATTTAAGAGGGGTGTGAAATGAAAGGGAGTTAGTTCCGCATGTTTCACAGAAAGGAGGCTTATTTGGCTTTGAAATACCTGTGACATGAGCCAGTTTTGTTTATCTAACAGTAAGTTACTTTCACTCTCCACCCTACAAACACCACACAAAAACATGTCATGTCTCATTAGATGTCTTTGGAATTCAGTTAAAAGTACATCGCAGTGTGAGTAAAAATCGGTGAATTTTGTTTGCATTTTCCCCCCTTTCCATTTTAAAATGGTTTTTTATGAGCACAATGGCAACGATCTAAGGGAAAAATCAAACTTCTACTTCGCTTAAATTGAAGAGGGAGTCAAAACAGGATTGATCGAAAACAGAAGAATAAAATGGAGATGTGTAAAGAATTTGGTATTGCTAAATTTTGTATAAAATTTCACTGCAAATGTTTTTGTTTCATTGATTTTCTTTAAATACGTGCATTTATGCATATCTGAGTAAATTAAATGTTCTTTGATAAACTAAATTTTGCTAAATATATGGGTTTTTTTTCGCAATATCCTTTCACACTAAATTTTTTTAACGCGAAAAAATATTTCAGTCCCCCTCAGTTGCGCGTTAAATGATTTTTACTATAGTTGCAAACGTTAACCTCACAGGAATGACCCAAACTTAAAAAAGTTATTTTTTAAAATTCGAAAGAGGCTTTAAAACAAACTTTCATATCTGTGGTCCAATTTTCTTTTAAAAAGGAAAACATTTAGAATACTTTTAATAGAAAAAATACGATTAAAAGTTTGATGTAATGGAATTTACTACATGTAACTTACCATTTCTGTTATGGCCATAAGACTGATTGAAGTTTTTACAACAATTGCATTGTTAGGATCTTTTACAGGTCTCACCAATTTGTCATAGTCAGAAAATAAGTAATGTCTCAAGTCTTTTTCAGTCGTGACCTTTCCTACTATTATGAGATACAAAAAAGAAAGAAATTAGCAGTTTCTTCAGGCTAAATTATCAGTAGATCATTCACCCGCTAAAGTTTAAAGTAAAGTAACGAAAGGAAATATTTGATTTAACGAACACTATCACCCCTCCCCTTCTAATAATTTCTATATATATATATATATATATATATATATTACAGTTACTTTTTCTTTCTTTTTCATCCAAAAAAAACTTTAAAAAAATTTGTTGATAAACGTAAAGTTAAGTATAAGTTTGTGCTGCATATTTCAACACAATACAGCAGGGGTGGGTGGACTTTTCCAGTGAACGGGCTTCTAATTTTTTCAAAGGGGGGAGGGGTCCATGAGTCCGGACCCTCCCTCATAAACCTTGATTTTTTTCTGATTGATTATAATCCAATGTAAAAAAAATGTAAAATTTAATTAAGTATTAGTTATATTGGAATATTTTTATTAATTATTGTTAATTATTTACTTAGTAATTTATTTTTTGCTGTCGTTTGTTCCCGACAGACGACAAAATCAAAAAATATGTTTGGCTACGTATTGGGGTATGATACGAAAACGGTAGACCTTTAACCTCCCCCTCCCGTTTCTTGAAAAATTCTTGTGTGCGCTCAGTCCAATGTCGTAAGAGTAGTGAGGTAAGGAAAGGGTTATTATTGTATTTCAATTATAAATACGGAATCTGTGTACTTAACTTTTGTAACAAATCTTTTAAAAACGCGTTTAAACCAAAACGCAAGATACAAACATAATAATAATAGCCACAAATACAATATCAAATGATGCATTTATTATAAAACAAATCAAAATACATTAAAAAATAAAACATTTTTATCTAAAGTTAGTTTTCGTTGTTATAGTCAGTAGAAGACTTATTTATAGTCTGTGTACTGTCATCCAATCTTGAATTTTCCGTGCATAATTACTACCTGATAAAATCTTCAGGCAGTCACCCCAAAATGTCTTGGCGGTCCACCGGTCGATCGCGATCGACGTAATGTCTGCCCCGGCAATACAGTGTAAGCATTTCTTATGGATTTAAAAAGAATTTTAGATTGAGAAATTTTTCTTTTGAATGCAACTGAATTTTAGAACTTAAAACAGACTTCGCGCGCGATTATGATATTTCTGTAAAAAGTATAGTTTCATTGTTCGATTTAATATCCCACACCAGTTTCTACGAATTTAAATAAATAAGTAAATATATTTAGGTATAATTAAAAAATGTAGAGAACTGCAGTAGAATGAGATTTTTTTTAATAAATGTTCCATCTTTTTTGTTGGATTTTTATATGAACTTTCTATGAAAATTCTTTGAAGTAAATGTATATTTCACATTTCTGTAACATTTTAATATGACTACATAAGATTTAAACAAGCCATATAATCTTAAATTAATTGTAGTTTAATTTTAATAATGCATAATTTTCTTGAAATCTGCAAAGGAATCTATCAATTATTTTAGCATTTCTCAAACTGTGGGACGCGCCCTCCTAATTGGGCGTGTGTTAACACTAGGTGGGTAGGGGGGGTACAAGCATATCCAAAAGTTGAAAACAAAAAAATTATTTAAAACAAATTATTACTTTACTGAAAGGAAGCAAAATAAAATACATTCTGACCTAATAGAAAACAAAATACAATTTATACTGATATAATACACTTATAAATGTATCAGTACTGTGCAATATGTATTTGATTATCATTTTTTTTTACGAAACTAAGTTAAGAACCAGTTTAATAACTACCAGTGACACACTATGGACTTGTCAAAACGTAATACTTATCCTGTTAATTTGTTCGGTTTATAATTAAAGTCATAATGTAGCTTTAACGTCAAAGTATATTATTATTGAATTCAATTTCAATACATTGTTATTGTACGGAAGTGGAGGGCGATGAAAATTATGATTGAAAATTGGGTCACAAATATTGAAAATTTGAGAAGATCTGAGTTAATACTAAACAGAAAAATCTAGGTTTATTACTTAATTCACACTAAACCTTTTAAGCATTCAGTTTTATTGCTCCAATTATTCTAACAAGACACACATTTTTTATTGCGTATAATTAACCCTAATACTTAACAGAATGCGAAAATGGAAGAATTTTATTTTAATTTTAAAGTTTTCACGCTATTTTTTATTTTATAATTGTGGAACACAAAAAACTCTGCATGTTTGCTTTTTATAAATACACTCTGGATGCTGTGAAGAATGTTTCACATTCTTAAAAGAATATCTTTAAAAAAACTCATATCCGTACCTCTTTTACAACCGGTAATCAGCTAGGAAATAAAAAAATAATAAAAGGCTCAATTTAAAATAAAAGATAAGTGTTTTGGTTTATATCAGACGGTATGCTTTTAAGCATAAACGAAGTACTTTGTTTACATTTTCGCCATTAAAATGAGCGTGGCCCACATTCAACGATTATTTAAAAATAGGTTTTAAGGGCTTCTAAATACCCTAGAGGTTAAAGTAAGGTATTCTTAGAAAGTTTAAAAACTGTAAAATTTGAAAATGTAAAAATCTCAAATTGTCAAAAAAATAAGATTTTAGCTTTCCAATATCCCGGTATCCGACTACGTTCGAAACCATGAATTAAAAAAAAAGCATATAAACGGATAATTTTCGTGATATTTTGTAGTCACATGTATAAATCAGTTTTAAGAATATTATGAGGAACAGAAATTATTTAAATACAAGACTTTGGCAAAAAATGAAGTTAAAATTATTTATTTTCAAAACATTCTTCTTTTTAATGATAACTGCTTCTATAATAATAATATTTTGCTTGTATAAAACAAAGATTTCTCCAGAGGACATGAACTAGGATTTTTGAAAAATTCATATTATTTTCAAAATTACTATCGATCGAAATAATTATTGGTATTTTGAAATTTCTCCACTTAGTTGTATTAAAATATGGATAAATCCAATTTTAAGATATACACTGGTGTGCAAAAATTAAGGACGAGACGGTTTTTTCAATATAACTTTGTACAAAAGCTTTCCAAATCAACACATTTAATACCGTAAGATCCCCAATACGTAAGGACATGTGTAATATGTAAGCAACACTTACTAAAAGAGAAATCAGAGGGATAAAAAGAAGCTTGATTGTAAAAGTAGCATGGAGCGCAATGCGACTGAAGGCCGAAACATCCCTGTGATGGGTGTCCAGCAAGAAACATTCGGTCTTTAGTAGGGGATATGATCTCCCCTGACTGCTAGGCAGGTTTCACAGCGTCTGCCCTTGCTGAGAATGAGGGTGTCAATGAGTTGTTGAGGTATTGCTGCCCATTCGTCTTGCAGCGCCAATCGAAGCTAGCTCCCGAATCGTTACTGGTGGTAAGGTACGAGCGGCCAAGCGTCTGCCTAGAAAAGCCCATACATGCTCGATGGCATTAAGATCCGGAGATCGTGCCGGCCAATCCATACGTTCAATATCCTCACTCTCTAAGAGCTGTTCGGCAGATTCTGTGCGATGACATGGTGCATTGTCGTCCATGAAAAGGAACTGCAGACCCATAGCGCTTCTAAAAAGACGCACAAATGGAAGAAGAATCTCGTTACAATAACGGGTCCCGTTGACTGAACCTGCGTCGAAGATGTGAAGGTCTGTACGACTACCAAGCATGATGCCTCCCCAAACGAGAACACCGTGACCTCCATACCTGTCCCTTTCAATGATGTTCGAGGGCTAATTGCGGCTTCCCCGCTCTCTCCAGATGAGTATGTGATGAGAATTGCTACTCAAACTGAATCTGCTCTCATTTGTAAAGAGTACTCGTCCCCATTCATTATCTCTCCAATCCTGGTGTTCCCGGCACCACAGAGAACGCCTTCTCCGATGGGCAGGCGTTAAAGGTACACACCGTACAGGGCGTCGTGCAAACAGACCACCACCGTGCAGTCTTCTGGCCACGGTAAAACGTGATATCGGTCGTCCAGTCGCCTGTGTCGTGTGTCTAGCGATTTCTCCCGCTGTCTGCCGCCTGTTTCTTCTGGCCTGTAAGACAATGTACCGGTCATCTGCGGGTGTGGTTCCTCGTGGACGACCACTACTGAACCCCCGGATAGCTGTTCCTGTAGTTTGAAATTGTCTCCAAAGTCGTGAAACGATGCTGTGAGCAATTCTGAACTCTGCAGCCACACTTGTCACACTGCGGCCTTCCTCCAACTTCCCAATGATTCGACCTCGGGTAAAAGCATCCAGATGTCGTCTAACAAATTGATTATTCGCCATTTCTCGCTGAGGCAGCAACTCGGTGTTTCTTTTTCCTTTCTATTTTCTTTTTTTAGCTGAGATATGCAAAAAGCTTTTTTTGTTTAATTTGCAATTCACGTAAAATTAACTCATTAAAAACTTCGTTATCTTTCATTCTGTGTTGTTTAATTTTTCAGTTCACCCGTGCGAAGAACGGGTGTACCAGCTAGTAATATATTTTTTAGGTAAGTTATTTTTAAGTGATAGATATTTTAAGTAAGTTATTTTTAAGTGATAGATATTTTAAGTTAGTCATTTTTAAGTAATAGATACTTTAAGTAAATTATACTTATAAGTAATAAGGAAAGTATTCTGTTTTTTTTCTTTTGTAATTTTTAATTTGAAACAGATAATAATAAAAATGCAACGTGTATTTTTATTAAGTCAGAATGAATTTTGTTTTGCTTCCTTTAAATAAATTTATGTATATTTTTTTAAAATAAGTTTTTATTTTCGACTTTTTGATATGCTCACCCCCCTTAAGTTGAGTTACACATCCCACGGTTTGAGAAACACTTATTTATGTAAATGTAAAGGATGCAAATAAAATTTAATTCAAGATAAAAGCTAGGTATTTAAAGCTTCATATTTACAGTGTTATTGTGAATTGACTCCAAAAAATCTTATGATTACTTACATACAGAAAGCCAAATTTTCATGTAAATTACTCATTTATGTAGTATCCAATCGTCAGCAGACAACGCAATCTTCGCGCGCAGGCGCAGCTAAGTGAAACACGAACTAAAACCTTGAGAAACTTTAACCATTGAAGAGAACATTAGAAAAAAGAAAGACGGAGGTGCGCGAGCAGGCGTTACCGTCATCGCATCATGTAAACCTATCTGTTAGAATAGTTACCTTTTTTAATTAATTTTTGTTAAGTAGAGAAAATAAATGTGAAGAAAGACAAACGTCTTGGACCCCTTGTTGTCTCCCACAAATTATGGGGGCTCGGCCGGGATCAAAAAATTTCGATTTGAACCAAAGTTTGGACAGTGAACTAAAGCAGCGTCCGTGAAGGAGACGCGCCGCCATATTTTTTGGAAACTTCGTTCAACCTGTGTAGATGTTGAATACTCCGCCTGTGTAGAGGCCGGGATCGATAAAATTTCGATTTGAACCAAAGTTTGGACAGTGAACAAAAGCAGCGTACGTGAAGGAGACGCGCCGCCATTTTTTGAAAACTTCGTTCAACCTGCGTAGAGGTTGAATTTTTAAAATTCGCTCAACCTGTGTAGAGGTTGAATTTTTAAACTTCATTCCGCCTGTGTAGAGGTTGGAAATATCGACGCAAATTCCGCCTGTGTAGAGGTTGGAACTATATCAACTAAACACCTGCGAAGAGGTGTCCTGTTAATAATTACCGGAACTACACTGCTCAAAACAATTAGGGGAGCACATGATCTTTACAAAAGTAAACAAAGATGTGTACCAATAAGTAACATAAAATGAATAATCCATAATGTAAAGCCTACCAGGAAACGGAAGAAGAAAACTTTATATGCAAATAAAAGTTCATGACGTCAAAAACCAGAAAAAGGAGATAATGGCAGAAATCGGGATGTTGCAAAAACGTCTATTTTATTGCCGTAACTGTGAAATTAGATTGGGCAATATTTTTTTGAGACAAGGTTACTTGAGAATGTCTCAACAAAGTGATTTACCGGAATCCATGGCATGGCGTGTTATAGGCAGACTGGAATCCGGGCAAACACAACGTAGTGTCGCTGATGCTGTTGGAGTCGCCAGAAGTGTTGTTGCAAGGCTGTGGATTCGATTCCAAGAAACAGGAAATGTTAGACGTCGACCAGGGGCAGGTCGGCCACGCGCCACTACATCAAATGATGACCGGTATATACAGTTAACAGCCCGTAGAAACAGAACAGAGAATGTTACCCAGCTGCAAAGACAGTTGCTCTTGGCAATAGGACGAAGGGTGTTCAGCCAAACAGTACGTAATCGGCTTCATGAGGGAGGGCTCTATGCACGTAGGCCAATGTTCTGCATTACGTTGACGCCACGCCACCGTGCGGCCCGAAGAAGATCGGCTGCTGAACATCGAGATGGGGAGCAACATGATTGGAGCCAAGTGCTGTTTACTGACGAGTCCCGATTCAGTCTAGAGTGTGGCACCCGACGTGTTCTTGTATGGAGGGACAGGGGCACTCGAAATAACCCCGCATTCGTTCGTGAAAGGTCACAATACAGAAGAGCTAGTTGGATGGTATGGGGTGGAATCAACATAGGCGGACGTACGGACCTGCATATCATTCTTAATGGCACTTTGACGGGCAGAAGGTAAGCAGACAAGATACTTCGACTTCATGTCATCCCTTACGCTGGAGCCATTGGAGATTCTTTTGTTTTCCAGGATGATAATGCCCGACCGCATAGATCTCGTCAGGTGGAGAACATGCTTGAAGCTGAAACAATGCAGCGTATGGAATGGACAGCGTGCTCTCCTGACCTGAATCCAATCGAGCATGTTTGGGACATACTCGGACGACGCATTGCTGCGCGACCAAGGCCGCATGCTACGGTCCGAGGCTTGGAGATTGCACTTCTTGAGGAGTGGAACAGTATTCCCCAAAATCTGATCGATAACCTCATCGCATCCATGGCAAACAGGTGTGCAGCAATCTTAGCTGTTCGAGGAGACCACACGCCCTAATAAAACTCATGCATCATGTCTAAACAGTACCTTTTTTATCGTTTACATGTAACCAAAATGTTGCCCTAAATCATCTTTTCATGTTTTTTCCATATTTTCAAAGAATTAAAGCTTAATTCCAAATTTTTTTTTTTTTTACGCCTTTTTTCTGTATTGCGCATTGATACGCGTGTACCATGCATTGTATGCCAATACGTGGCTGTCTCACACAGTTTTCTTCACTTTTTTGCTTGCTCCCCTAATTGTTTTGAGCAGTATATATTACCTGCGAAGAGGTGAAATCAGTGGAATCAACGTTTTTCTTCAGTTATTGGATACATCGTACGTGCGAGAAACAAGGGAGCTAGAAAAAAGGTAGGATCTTTACATATTTTTTCTAAAATGTATAAAAACGCTCTTAAAGAGGATCTCCTAAGAGTTGTTGAGGATCTAGACGGTACTGTGGAGAGTACGGACACCATAGCTAAACTAAAGACTAAAATTGAGAACAGTAGTACATTTGAGAGTGATCCAGATTTCGTTAAAACTTTAATTCAAAACTGTATAGATGAGAGGGTATCGCGAAACGAAAGAGAGGCAACTTTAGAAAAACAGAAAATTGAGCTCTCTAAACTTCAGTTAGCACAATTAGAAAAAGAAATTGAACTTCAAACGGCTAAAAATGAAGCATTAAGTTTAAATCCTACAGCTAAAGTCGAAGAGAAACAGTTCGAAACAAACATAGAAAATATGATCAAAAGCATTAAAACTTTATCTCTTCCTGTTCCCACCAGATCTGAAAATTTTAATCTGTTCTTCCAATCGTTAGAACGCGCATTTTTAACCAAGAAAATAAATGACGAATATAAATCTGAAATTTTAATAAATCTTCTGGGTGAAAGAGCTCATAATGTCTTACTGTATATTAAAAAGGAGGAATTAAATGACTATGAAAAACTAAAATCTATAGTACTCAGAGAATTCCAAGTAACCCCTCGCGAGTGTTTAAACTCATTTAAAAATGTTGTAAAATCATCAGGCGAGACATACATCCAATTTGCTGCAAGATAGACGGCAAACTTACAATATTATTGTTCGTTAAGAAAAGTTAATTCCTTTGAATCTCTATGTGATCTTATAATTTCTGATAAATTATTTGAAACTTTAAATAAGGAAACCGCAACTCATATTGGCATTCGAGAAGCAGAAGATTGGTTTAGGCCTATTGATTTAGCTAAAGAGTGCGATATTTATATTTCATCTAAAAACGGATCACGTAAGGAAATTCCTATTGCTTATGGATATACCCAAGACTCCTTTAAAAATAGATCACGAAACTTTAAACCAGAGATTAAAGAGAACTATCCCCAAAATCTTGAAAGAGAAAATAAAAATTGCTATATATATATATGCGGTGATTCATCTCATTACGCAAGAGACTGTGAGAAGCGTTTTAAGCTTAAAGAATCTAACGGCCACATCCATAGTCGAAAAAACGCGAATATTTTGAAAGTCGAGAGCGAAAAACAAAATAGCGATGAGTTTGCACAGCTTCAATATGTAAACATTTTTGTGGAAAATCAGCCTGTAACAGCCTTGATTGATTCAGGTTGCCAGATCCCAGTTTTAAATTCCTCACTAATTAGACTGCACAAACCTTCGGAAGAAATCATAACATTAAGCTCATGTTTTGGCGAACAGCGTATGGTAGAAGTTCAACCCATAAATATTTCTCTTAATCAACTCTCTTCCGGTTTAAGTGTTCGAACGGCAATATCACCGACCTTGACCGAAGAATTTATTATACATCCCAGTGTATATGCTGAAATAAAGAAACTAGGCCACGCAAAGAGCGATGTTTTTATTGAATGAAAGTGAATCCTCTTTAGGTGCTGTTTCTGTTTCAAATGTGATAGAAAACTCTAGTTATGATTTGTCGTATGTTAAAAACTTTAATACTAGAAATGATTTGAGTTCTCTAATTAAGAATTATAAATGTAATAAAATTAAGAGTACTAAGTTAAAAATGTGTATTAACTTGAAAAATGATATTCCTGTGTGTCAGAGAGCCAGACGTTTATCTTGTTCTGAGAAATTACAGGTAAACGATCAAATTGATGATTGGTTGCAACAAGGTATTATAAAAGAGAGTGTTTTTGATTATTGTTCACCTATGAAGAGTAAACATAGACGGTTTGCAATGCTCCGAAAAATCTTCCAGCCCTGGCAGTGGAAACGGAGGAAAAAGAGTGATCGTTTTGAACAGACGTCCAGAACTCTAGAGAGGAAAATATCGATGCGTTCAACCAAATAACTCATAAAAAAGGCGTTCTTATGCCTGATGGAACTGATAAAGACCAAGATAGCAAAATAAATGATTCCGTTCATCCTACCGTACTATCGTCTTCTCAGAATCATGCCATGCCTGTGAAAAATAAATGTTTTCCTGTGGAACCTTCCGGATGTCGAAGAGATGCCTTCACATGATGGAGAAACTGTCTAGTTCAGAAAAATTATGATATGTTAAATCTTTGTGTATTTGTCGTATAGTCCTTGTCTGTTCCGTCTTTTTTGTATGTTTCAGATTCGCCTCTGGTATCCATGGAAAGGAAAAAAAAAGGAATACGTACCGCTGCGGACAGTGTACAGTCAGGCTGGCCGGTTGAGTATCCAATCGTCAGCAGACAACGCAATCTTCGCGCGCAGGCGCAGCTAAGTGAAACACGAACTAAAACCTTGAGAAACTTTAACCATTGAAGAGAACATTAGAAAAAAAAGAAAGATGGAGGTGCGCGAGCAGGCGTTACCGTCATCGCATCATGTAAACCTATCTGTTAGAATAGCTACCTTTTTTTTAATTAATTTTTGTTAAGTAGAGAAAATAAATGTGAAGAAAGACAAACGTCTTGGACCCCTTGTTGTCTCCCACATTTATTTAAATAGATTTTTTTACGTCAATTTTTAGGAATTTTAGTATGAAAAGGGTGCTATTTATGCACCCTTATGCTAGATATGCATGTTTGAAAATATGTATAAAAAATTGACTTTTTTTAATCTAAACTCCTGTTTGTGAAAATTGCAACACCATGAAGGAAGCATCATAGTTGAATGGAATTTAATACACAGTTGAGTGGTAATGGTACAAATAAATGATTACATTTTCAAACCAAACAAACAATTAAAAGAGACAGAAATTAGTATTTTGTGTGGCCACCACGCGCCGCAATAAGAGCTGCTACACGACGCGGCATCGAGTTAAATAAATTTTTAATATCTGTCTGCGGCAGAGTATTCCATATTGTTTGTATGCGCAACCAAAGTTCGCCTGTCGAAGCAACAGGACGAAGATCACGAGCGATACGCCGCCCAACGATATCCCACTCATGTTCAATCGGTGACATATCCGGAGAATACGCTTGCCAAGGAAGAAGCTGTACCTGCTGCGAATCAAGATAGAATTTGACAGTCTTGGCGACATGTCGACGTGCATTATCCAGCTGGAATATTGCCCTGGCAATCCTTGCAGGAAAGGAATATCTTAGGGCTGTAAAACTTCGTTTATGTATCGAATACTGTTCAAATTTCCCACAATTCGTAGCAATTGTGATCATCCATGATATGCTATGGCACCCCAGACCATAACTCCGGGTGTTCATCCACTGTGGCGTTCGATAATGCACTCCAGAATGCGCAGTTCACCGGCATAGAGCCTGACTCGAATTCGGCCATCATGGTGCCACAAATTGAAGCGGGATTCGTCAGAAAAGACGACCTGCTGCCAATCAGCACGCCAGCTCTTATGCACATTGGCCCAGTGTAGTCGCAGGCGGCGATGGTTTTGCGTGAGAGGAATCCTGTATAAAGCAATCCTTGCGTGCAGCCCACGCTGCAGCAGACGTCTCCGAATTGATGAAGCACACAATGAAACACGTGTAGCTGTTGACCACTGTGCTGCCAGTTGTCTAGAAAAAGCTGTGCGGTCCGTCTGAGCCATTCGCACCAGGCGTCTGTCTTCGCGAGCTGACGTCACTTTTCGGGGTCCACTCACGGATTTCCGAGCTGTCCGACCCTCGTCCATCCACTGCTTCAAAACACGCATGAGTGTGCTGCTGTTACGCTGCACACGAGCGGCTACTGCACGATAAGGCAATCCAGCTTCACGAAGGCCGACGATTCTGCCCCGTTCAAACACCGAAATTTGCTCAAATTCCACTCTCTTTCATCGACGAGGCATAGTAAAGATTCAGTTAACGTTTACACTAGCATATAACCACCGATAATAATCCACGCCTCGCTACAGCTGTCTATTTATATTCGGTTTGATCTATCCTTCAGAGGGCGCTGCTCAGCATACGCATGCGCTACCGGTCTGCAATTCTAATCATTTGCATATCATGCACTACTTTACATTTCCTGAAAATTTCAGCTCACTCGCGTAGGTCCTTCGTGGTGTTGCAATTTTCACAAACAGGAGTATATAATCCAAAAAGCTTGAAAGGGGTTAAAAGGGATACATATAAAGACTTAAGGCATCCTATCACTTAATATTTTAAGTAACTTCAAGATTTTTTAACATACTAATCCGCAACCCAATAGGGAAAAGGTAGTTTTTAAACACATATTAAATTTGTTTCTTTACTGTTTTATTCAAACGTGAGATTTTCTCGGCAACTTAAGGTATCCGACAACGTTCGGAACCGTGATTTTCGAAAGCGCATAAATGGATAATTTTCATGATATTTAGTGTCACTTAGTATAGAATACATGCATAAAATTGTTTTAAGGACATTTTGACAAAAAAATGTATTCAAATACAATATTTTGGCAAAAATATGTTCTTTTGTGAAAAATGCTTCTATTAGAATAATATTTTGCCTGTATATAGCTCAGACCTCTGTTCAGTGGCTCAACTAGAAGTTTTGAAATATATAACTTAGAAGTGGGTTTATTCATATTTTAGGACAACAGAGAGAAGCAATTTTAATAAAAAAAATGCGAATAATTATTTCAATTGGTAGTAACTCTGAAAATAATGTGAATTTTTCAAAACTTCTAGTTGAGACTCTGTAGAGTGGTCTGAGCTACATACAGGCAAAATATTGTTATAATAGAACCATTTTTCACAAAAGGAGAACATTTGGAAAAAGATTATTCTAAGTTAATTTTTTGCCAAAATATTGTATTTAAATAATTCTTTTTGTCAAAATGTCCTTAAAACAATTTTATGCATGTATTCTAATCTGAGTGATACTAAATATCATGAAAATTATCTATTTATGCGCTTTTTTAAAATCGTGGTTCCGAACGTAGTCGGATACCTTAAGCTAAAAAATTTCAAACATCTGAAAGACAAGATAGAGAATTCCGTATAAAAGGTGATTATAGATTAAACTATTGTAATATTACCTTTTGATGCGAAGAAAGATGAGACGATGCATCCCAGAAAGGCAAATAAAAACAGCAGCATGTCTTTCTTTTTAGTGAGTTCTGTTAAAACAGAATTGCCGTGAAAAGAGCCCTTTCCGTTTACAGAGAATGGTGATCTTTAAAGAGGAAATGGTATGCAATGGGAATCATTGACAAGTCGACATTGAATAGTTGCTCACTAATTGCACTGTAATCAGTTGTCATGCGGTGTCGTTTCAAAGTCCGTACGAAACTTCCTCAGTAGTAATCAATTTTAGAATTTTTTTGCCTATTCCAGACAGTCTGACGTTACATTAAAAAGATAATTTTATTTTTGTACAAACAGCAGCAGAGTTGATTCGAATTGAGTGTGCATAAAGCTGGCGTAGATGAACACGAGTTGAAACTAACCTTATGAATTCGAATTGTTAGAAAGGTGAACATGACGCAGTTTCTGACACATGATATCTTATAGTATCTTGTTGCAATAATATCTTGCTCGGTTCGTATTGAAGTACTACAGTGTAATCCGAGATTTTGTGACAATGGATTAATGTATCCATTCGTTTGAATGAAATAATATCAAATATCAGAGAGATGTATTTAGATCCTAAATAGAATTTATTTTATAATTTAGTTTTAATTGAATAATTTAACATCTATAAACTCTACAGTCAGCCATATTCTAGCTGTTTTCAGTTGATGTGTACTCAGAAATGGAACTTCGAATGTGTTAAACAAATTTACAATAAAAGAATTCTGCAGATATTAAAAATTTATAAGATTAAGAGTCTTTCTTTTACTTTTTACTTCTCGAATTTTAAGTCTTCCTTATAAAGGATGTATGTAAATTATGCTGTGAGATATGAATAATTCTATTGTAATAAGAGTTTGAATTTCTGTCTTCAGCTTTTAAAATCACAGAAAAGAAATTTGATTGAATAAAATTATTATAGTCTACAAACTGATCACCTTTGTAGTTTTTATATTTGCTGTGTGTTATATCTCTCCCAACCGATGTAAGAATAATATTAAAATATATTTTTAGGTACGTACGTTGAATGCACTTCATTAAATTCTGAAATCTGAAAAACGTAGAAAGGAACACGGGAATGAAAATATTAATCACTATAGTAAATTAAAAAAATCAATGGTCTCCAAACTGTTTTGATTATGTAGCTCTTAAATGAAAATAATTAAAAAATACCTCCATTTAAGGTATATTAACATACTCTGTTCAAAAGAACACGTGGTTTTAACGAAATTATACAAATAGTTCTTCTGATAAATAACGTAAAACAAAACGTTCATAGTCTGAAGTGTAACAGAAAATAGAAAAAGAAAATTTTATATGCAAATCAATGTTCATGACATCAAGAACTAGAAAAAGAATATAAGTGCAGAAATCAAGACTTCGTAGTAGCTGCTGTTTTTTATTGCATCAGCGGTGAAATCAAACCTTTTGGCTGCTATTTTGATGAAAGGTGACTGGAAATTGTCACGACAAAGTGATTTACCGGAATACGTGGCTTGGTATATTATTGGCAGACTGAAATTCGGGAAAACACAAAGAACTGTAGCGTATGTTGTTGGAGTGACAAGAAGTGTCATTTAGAAACAAGGGAATCGATTCCAAAAAAACAGAGAATGTTCGACGTCGTTCAAGACAAGGTGGTCTACGAGCTACCACAGTAGTATATGACCGATATGTACTGTTAATAGCTCGTCGAGACAGAAAAGCCATTTAGACGTAGATACAAAACAGTTCATTTCGGCAACAGGATACAGGGTCTCAAGTCAAACATTCTGAAATAGACTTCGTGCGAGGACTTTGTATACCCGTAGGCCAATGGTGTGTATTACGTAGGCAGCAAAACAGCGTGCGCTCCAAAGAAAAAGGGCTGCTGAACATCATAATTAGAGCTAAAGGATTGGAGTCAAGTGCTGTTTAAGAACGAGTCTTGATTCAGTTTAGAGTGTGACACCAGATGTGTATTGGTATGACAAGAAAGAGGTACTCGAAATAATTCCAATCATGGACAAATAAAATTAGCGCACCCAGAAGAAGTCGTCAAAATGAAACGAAATTTTGCATAAGTAATGACTACTTTGATAGAAGTAAATGATTAGAAAATCAAAGAAAAAGAATCATTTATTTCAGAGAAAAAGGCAAAAGAACGGAGGATATAATACCTTGTTGAACCCCCTTTAGCGCGAATGCACGATGTGATGCGATCGGACATTGAGGCATACAAGCTCCGTATGATATCTTGAGACATTCGTTCCATATTTGCCGTACCCTTACCTCTAGTTCGTTCAAATTCATAGGATGCCCAACTCAACGTCCGAAATGATCCCAGATATTTTCTATTTGTGACAATCTGGGGATCGGGGAGGCCAAGGAAGGGTAGTAACAGTGTGGAGAGTCTTGTGACACCCTTGTTGTGTGAGGCCAAGCCTTGTCTTTTTAAAAAATGACTCCTGGGAGCCGTTGCATGAGTGGAAACACATGTGGTTGCAGGATGTCCTGGACATACCATTGGGATGTCATGGTGCCATTGATGAATACTAGGGATGACCATGTATTGTAGGCAATGACACTCCATACCATCACACCAGCTGTGGTAGTGGTGTGTCGCTGTAAATCAAAGGTAGGATTGAGGCGTTCACCACGGGGTCTCCACACACGAACACGATTGTCATCACTGTTGAGATCGAATTTGGATTCGTTGATAAAGATTACCTGGTTCCATTCCACTGCAGTCAAGTTTCCTCGTGCGCAGCACCCCTCCAAACGGAGGCGTCGAAGGGTGGGCACAAGTAACGGGTGCCGCTATCCCAAATGTCCTTTAGCCAGGCGCTTTCATATGGTTCCAGAAGACACAGAGGCCCCTACTGAAGGGGCTACATGTGCCTGGATAGCGGCGGCCGATGAAGCAATTAGCTGCACGCGTGCATTTCTTACGATGTGGCGGTCTTCTCAACGACTAGTCAGTCGAGGGCATCCTGAGCCTAGTCTTCGTGTAATTGACATCTCTGGGATTCACTGGCCCCAACACCTCCTCACAACACAGTCAAAGTGACCTAATTGACGGGCCTAGCTGACCACCCAGCTTTCCTCATGCCGATAATTCTCCCCCTCTCACACTGCAACAGCTGCTCATTTTGTCTTCAAAAACCGTGTAATGGCATGTCTACCACAGCTCTTGCTTTGTAAACGATTCAGCACACTGAACCAAGCTTTGGCTCTACCTGTTTTATACTCCGCGGAGAACGACGTTAAATGCCCTCTATCGGCTGTATGTAATACACAATCACGCTGCATTTTTAATAATTTTCATATTTATCCGACATGAACCTTCATTCCAAGTTTTGTTACGATCTCGTAATAATTTCTTAGTGCGCTAATTTTTTTGTTCATGAGTGTCTATTTTCTTTTAAGAAAGATCCCATTATAGACGAGGTGCTTTGATGGTATTTGATGTAATAAGCATAGGGGGACACAAGGACCTGGAAATCATTCGGAATGGTAATTTGACAGCTCAAAGGTATGTAGATGAGGTTTGAGACCCCATATCAGCCATAAGTGATCTCCTTCTTTTAACCCTCTAACCGGATAGCACGGAAAATTCCGTCAGTGTAAAGATGCTTCGAAAATGGACTGCACTGATTTTTCTGCCTTCAAGTAACGTTTTCAAAAGCGGATTAGCCGCACTTTTCTGAAATCCTTTCCCCCTTTTAAGGTTTAACATCTTGAAAGATAATGAGGGATGGAGGAAGCAACACAGCAGGAGTTTTATGGCTCACAGGGAACCCCGTGTTTTGACCCTGGGGCAATCGTAAAAAATCGGGGAGAAATTTCTTTAGAACCCAAGAAGTGTTTGTTTGCTAGCTTGTAATTTAAAAGTTTTAAAAAGTCCCAACGCATAAGTAAAATATGTTACAATTCCCTTTTGGTTTCATATTAATTTCAAACTGTAACAAGTTGGGGCGTGTCAGGGCAATCTGCTATTTTATATAGTTAGACAAATTATCTTTTTAAAGTATATTCTTTCGCTTCATTTTTCTTATCTTAATCAATGCTTTCAGTTTTTGAAACATGATTATTTCATTATAAGATGCCCCCAAAAAATATAATAAAACACCAAACACTTTAAAATTTGAAATCTTTTCAACTTTCCAACCACTAAAAATGAATAAATTTAAACTTCATCAAATAATTTGAAACATTTTCTTACACTTTGATAAAAATAATAACAAAAAAAAAAACTAATTAAGATCCATTAATTTTTTAGATTTCAAAGCCCAAGTGTTCAGGGAAGTTTACGTACAGTGCCTAGTTATATATTGTTAAAATACACCGAATTATATTTGAATTTTAAGTGCTTGAACTTCAGTTTACATCAAAGACAACATGAATGAAGATTTTCCCACATTTTTTTTATAACTTGAATGTTTTAATAAATGGTAATCAAAAATATACGGAAACATTTACAGTAGACATTTATGCATATAAATAAACATAAAAATCAATTTTAAATTCGAGCTATTCAAAAACATTCGAATTATTCTTCAAAAATATCTATTTATGCAAAATACCTCAACATTTATCTTTTTTTTCAAGGCTAACTGAATAAGTAATTAAAATCTGGATATTTTTTGAAATCTCGACCGTATAAAGCTAGAAATTTTATGTTAGAAATTCCATTTGAAATTTCGAAAAAAAATTTATCGCAAAGTTAAAAATTATTTACCATAAGTTCTAGCAACTCTTTGAGTATAATATAAATTTCAATTTTTATTATATAGCTTCTTTGGTATTTTTTAATATATTTTGAAGATT
Source organism: Trichonephila clavipes (assembly GCA_019973935.1). Classification (NCBI taxonomy): domain Eukaryota; kingdom Metazoa; phylum Arthropoda; class Arachnida; order Araneae; family Nephilidae; genus Trichonephila; species Trichonephila clavipes. The sequence continues at coordinate 2,216,988 of BMAU01017470.1, forward strand.
TCATACAATTCAGTTGAAAAATGCATGCTAAGAGCAAATAATATACTAAAAAAACCGAGGAATATACAATAAAGTTTTACATAGAAGCAAAACTGAGAAGCTAAGGGGTAGGAATGAAAAATTTTGAGTATATCTGAAGTAGTTTTCGAAATATTTATTTTAAAGTTCAGAAAATTTGTGTGCGTTATGTTATACTTAATATTAATTAAATGGTTAAAATAATATATGTTAATAACAGTCATGTAATCGTGTGATGACACATTCATATACTAATAAAAATTATAAGGGTCATTGATGCGAATGTCAAGAATTTTATGTAATTTTAATTTCAGACATTAAGATGTTGATGTAGAAAATATAAAACGACCATCTAAAATACATGAAAAATGCAGTCTGCTATAAAATGATCTTGACAAACAAAATCCGGCATTTTCACTTACTATGGTAGAGCCGGCTTAGTCAGGGGCGATCTGGAAAAACAGAGAGAGAACCGCGGTTTGGATGGATGCCGCTCTAGCTTTTAAAGCTCCCAGGAAAAATTATATATATATAAATTACAAATGCAAAAATAAATCTTGTAATGTTCCATACATTTTTATAACAACGAATTGTGGAATTGGCTTCCAATACATTGTTGTTTTTGACAATATGTAAGGTAACCAACCCTACTTTAAATAGATTTGTACTAATTTCGTAACCGTATTCCTTTTAAAATTAATTCGTGCAGCCGAAATACACCTTTTGCACCCTTAAAAATTTATGTAAACTATAACGGTTAATTTTAATTTATGCAACTTGTGAAATGTTCATAATTATCCATTTCCGTCTAAACAGTTTACATGAAAAAAGTTTGGACTCCCTCATTCATTAGGGATTTATATAAGATTCTAACATTAAATTTTATTTTTCAACGAATAGGATCGAGTGGTAGTGTATAGTGATTCCACACCACAGGTCTGGGGTTCTATTAACGGGCTACGCAAGGTCGACTCTACCTTTCATCCCCACTACATTGGGTCGATAAATGAGTACCAAGCTTGCTTCGAGTCTTAAACACTGAAGGTCTCTCTTCAGACAGACCACCAAATCGGGACATCTGTTCATGCACCTCAGCGTCCAATGGTCACGTGTATTATGATGGGCACAGTAGTTCCTGCCCCCATGGATTGTTGTGCCTCTGAGTTTGAGTTTTAAGTTTGAGGATTACCTCACTTTGGGGATACCCCATAGATAAACATGTACTTCCACTCATTTGCAATTAAACATTTTTCTTTCAATTACGTTTATTTCAGAAGGAAGTTTTATTTTTCAAATGTATTTGCTTAATAACATGTGTATTTGTGTGTATTATATTAAAAATTTGATCAATCCAAAATTACATGTTTTTAGCTCCTCTAAAAGCTTTTAGGATTTTACAACTGATCTTACAATCCATATACGTTTTATAGTAGTATATTTAAAAATGATAAAGACATTTTTACGAGTGTGTGAGCTGTTATGCCTCGTTTATAAATATAAAAAATTGCATTCAGCTACAGTTTTTAAAATGTACAGAAATAAGTGGAGAAATAGGATACTTACATATTATGAATATTTTTGACTGCAGTAAGATATATTTATATTTCAGTTTCTTTACAATTTGAATAGAAGTTGTAAGCCATTTTGCGAATAGTTTGATATTGAGTATAATTCCATAGGCTGTTTAATATTGTAAAGTGTTTTACTTTGATACCAGCACACATTAAAATAAGGCTCATTTGCAGTTATATGATCAGCTTCAGTGATATTTAAATTTTCAAAAATAGTCTACACGTACGAAAACATTCTTTCACAACCGCACACCACATCTCATACTATATCTTCCCTACAGCAGGAAATATTTGTGTATACTGAAAAATTTAATACTGGATACATTTCCAAGTGTTAAATTTGTTTTTAAAAAATTTGGTATGAATACATTGTGGAACTGTCGGTTAACTTCACTGAACAAAATTGTTTTAAGTGTACTGTTTTGAAAGACAAAATTAATTAGGGAGAACTTTTCTCATAATAGAATTTGTAATGACTGAATTGTGTGAAAATGTAGTTATCGATGTGTGACATTTTTCCTTGTAATAAAAGAAACATAAAGATAAGAAATTTAACTTGAGTAGAAAATGGTTAGAAGTACTGTCATGCGCATTTGAAGAAGTATATCCCCCATTAAAATTAAAAATTATTGACTGAATGTGTGTTATGTCCATCACAAAAGCCGATGTAGAAAAGATATTTTTATTTAATACAAGGAGTTCGAAAAGGAGAGCACTAGGAATGAAAATTTAGATTTTTTCCGAAAAATATTCAGTTAACATAAAAATATCATTTATATGATTTAAATTTAATTAAATTAAAAGTATATTGAAATCATTTTTTATGTTATTCTAAATTAAAAATATAATTGAATACAGAAAGATCTGTTTTATTTCATATATATGCCCCATTTATGTCTTATTGTTTTAAAAAAAAAGATGCGGCCTTTACTCATTTTACCTCATAACTTTTTTTAAAACATGAAAGTGAGCGCGTTTTCTTACTCTCATATTCAAAGATGAATACAGGATGTTTTTTTTCTGGTTCAAATCGCAATATCAAAATATTTTTTTTAATTTTTAAAAAATGACAGAAAAATAAATTTTGTTTGAAGAAAATATAACTATTTTTCAACTTTTAACACGCCATTTATTTCATGTTTTTTTTTTTACCCTGCATTTTGTTTTAATTTTACTGTGACTGAATCTATGGGGAAAACGACAGAGTAGAAAGAACTACGGTTTTCATACAAGATTGCCCAAGGCAACTTAACAGCTAGCTGTAAACGATTGCTATCCTGGTTCTCAATGATCAAATACGCCGAACCAAGTCATAAAGCTGTCCCCTTTCGACCTCCCAAGTTTTAAAAGGGGGAAAGAATTGAAGTCTGTTGCATTTTTGAAGGGAATAGCAATATAAGAGTAAAACGCTTTCGGAATAACTTTTCAGGAGGAAGGTATCCAGTTAGAGGGTTAATGTAAGATAATGCCAGATCTCAAACCACCCGTTTTATGGAGTACTTTCTCGAAAATGTAGCAATTTAGCGTATAGAGTTGACAGCTTCCTCTCACGATCTTAATCTGATCCAGCATATTTGGACACATTCGAACGACGCGTTGCTGCTAGAACCAGGTCTCCAGTTACCGTCTAATACAACATTGAAGATTGCACTTCGTCAAGAGTGAAGTAGTATTACCCATAGTATCATCAATAGCCTCATTTCATCCATGCTAAATAGGTGTGTGGCAGTCTTAGCAGTTTGGAGGGACCAGCACATCGTATTAAACATCCTGCATCATTGCAAAACAATCATTTTTTTGTCAACTGTATCTAACAAAATTATTGCCTTGAAGCATCATTTCATGTTTTTGTAGCATTCCACAGAATTGAAGTTCCCATATAATTGTTTCTGGGAGTTTTTTCTGCATTGCTTTTTGTTACACCTGTATTCTTCATTTAATGCCCATCCAAGACTATCACGCAAAGGTTTCTTTACATTTTTTATTGCTCGCCTAATTTTTGTTTAGAAGTGTGCATATATATAGTCCTTAGCCGCCTTCTTTAGTGTACCCACAAGAGAATCACTTTACGTTCCCGCTAAAGTTGTATTGGATTAGAATTGTTTTCAGAGATGAGGTGGATTGAATTTAGCTCCAAATGTCCTGCAAAGACATGTCTGACATCCTGGTCAACGTTGGGATTCTTATCTAATTGTCACTCGTAATACAGCTGAACAGCCAGAAGCTATGGTATGGATGTCCTCCTTCGATTTTCATCCATGACAACTTAACAGCACGATATTACGTTGAAGTGGTATTACCTTCCTCTGTGTTACCTTCCTTTTAATGGATCCCTCGCTTATATTTATTATGATAACGCCCTGTTGCAAGGGGTAATCGATTATACAGCCTTTTTTTGTGAATTAAACATTTTCTTGACTGGTGTGACTGTCAAATATCTTCAGAATAGAGCTTGTTAGAACTAAGAGCTCTGGCTGTTCCTGGGTCGCGCAAAATATCACCCAGAATAGCAAACATCCACCAATTCTCCAAGTCAATGTCCAGAGAAATCTCTGGAAGAGCTCAATGTGAGACGTCTCTAGATAACCACTAACATCAGGTCCAGATGCGAGTAAACGCCTTAATATTACTCCCCCCCCCTTTTAACCATATTTCCTGAATAAAACGTTCAATTACTATAATATTCTTTCTATTCAAGTACATTAGGTGTCTTAAACCTTTCACGTTCGAGGACTAAATCGATTAATTTACAATGATACACGGGCCACACGACTGTCAAAATATTTTGTGTTTGTATATATGACTACTACTGATTCTAAGGGGTAAGAGATGGTGTTTACAGATTTTTGTGTAAGTGTATATATATATGTGTGTCTGTGTTACCGTTAAAGTGTATAATTCAGTTACTTCATAGAATAACTAGGTATTTCATTAAAGAACTAGACAAGTCAGTTAAAGTATAAAATAAATGAACAATTTTATACAGTACCTAGTTATTCTATTAAAAATAAACAATTTTAAAGATGTTTTAAAAATTAATGGATCATAAATAGCTAAAATCTTACGAAAAGTACATTTTATCCCTTTTGCGGATGAATAATTGATAAATAATAAGGAAAATCTCTCAGAGATGATATAATTTATTGTATTGCACATATTACTATTAATTAAACAGAAAAGGGGGGAAAGAATATGTGTTTGTTGCAAAAATAGACTATATTTAAATATTATCAACAAAAATTCATACTGGGAAGAAAAATTGTTGTTCATAAAACATTGTGTACACTTTTTAAAACAAAAATATAAGAGAATATTAATTAAAATTTTGTGTGATACCTTTATTTTACTTTTCATTATTTATGAGAGCAAGGATTGCTGTGATGACACTTTGGATTGAACTACTTATTATTTTTGAAACAAGCACACTGTTTAGTATTGCACATTTTTTTTACACGAGCACTTTTTAAATCATTGTCCAGTACCGCAACTTTGAAGTGTTGCAACAGATCAAAGCGTTGTGTCAATATTTAGAGCTTCTTCAATGGAGATTAATTCTCTCTGCCATATAATGAACTGATATTTAGAGTAGAATTGTTTTATATATTCCACCTAATCGGAAAAATTCTTCCCAAAGCAGCTAGAACCGGTTCAAAGAACTTTCGAGTGTCGTATTTTATACTCTATTGATCAAGTAATCGTTATTCTATAGAATACCTAGCTAAACCGTAATATTTAATGATTTTATATACTTTAACTGACTGATCTAATTATTTTATGAACTACCTAGTCATCCTATAAAATAATGGATTTCATGCTTTAACGGTAACATATTTTTATATATGTTATATCTGTTTGAAAAAAAGTTAGATGGAAAAATCGAATTAAAATACTTTGCAAATCTGTTAAAGATAAGAGTCAACTTTTTCCCGAAAATTTCTCTGACATTTTGTACATAGTCAGGATTTTTTAAAAATTTAAAATACAACGTTTTTGAAACATTCGACATTTTGAGAAAATTTTTATCTCAAATCGATACCAAACGCATTAGTGAAACGTCTTAAATATCTAGAATAACAGAAAAAAATGGTGATTTTTACAACAATAAAAAAAAGTAAATAAGGCAATTTTTTAAAAAAATTATCTCAAATTCAAATGAAGAGCCACTGAAATGCCTCCAACTTGCCACGGGTTGAAAACACCTAGTGTACAACATATGCGCCGGCCTTCACTCCCTTCGGATATCTCTTTCTTGGCGAGATTTCTTTAAATGTTACAGAGCAACAGTCTCCAGCCATTAGTACGTTGATATTGATGGTTAGCGAGTAAATATTCATGACAGATCAATTATTTGATTGAATACTATACGGAGACCTCTACAAATGCATTGTCACTTATTTGCGACTTGTATTTATGTTGTTCTTTTTGTAAAATGATTTCCTCACCGCTTTCTGGATAACACAATTTATTGACAAACGATTACGAAAATAGCACACAGCAAAGGACGAATTCTAACCACTGCACACAGCGTATGATCAGTGTATGGTCCCTGTAGAAGGAATGCGTGGGAAGAACCGGGAAAATGCGTGTTCGTGAATCTCATAGCTATTCTTCCACCAGAAAAAATAGTTCACTCGCTTCAACCCAACAATTTCGATATCACTGAAAATTATCTTCACGAAAAGTAAGAACAAACTGGCAACACCAAGCAATCTCGACAAAATGAAGTGATATGCCTCCAATTTACCATTTTTGTCAACTATTTCTTAGAAATTGTGCTAGATACACTTGAAAAAGTAGGTAAATATTCGCTAAATTCAAAGGAAATTTCGCTGAAAGAAGTAGTTAAAAATCTTTTTTAAGTTAAATGCATAGTTAGTTCATAATGCGTTTGTTGCTCGTTACTTTTTATACTTTATCTTAAGAAAAATAAAAATAATGCCCTAATTTTTTCTGAAAAACAACAAATATTTTACACGAACCTCCGGTTGGTGACTGTTATTACATTGTATGTGTAGCAGGAGAAGAAGGTATCCTGGTTCGAAGAGCAAAGGGCTTGATGTTGAATACAAATTTTCAGTGAAATATTTCGTCACTGATTTTCAAATGGAATAAAAGAAAGTATTGATAAATAAATTGAATTTTTAGAACCCAATAGTAATTTAAATTAAATTAATATTGGTTGAAACTAGCATGCGGTTGCAATTTTGCTTATCCTTTCTATTTAATTATATTTCTTCACAAATTTTACCTCTGAAATTTCTTAATGAGTTTTACTCTGCAATATAAATTTAACTAATTTCATAACTGAGCTCTCTTAGGCAATTCTGAGTAATCTTGCTTCTTCAAAGCAAAAAATAACTCTTAATTAATAATTAAATTGAAAACAACAGATTTATTTCCTTCGTAGATAAAATAATTAAAGATTTTTTATAATTTTGAGAAGTATTTAAAAGGGTCTTTATGAAATATGAGCCTTATTTTGGCTTTTATTGAATTTGTTATACTAGTTTTACTGTTATGTTAGCTTAGCTTGTACTACACTAAAATTTGCACGTGTTGTTTTAAATTATTAGGTTATAACATATGAGTTGTCATATTTTTACGCTCAACTTTAAATAACAAAATATTTTTACTAAGCAAATTTTATTAACTGAAATAAGAATCATTAGCTTCAAAATATTTTTCCCAACAAAAAACAAGGCGGGAAAATATAGAAAAATTACAATATTTTCAGTTAAAACATATCAAATGAGATAGAGCAAGGTTTTAGCTTTAAAATGATCTACACTCTATGAATGAATCCAAAAAAGTCTTATTAGAGAAAAAATCTCAAAAACGTAATGGTAGAAACCAGACATTCATTTGTTTCAACCTAATAAATCTTATATTTCTATCAAATGATTCGTTTAATCACATGTTTCTGCTTAACTCTTTAATGGACCTACAGTTTTCAAAAAAAAAAAACGGCGTTATATTCAAATAAAATAGCTACATTATATTCAATAAGTTTTCATAAAAAGTTTAGAGCTGTTGCGAGCCAAAGGGCGCAGGTGCTAGAGGTTTCGAGGAAGAAGCAGATATGATCGTAAAAATAGCTACTGTTATTCTATCTTTAACACTTTATGAAACGTACAGTTTTATAGTTTAACTCTTAGAGCAATGTGGAAACCTAATCCTTAATCGGATGTACTTGAAATTCAGTTACCTGGAAACTCCTTGTTATGATCTTTCTCGAAGCCCGATAGCTCGGTTAAATCCAAGATTGTTTACTTCTACAATTCCTCGTAGAATCTACGTCGACTATTTATCTCAACAGGCTCGACTACCCAGTATCATACCTGTCAATAACAATCTCACCTCTCTCTCTGATTCAGGTTTATCTCCTCTCCTACTCTCTATTTTAGCTAGAAAATTTCGACTTTATATAGTAAACTTAATTTACATATCTACCACGATTTGTTTCTTCCAAAGGGTTGGTTGTGAATAACGCGAATCGATAGCCCAAAGATTTTCCAAGGGGATTGGTTGAAGGATCGTGAATAGTTCCGTCACAAATTTAGGAAAAAATCTTTAAATAAAGTCTTAGATAATTAAAATACAAAATCGAAAATGAAGTTATTTTGAAGTAGAAATGTCATAAAAACCTACAGAGTAATCTGTCGGTTAAAGGTTTTTTTTTCTTGCTCCCGCTTTTTTTCTTTCCTCATAGCATGTTAATAATTTTTTATTCCTTTATTTGTTAAAAAAAATACGCTCTTCAATGGGGAGTACGTATTTTCTAAAATTTGTAACACTTTTTCAACTAAACTGAGATTTTCTGTCAACTTCTCCCATATATCACTCGAATTTTTGATTGAACAGGATTTACAGGCGCAAGTTCTGCCATGTCTTGCTCTTACATTTCTATGAGCTTATCAATTGTCAGCTCCTAATTGTAGAAATCCAGACATTTTTGTGTTCACTATTCTCTTCTAATCACTATTCATTTCTAAATTTATTTGCCTTCCAAGATCGACAACTTCTTCAATCACATTACCAGTTTCACCAATATTTTACCATTTTTTTTTCTCAAAAAAAAAAAAAAAAAAAAAAAATTGAACTAGATTTGAAAATAGCGTAACTCTGGGTTTGCGTAATTTGAGGTATTACTGTAAATCGTTTTTGTCAAAAGATAAAAGCACTGCTCATGTATATTTCAGGATATTTCGTAAAAGAAAGGGTGCGTGTTATATAAGGTGAATCACCTAAAAATTAAAAAAATGTAGTTTGAAAATACAGGTGGGTGCTGTACGCTGGATTTTACACGGTATTTATATTACATATCAAGCCTACATTTTTTTTATCAAATTTGTTAGCACTAGTCTGCTGAAGTCAAATGGAAAAGTAAGATGTTTTAGTTGGATTAAAATAAAAACGTATTCTTGATCATAAGTACTGTACCATGGTCAAGTGACGTGGACGACACCTGAGCTGGCACCCCCTCTCCTAACTACCACAGCACACCAACGGGAGGACGTTTCAGCTCTCGACAGATTTAACGTGCATCGCTGCCCTACACGGCGGGTCTTTAGTGGTACTGGGCTCGAACCGCGGGAGATGTCAAGGGCGCAGAAGGAACGGATTGTATAACAGCGGAAGGGTTTACTCTAGCTTAATCACACTACCAAAATTTTGTGAAAGGTAAGTTGTGCGCAACGTCTTGACAAATCCCACTGCAACATCGAGAGCCTTGCTGCAAGAATTAGGCTTCTAGCTCATCAATGTTTATTAGATGATAAACAGTGAAATCTATTTGTAGAGAGAGACTTAATAACACTGTACTCCTTCGTAAGCGGTGCGTGAAGCGCCTGTATGGAAGAACTACCAGTTTTAATGCATAAATATATTTTTACTGCAGTTTCACCATCGCATATTGTTAAAGAATTCTTATTAACAATCATCGTATCTTATTTCTGAAAATTCTACCGGTAGAAAGGCTAATACACGTTTTAAATCTGTCTAAACTCAAATTCTTCACGTTGACATGATTGAAAGTTTGTAGAGAGGGGTATAAAATTAGATGCCTCTTAACCATGGTTCAAAATTACGAGTTCCGTAATAACCCTCGTGTTGTGTTTTTAAAGTGACTACGACAAAAATAAAGAACCTGTCATTCAACAGTATTTTTGATCTTCATTGATGTTTTATTCAGTTTGGCCAAATTTAATTTATGCATCTTGGATTAAAAAAATATGTTTTACATTTCACGCAGAAAATTAGTTTTATTTCTGCATATTTTACATTTTCATTGTATGGGATTTTTTTCAACAATACAAGTTTTTTACAGTACATATCTTTCTTGGGATTTAAGCTATTCCTTTATGAATAGTACTTTTTAACAGACAATTTTTCTTTCATGCAAAATTTTATGTTGTGCGTAATTTAAATGTAGTTTTGTGCTGCACGTATTGTTGTTGATAATAGTTTAATCAAATGTGAAATAGAGTTTCATCTGCTTTAATTTTTTTTTACTTTTGTTAATGCTAATTTTATTCCTTCTGCAGTTGAAGATTGTAATGTATACATTATTTATTAGAATATTTTTTTAATATGCTTAGTGGCATTTTTCATGATTCTTAAGCTAATATTTTTTTTCATCTTGTCTATTTCAGGTTATTTCTCATAGAGTCAACAGTGCTGAAACTTATTGCTGCTGTTATTACTTCTCTGTTGTAATAATATGCATTTATATTTTATTGTGTTCATTTCTAATCATTTAAAATTAATTTTAAATTATTAGATACACTATCTTGCACCCCCATTTTACCCTCCTTAAAAAATATTACGCTTGCTAGCCAAATATTATTTTAGAAATTTAACCCGGGAGAAGAATGAATACTCCAGCTACTGATGGAATAAAATGCAGTAAAATACATATAACGCGAAAACGCTTAGCACGAAATATATCGATTTACACGAAATAACACATCGACCCAATAAACTACAATGTATTTTCACGCCTTTTTTTTGTCTGTTAATACGAAACAAAAAATGCTTAACGCTAAATGATTTCCCTTCTGGGAATGAATAATATACAGAATACATCAGTCATACTGGCGAGATTTAAAAGGGGTGTGAAATAAAAGAGAGGTGGTTTCACATGCTTTGCAGAAAGAAGTCTAACTTGGCTTTGAAATACCCTCGTAATAGCTTGTGACAAGAGCTAATTTTGTTTATCTAGGCTACTGTCTTCCTCAACCCAACAAACACCACACTAAAACATCTCATTTCACATCAGTTGGCTTTGGAATTCAATAACAATTACATTGTAGTGTGAATAAATATCACATTAGCTTAGTCTGTTTCACGTTTTCTTTTCTTTTACTTATTTTTTCTTTTCTACTTTAGAAGAATTTTTTTACTAGCACAATGGCAAAGGCTCAGAGGGAAAGCAAACTGTTATTTCACTTAAAATGAAGATGGAGCTTTTTAAGGTTGTTTGATCAAAAACAGAAGAAGTTTGTACTAAATTTCACCAAGTTCTTAAAAATGCTTTTTTTCCCATTCATTTTCATTTAATACTTGCATATATAATTATCTATGTAATTAAAATGTACTCTAATGCACATAATTTTGTGAAATATGTATTTCTTTTTCAATATCCTTTAACACATAAAAATGTTTCTGTCTCCTCAGTTTCGTGTTAAGCGATTTTCCTTGTATTCATCCCTAATGTTAATTGACTAACTTAAATATTTGAAGAAGCGAAATTTTCAGATCTTTTTCTTAAACAGAAATTCATACCAATTGAGAACTTCTGCAAATTCTAAAAATATGCGAAATATTAAAAAGAAAGTGCTATTGTTATTAAAATGTAGGTTATATTAAACGCAGTTATGAAAGAGCAAACTTTTAATTTTGCACTTTCTATACACTTGAACGCCCTAAATCCAGATTTATGCCTTCTATTATCACCAATAGTTTGGAAACATTCGAAGCCAAAACGTTGACATCGAAAAATTCCTTTTACAGGGCTTCATACTAGTTTATATTATCTTTAATTATCGATCTATTTATCAAGGGAGGTTTGAAAATAAAAAGAGAATACTTCGAAACTTCTATTTTATTTTTAAACGGGCAACACTAATTTTAAAATCCTTCATGACTTTAAAATAAAACATAAATTAAAGCTGAAAACTTTGTAAAATATCATCACCTAAAAAAAATGTTAAATATTTTGCAGGTACTTTGCTTGAAAAAATCTTGTATATGTTATTTTAGTAATTCGGAAATACTCTCTAAAATAATAAAAGAATTCGAAAGAAATTTATATCATGGGTTAGTTTGAATATCCTCTTTCAACATTCATTATGGAAAATTTATATTTTTGGAATTTATTAACTACCTAAATCAAACGTAATATTTATTATAATAGAATTTAAATCTCTTAAAGCTTCTGAGAACGAGATACATTTTATCGAGCAGCAATTATTATATTATATTATAATTATTAGGGGAGTTGGTCCTTATTCTTGGATGACTGAACAATTTCTGATTTAATTTTAATGATCAATTAAATTTTAATGATTTTAACATATAACTGTTTTCAGCCCTGTATATATAAATCCATTATTTGGATACCTTTTTTTAGATATCCTTTATTTTGATTATATATACATATAATTGTTTGTGTGTGAGAGAGTACATACAAATATACACATTATGAGCTGTTTTCTTTGAAAGTGGTGAGAGACCATTTCTGACAAAAAAGTTAGTTATTACAACATTGAATACAATCTGCTATCTATGAACAGCTATGCTTTTCCATCAACGGTTCCCTAAAAAATGCTTCGAAATTTTCATCATTTTGTCAATATAAATTTACGTAGTTAATGAAATTGCAAATACAATTACTTTGATAGTGGTGTAAATATCTCCATATAATATATGATGGACTTGCACCACTTTCAACTAAAATGGCTCATATATGCATTCGTATATATGGATACTTATAAATATCTCATGAGACGAAAGAGTTATCTTATGAGACGAAAGAGTGGTGGTTTAGAAGCAAATAATACCTACAAATCAGAAGGAGTTATGTTTTGAAAATTTAAACCTAGAACAAGAGATCTATTAAACAACAAAAGACCCAACAGCAAAATTGTATGCTTTCTAATGCTGCCACAGACTTAGAACTGTGCTGTAAGGTTAAACATGATTTATTGATCCAAACTTCGTATGTCGCAGAAAATTCATACATAATACAACAAGAAAAATTGGGCACAATCCAGAATTATAGAATAACGGATAATGCCTAAATTTACACTTTGCACGTGTATTTGAACAGAATGCAAATAGATAAATGCAAAAAATTAGAAAAGTAATATTATTCACAAAAAGTAACTTATAGAAATTAATTAAGTAGGAGTAATCATAACTGTTTACTTCTATGAATATACTATTTTGCGGGATAGTGATTGGACTTAACCAGACTCATGGAAATTTCAAGAAAAATTACTTTTACATTTTTACTTGAAACTTTGAAGACGTTTGCATCTTAACACTGAAAAATTAAAATTAAATGGAAAACTACTGATCATATATGTCATGATTATTATTTATGAGTGACAATTGAAATTATCTTTCTTTCAGAAAATTGTTTTTGAAGTAAAAAAAAGTTTCTATGTAAATCACTTTGAATACTAAAAGTATTGAAGTATTAAATTTATGAACTAGTACATCATACAGAATGGGTCCTACTTAATGAAATTAGTACTTTATTTTTTTTATTGAAACACTCAACTCAAAAGCTAAATAATATTACTAGACTAAATTATAAAAGAAAACTGGAATAAAAGTTTAAGTCCGTATGTACAGTAGTAATTTTTTGAAAGGGAAATTAAAAATTAACATGAGTTAAGAATGTGGTTTTATTTAACCGTACGCAATAGATGTGATGCTATTTAGTTAAAAATAGTTCAAAGGAATCTACAGAATATATAAGAAAAATGGTTTTACTCAATTGAAAAGAGAAAAGCAGCAAATTATGACTTTGTTTTATGCAAGTGTTAGAATAAAAAAAAAATATATTTTTTTCAATAATGCGTTTTTTATTGCTTTATCAATAATACATAACAGAGCGTATTTTTTAGTGCATGCACCACATTGAGTTGTCAGAGTTCACCCACCGCAAAGAATATTTCTGAAAAATAAATGAAATATAAATCATAAACATATAGCACGTATATAACAATATTCATAACTTAATACTTAATTAAAAAAAGAAAAAACATCTAAAATTATTAATGCACTAAGCATATAAAATAAAGCTTCAAAAATAAAGAGAAAATCAGAAAGTCAATTAGTAGAAAAAAGGCTTTTATGTTCCCATAATAGTAACTGGTTGAAGACAGCAATCCGGAATTAAGCAACTTTTTTTTATTAATCCTATATTCCTTCTCTTTGAGAGGAAAATTGCACATTTTTACACTTTCAAATAATCAAAATTAAAAACAGAACTTAAATAAATAAGACCATGAAAAACTCAAAATCAAGAAGTCTATCAGCTTACTAAAATGGCTTAACCTACTGAAAATATTGGAGAATATACATCACACATAAATCCTTCAATAAAAAAAAACGGAGTTAAAAATTAAATTTAATACTATTTGAAAAAATATTACCACAATTTTGAAAATGAGAAATTTTTTAAGATGTAAAATAAGAAGTTTACTAAATAGCAAAAATTATGACTTTTAAAATGTTACGCAATCTAAAAATAGTATTATATATGTATATATATATATATATATATATATATATAAGGATAATTAGATTAAAAATTAAATTCCCTATCTAGCACTTGACTCCATTTTTCTCCATTCTAATATTCAAGTATCAAACTAATCACCCATTTATTTCTTCCGAACATATGGCCTAGCCAATAAACATGTCTAAGTTCAGATCGTTAGATTTAATAGTCAACATATGTCAGCATTAACTTGCAAACACCATCTTCAAAGCAGCGATACTTACCAGATGTTTTTCAAGTGTTATCGACTTGGAACCCCCACCATGGCGTGTTTTTTTTCCTCCCTGCTCGCAGTCAGAACTGATGTAGAAACGATGGAATAAAGATCTCTTTTTTTAAACCTTAATCTGATTCTGTCTTTAAAATCATGACAGAATTAAAGCCGGCAGGATCATCGTCTGCGATCTTAATGTGAAAAACTAATCTTTTTTATAAAATAATTTAATATAAAAACTAAAGCCAACGAACGTAATAACTGATATGGAGAATTTATATGGAACTTCGACGGCACTCTACATTTGTTAGCTGAGGACGTTGGGTTACCAGAATTAATCTATGGTACGGAAAAAGAAACGCGCTAGTAATCCCCGAAAGAACATCGCTCTTACCGCCAAAGAAATAGAATCATCCTCTTCTCCTAACAAGATTTCAAAAAGTCATACTTCAAAAATGGAAACAGTGAATGAAATTAAAATTAAGCAAGAAGAGAATTTAGATGCTGAGGAAGAAAAATTACAACAACCTATAACCATTATTAAAAATGATATTCTATTTGAAGATCTACAGACTTTTTCCAAAAATATAACCTGGAAATACCCATTCAAACATTCATTAGAAATTTTGAAAGTACGTGCGATTCCTTCAATATACCAGAGAAACAGAAAATCCTATTTATAATCAAGTTAGTAGATGGAGCTGTGAAGACTTACATCCAATCACAATCTATCCCTAAAAGTTTTTACGAACTGAAAAATAATTTAATACGTGAATTCGGAACACAAGTCAACCAGCGGAGATTCATCTTCAATTATCTAAAACAGGAAAAACCTCAAAAGAGACCCACATAGAATATTTCTACAGAGTAAAAGAAATCGCATCCCGGATAAACATGGAAAAAGAAGCTGAAAAATATTACATCGTAAGAGGATTAAAGGAAAATAGAGCCATAGAAATACAGTTACGAAGCTGCAACATAGAGGAGCTGAAGGAAAAAATGAAACTTTTAGATATCCAAGAAAAATCAAAATCAGGTAAGAATGAAGTTATATACCCAAAGTATCCAATGACAAGAATACCTTATCATACGAATCAATTTGCCCATAGACAACAATATGGAGGATGGAATTGGAGAAATGACCAATCTCAACATCCGGATACCATAACCAATACAAGATATAAGGTATACTCTCCTCAGTTTCCATCACCTTATTATCACCCCTCCTTTTCACTTCAGCGGCCGACCCTATATCAGAGAAACCAACGATTTCCACAACGACCGACAGTTTTTTGTCCCAATGCTCCAACTTTCTACCCCCGTCAAAGGACACAAAACAATAATACGGTATTCCAACCTCATCAAACGTGAGAACTTATGATCATCCAGGGAAGAATCAACTTCAAACAAGTTGATGTCCTCTTGGATACAGGATCAAGAGAGTGTCAATATTATTTCAAAAAATATAATATCACAAATCAAGGGATACCACAATGTAGAGTATATCAAAACAAAATTTGCCACCATCAATGGAGAAATTGAGGTGAGTGAGGCAATTACTTTACAATTGAAAATAGGAGAAATTATTGAAAATATTAAATTCCTCATAGTAAATGTAGAACTGAAATATTTAATAATTTCTAATAAAACTATGAGTATTTTTGAATTAAATATTAATTTTAGTGATTATAAAATTTTTCAGAGAGGAAAAAAAAATTAAAAAATTATGAATCTAAGAAAATATTAAAGAAAATGAAACTCTTAAATTTAGTAATAATAAAATTATCACTAAGAAAACTAATAATGTGTTTAATATAGAAATAATTCCTAATAGTGATTATGATATTATTAATATGATTATTGATAAATATAAACATGTCTTTGCTAAAAATAAGTTTGATGTGGGCGAGTTAAAATGTAATTCTCCTAAAATAATACTTACCTCAGAATTACCCATTGTAAAGCGACCATATAGGACATCTTTTAAAGATGATACGGAAATAAAAAAACAATAGATGCATTATTGAAAGCAGGAATAATAAAACCATCTTATAGTTCTTACGCTGCCCCTATAACATTGGCTTTTAAAAAGAGGATAATGCTCGTACACGATTATGTATCGATTACAGAAAGCTAAATGCTATCACAAAAATTAGATGCAGAGCCAATTCCCCGAATAGATGCAGTTTTAGACAAATTAACACATGCAAAATTTTTCTCAACCATCGACCTATGTAGTGGTTATTGGCACATTAAATTAGATGATAATGAATCTGAAAATTTTGCATTTACATCAAATTACGGTCTTTTTCAATTTAATCGTTTGCCTTTTGGATATAAAAATTCTCCAGCTATATTTCAAAGAGCTATTAGACAGATTTTAAATAAATACCAAATAAAATTTGCATTAAATTATTTTGACGATATAATAGTATTTTCGGAATCAATTGAAGAACATGCAAAACATTTAGAGGAAATTTTTAAAATTTGTGGAATAGAAAATATAAAATTAAAATTCTCAAAGTGTAAATTTGGCAAAGATACAATTGATTTCTTAGGATATGAAATAAAACAAGGGTCATACACTCCAAATAATACAAATGTCGAAATAATTAAAAAACTTTTACCCCCTAGAAATGTAAAGGATTTACAAAGATTTCTTGGTAGTATTAATGTCTATTATAAATTCATTCCTCAATATGCAAAATTAAGAATGCCCTTAAATAATCTTCTTAAAAAGAATCAAAATTGGAATTGGACCCCAGAATGTCAACAATCTTTTCAAAAACTTAAAGACAGCTTAATTTCAAAGCCCATTTTAGCTATATTCAATCCAAATTATCCCTGTCATCTTTATGTAGATGCATCGAAAACTGCAATCTCATGTATCCTCAAACAACAAAAACCCAATGGAAATCAACATCCGATTGCATTCCACTCAAGACGACTGAGAAATTATGAAATTAATTATACAATAACTGAATTAGAATGCTTAGCTATAATTGATAGTTTAGATAAATTCCATTGCTATCTTCATGGATCTCATTTCACAATTCATACCGATCATAATGCATTAGTTTGGCTTAAAAATTTCAAAAATCCCACGGGTAGACTTTTTAGATGGTCTTTAAAAGTTTTTTTGTATGATTTTGATATAAAATATAAGAAAGGTAGCACTAATGTTGTAGCTGATATGTTAACAAGAAATCCTATTGCTTATCATATAATTAATACACCCCCAGAACCTTTATTAGATATCAATGAAATAAGTCATTTTCAAAATATAGAAAATACATCAGCTCCTAAATGTTTTAAGAGAGATGGTGTTTTTGTAGTTAAAAGACAAGGTTTAACTAAAATAATTGTACCCAAAGCTCTAAGAGTGAAATTAATGGAAACAACTCATAAAAAATTTGGCCACCCTGGTGTAGCTACCATGTTAAAATTAATATCACCACAATATTATTGGATAAACATTATTACTGATATACAAAATTATGTGAAACACTGTGAAACTTGTCAAATAAATAAGAAGTCACATCAGAGAAAATACGGACTGATGCAATCACTTCCCCTTTGTGAAAAACCCTTTGAACTTTTATCGATAGATAGTGTAGGTGGTTTAAATTATTACAATTCTGTTAAAAAATATTTACACATTATTATTGATCATGCAACTAGGTACATTTGGACATTCTCATCAAAAAATGCAACACCAGATACTTATATAAATTGTTTAAGACAAATCTTTCAGAATCACATACCGGAAAAAATTTTAAGTGATAGAAATACTGCGTTGACCTCTTCAAAATTTAAGCATTTTTTAAAACATAATAATGTCACTCAATTATTAACTACTTCTCACAGACCACAAACCAATGGAAAGGTTGAACGTGTAAATCAAACCATCATTACCCGCTTAAAATGTGAAATTAGTAATAGTTCAAATAAAGTCCCATGGACAAAAATTCTAGAAAAAGTAACCCATCAGTATAATCAAATTCCACATACAATAACAGGTTTCCCACCAATCTACTTAATGTATGATAATTTACCTTTCGAAATTTCGCTAAAAGATATAATGAGATATATACTCCCTTAGAAGAAGCAAGAAAAATTAGCCAAAGAAAGAACAGAACAATATTATAAAATAAATAAGATTAGATATGATAAAAAATTTCAGGAAGCTGATTTCAAGGTTGGTGACTTAGTAATGTATGAGGAATTTCAATACCCCAATACAAGGAAATTAAGTCCCCCCTTATTCAGGCCCTTATACCGTTTTAAGAAAATGTTCTGATGTATTATTTGAAATTGATAGACCCAATGCCCTTAATAAAACTGACACTGAATTGGTTCATTCAGTTCGTTTAAGACATTTTCATCCATCTGAAAATTTTCAGTTAAATTACATTCAACAAAATACCCATAATAATGAGAAGAAGATAATAACTAAAAGAAACATCTTACGTAATACAGAAATAACTGAGTTCTGCTTAACAAGACTTTTCGGCGAAAAAGAATAATCTATGATATGATATAGTATTTAATTTTTTTATAATATAGTTGTGTTATAAATGAGATATTTTCTTTATATTTTAATTGAGAAAACAAAGTATATAGGTTTAGTCATACAAAATTTTGAGAAATTTTAATATACTTCTCATAATTTTATCTTAAGATGTCGAATGAGTTAAGAGTTATGATAGAAATTGGTGTTTTTAAAGTGAAAGATATAAATTAAGTTTTTAGAAAAATGACTAATGAGAGAACTAATACTAGAGATATTGATTGTTATAAGAAACAAAAGTAAAGTAAAAGTTGTATTCTTTTTTTTTCTCCATTGAATTCAATTGTTTTGTTAATTATTTTATTCAGCAGTAATCTTATTGCATGTCATTTTAATTTTTTTTTTAATTTGAAACTGTGTGTTTTGATATACTGGCCATATATCAGGATTCACTATTCTCGAAAATTTCCTTATCTAAAATTAAAATTAATTTAATAACTTGAAGTTTATTTTTGGATATTATACAGTGGATAAGGGAGAATACAATCATTATAATTTTGTATATGTCTCGAAACATTAAGAGGACAAACTTGTTTAGTTTGATGTACACCTCTCATTGTTTCTTATCAGCATCCCTGAACATCTGTGAGTTGATGACGCAGATTTCTCAGAGAGATGTGTTCAAAATTAAGTAAGGTGATACAGTTTATATTAGTGAATGTGTGATGTAGGAGAAAATCAAGAATTTTTGTCAATGAAACGAATTTTTAGAAGGTTACGGAAAGATTCAAAATATTGTATGTGATATTGTTAAGTTACAGTGAATATTGAGAAAATTTTCATATATACTAAAAAGTTAGTATTGAAGTGAGTCCACTTTTCCGACTCAAAAATAATAAAAAAGTGCTCTTATATTCTTGTATTCTTTTATTCCTATATTCTTATAATTTTTATGTTTTATAACGTATATGAAATAAAATATTGTTTATTGTGTTGAATAGTGCACATAAGTTGTGTGTTATACACCGTTTTCATATTATTAATAATTTCTTTTTATTAGTGTCTATATATTTTTTTTTATCTTTTTAAAAAAATGTATTTTATATATGCAAAATATGTGTAACAATATAAGGTAGTACTACGATGGCGCCACAGTAGATTTTTATACAAAATTATTATTTTAACATTTGTATGATTTCATGTATTTTTATATTTACTATCTTATTGTTTGATATATTATTTTCCAACATAATTTTTTGTAAAATATCTACCAGCTATAATACGAATCTATTATTATGAAGGAATAGGAGGAAACGCGAGCTCTTAATCTAGATGTCGACTAAATTTGAACAAGCTAATCTTCATTTATATGTATGGAAAGTCATGTTTATCAATTAATATGTTGGAAGTGTCCTTACTGTGTTTGTTGTTATAGTTTCTCTCGTTTAATGTATTGTTTTTTGATTTTAGAATTATCATTGCTTAAAAATTTCTACTGTGTTTAATATGTCTTTCTAAATAACTATGTATTGTTTTGTGTTTGTTGAAAATTAAGTTTGTAAAGAGAGAAAAAAACCACGCCATGATTCCCTTTTTAAATTGGGGGGCAAATGTAAGGATAATTAAATTAGATTAAAAATTAAATTCCCTATCTAGCACTTGACTCCATCTTTCTCCATTCTAATATTCAAGTATCAAACTAATCGCCCATTTATTTCTTCCGAACATATGGCCTAGCCAAAAAACATGTCTAAGTTCAGATCGTTAGATTTAATAGTCAACATATGTCAACATTAACTTGCAAACACCATCTTCAAAGCAGCGATACTTACCAGATATTTTTCAAGTGTTATCGACTTGGAACCCCCACCATGGAGTGTTTTTTCCTCTCTGCTCGCAGTCAGAACTGATGTAGACACGATAAAGATCTCTTTTTTTTTTTTTTAAACCTTAATCTGATTCTGTCTTTAAAATCATGACATATTAAAATAGATATATATATATATATATATAGATAGATAGATAGATAGATAGATAGATAGATAGATAGATAGATAGATAGATAGATAGATAGATAGATGGCCACTATATATATAAAGGGTTCGTACACTTGCAATTTCCAATAAAATGTAGTGTTTTCGACTAGTAAAAATTAATGCATCGGAATTATAATTTTTTTTTTTTTGATATCTGCAACTTATTCTGAATCGACTGATATAATCAATTTTTTTAAAATAGTAAAACTATTATTTTTAAAAAATGAATTATCAAAGAGCAACTAAAAAATTACGCCACAAAAGTCATCTTACACTTAACAAAATTCTCAACATAGTTTCAAATATTGCATATCTTTCTTAATTTAGCACTTAGTAGGATATCTTTTGTAAATTCTGCATCGAATTTCCAAAATGCTTCTGTGATTATTGTTTTTACTTCCTATTATGTAATTTTATGAAATTATATATGTCATGTTTTCTTTTTTTAAACTCAAATTCTCACCAAATATGTTCTATTGGGCTAAATTAAGTGATTAAGAGGTGTTTTCAGATTTTGGAGGCAGTTATAGAGGCACCAGCAGCGTACTTTGAGAGCAGTGCGCTTGGCGTCATTATCTTGTTAAAAACTGATGCCGTCTCCAATATCCGAATTTTAGTCGGATAATTTAAAATTTCTCTTTAAAATATTTAAATAGAGTTCATGCTTCATAATACCATCAAAAAATACCAAATTACATAATTCTAAAGCCGATTTTCACCCCCAAGCATGAACACTTCCACCTCCATGGTTCATTAATCCAACTAGCTTCTTGGGATTAAGTTTCAGAAAATACAAAATTGACAGCAAATTGATTGAGATAAAAGAAAATTCAACATTTTCAGTTCTGATGGGCGCATAATAGTTTGTAAATGATAAAATGAGGAATTTTATCCCATGAATTTATGTGGAACAAGAACTCCTCCATCTCCATACGGAAGCATGGAGGTGGCGGTGTTCTTGCGCGGGGGTGTAAATCGGCTTCAGGATTAGGTAATTTGGTATTTTTTTGATGGTATTGAGAATCATGAGCTCTATTTAAATATTTTAAAGGAAATTCCAAATTATCCGCCCAAAATTTGGATATTGGAGACGAGCTCATTTTTTAACAGGATAATGATGCCAAGCGCACTGCTCTAAATGTACGCCGCTGTGCCTCTATAACTGCCACCAAAATCTGAAAACCCCTCTCAATCACTTTATAAAGCTCATTATAACATATTTGGTGAGAATTTGATTTAAAAAAAAGAATTACTTATAAGGAACAGGAAGTAAATTACATAATAGGAAGTAAAAACAATAATCACAGAAGCATTTAGGAAAACCGATGCAGAATTTACAAAAAAAACAGATTAAATCTATATCAAGACATTTAAAAGTTTTTGTGGACACTAAAAGATATCCTACTAAGTACCAAATTAAGAAAGAAATACAATATTTGAAGCTATGTTGAGTTTTTTGTTAAGTGTATGAAGACTTTTGTGGCGCAATTTTAAGTAGCTTTTTGATTATTAATTTTTTTAAAAAATAGTTACACTATTTAAAATAAATTTATTATGTCATTCCATTAAGAATAAGTTGCAGATATCATAAAAGAATTACAATTACAATGTATTAATTTTTTTTAGTCGAAAATATTAAATTTTATAAGAAATTGCAAGTGTACGAACACTTTTGTGGCCCACTGTATATATATATATATATATATATAAATAAGTGAAAAACAGTTAATCGCAACAACCACGCTTACTAAATTGTGTGTGTGTGTGTCCTAATTTTTTTAAAATTCTCTCAGAAGTTTCTGCACACAGCCCCAAAAATTAAATAATCATTAAATTTAATTCAGATACAAGGTGATCAATCAAATTTCCTTTTATATCCAAGCAAAGAGAGTCTGTAATTTTTTCTTCTATTCTATGGTTTTTTTTTTGTTTTATATAATAAGTTCTGAAATTTGTATAGTTACTTCTGTCAAATCCGCAGTATAAAAAGTTTACGCAACGTGTCAGTTTAAGAACAAGTCCTACAGTAATTGAAATTTTACTACCAAAAAAAAAGTTAGTGTTTTCAAAAATAAAATTGGATTAAAATGTTAAAAATTTAACGTATGAAGAAATTTGTGTTCGGAAAACTTCGAAGTGTTCTGGGTAGAACTTTGCGGGTATTTAAAAATCAGAGGATATTTTTGGCGTTTCCTTTGTAATGACAGACGAAAACCAATTTTTACTTTATTTTCCAGAAAGAAAAAAAAACCCGTAAATTATTAGATATTAATAAATATGTGTGTGTACTGAACTTAAAACCTACGTTTTTTAGGAAAGTTGTTCTATGATGCAAAATAATTTCTAAAAGTACATGAAGGAAATAGGGGACTTTTGGAATCTTGCAATAAGCTATTTTCGTAATGTGCTCAATGTTGAATGTTGTGACATGTGGATTTTTATTAAAAAACTCCCTAAATTTTATTTTATTTTCCGAATCTAAATTGTTTAATTAATCATCAATGTATAATTAGGGGAAAATATTTCAGTATGCAGCTTAGCTACAATGGAATAAATAAAAACAATAATGACAATAAGAACAATTTTATATTTAGTTTGGAAGTGATCTTTATCGTCTGAGTAAATTTAGTTCAAAAGAAAATTTTTATACAATATTTAACTTTGATACACTGTATACAAATTCTAATTGCAAAAATATGATTAATGCAAAAATAATCCTTTTTTATTATCTTCATGCATGAAACTATTTCATCATTCTTTAAATATGTTTTCTATAAATATTTAGCTAGATGCGTTCTTAATGTTCTATTAATGTTTTATACAAACCATCATTTCTGTGTTCTATATTCTTAAGCATTTTAAACTTATATAACCATAATGATATTTGGGAGTTTATTGGGTTAATAAAAACGAAAATCCAAATTATCTGAAGTATGGAATTTAATCTAACGCAGCAAATGTGAAAATTCCCTTTTAATGATTGCCCCACGTAAAGTACACATTTTATACAAAATTTGAAAATGGAGTATGGGTAGCCTGGTGGTTAGAGCATCGGACTCCAGACCGAAAGGCCTGGGCTCGATGCCACTAAATAACCTCCGAGTACACACGGAGTACGTGCTCGTTAAATCTGTGGGTCCGAAAGTCTTGTGGGCTGAATCACGAGTGCAGGGGACTGTAAAATAATTCCCTCCCCCCAGACCCATGTCAAAATTGGGGAGGTGGAGATAGGTGGTGTCGCCATCTATCGTCCCTTCGGAGAATTTCGCCGAGCTAATTCGTTCTGTCTCCTGAATGGTGCTCAAGGTCTAGGTCAACGACAGGCCTACTTGTAGCCCCTTGCCACGATGAATTTCGAGGGCCTCGTTCTAACTTTGTCAGACAGGTGGCATTAGCCACAGCCACACAGAAGTCGGGTTCAGTATTGACATGGAGTCAGTTTTATCTCCTTTATAAATAACTAGCCATTGCACATTTATTGATGCATAAAGGATTATTTAATTTGGATAAATAAAATCCTAATATAATTAAATTTGAAATTGTGATTGCTGTAAAACATAATTAGTACACACACATAGGTGGCAAAGTTGGTTTGGCGCTGGCCTTATATGCTGGAATTTTCAGGTTCGACCCCGAGCCAAATCGGTGGATATTCATGATGCGAAAAATATTGACCGGCATGTTAAAGATTCATGAAGGGCCTGTTTGCCTTGGGTGTTCTCGGCAAAATTAAATTCCTAATAGAATTTCGCATCTCGTCAGAGCTCATGTGTCTCCCTCTGGGGAGGAAACTGGACTTCAGAATGACATTGTGGTTAGTAACACCTTTAGTATCCACATATATGATGCCTAACTAAAATGATACTAGTTCACACGGGTAACGTACTAGGTCTTCAATAGTAATTACCAATCTGCAGCCCCATTAAAAGTGGGGTGAGGAAGAGTACACACATCAGATGCATACATATGCACTATACATTCACACACAAAAATTAAATTCTGAACTTACAAAAAAAAATATTAACGAAACTCAACTTACAGCAAAATTTCAAATTCCCGTGAGTTCTGACTACTATGAATGCAAACCTATTTAAAGAAAGCGTCTTTTGAGGGTGATGTTAAAGTCAATGAAAGGATATTCTTCGACGCAACATGGATAATATTTCGATTCTCTTTTCACTTTGGCGGACATCAGTTTCCATTTAGTATTGGTATCTTGGAAATTGGAAAGATCCACCTGTAAATGAGAAGCACATAGTTATATTTTAAAAATACACAATCTTTTTTTACTAAAAACTACTGAAAAAGAAAAACAGACTTAACTACTAAATACAGACAGCGCATGTAAGGCTTCGTTTCATTCACTCAAATGAAGTGAAAATAACCATTTCTCAGATACATACTTTGAAAAATAAAAATACTTCCTAGGCTGCGAAACGCGATCGTTGAAATTACTAATAGAGAAGTTAAAATTATTAGAGGGCATCAGCTTAGCCTATTGCGTACCATACTGCGCTTTCTAGTACCTCCAGAAATCCCTGATTTCTGGGGACACTGACTTTGATGTTACGACAGCGTTTCTCAAACTGTAGGGCGCGCCCCCTTTGAGGGGCGTGACAACTCTACGAGGGGGGCGCGACCACATTGAAAAGTCGAAAACAGAAGATTGTTTGAAAAAAATTTATTTACTGAAAGTAAACAAACAAAATGCACAATAAAAAATAAAATACACATTTACACTAATATATTACACTTAATAAATGTATCAGTGCTACACAATATTTTATAATTAATTTAACAATACTAACTTAAGAACGTTTACCAATGACCCCCATGGGATTGTCATGTATAAAATTATATACAAAAATGATATACATAAAACACTTATCTTGATAATTTGTACGGTTAATAAAAGGTCCATTAACTGCCAAATAAAAGTTACGCTATTAGCGCGTATAATTGGGGGGGGATAAAATCTGAAATAAGTAAATCTTTCACAAACATTGTCAAGGTCATTTCACTGCATTCCAAAATTTTGCGGATAGCAGTGCGCAAAGAAGATCGTTCTTCGGAAAAATTTATATATACGTCAGAGAAAATAATGATTCGGCTGAGTGAGACGTTTATATACGCCGGAGGCACTAAAGAGTTTAAAGTCGTATCGTATTTTTAGCATCAGTGTATAATATTATTAAATGCAATACAATGATATTGTATGAGGGGGACGCGATGAAAATTATAATTGAATATTGGGTCGCGAGTATTGAAACTTTGAGAAGCACTGTGTTACGAAGCACATTTCATTTTTCCTTTTGACGCTGACTAAGGCACACTTTCGTTCGTGTCGCTACTTTCGTTATTTTTACTTTTTCTGGCCAATATGGCATCGTCGTTGGATTTTAATGAAAGTGATGCTGGATGAGAATATTTGCCAAAAACTGATGAATACGACAGTGACTCTGATACAGATTTATTTATTTATGATGCGGAAGATGAAGAAATGGGACGGAAATGACGATACGTTCATGTAAGGTATATGGAAAACCTTATTGTCCCAAGGAACATTTTGAGCAACATCATAAAGATAACTAATTTTAATTTTAATTTTCCTATTTTTTTATATTTTTGTAACTCGGACATTTTATAATTTCCTTCCTTAGTTACTCGAAAGCCCAGTGTGAGACATGACCTCTCAAAAAGAATCTTCCAAGCCAACCTTTTTCCTGCTTGTGTTCTTCAATTCTTAGTTTTCAAAACTAGGAGATCTTTTTCTAGGCTATCCATTCATCTAAGATTTGACCTGCCCTTTCTTCGTGTGCCAGTTGGTTGGGCATTGAAGACTTTTTTGTGGTACGGTCTTCGTTCATTCTGACAACGTGACCTGCCTATTTAATTTGTTGTGTTTTGATGAAGATAATGATGTCAGATTCTTCATATGATTTATAGAGCTCGAAATTCAACCTTCTTCGCCATGTTCCATTTTCCTGAATTCCTCCAAAAACAAATATTAAAATCTTCCTTTCGATTTTATAACTTAAATTTGTAATTTTACACAATCCCAATAAATTAAATTTACCGTATAAAGTTTCCTGTATAAGGTATATTGTACACATCTAAATAAGCCACGCATCAACATGAGGGTAAAATGGGATTTTGCACATCAAAGTTACATTATGCTCAAAGGGTTATAAAACAAAGTCGTTCTTTAAAACACTTTCTTATAAGAAACTATTCATGAATATAAGAAACTTGGTGTGCGTGTTATCTACATCTAAAATTTATGGAATCGTTGTCACTTATGACAAAAAAAAAATTGCATGTAGCTTCAATTACATCATATCCAAAGCAATTATGCATTCAACATAGCTTTTCCCGCAAATTGAACGAGAAAATATTCTGTAATTTGTTCTGTGGCGCAAGGTACATAGATTTTCATGAACATTTCTGAAATAAGAACAATAATGGTGAGTTTTTTTCTCGATATTAACCCCAATAACATTATAGGTTTAAATTCCAATAATAAATAATTGTTGATAAACAATATATTTTTTATATATATTGCCATGATTATACAACAGTGAGTGTATTTAAGTCTGGATATGACATATATACCTATTTTATTAAAAATCAATTAACTAAAAAAATAGAATAAAGCGTAGCGAAAAGATCTATTGATTTATTTTCAACAATCACACACGCGCAACGGGTATCTAAATAAAGTTTCTTGAATACAACTTCGTCATTTTCTACTTTGTTTCAAAACCAGTCTCTTGTTGTGAATAAGAAAATGTAATGGAATCGCTAAAATAATTTTTCCGTTAAGAAAAAGTGTTTTTAAATTTTACAGACATAGTATATTCTAAATTGCTTATTCATTAAAAATGTTAAAAACGCATGCAAAAAATTGTCAGATTTTTCTGTTCGAAAATGTGTAGATCAATAAAATATATCAAAAAGAAGAATGGTAAATAATTTAGACCAGCATCACGTTGCCTAAATAATATGGGGTTTAATTACAGGCATACAAGACTTCTGTCACACAAACTAATTTTATGGCTCAAGATTATCTCGGTATTTTAGGAATTATAATAGAGTATTTCGATTACAACATAATTAATTATTCCATTACGATAATTGAAAACTCTTCTTACCTCAGGAGTATACAGTTGAATATCCATAATGTTTTCGCTGTAGGTCCACGAGCCAATACGAATGTTACAATCATAATAACTCTTTTCTTGCTTCTTTTGTCTCGGGCAGCGATTTTTGATCGTGAAAGGTGGAACCCACATAACTGTCCCATCGGAATATACAAGAACACGGGTGTTGGATGTGGGGAACAAAGAATCATCAGGAGTTCTAAACATTAAAAGAATAGAAAGAATTAAAAAGAGACACACATCTGAGAGAGAGAGAATGGTTGGGTGGTAGTTACGGACGTGGTATTTGCATACACATTATTTTCCCCATCTTAGAACAGATAAAGGGTGCAGATAAATAAGGAAATGAATATCTTTAAAAATCACAAATATAAATTTAAATAGTATTTTAAGTAGCAAATATATTTTACACCTGGGATAAAGTTTTCTTTTTTTTTTACCGAAGTTTTCTGTTTTTACACTCGATTATCGAATTACAAGGGTAAATACATTTTTGCTAATCAAATTTAATTATTTATATTGAATTAAGATATTATAGTGTGAAGGCATTTTAAATACAGCGATATGTAATAAAAATAAACACTTTCAGTTAAATATCTCCTTGTAATTTGATAATCAGAAAACTTCGGTAAAAAAAAAAGAAAAAAAGTTATCCCGGTGATAGATATTTGCCACTTAAAATACTGTTTAAAATTGTATTTGTGATTTTTAAAAGTATTTATTTCTTTATTTATCTGCACCCTTTATCTGTTCTAAGATGGGGGGAAAATGTGTCCCCAAATACCACGATGTGTTTCGAAGTGTCCGCAAATACCATGAAATGTTATGTGTCCGCAAATACCACGTTCGTAACTAACACGTCACAATCTGAATTTTTTTCTCTTGAGGAGACTGCGTTCGAAACCGTGATTTTCAAAAAGCGTATAAATATTTTTTTTATATTTAATGTCAGTTCAATAAGAATATACATATAATAAAGTTGTTTTAAAAACATTATTAGAGCAAAAAATTATTTAGGTTTAATTTTTATTTTTGGAAAAAATATAGAAAGAATGACGTATTTTCAAAACATTCTCCTTTTTGGAAAAAATTTAAAGAGAATGACGTATTTTCAAAACATTCTCCTTTTTGGAAAAATGCTTTTATAATAATAATATTTTTCCTATAAAAAGCCATGACTTCTCTATAGAGGAGGCAGGGGGTTGAACTTAAGTTTTTGAAACATACACATTATTAATCAGAGTTAAGACCAATTGAAATAATTACGAGTGTTCTTTGTGAAAATTTACTCTGATATAATGAAATATGTCAATAAATCCACTTTTAAACCGTATATTTCAAAAATTTTACTTCAAGCCCTGTATAGAGAAAATCTAGCTATATATAGGTAAAATAGTATTATTGAAGTATTTTTCATACCAAAAAAAGTATTTTTAAATTAAGTACTTTTTTTTTTCGTTTTTGTCAAAAAGAATTTAAATAATTTTTTTTCGTAATAATTTTCTTAAAACAATTTTATATGTATATTCTAATTCATCTGATACTAAATATCAAAATTATTCATTTAATAGCCTTTTCAAATTCATGGTTCTGAGTATAGTCATTGACTTTAAATGAATTCATACTCTTCTTAAATTATATAAAATTGAATAAGAAGAAATAATGATATTGTAATCTTCTTTAGCAAGCATGTCAAACTAAAGGCCTAACTAAGGCTTAATAAACAAAACTTATACGCTATAATTTACAAAATTATTGAAATTACATTAGTTGGTTTGCCGCTGGCCTTGTGTGCTTAAGGATGTGGGTTCGATCCCGGCCCAAGTTGATGGATTTTTATGATGCAGAAATTCTACAGCGGCCATATCGCATATGCTTATGCGGCATGTAAAAGATTCCTTGAGTGCTTATTTGGCTTGGGTGCTCTAGGAAAAATAAAATCCTAAGTACAGTTTCGCATCACCAGAGTTCTGATGCCTCCCTCAAGGGAGGAAACAGGGCGTCAAAATTACCTGCGGCGATTGGTATACGCATATATGGTGCCGCACTATAGAAACAGATACCAGCTTCCGGGTAATGCACTAGGTCTGTAATGGTAAAACACCAATCGGCAGTCCATTGGAAATTTTAAAAAAAAACATTTCTATCACAAAACATAAATTTAGCATGTATTAGAAAAAAAGGAACATAATTTTTTTTGTCACACACACACACATACACAATTAGCATATCTTTTCTATTGCAATCTTTGTTACATTTAGAGAAAATATTATTTGCTCAAATTCTACATTCAAACCTAAGATGCAAGTGTAAATAATATTCTATTACTTGACGCACTAGATAAAGTTTATAAATTTTCATATATACTTGGCTGTCAAATAAGAGGAAAGTTCTAATATGCCAAATACATCCATAATTTCGAATCTGAATCGGAAATTTTTTCTGTGAGCCTTGATAAGTTATTATTCTGCGTATATAACAATTGTCTTAAGAATTATTTTGATTCATCTATAAATCAGCGTTATTGGATGGTGAGAACTACAATCAAACTTCTAGTGAATTATAAGCACCTTGTTCAATATTCCTGAAACATGTAACAAACTTGTGGACTAACATAACGACCTTCGAGTTTGTGTGAGAAGGCGCGTTAAAACTTCTTAAACTTGTAAAGGATATAAAGTTACTTATATGATTTATTAAATTGTAATAATTTATGATCTAATGAAGTGCATTCAGTAAAAGTTAATCACAGGTACAAATATAAAGAATTCTTTTTTTCTTTAAAGACTACACTCACCAAATATAATAATACTGACTTCCTTTACCCATAAGTAAAAAATCATCAGTCAGTTTGGTAAATGATAAGTGTTCTATAACTGAGTTAATGTTGGGTTATATTTGGACAACATTTCCATACTGCATATTTATTTCCCTGTAATGGTTCAGCTGTAGTTGACAATCGAGTAAATGTTTTTCATCAGTAAACTTAACAAAAATAATATAGATAAAAATAGAAAGAAATAATGGTAAAGGCTTGAATATAGGGGTGATTTGAATGCTTAAGACAGGGGTGTCAAACTTGCGACCCACAGCGAACATTTTGGTGCCCCAGCCAATATATAATAAAATTAGAACAAAATAATATATAATAAAATTATATGGATCATTTCTTACGAAGTCGGAAAGATAGTAGCACAGAAATTATGTCAAATGTCAGACGGTAAACATTAAATTTGTCTTGTAATTTGTATATGTTTGCAATAATGTATTATTCGAAATAAACCTATGTTTCTGTGAATATTGATTTTTGTGCGGCCCAAATTAGCCTTTGAGTTTGATACTCCTGGTTTAAAGGAACCATGACTATAATATCCCTTCATTTTAAACAAAATTCTCCTGTACTCTTGACGTAACTGCAGAATATAGGAAATTAGAATTTAGTGTAGCTTTTATACTATAATTTCTGCTTCTGGCAAGAGGAAGATATCAAAAATCATTCAATTTTTATTCATCTTTCCAAATTTGGTGCTGCGAAAGCATCATAAGTATCATAAATGATCAAATAAAAATGATGCAATTTCACCCTTCCTCTAAATAATCGCTAAGATTTCCTTAATTCCTTACATACACTGCCGAGGCGTAGCTGCTGCCATATTGACCGTATCACCGATACGGGAGCCCAAGTTATGGGGATTCTAATGTGCATAAGCAAAAAACGCAGGTTAACCCATTTAAAAAATTTCCATTTCCAAAAAACGCCTCTGAAGGAATTTTGATACAGGGCCGACGCAGGACTAGTTACTCTAGTGTACACACTATATACTGCTCAGAATTAACAGAGCTCCCATATTTAGTCAGATCTTTGGAAAAATACTGAATCAAAGCTAAAACTAATGCTTCCAAAGAAGTTTCGAATATAAATGCGTTTTGTATTTAGTTAACAAAAAATGGTTTCTAGACACGCATGGTGTGTGTCTGTGAGTTTTGGATCATATGTAAATGTCCCCGACTTTTGACTGTCACATTCGGTGAAATTCAAAAATAACCATCAAAATCAATATCTATCAAAATTTGTTGTTGTTACTAATCTCCTGTGTGGTCAGACGAGGTCAAACTAGATCAGTGAAGGCGTTGACTTTAAGGTATCCGACTACGTTCAGAACTGTGATTTTGCAAAAGCGTATAAATGGATAATATTTATGATATTTAGTGACACTTAGATTAGAATATATACATAAAATTGTTTTAAGAATAGTATTATAATAAAAAATTATTTAAGTACAAAATTTTGTCAAAAAATGAACATAGAATGACCCATTTTCAAAATATTCTCCTTTAGCGAAAAATGCTTCTATTATTAGAATATTTTGCCTGTATATAGCTCAGACCTCGTTACGGAGGCTCAACTAGAATTGTTGAAATATATAACTTAGAAGTGGGTTTATCCATGTTTTACGACAACAGAGGGGAGAAATTTTAAGAAAAAAACGCCGATAATTATTTTAATTGGTTGTAACTCTGAAAATAATATGAATTTTTCAAAACTCATAGTTGAGCCTCGGTGCATAGGTATGAACTATATACAGGCAAAATATTATTATAATAGAAGCATTTTTCACAAAAGGATGCATTTTGAAAGAAAGATTATTCTAAGTTAATTTTTTTGCCGAAATATTGTATTTAAATATTTTTTTTTGTCAAAATGTTCTTAAAACAGTTTTATACATGCATTCTAATATAAGTGACACGAAATATCATGAAAATTACCCATTTATGCACCTTGTTAAAATTAAGGTTCCGAACGTAGTGTCGAACGTAATGAAGTCTGATACTAGAAGTGGATAATCAGAGATATCTTTTTAGTCCAGTCTTCGGCAACCCAAGATGTGCTGAGGTAAATCCACCTCTGTTTGGCATTTAGAGCAAGTATGAAACCTCTTATTGTCTCTAGAAAAAGTGAGACTTTTTAAATGTCCCCTGGTTAGTCGGGACGGACAACTGTTGGACTGTCACAAGGAAGAGACGAAGAAAGCCCCGGTCTTTTGCCTTTATACCATTTATAAAACGGAGACTTTAACCATTTTTCTTTCTTTGGTCTTTATCCTTGCGAATATTTCTAAATGCTCTGAGGTGGAAGGGACAAGGGGGTCAAGTCCCTTATTCGCAAGAGCGTCAGGCAATTCATTTCTGAAGGAACTGACATGGGACGGAGTCCATTGAAAATGTACTTTGTGATGATGGAAGATTAGCTAAACTTTTCGTAGGAGAGATAAACTGATTTTATTTTCTATGTGGGCCCAGTTTTTCAGGTGTTGAAATGAACTACGGCTGTCAGATAGGATCCAGGGGTCTTTGTTTTTATTATAGCTCATGATTTTATCTAGACCCATGTCAATTGAATTTAATTCTCTGTGAAAAACGGAAAAGAAATTTGGATTAATGTTGAATATCAATATTTGGATAATGTGTGTGGGATGAGACGATTGATCTTCGAGGGACTTGAGACAGGTCAGACTGAAATTACTCGAGGCTTAGAATTGAGTGTTGAATGCAGTTTTGGGGGTAATTAAACCATAAATGGAACTAGAGAGATATTTTGTTCATTTGTCTATCCCCATACTACAAATATAGTCCGTGAAATAAACTTTCTATTTAAGTCGAAAATATACTTACGATGTGTAAATAGACAAATCAGGCTTCCACACTTCAGATTGAGGGATGCGCAGGATAGTGATATTGTTGAATTCTTTAGGTTCCCATGTCAGGTAGTCGTCCTTCCATTTCTATAATATACCAAAGAGGAAAATATAATCTATGTACGTATAGTTTATATATAAGTTGCGATTAAGAGGGGGCAATATATATATAAATATCATTCTCTCTCTCAATATACAGGGTGATTCATTAAGAAGTACACATTTTCCAGATGCAGTAAAACAGTAACAATCAAATACACGCACCACCTCAGAGAATCTTAAGGAGATGTATTAAAGTTTGTGTCTCGCCCCTGCCGGAAGTGACGTAGGAAATAGCATACATGTCATGTGACTAATCAAACGAAATGGTGGTGTCCGCAGTGGAAAAGGCTTTTATGTTCTTAAATTTAAAAAACTGTCATGGGAGTCAATTTTTTGGATATGTTAACTCTGCTTGATGCTACTGTTGCAGGAGACATTGACAACTGCATCCTCCAATCAGATATCTAGTACATTAGTCGAACAACGTGCGAGATTATCTCAATGATCATATCCCTCCCTGATGGATTCGATGAGTCATGGACTACAACATGTAGCTTACCAAATGATCACCCACAAATCCTGACTTACACTTTATGATTCCTTCCTGTTGGGGTGCTTAAAGAACAAAGTATTCATACATCCCCTTCCTTTTCATCTAGCAAAGCTGAAGCAGCGTATCACAACCACTATCGATGGACTTGATTCAGATATCTTAACACGCGTTCGGGCGTAAACGGATTAACAGCGCAATGTGTGTAGTGTGACTAAGGATTCCCACATAGAACATATGTGTGACTGTCTCTAACAAAACTTAAAATAATCTCGTACAATTCTGTTACAAGTAACATATAATGTCGTAAATTGTTCTTATATTATAGTTCATTGAAACTGTATACTTCTTTATGAATAGCTCTATACAAAATGCATAATCTTTTTTGCCTTGTTTGAGCTTAACGTTTACTAACCGTTTTTGTTGATTTTATTCTTTATTACCGTCGAATTTTGAAATTGCACGAGGGCAAATAGTGAAGGACATCATAGATTTGAACCACCATCGGCATACCTCTCTCGAAGCTAACAGTGCTAACGAGAATACTTTGAACCTCTACAGATTTTGCGTATATAAGCCCCTCTATCCCGCATTTCTTAAGTGTCATCAGAGTAATCGAGCTCATGACTTCGATTGGAACAATGCAAGTCAACCATTGCCACTTGGCTAACAAATTCTGTTGGAACTTTTGTTTTAAGGAAAGGTCATGGATTTCACGGAAAACTCGGAAACTAAAATAAAATATTATTAACAAAAAATATCATTTCATTATATGTGACGTATATTAAAATTACTTCACCAAGAAAGAATCCTTAGATTGAAAAGAAATTTAATGCTGTAAAACCTTCGATGTTAAATGTGACTTAAGCTAAATCTTAAATATCAATGTCATTTCAAACGTGCAACTATCGGAAAAGTAATTATAAATGATCTACAAGTTTATAACGATTGCTTCGAAGTTTGTGGGTTGTAAATTGTTCTTTTGGAATTTTTTAAAAATATCCATTACTAATTTAATTAGTTTTTCCAAATTATAAATACTTGGACTAATTTTTTTAGCAAAAATTGAAGTGAGCGTTTAATACACGACTTATATAATGGAGTCTTTTAACAATTAATTACATTTCTTTGGTCCACTTAATGTTCTCTTTCAAGTAATATTCTAATTTCGTTTATTAAATACATAATAATATTAGTGTAAAACGCAAGAATGTTTCAATTTATACTAATAGGGTGTTTTTAGTAGTATATCTAAAGCTCCTAAAAACTATTAAAGTATAGAATTAATATAAGTAAAGAATCCGTCCAGATAAATTTCCATAATAAGTACTTCAATAAAAACAATTTTATTCAGCTTTGATAACATATTTTAGGAAAATAATTTTATAATGAATGTTATTTAAACTGAACTTATTTCTAGCGTTTTTAATATTCTTGAAATCACTTAACAAATAATTCAATTCCGTTTAGATTGTAGCTTTGTATATATATATATATATATATATATATATATATTAATTATTAATTCAAGCAATTGAAATTTAAGCACATATTAAATTAAACGTCGTAATGTGGAATTCTTATTTATTCAACTAAAGTTTAGTAACAAAATAAATTACATTTTTAAGAAAAAATTTCAAGTAAAAATATATTTAAATTGCCAACTTTAATACTTATGTAATAAAAATTGTAATCTTACCATTATCATCCAGGAATCCATAATTAATATTTGATTAACTTCATCCTAAATAAATGAAAGTAACATAACGTTATTTATACAGCTTAACTGAGAATACAAACACAGTTTACACTTTACATTCATTTCTTAAATAACTGTTATGTTAAAGAAGAATATTTGCGATATATAATAAATTCCAGTTGCAATAAAAGTGAAATATTATATATATATGCGTGCGTTTGTGTTTGTGAGAAGATCGTGTTGTTGTCAAATAAGAAAGAGGAACGGCTACAATAACTTGTCAGAATTTGATAGTGGTATAATAGGAGCATTCCCAGAACGCTGTTTACGTTAAGCGATATTGCTACTTCCTTTGATTGGAATCGAATGACTTCGATGCGAATATGGCATCGATGGGTTCAAGAGAGTCATATGTGGAGGATCTCAACGGCCTTGCGCCTCAAACCTCTGTGAGAAGAGACAAGTTGTCAATCCTCTCAAGACAGTTGGTCTTGATGGAACCTACAGCCATACGTTTCGGACGTCATTAAGTGGATTTGTCTGTAGCAAAAGTATCCGTTCGAATAATGAAACGACGTCTGAAGCAGCACAGATTAAGGGCACGGGGACTATTTTGGGGTTTACCTTGACACTACAGTATAAAAACGCTTGGCAATTGTCATCGACAGCCGAAAAACAAAACTGGATACTTGAACTACACCACTTCTTTTTAGATGAGTCGCAGTTCTGCTTGCAGCAACATGGTAGAAATATCTATGTCTGGAGATACTGAAGTGAACACTCGAGGCCTTCTTGAATCTTATATCGTTATACATGCCCTGCAACTTATGTGATGATGTAAGCAGCCATTGAATATACATCATGGTAAACTGTACAACCAACTTTATATTTATCAGCTATTAATGCGGTGTCTGTGCCCTATCTTTGAGGTCTTGAATATGTCATCTTTCAACAAGATAACATAAAATTGCATATTGGAACGTCATGTCTTGACCTACCTCAAAACAGTGTCTCACTGTTGCACTGGCCAGCATGCTCTCCAAATCTCTTACTCATCTGATCAGGAGTTACAGGCAGTGGCGTAAC
Source organism: Trichonephila clavipes (assembly GCA_019973935.1). NCBI lineage: Eukaryota > Metazoa > Arthropoda > Arachnida > Araneae > Nephilidae > Trichonephila > Trichonephila clavipes. Next base: position 2,254,363 of record BMAU01017470.1, read on the forward strand.
GTACTCCCACTTAAACCTCACGTCGCGGGTAGCCCCAGGATTCTAGGGCTCCCAAAGCCTGACTGACCCAATGTACGTATTTGGGCTTGGAGCCCAAAACTTGACTTTACTGTGGGGCGCTAATACTTTCTGTTAAGCCACTGGTTGCAGAGACTGAAATATAAACAATCTCCTTTCACTACGATTGATGAAGTGTAAAATAGACCTGAAACACCCTAAAATTACATTCTCATACCTATCATCCAAACTCAGTCCGAGTAGATGAATAACCCGATTAGAGCCGTTTTTGAGGTCACGGCTGAGTGTATTTATTTTGGACTTTGCATTTTTCTAATTTATTTTCAAATTTTATCATGTTTTCTTCTCACTATGACGTATACATATATTGAACAAAACTATCCCATTAGCTTTTTCTTTTGGTGTTGCAATTTTAATGCCCAATACTTTGTATATGTGTGTGCGTTTTGATGCGAGATTAATTTATTTCATATAAACTAGATATGAATCTCATTTCATTCAAAATATTTACTAGTGTTATTTTATATGTTACGTTTTGGTAGTGTTTACCTTTCAAAAAATTCATTGAAAAAAAAATAAAGATAAGTAATGCTTATTGGGAAAACATTTAGTATATGTGTGTGTGTGTGCATGCTTTTCTGGTGCAAATTTAAAATATGAATGGATCATATTATGAATTAAAGTTTCGTTTTCGTTTACCTTTATCTATTAAAAAGGCAGAAGGTTTTCACATATTAAAAACCTGTATACCTCAAGCTATGGAACTGAAACATCGAAGCTTAATGTGTTTCTAAACTAGCATTAGCTGTTACTATTATAAATACAATATTTCTAATCCTGAAATTAAAAACCATTGCTTGTGAAACTGTTGAGAAAAGATATCTCAGTAACCTCTGGGTCCATGTTTACACCGATGGATCTATGATTGAGCGAGATACTGGAGCTGTTGCAGGAGTCTATTTTAACCATTTTGCGTCCAATAAGGCAGTGGAGAAAGATAATACGAAATTTGATGTTGTAGGGAGGCTATATTTATTGCTTTGAATCAATTAAGCGCTTGGAAAAGTTATATTCCCCGGGCTGTTATTGTGTCTGATAGCAAAGTCGCTTTGCAAGCCATCTCCAACAATAAAGTTTGCACTTCCGAAATGAATTTATGAATGTAGAAAAATTATCAATACTCTGGCTGATTCAATTGTCTTGCAGTGGATTCCTGCTCATTGTGACATAGCGGGAAATGAAAAAGCCGATTTCCTGCCACACAAAGAAGAGAAGGACTGTTCTACAAATCACTAATAACCATATGACTTTTAATTCTGCAAAGCTCCTAGTTAAATTATAATTTAAGAAAAGATTTGCTTCATATATATATATATATATATATATATATATATATATATATATATATATACCTATCAAATATAACTAAGGGAAAGGACTATTTCAAAACTAATCATTCCAGAATTTCCTCGTCCTGTAGCCGTGGCGTTATTTCGTCTTTTAACTGGGAATGATTGTTTGAATGCCCATCTTTTAAAATTCGACCAAAGAACACTTCAGCCCCGTACACTTTGTGACTCTGGAGAGTCCATGGATAAAAACTATATTGACTAATGCACTGCATTGCTGTCTTTTAACTCTATTGTTAGATAGTTAAATCTTGACTAATGGCCTAGTGGCCAAATGTCTGGCATTTGTATAAATAAATAAACATTAGATAATTATTTTTTTTTTAAAATTTCCAAGCTAACGTCTTGTTATAGTCTTACAAGCTTGTGTTATGTTTGAGAAACATTCCTGTAAAACAAGTGAAATAAGTAAATAAGTGCAAATGTTACCCTTACAGGAACGACCACTAAGTTAAGTTTTATTTTTTAAAACAATTTTTTTGAGTAAAATATTTGAAATTCTTTAAATATAAGGAAAAAAGAATAAAAGTTTGATGTTGAAATTTACTATATGTAACTTACGAATCTTGTTATGGCCGTGGGAGTGATAGAAGTATACACAACAATTCCAGTGCTAGGATCCTTAACAGGTCTCACCAACTTGTCATAGTCAGCAAATAGGTAACGCCTCAAGTCTTTTTCAGTTATGACCTTTCCTACTATGATGAGATTCAAAAAAGAAAGAAAATTAGCAGTCTCCCGAGGCTAAATTATTGTATAATCCACGCGCTAAAGTTTTAAACAAAGTAATGGAAGTAAATATTTAATTTAACGAGCTGTAAATTTCTCGTAATTTCTATATTATAGTTACTTTGCAACGGGCTCTATTCGTTGTATTTCTACTAATCCTCTTAGGGAAAACTATTCTTTAACTGTGATTTTAGTTTATAAACCACTTTCCGTTTGGATGATTTGATTTTATGCTAATTTAAATGCCATTTAAACCCTGACATTGGGGTGTTTGAGGTTAGTCATGAAATCTCGGAATAGTAGAAAGTGAATTATGACTAGGAAATCGTTTGGCTTGAAATTAAGATTCATCTTAGAATCCACCCAAAGTTGTTGAAGGAAATAGCAGTGAATCTATACCGAGCTATCGTTTTTCGAGAAGGTCTAGTGTAAGGAACTTCGACCACAGTTTAATCTTTTTGAATGATCTCATAAGTTAGATTAAGAATTAGGATTTAAGATTGCTGAAAAGTTTAAGGAATAAATTGTAAATTTTTGTCGTTTGCTTTAAAACGATTCTGGCTTCTATAAGCCCTCACACAAACCCGAGCGAAAGTTCTCTACAGAATAACGTCGCTAGATTTCTGGTGTGAGACCACTGGACCCTACCCCAAAATAAGCTCCACTTTCAAGCTTTTTACACACGGAAGAAGTCACGCGGGGTACAGAGTTACTCCAGGCTCACGAAATCTTTAATTCTGAGAAAACTGCTTATTTGTTACCAATGAACTTGTTAGTATCCTGCTATATGACAGTCTTCATGAAAACTAAAATGTATTTGTCACATATCTCCCTCTTTTTGGGAGTGGCAAACGCTTATTTACAATCTCAAAGTACTTGAGTTGACTGAGTTCCCCTCGCGACCACTTTCGTTCCAAAATATTTTTTATGTACAGGATACACCTTTCCGCTGTGAACGACTTTGTGATTTTGATAGCTGTGTTGTACAACTCATTACAGTATATATGTGGAAATGAACAGGACATAAAAAAAGAAAAGGGCATCTATGATTTCTATTGGATGAAGTTGAAACAGATCAAGCAAAAGAAAAACCTGATAAAATAATGGACATTAATCGTGATAGGGAAAGTAAATTTGAGAAAAGCAATGACATCAAACGTTTGCGTTGAAAGGAAAATTGTCATGTGAACTATCTAAATGAACTACCTAAAGAACTCGTCAAAAAAGATATGAAGTGTACCACAAGTCACAATGGACCCTATCAAAAATCCACAAGTATGAAAAGTCCAGAAGGATACTTATCGATCATCACAAAAGATAGTAAAACTACAATAACTAGAGCAAAATATGACAGTTTCACCTACAAATATCATTTCTGTAATGTTGACGAAGAGTGTTCGTGATTTATGTCCTTTATTAAAGTCACGGGTTTTTGAAACGTTTTAGTTCAGTTTCATTGGATTCTTTCACAAATTGGAGTCCCCCTCCCTTGAACAGCTATTGGAAAACCAAGATAGTAAAAGTCGGTGTTCGTGCAAATTTTCAATATTTGACTCTTATTTGCAATTTGGATCAAAATCCAAAAATGAAATAAAAATTTTAATTGATTTTGTATTTATTTTTATTTTTTGGCAAAAACAAAATTCTAAAATGTGTTTTCTTAAATGATTTTTTTTTGTCAATTTTTTTCATAAGTACTCTCGTAAAGGCCAACGAGGCCTTCTGAAACTTTCAATATTTGCGACCCAATTTTACAATCATAACTTCCATCAACCCTCTTCTCCACTCAATGACAATATATTGAATGCAATAATAATATAATTTGGACGCTAAAGTTGTGATGCGACCTTAATTAAAAACCGTACAAATTATCAAGAGAAGTATTAAATTTTATAAATGTTACTTATAACTAATAGATATTTTAAGTAATAGGATAAATATTACGTTATTTTCCCTTTTTAATTATTAAATTAGAACAGACTGCTTGCATCTTTTTATATCAGAATGCACTTTGTTTTGCTTCCTTTCGGTAAATTGATGATTTTTAAAAATAATCTTTTCGATATGCTTGCGACCCCTGCCTAGAGTTTTCACGCCCCGCAGTTTGTGAATCACTGCGTTAATGGGGTAATTGAGACTGGAAGAGAGAAATAGGTCTTTGGTGAAATTGATATAAAAGGAAATAAACTTAAGCCTATTATATGCTTAAAAGGGCCATGTACCAAAATTTTTATCATGCATCCTATCACTTAATATTTTACAAAAGAGTTCAAGATTTTTAAACACATATTAAATTTCACTTTTTTTTACTGTATGATTTAAAACTGAGATTTTATCTGCAATATAAACTAAAAAATTACAAACATCTAAAAGATAATTCTACAAAATAAAGAATTCCGTATAAAAGTAGATTATAGAATAAGCTATTGTAATCTTACCTTCGGATGAGAAGGAAGATGAGACGATGCATCCCAGAATGGCGAACAAAAGCAGCATCCTTTTTAGTGGGCTCTGTTGAAACTGAATTGCCGTGAAGAGAGCCCTTTCTGTTTATAGAGACCGGTGATCTTTAAAGAGGAAATGGTGTAATAGGAGGCATTGACAATCCCAGGCCAGTTGTTCGCTAATTGCCCTGTTATCGACTGTCATGCGGTGTCGTTTCAAAGTTTGTTCGAAACTTCCTCGGCAATATTCAATTTCAGAATTTTTTTTCTACTTCAGACAGTCTGACGTCACAATTAAAGGAAAATTTTATTTTTGTACAAATGGCAATACAGTTGATGGGAGCTGAGTGTCTCTTAAGCTTGCGTAAATGATCTCGAATTGAAACTGACGTTATGAGTTCGAAATGTTAGAAAAGATGAACATTGACGCAGTTTCTGACGCATAAAGGATAGTTGCAATAATATTTTGCCCGGTTAATATTGGGGTATCACAGAGCAATCAGAGATTTGTTATAATGGATTTAATGTATTTCTGCGTTTGTATGAAACAATATGATGTATGGAAGATGTATTTTAGTTTTATTCTTAATGTCATTTGTTTTTAATTTAGGATTAATTAAACAGGTTCTATTGAACATGGAATGAATTCTACTGGCGGCCATGTCCTAGAGGTTTACATTTGATGTGTAAAAAATGAGCTTCGAATAAGTTAGACAAAGTTACAATAAAATCGGGTTTTTTTTTCTTGTGGTTGGTGGAAGGGGAAGAGTGGCGGGAGGCCCCTGGCCATCCCCATGGTTTTCTCCTTCTAAATTGGGGGTGGAACCGAGCAAAATTGTACTGTCACCTGCATGGTGCTCAAAGCTAAGGCTAACGACAGGCGTAGAAGTTTTTGCCCTTAGCCGCAATGAATTCCACCGACCTCGATCTGACTTCATTAGGCAGGTGGCATTAGTCACAACAACAATAAAATAGTTCCGTAGATATTAAAAATTTCCAAGATTAAGAGTCTTTTTTTTTTACTTTTTAGCTCACGAATTTTAAGTCTTAGTTATAAAAGATATATTAATTATACAACTTTTGCTGAGTAACTAATAATTCAATTGTAACAAGTGTTGTGTGTGCGTTGTCCAAAATTACTTTGCGTACCACCTGATTAGAAAATAGTGTGTTTTGTAATAATACTCCTTTGTAAAAGAGACAATCGTTTTTTTTCTGGTATAAGATTTTTTTTCTTATTAATGTTACCTTTTGAAGTTGCACGTGTAGTTATTGGTAACGGGCCTCGTAATATTGGGCCTCAGTCGAGTGATAGGGGCCACAGTTGACCTGGCATTAAACTCGCAGAGCTTCCAATCCATAAAAAGTGAGTGTGTGTAAAATGTGTTACATATTTTCTTCTCCTATGCTGTAATACTGAATAAGAGCTAAATTTCACGTACTAGGGCGAAATTTTTATAGATTTTAAAAATATTAGACAATAAACAGGTGCATTTGTTTTAATACACGCACAAAAAAGTCCTAAATTTGTCGGAAAATATGAAAGGTTTTTTCTCTGGAAATACGTTCCAAATTTAAAAGAAATATTTTGATATTTGGTTAATAAAACGTTAATCTATCCGACTACGTTTCGAACCATGATTTTAAAAAAAGTGCATGAATGGATAATTTTCATGATATTTAGTGTCACTCAGATTAGAATACATACATAAAATGGTTTTAAGGACATTTTGTCAAAAAATTTTTATTTAAATATAATATTTTGGCAAAAAATTAACTCAGAATAATCTTTTTTCCAAATTTTCTCCTTTTGTGAAAAATGGTTCTATTATAACAATATTTTGCCTGTATATATCTCAGACCTCTCTACAGAGGCTCCACTATGATTTTTGAAAAATTCACGTTATTTTCAGAATTACCACCAATTGAAATAATAATTCGCGTTTTTTTCTTAAAATTTCTCTCCTGTGTTGTCGGAAAATATGAATAAACCCACTTCTAAGTTATGTATTTCAAAAATTCTAGTTGAACCTCTGAGCAGAGGTCTGAGCTATATACAGGCAAAATATTATTCTAATAGAAGCATTTTTCACAAAAGGTGAACATTTGGAAAAAAGATTATTCTAAGTTAATTTTTTGCCAAAACATTGTATTTAAATAAAAATATTTTGTCAAAAATGTCCTTAAAATCATTTTATGCATATATTCTAATCTAAGTGACACTAAATATCATGAAAATTATCCATTGATGCGCTTTTGAAAATCACGGTTCCGAACGTAGTCGGGTACCTAAAGAAGCCAGCACATAATTTTAGACAGACCAGATAACGAAATAACCAATTAAGTCTAATTATATGAGAGAGATATAAACTCTCATCCTTTCATCTCTTCATTGGGTCAATAAATGAGTACCAAGCTTGCTTGGAGACTAAAATACAGGGGGTTTCGCTTCAGACGGGCCACCTGATCGGGACATCTGCTCATGTACCTTAGTGCCGCCCAATGGTCACGTATACTGAGATGGGCACAGTAGGTCTTGACCCTCATGGGCTGTTGCACCACTGAGCTTGAGTTTTGAGTTTGATATAAATTACTAAAACTGGATTAAATATTATATAGACTAATATATATTGAATAGTTACTGTGTCACAACCTGGAGATTGCAGGTGTAGTTTGGTACACCGAAGAATCAAGCATTTTTTGAAAAGTAATTATTTTTATTTAAATAATCAACTTATGATCAATTAAAATTCTAAACTGTGGAAGCGATCTAAATTAGTTGCCTATCTTAAGCTTATAAGACAATCAATTAAACACTTATCCTTTGATTCGATGGTAAAGCACTTGTCGGGTCTCTTCTGTAGGTTGCTGTAGTCCGCTTCAAAACTTCTTCCTTAAAGCTGTTTTCGCCATAAGTACAAGAGCGTGACCTTAGCGCAAAGCACATTTTTGAACAGAAAAAATGCTTCAACTTTTATAAAAATTTGTGACATTGTAACTCATGCATTTGTTTATAGTATAGCGTTTTTAAAATTTCAGAATATTTCATAAATAATTAGCTTTCCTATTTAACATGTAAAGGGATAGCTCATTTAGCATTATAGTACAGGAGAAAAAATGCGTCAACTCGTATAAAAATGAGTTGTATGATAAAATAAGTGATTCTCTAGAGGATAGTGAAGCAAAAATACAATATTAATGTTTTATTACTTTTATATATGAAAAAGTATTCATCATTTGAGTCCTATTCTTTAACATTAGCCGAAAACAGCCTTAATTCCACGTTTCCGAAAGGTAATCCTTTCAACTCACTTGAATGATAGCGCGTAACAACTAACTACAAATTCTAACACACCCATTGCTAGGGTTTAAACAGCACTCAAAGGAACATAAAATCAAGTTCTCTCTACGAAAGGCGATTTTAAACCTAAACCACAGTTAAAGAAGAATTTCTTAAAGAGGAATAATAGAAGGACAACAGATAAAATCCATCACAACTGTACATCAAATTTAATTACTGGTATATTAAATAGAATTCCTGATATATATATATATATATATATATATATATATATATATATATATATATATTGAATAGAAACGTGTTCCTTCAATATGCCTTGAATAACACAGAAATAAATTTCACATACTGAATAAAATATATCATATTGATCGAAACAATAATTATAAGAATAAAGCAACAATCAACAAGAAATTAAAAGATGATTCACACATAATTATCAAAGCATGGCACAGATTGCTAACTAAAATTAAATTCTCTTATTAATCATGTTCTGACATTATTAAGTTTATATATATATATATATATATATATATATATATATATATAGCAGTAAATAAATTAAAAGAAGACTAATAAATCCTAAAAACATCTTAAGAACAAAACCGAAAGAACCAAAAACATGGAGCCATATATATATATATATATATAACTCAAAATATCAAGATAAATTAGTTTTAAAATTACAAAATATTTATAAATTCTGTTATTTCTTTGAAATAGGTACATATTGATCGCTTACAAATGTCATAAAAGAAATAATTGTCCTGCCTTACGTTTTTTCGGTGTAATTTTTATAGGTACTTTAAAACTCTTCTTTGTAATATTAATTTTAATTTTTAAGCATAGCTATGATACAAATTCTTCCCAATGATTTTTTTTGTCAATGTCTAGATATAATTTGTTACATCGATTTTAGCAATATTTTTCATGCAGACACATGAAAAAAACTTAAGGACCTATTTAATTATTTTTTAAATTTAAGAAAATGACACACACATAAAGTAAAATTTAAATTTTTAAAAAAATGTAAACAAATAATATTTCAAAATCATTCCTTTGCATAAGCGTCATCTAAATGTCATGTTCGTGTTGTAATTTTTACGTATCAATTTTATTCGTTGTTACTAAGCATAGCTTTAGTATTCTGATATCATTTCATTCATAAAAATTTTACTATAATATTCTATGTGGAACAGCAGGTGTGGGAATGAGAATGCCAAAGATTAACCACCGTTACTAAGAAAGATCACCAAAAAACTCATCATTTTGTTCGCCCTGAAGAATGTTCGTGTTCGTTAGCAGGTGTCAGGGCCAACGGTCTCTTCCGAAGTTATAAAATGGGGTGAACTATCCAAAATATGTCTTGTAGCACCAAACTGTGTTATCTTATGTGACATTTTCTGCTAAAAAATGATTTCTAAGACTTTGGTACAAACATTACAAGGTTTGCCATTTCCTCACAAGCTCTTCATACTTGCTTCGAGTCCAGAAGTAAAATCAATCCGCTGGGCCCAAGGTGGACACACGGTTAGAATTGACAGTTGTCGTTTGAAAGAGGAATGTTTTAAGCCTCAAATATTCAACGTCAAAAGTAATCAGCATGTTCTTCGACAAATGGCTTATTATAATTTTGAAAAAATTGATCAGAAATGCAGGTAAGTTACCTATTAGTATTCTGCGGTATTCTTTTACCACCAAATATCGTTGATTGTTGAAACATTAAGTTAATTCTGAACTTCCGAAAATTTATTCTATATTATTCTTTAACTCTCAATTATAATTCAGATGCACAGTTCTTTTGTTAAAATAACACTTCTCTAGCCATTTAGAAAAGGATTAAAATATTTTTGCAAGGAATTAAATAATGGAATTTTAAAGGCATGTATTTTTATACTTCAATGTGTATTAATCATGAGCACGAAGAAAATTTTTGTTACTTGCATTTTTTCTTTCTGAATATGTTGATAAAAAGGAATTTTGTTGTCTCAGTTTCAGTTTTATGTGATTACTCTAGATAAGAACCACTAATTTTTTTTCTTATACTTGTAAAGTATTTGAAAAACAGTGAAAGAATTTTGACATGTATTATTTAAAATTATATACAACTTATTTCAAAAACCACAACATCGGGAAAGCAATAATAAGACAATGGAAATATTTACTTTTCTTTCAAATTAAAATTATTTTGTTATTTAATCAATTAATTCTAGTCCAACAAAACTTTGCATCTATATTTTCAGGTACTCCTTATTCTAAAAATGAAGAAATTTTTCATATTTATTTTTATTTGTGAGCATTTTCTACCCTAGAATATTTAGCGAGTAACTTTTCAAAAAACTCATTTTGTAAACTAAGACTTTTTTGAAAAAACGGTGATCATTTGAAATGGCGTTTATTTACAAACTTCTTTCTCTTTATCTAAGTGCCTTACGATCACGTACAGATTTTAAATTTTTTTGTTCTAAAGCGACATCTATATGATTGAAACAGAAAAATTTTGTAATTCATATAGTAATATTAGTACTGAAGCATATCTTATTCAGAATGAAAGAATTTAAATAATGCTATATTGTGCCATTATTTTTGTTGTTAAAAATAATGCATTGATTAAGGAGAAAAGATAGTAAAGATAGATATTTTTTTTATTTTGTTGTTGATACGTTAATATTTCAAAGAAATTTATGAATGTACTCTTATTAAATGTTTCCTCTCTTTCAATATTTTTTAAAAATTTTATTTGGAATAATTAAATTCTGGGATCATGAATAAAAGCGTGAATGTTTACATTTGTTTGAGGCTTGCATTTCTGTCCTTTATGATGTGCTCAAAAAGTAGAAAAAGCAGAAAAAAACTCATTTCAGATTTTTGTCCGTTTTATGATTATTCCGTGTTTCATAGCTTTTGATATATATATTTATTTTTTTCTTTCAAAGAGTAAATAAGAACCACACACACATTTTCTTTTTTTATTATAAATAATTTTTCCTAAGGTTGAACATTCTAGGGTTTCTTTTATCCTATATTTGTAATTTTATGTGAGGGGGAAAACGAAGCTGATTGTAATTTGTTTGTAAAGTTCAACAAGTGTACATTTTCCAGATGAATATACGTTATAGTATAGCTATACAGTATAGAAATGAATTGATATACGTATATATATATATAAAATGTTTAAAAGTTACATCATATCATTATTTGAATTGAATATTGTATCATTATTTATCATGTGCACACTGAGTTTTGAGTGACAAATTTGAATTTGAATGATTTTTTTTTCGATTTCAAGGAATTCCACATTCCACGATTTTTTATTTTTATTTTATTTATTTATTTATTATTATTATTATTACTATTTTGGTATCAAAGAATTGTGCTTACATTTATTTTTAATATTCGATGTTAAGGGAATTCTACATTTGATAATTATTTTTAATATTATAAAAGATTGTTTTTTTTACTCTTATTACTTATTGCGTTTACACTTATAAAATTACGTAAGAAATTTGAAATGCAAGTTTATTAGATTATAAAAATGTATCTAATTAAAATTCTAAAACATTTAGCTGTGTGCATGTTAATCATTATGTATTATTCCTTGCGTAATTTTATTTTGTTTGCTCTTGCATTTTTTTAAGTGTTTTAACTAAATAATGCCTTCTAAATTATTTTCGACATTTAATGTGTTTTCATAAGCCCATTTTTTATTTTTAAATCTCAAATTAATGCTTTATTTGCTCAAAAACATCCTTTAATTTTATGATGCAAGTGAGCCATAAAAGGCTTCCCATGACGAAACATTCCCCATTTTTAACTTAAAGAATGATTTAGCAATTTCCGGTTCGTTCTTTCCCTCATAATCTAATAAACTGTCTTCAAACGTATATCATAAATAACAAATAGTTGTTATGTTTGTTTGGTTGGTTAATCGATTAAAATAATTTTTGTAAGAGAAATATTCATAAATTTTATTAATAAGCAATTTTAATAGTTAATTTGTAATCAATTTACCGTGATTTTTTAATAATACCATAAAAATCAAATTTTTGAAAACGGAACAAACCAAAATTATTTTTACAAAGAGAACTATAGGGTTCTTTTTACCTTTTCTATTATTTTTCTTAACTTCCGGTGTAGAACTAGAACCTATCTTTGAATGAAGATAGAAGTGGTTATGAATATAAATCAGTCTCTTGATTTTAACTGAATATATACTACATAACTTTTCTTCAATCTATAAAAATTTCAGAAATAATTTTGATTATGAATATCATCAGATATTTCAAGTAACTTCTAGGAAATAATTCTACTGTTTTTCATTTTAGTAAGTTTCCAAGTTTCTATTTAATTAAGCATTCGGAAGATCAAGACTAAAATCGTTTGCTGTTATTGATATATGCACGACTAAGGTTTTGAAATAAGCATTAGATATTTTTTACTGTTGTTTACTATGAAGATCAAATTAATATAATACATGTAAGTTAAAGAATATTATTTTAAGTTATATATAATGCAATATTTCTAGTTTAGTATCTCTCTCTCATATGTGTTTTTCTATTCTAAATTATTAGCTTTAGAATTTTTATTTTGTTTCCATAACATGTGTTTAATTAATATATTGAAATTTCTAATTAGCACTTTACAATTCTTCGATTGATATTGAGAAGTTTGGTTTATATAATGACGCGTAACAAAGAAGGTCCCTGGAAATTTTAATCCATAAATACTTTTGTGCAGAATAGTACTTTGAGAATTAGACGCCAGATCATTTTTTGTGTGTGTGTTTATTATGTCAGAAAGAGATAAAAATTTAATTAAAAAACTTCTTTAACTGTGTTGTTTGATGTATAAAATTGAGTAAATTTGCAGTATATGTTTTCTATTTTTACAAGCACTTTTTAATAGAAAAAGGGAAGAAGTTAGCTTTAAGATTGAAAGCAAAGATTGAAATTTATTTTAAATATTAACTTTTTGACTTCTCGATTTGCTACTGATAAAAATTTTTTTACTTATTCTCATATCATGGAAATATGTACAGAATGCTTAATTTGATAATTCAGGACATAAAATATCTGCTGTTACTCATTTTTCTTCGTAATTGAAATAATTCATAGTTTTTATTATATTTATTTTTTTACGCATTTTTTACCTTTGGGTATAAGAAATTATTATCACGGTCGGCTCCTATAAGTATTTTTAAAATGTGTTCAATGGAAGCTTTTATACAGACAGGCAAACAATTTTATAAACATAAAATGTAATAATTTCTATTTATTTAACATTAGGGAATATAGGTTTAAGTTCGTAAAACTCTCAAATACTTTCAAAAGGAATCTTATTAAAAATAAAATTTTCGAGGTAATCTTAAGGTATTAGCCTAGTTATAAAAATTACAAGAAAAAGTTCGATAAGTCTGAAAAAAGTATGGTAATTAAGTGAAAAAATTAATCTTCTACCCACATAAATTAGTTTACCTGCTAACTAATATCAGTGATATAAAGCTTGCTTATTTGTGATAAAAATTGCAAAAGTTATTAATTTTCGAGGAGTCTACGTGACATAATATTAAAAAAGAAAAAGATTTCGAATTTTTTTTTTTTATCAATTTGACTATTTTAACTTCTGAATAATTTCATTGATTGTTTCAAATTTTAAAGTTTGATTCCCTTTTATTGAACTAAACTGGATTTGAGACGTTGTACAACGTTTTTAACAAAATGTAAAGAAATTACTTTTTTGCTGCTGTTATTTCATTTTTTTTGCATTATTAATTTTTTTTTTGTTATGGTAATTATATTTATCTATTGCAAATAGTAGGTTTTTATACAATACTTCCTATTTATTCACATATGTACAACATTGTAATTTGAATTTTTTACTCGAATTTAGTAACACATTAATAATAATATTTTTACATTTAGACATTTTGGAAACATATAATCTTTACTAATAAGAGAAATATTTTATGTTTATGAGCACAAAAACTGAAGGATACAGACGCTGGAAATTCGGTACGCTGAAACTATTCGTCATAATATTGTGCACCTCAATTTTTTTCTGAATTCGCTTTTTTAAAAAATACGATTTTTAAGCAATTTTCAAAAGTTTTAGAGTTATGACATCAGGTCTCTATGCAATACATTATACATTTTGTAGTTTTTAGAGATCATTATACATTTTCATTATTCTTATATTTATTCAGTTACCTTTTCTTTGCGGTAAAATTTAAATTGTTTCTGGAATAAATCATTGTTAAAAAATATTCTTTCAACAAAGTCATTTCAGTTTTGGTGTCACGGAGTGTGTTAATACTTCTGCTTTTGCACTTTGAGTATAGTTCAATAAAAAATATGCCTTTGATTTTTTTTCAATAATTCTAAGCTAAATTTTGGTTTGATTTATCTGTCTTAGATAGTTTTTTCTAAAGTTAATGCTAGTTTTATAATTTATTTTTCTGTTCATGCCATCACGCTGTCGACATCAATTTGATTAAGGTATTCGACTACGTTCGGAGCCGTGATTTTTTAAAAGCGTATAAATGAATAATACTTATGATATTTAGTGACACTTAGATTAGAATATATACATAAAATTGTTTTAAGAATAGTATTATAATAAAAAATTATTTAAGTACAAATTTTGTCAAAAAATGAACATAGAATGACGCATTTTCAAAATATTCTCCTTTAGCGAAAAATGCTTCTATTATTATAATATTTTACCTGTATATAGCTCAGACCTCGTTACGGAGGCTCCACTAGAATTCTTGAAATATATAACTTAGAAGTGGGATTATTCATATTTTACGACAACAGAGGGGAACAATTTTAAGAAAAAAACGCTGATATTTATTTCAATTGGTTGTAACTCTAAAAATAATGTGAATTGTTCAAAAAAATATAGTTCAGTCTCTCTTGAGAAGTCTTTACTTTATATAATCAAAATATTATTATGTTACAAGCATTTTTTATAAAAGGAGAACATTTGGAAAAAAAGTTATTCTAAGTTAATTTTTCGCCAAAATATTGTAATCAAATATTTTTTTTTTGCCAAAATGTCCTTAAAACAATTTTATACATGTATTCTAATCCAAGTGACACTAAATATCATGGAAAATTATCCATTTACGCACTTTTTTAAAATCACGGTTCCGAAAGTAGTCGGATACCTTAAGAAAAAGCTTATTTTATTTGTTCCACACACACACAAAAAGCTTTTAACCACACAAATTAATTGATTACTTATGTTAAGGATATAATTATTTTTCTGTTTTTTTAAAGATACATTGACTGTTAATTATTTGTTTTAGCAAGTTCATGTAAATTTGCTTAGTTCTTAATCAGTTAGACTTTTTTTAATATGTATTTTGTATATTCGAGTCCCTCCTCTCTATATTTACTGTAGTCCACTATTTTATTTGTCGCCAATTTGGTAAATTATTGTCGCCGTATTGAATGGAACTCCGATAGAGAAAAACGATCCGTTTGCGCAATTGAGAATTTTTTTCTTTGTTTCTAAAAGTCTGAACTAAATTAGATTTTTCCTAGAACTGTTGTACTTTTTCATTAAAAATAGGTCTATTTTATTGGCACATCCGTTATAGGAATCATGAAAGCAAACGCAGTAATACATTGATAAACACTCCACATTGTTTGGTTATTGTGTTTTTAGCGAATGTATCTTGTCGGATAATATCGCCAATGTTCATATTTGGCGACAGCTCGGAGAAGTATTCGCCAACCCATGGTTCCTAAAATCGTTAAGTAACATTTTATCTATTTTAAGTAGTTTTTTTAAATTGTTAATGCTATTATTTATTCATCAACTAAAGCTGTTTCATATTAATTGATTAATGATGATTGTATCATAAACTGCACCTTTACTTATTATTGAGATATGCAATTGCATATATCGCCTTGCGAAGAATAGATATTCTTTCCATTTAGTATAATATAAAAGAGAACTGAAGAAATTTTGGAACACAATTTAAATTGTAGTAAGATGCTTCAATTTATGTTTGTATATATGATAAAAATATTAATTTGTTACGAACTTATTTCAAGACATAACTCCTATAGATGCTCTTTGCACCTACAATTAAATTTTAACCAGTTCTTGATTGATTCAGTTTTTGAAAAGGAAAATTAACTTTCGCAGTTCTTACCTTATGTATATTGTTAATAACTGAAAGGAAACTAAATTATTATGATAATTACCTGATTAATTATTTTAGTCAACAGAGTAAAAAACGAGTTTTCTTATAAAATCAAGTGCTTTTGATTTAAATAGAAAATACTTTAAATAGGTTTTCAGCTTTTCATTTAAACCCAAACAATAATTCTAGAGATATCCACGAAGTAAACGCTAGGTCTCAGTTTTTGATTACTTTCAGCAAGGAACTAATCTTATAAACCATTTATTTAATTCAGCCACAAATATAATATTTCTACAAAGATTTTTCTACTACATCCTTTTTAAATCAATGTTTATAATTTGAAAATAAAACGGGTGGATCATATTTTGTTTCCCGAACATTCGTTTAATTTTCGGAATGCTGATTAAATTTTATAAGTATTTATATAGCATCCTAAAAGTACTCGATTTATAGTAAAATTTAAATTTTAAATATTGTTTAATAATTTCGTGAGAAATTTCGGGCATAGGCATTTCATAACTTCGGAAATTTATTCATCTAAGAATTTCGCTAATTTATAAATCATTTTATTTTTGTATACTAAGAAATTCGTATTTTGATTAATTTAAATTTTAGCTCTTTAAATTTTTAATGCGTTTAGATTAGGAAGAAAATCTGCTATTCTTTAGTGTAAACATTTTAGATATATATTCATTAAAAAATTTTATAACATCAAAAGTTCAAGATACTAATTTTTCATTAAGAAATTAATTTTTAAAACCTCATAATTAAGAAACTTCTATGTGTTTTCACAGTACTGAGACAGAGAGAGAGAGAGAGAAAATATAGTATTATTTCATATTTATAGACAGTTGTAAAACAAAAAGCTATAGTTAAATTATTTTTAAAAGTTAATTGCAAATTTAAAATTATTTAATTTCTTTTTTATCATTATAATTCAGTTCTGTTTGGACTTCTAACTATGATTAGTTATCCCCCAAGAATTCAAATTCCTAAAATTATAAAGTATGTCTTTTTTCCCCCTCCTATTATAAGTGGGACATTTTGGGAAAATATAAACTGCAAGAATATTGAAGAAACGATTTTGTTATAAAAAAAGACAGATATCATCTAAAAATTAACCACTTTAGTGAAATAAATCTTAAATACCTGTGTTGATTTCTTAACTTCCCAAACGTGTTTCATTTAACTGTTCGTAATTTTAATTCATTTTTATTTGAAAATATTATTACTGTACATTGAAATTATAATTTCGAATAAAAACATTGTAATCTCGTATATAAAAAAAGAAATTGTTTTTTAGTATTTAAAAAAAATATTATCACTTTTTATTTTATACTAGCTGAAGTACCCAATCTTCACATGGGTTAATTTTTTAATAATAAAAAATATAATTCTTGACGTAACAGCTGAATTGTAAGTAGAATAAAACCCGGTATTAAGAAAATGTTAAAAATTTTTTAATGAGTATTATTATTATTTATGTAACGCCTCCTAAGCCCTCGTAACGCCCCTTGGGGGCCAATTTTCACAAACCCCTTTTTGTAGCGAATGTATATTCCAAGAAAGGAATATGCCAACTAAATTTTATGCCTGTTGGTCCAATAGTTCAATGACAGGAATATTTATCAATAACGCCCCTGCAGGGGGGAGGACAATTTTCGTAAAACGCCTCCATGAAAGGTACATGGCTTCCAACCTACCAAATTTCTAGTAAGTAGGTCTAAAAGTTCCGGAGGTATCGTGATGAATGAGTGAGTCGTTTTTTCCCTTTAAGGATGTTTTCGGCAAAAGTACGAGAGCCTGAACTAAATGCGGAGCACATTTTCAGACAGAAAAATGTCTCAATTTTCATGAAAATTTGCAACATTATAACTCATACATCTATTAACAATATATAGCGTTTCTAAAATTTCAAAATATTCCTTGAGTATTATTTTTTTCATTTTAACGTGTGAAAGGACAGCTCATTTAACATTACGGTATAGGAGAAAAAACGCAAAACACATTTTATACCAGAAGAAATGACTCAGTTCTGTCAAAAAAGTAAAGAATAAAATATGTTGTTCTCTAAAGGAATAGTGAAGCCAGAACATAATATTAATTTTTCATTTCTTTTATATATGAAAAAATGTACTTAATTCGGGTCCCATTCTTTAACATTAACCGAAAACAGCCTAATACACTCATGGACAAAAAAAAATAGCGTACCAATAAGGTAATGAAATTTTGCATACGTAATGACTACTTTAATATAAGTAATTGATTAGAAAATCAAAGAAAAAAAGGATCATTTATTTCAGAGAAAAAGGCAAAATAACGGAGGATTTAACCTATTAAACCCCCTCTAGCGCAAATGCTCGATGCTATACGATTGGGTATTGAAACATACAAGTTCTGTATGATGTCTTGAGACATTTCGTTCCATATTTGCTGTAATCTTGCATCTAGTTCGTTCAAACTCGTGGGATGATCCTCGATATGCTCGATCGGAGACAAATCTAGGGATCGCGCAGGCCAAGGAAGGGGAGTAACAGTACGGAGACAGTTTTGTGACACCCTTGCCGTGTGAGGCCGAGCATTGTCTTGTTGAAAAATGGCTCCTGGGAGTCGTTGCATGAGTGGCAATACCTGTGGTTGCAGGATGTCATGGACATAGCGCTGGACTGCCATGGTGCCGCGAATCAATACTAGAGGTGACCGTGTATTGTACACCCCATACCATCACACCAGCTGTGGAAGCGGTGTGTCACTGTAAAGCAAAGGCAGGATTGAGGCGTTCACCACGGGGTCTCCTCACACGAACAAGATTGTCATCAATGCTCAGATTGAATCTGGATTCGTCGTAAAAACGATCTGGTTCCATTCCGCTGCAGTCCTGTTTCCTCGTGCGCGGCACCACTCCAAACGGATGCGCCGATGGGTGGGCGTCAAGGGCAGCGCACGTAATGGGCGCCGCGATCCCAAATGTCCTTCAATCAAGCACCTTCGTCTTTTTCGAGAAGACACAGGGGCTCCTAGTGAAGTAGTTACCTGTGCCTGGATGGTGGCTGATGAAGCAGAAGGCTGTACGCGGTTGTGGCGGTCTTCTTGACGACTGGTCTGTCGAGGGCTTCCAGAACCTGGTCTTCGTGTAAATGATATCTCCCGGATCCACTGGTCAAAACACCTCCTCACAACACAATCTGATCTTCCTAATTGACGAGCTACTCGCCTAGCTGACCCCCTAGCTTCCATCATGCCGATGATTCTCCCCCTCTCAAACTGTGATAGCTGCTCATATTTTCTTCAAAAACTGCGTAATGGCATGTCTACCTCAGCTCTTGCTTTGTAAATGATTCAGCACACTCAAACATAGGCGTTGAATAGGCGTTTTCTTTTGGGCATCCGGACTGTAACACAGTCCTCAATCCCATGTCTTGATAGAACTTGGATGTGGGGCTTGACGAAAGTGGGTTTTTTCATTCTACTGAGTGGCATGGCGGCAATTGGTTGGACGATGGAATCAGGGAGGCGTGGCTAACGTGCTTCGTCAGGGTGGGAAATTTTCAAGGTTTTTTGGCATGACTGAGAGCTTAGAGGCTGCTCTCTGGTTGGATGCTTGGTAAAGGGATCATTGACTCCAATTGGCTGCCCTGGGGGCTGGGATATAGAAAATGGGGAGGCGTAAGTCCAGTGGGGAGAACAAGAGAAAAATATTGACAAAAATAAAAGAAAATTAAATTTTAGCTATTAAGGAGTGCAATAAAAATTATTGCACTAAAATTAAGAATTACGGAGGGTTGTAAGAATCAAGGAGAATTCTTCTTGGCCTTTTAGTATTGTCATTAGGAGTATATGGAGTTAAATTTTGCATATTGACGTTTTTGGTTGCATGTAAATCATTAAAAAAGTTAATTGCAATTTTCTGAATATGGGCTTTAAAACTATTAATTTTAAGAGCATTGCGTATGTCGTCATTGCGCATGTATCTTGTGGCTTTGATGATCATACGTATAAGAGAATTCTGTAGGGTATCTAGGATATTGATATTAATTTTAGTGGCATAAAACCCCATACTGGACTTGCGTAAACTAAAATTGGACGCATAACGGCTGTATAGAGAAGCACTTTGTTTTCTATACTTAAATGTGAGTTCCGGCCTATTAGGGGGTAAAATTTAAAAATAATTTTCCGGAACTTATCGCGAACGTATAAAATATGTTGTTTCCAAGTTAGGTGCGTATCGAAAATTATACCGAGGTACTTAGCTTCCTGAGACCAGGGGATCTGTTTATTGTACATAACGATTGGTGGTGGGAGTGAGTGCTTTTTTGTAAAAATAATAGCAGTGGATTTTTCAACGTTGATACTGATTTTCAGCACACTCAAACAAGCTTTGATTACCCGTTTTATACTCCACGGAGAACGACACTAAACGCTCTCTACCGGCTATATCTAATGCGCAATCATACTGCATATCTAATCATTTGCATATCTCCCCGGCATGTACCTTCGTGCCAAGTTTCCTTACGATCCCGTAATTATTTATTGGTACGCTAATTTTTTTGTCCTTGAGTGTATATATAGATTAGTACATTGTTCAGCTCTTTCAACCAAACTTTATCCACATTAAATATATTCGAACTGAATGAGCTTTCAAGGTGAGGTAACGATGGCGAATGAAATCATGTGACGTTAAGCGAATTATTCCATCAGTCATACGTGATGTCTGTCTGCTCTGAGAATTGATTCTACAATTGAGAAAATCAAACTGTTTTGATCTATCTAGATTATTGTCCTTTTTTTCAAGATAACTATTTAAATTAGTTTCTAATATCACAAAAAAATTATTATTGAAATGGTAAAAATTTACTGGGTTAATAAATATTTTTAACCAATATATATATATATATATATATATATATATATATATATAGCGATATATATATAGATTTTTTTTTCTTTTTATTACTTGGAATGCGCCTAATTTTGTACAGTTGCAATTAATTTGTATACTTTTGCGGTAAAACACATTCGTAGAGTCAAAAAGTGAGGGGGAATCCATAAAAATAAATAAAAACAGCCATCAAAATAATTTTTCATAAAGAAACTGTTTCGAATTGTCAAATATGAGAAATAATTTTATAAGAAAATATCGTGTGTGTAACATTGAGCTTAAATAAAAAAATAAATTTTAAAAGATTCTGGTAATCAAAATTTAGACAATTCTTGAATTTTAAAAAATAAATAAATGTCAGTTATATTTATAATAACACGTGTGTTTGCTTGTTCCATATCAATTTAGAGCTTTTTTTTAGCTTATTAGGTACTTTGTGGGAATGACTGAAATTTGATTGTGATTCCTTCCTGAGAGTACTTTTTATAACGATTATAGAGTTAAAAAAAAAAGTTTTTGAAAGTTTGTTCGAAAAAATATAAAGCAAAAAGGGTTTACTTAAGACATATCGAATTTTTTTTTCAAATATCAGAAATTTTATTTATAGTAATCAAAATACAATTTGTAGATTTACACCGAGAAAAACTGTTTTAATTGTCCATCAGAGGACATAAAAAGAAAAAAAAGTATGCTGCCATCTGTATTGATTTTTATGCGTTTTAGCTTCAATTAACGCATGTGGATAGCAATATCCATCACCCGCTTGGAGAAAAAAATTTTAATATGTGGCTATACCTAATAGCCACTGCCCGCGAAAGAATAGAAAAGAGTAGGAAACAATAAAGAATTTAAGAATATCAATTCTGAAATAATGATGTTTTTGTTTTAAGTTGCTTTGTCATTACAACTATTAAAGAAAATACCAGAAAAATAGAAATATCAAGCTTCTTCTATATTTATCAAACCTGCTTAATTTTGTGCTACGTGAAATGTTATTCATTCAAATAAAATACACGCTAATAACTTTTCTTTGTTATAATATATCATACAAATATATTATTTCGATAAAACTTAAACTTGGGACAAAACGTTATGCCTCAAATGTGATTAATTGATATCATCTCATTTCAAATGATTTAACATTTTGAATTTCGACTTTAAAAAAATTAAAGTGCTTAAGCATGATAGCAACCGTATTAGCGACAATACATGAAACGAAGCACATGGTTGCTAAATCAGTGCGTACGGCACATGAGAAATCGGTGGTGCCAACTTGGCGAGTTATCTTGAACATTTGCATTGATGCGATAGTACTAAGTACAAAAATTAATAATCAATTACATAATATATATATATTAGTGACCAAAGAAAATGTAACTAATGGGCTGCACGCCTGTAGTGTAATGTTTGATACAATAATATTTTTTAATCCGGTATTCAAATATTATTTAAGGAACCGACTCTCCAAACTCACAACATACATTTCACGAAAGACTCTTCCGAACCAGTGTAAAAGAGTACAACCTGTGAAGAAATTGCAATTACAAAAAAAGAAAGAAAGAAATGCCTATATCAATTTTGTTTAGTGTATAAAAATTATAATTTCACTGGTTCATTTTTAAAAATATGAATAAGAAGTGGAAATGTTTTCATATGATTTTTTTGCTTTTAAAATTTTAAAGCTGTTAACACGTAACGCAAAATTATATTTTAGTCCATTTTTTTTATTCCTAGGATTTGGGAGTTTCGACATCATTTTTTCAAGGCTGGAAGGAAGGATCTACTTATTTATATTAGAAGACAACCCGTAAGACAGGTAAATGTTCTTGTTCAATTCTTTACCATTTTCTGTATTATAATAATACGCTATCGTATGAAACTAATTTTATAAAGATAGCTACGAATAAAGCTAATAGATATGTTTTTTTTAAATATATTAATTCTTAAAAATATATTAATTTATTCATTTGGGCTGTTTCGACCACAAGTAAACAATTTTCAAAGCTCTTAACTCGCTACTTTTTTTTATTTTTATTATGATTTGGTAACTTCAATTCTTCTACTTTCATTTTAATTAATCAATGTTTCTTTTTTAAAAAATTATGATTGCATATTTTTTCCCTTTTTCTCATCTACTTTTTCATGTTTTGTTTTCTTTTACGTTATTATTTTTTGTGCTTTTTTTTTATTTTGAACAGAATATCTTGGTTTATCTTGAAGCCATTTTTTCTACCTAATTTTTTTTAGGTTTTCAATCGTATTTTTTCTGTGTCATGTCTTACATTTTTAGATTAACTTCGATTTAATAAATAGTCATAATATAAATTCCCCAAAAGTGAGTTTTGAAATATTTATGTAAGCAACAAATTTCTTATAAAACTCAACTAATTAAAACATTTCGCTAGAGTTACTTTTTCAGTTTAATTACTTCGCTTGCTAACTACATTCTCTTTAAACCTTATTAATATCATGTTTAAATAAGACGAGCGATTGAAAATTTCTTTACTTAAAGAATTTCAAATTAAATATTCTTATTTTTTTAAAGTAAAGCAAAAGTTACACTTCTTACTTCTGAACGTTCTGTAATATACCTAGTTGAAAAGGAGGAGTTTTTAACATAAGATTTTACTTTCTCCGCTTAAATCTCTACGTTGTAGCTTATTTCTGTTATGATTCTAAAGTATTTTTGAAAATTAACTATTTTAAAAGTCTTTCATGTCAGCATTTTCGAGTTACATTAAACTGACCTTTCGTAATCTCAGATTTGATTTGATTTATGATTAACGTCGCACTGTTTAGCTACACGAGGGCTTTTGGTGACGGACCACGTAATTTTGAACCATGGTCAAGTGACGTGGACGACACCTGAGCTGGCACCCCCTCCTAACTACCACACCACACCAACGGGAGGACGTTTCAGCTCTCGACAGATTTAACGTGCATCGCTGCCCTACACGGCGGATCTTTAGTGGTACTGGGCTCGAACTCGTGACAAGGCAAGCCACGGTCCGATACCCATACCACTCGGCTACCGCGGCCACTTCGTAATCTCAGAAGAACGTTTAATAAAACGCTACTTATATATTTAGCTCCTATTATTTCATATAAAATTATATATGGTTTCAGTAGCTGTTCATATGATTCAATTTATTTCGACCAGTGCTTCTCAAACTTTCAATACTTACTACCCAATATTCAATCATAATTTTCATCGCACCCCCCCTCCATACAACAACAATGTATTGAATTCGATAATACGATACTTTGACGCTTAAGTTTTAATTCGACTTTAACATCTTAAATGCCACCGGCAGAAATAAACTTCCTGCTCAGCCAAAGCGTAAATTGTCCCAGATGTATATATACGACTTTCCGAAATACGATCTTCTCTGTTCACTGCCATCCATAAAATTATTCCGAAGGCTTTGGAATGAAATTATAAGATCCTGACAGTGTTTGCGAAGGAATTACTTATTTTAGAGGATTTGCTTATTAATTCCCTTCCCCCTCCCCCACAAAAACACCACATACGCATGCATACGTACAAAACGGTAGCGTTCGGAGGCGAATCATGTAACTTTCAATCGGCAGTTAAGGGATTAATTATAAACCGTACAAATTATCAAGATAAGTGTTAATTTTCGTATATAATTGTATATATGACAAGCCCATGGGGACACTGGCATTTATTAAACTTGTTAGTATTGTTAAATTAGTTATAAAATATACATTGTGCAGAACTTATGGATTTATAAGTGTATTACATCAGTGTAAGTATTTTGTTTTATTTTTTATTATGTCAGAATGTATTTTGTTTGTTTACTTTCAACAAATGAATAATTTTTTTAATTAATCTTTTGTTTTCCACTCTTCAATATACTTGAGCCCCTGCCCTAGGGTTATCACGCCCCACAGTTTGAGAAGCGCTGATATAGACCATTCAGTTCTGTCTGAGCTCAAATAGCAGCCTTTCAAATTAGGAGCTTATCTACCCAACACCAAATCATCTCGCTGACCAAGAGCTATTTCTCCTGCATTGCTAGATCGGCGTGACATCTTGTGTTCGGTTGTCAAACTTAATTGGTCCGCCAGCTCTCGGCACATCCTGATCTATTCAGTCCTCACGGCAATCAAGTGCATCTGAAAGAAGAAAAAATACATAGAGACAGTACAGTTATAACACAAATTTACGCGATGGGCGGGACTGAGTGATAATCGTGTAGGTCGAATTCGCGTATGATTTCCCATATAAATGCACGTACATTATTTTTATTTAGAGCCGGAGACGAAAGAAAATAATAAAAAATATCACACACTTACAAAATCGAAAGCTGAAGTTATTTTGATGTAGAAAGTTTCGTAAAATCTAACAAAATAAGTCTCTCTCTCTCTGCCGGCTTAAAGATTTTTTTTCTCTCCCGCAAAATTTCTTCATAGCGCAGTGCTTCTCAAACTTTCCATGTTTGCGCCCCAATATTCAATCAGAGTTTTCATCGCCCCCCTTGACGCTACAGCTACAATACGACTTAGGTGCCACCAGCGTATATAAACGTCCCGCTCAGCCAAAGTGTTAAGTACCCAGACGTATATGTACGTCTTTCCAAATTACGATCTTTTCTGAGCACTGCCAAATTATTCCGAAGGCTTTAGAATGCAATAAATAGACCTTGATAGTGTTTGTGAAGGATTTACATATTTCAGAAAATTGGCTTATTTGTTCCCTCCCTCCCCCATACTTGACATACGCACGCCTTCGTGGAAAGCGGGGGCACTGGGGAGTGATTCGAGTATCTTTTAAATGGCAATTAAAGGATTAAATTATAAACAGTACAAATTATTAATATAAGTGTTAATTTTTTTATATAATTTTATATATGACAAGCCCATAAGGTTACTGGCAATTATTAAACTTTTTCTTGAATTGGTACCGCTAAATTAATTATAAAATACATTGTGCAGTACTGATACTTTAATAAGTGTGTGAAATAAGAGTAAATGTGTATTTTAATATTTATTATGTAAGAATGTATTTTGTTTGCTTAATTTCAGTAAATTAATAATTTTTTAAATAATCATTTGTTTTCGGCTTTTCAAAATTCTCGCGACCCCCTCGTAAAGTTATCACGACCCCTTAGGGCGGTGCACCCCACAGTTTGAGAAACGCTGTCGTAGCATACTAATAATTTTTTTATTCCCTGTTTTGTTGAAAAAATTCGCTCTTCGTTGAAGTCTATATTTTCTAAAATTTGTGTAGCCCTTTTTCAACTAAACTGTACCCTTCTGTCAAATTCCCAACCGTCATTCGATCTTCTGATTGAACTGGGTCTAAGGACTCAAGTTCTTCGATGTCTTGCTCATGTATTTCTATGAGCTCATCGATTCTGGGAACCCAGCAGTTCTTGAACGTCATCACTACCCATTTCTAAATTTATTTGCATGACAAAATCGATAACTTCTTTTTTCACATTACCAGTTTCATCAGGCTATGGCATTGATTCCGTCCCTTCGTTATACCTTTGAGTTACTGGAACAAAATCACTTCTTATATCATATTCATTTCAAAGTGCGTGGTTTCTGTTTAAAGGTATCCGACTACGATCGGAACCGTGATTTTGCAAAAGCGCATAAATGGATAATTTTCATGACATTTAGTGTCACTTAGAATAGAATATATGCATAAAATTGTTTTAAGGACATTTCGACAAAAAAAATTTATTTAAATACAATATTTTGGTAAAAAATTAACTTAGAATAATCTTTTTTCCAAATGTTCTCCTTTTGTGAAAAATGCTTCTGTCATAATAATATTTTGCCTGTATATAGCTCAGACCTCTCTACAGAGGCTCAACTAGCATTTTTGAAATATATAGCTTAGAAGTGGGTTTATTCATATTTTACGACAACAGAAAGAGCAATTTTAAGAAAAAAAACGCCAATAATTATTTCAATTGGTAGTAACTCTCAAAATAATGTGAATTTTTCAAAAAATTCTTGTTGAGCCTCTGTAGAGAGGTCTGAGCTATATACAAGCAAAATATTATTTTAATAGAACCATTTTTCACAAAAGGAGAACATTTGAAAAACGATTATTCTAAGTTAATTTTTTGCCAAAATATTGTATTTAAATACATTTTTTTGTCAAAATGTCCTTAAAACAATTTTATGCATGTATTCTAATCTGAATGACACTAAATATCATGATAATTAGCGGTTCCGAACGTAGTCGGATACCTCAATCGAATTGTAATTAGACAATAACTTTACCCTTGAACTCCCGTTCGTGATTTAAATCATAAGCAGTAGCGTAATGTACACCCCCACATTGCGGAGGGGAGGGGGCAAATATTCTTCGTTTTGCCGCAGAGCAGAGGTATCCACCGCTGATAAATTTTCCAAAAAGATTTCATTATGCAATCATTTTCTCCGTGAACACACAAGGCATATTTTTATTGCGGTTAATTCCTATAATTAAGGTGACCAAACGTCCTCCTTTAGGGAGGACAGTCCTCCTTTTATAGGTTCTGTCCTTCTTCGAAAAGTGTCCGCATTTTTGTCCTCTTTTTCAATACTTTAAAATTGATCTGTTAATCTCTATTTTCAGAGACGAACCAAACATGCTTCCAAAATGTCGAAGAATGGTCTAAAACAAATAGCACAAGAAATGACAGTTTTCAATGGTATTTTTTACTTGATCACAAGTAAATTGGGCAGATATAAAAAACTGTGCAGATTTTTTATCAAAAGAAAAGCCTGATATTAAAATTGTTGACAATGGTTTGATGAACTTGGAAGACTGAATGTACATTTAAATTATAATAAATTGAAACAATTGGAGCATCAACATGCTGAAATTGATAAAAGATGGGTGGAAATACTTAACCATTTCAAAAACGAACACATTCCATATAAAAATTTAGTTATTCTTTTTGAATTTACGTTGTGCTTTCCTGGAACTAATGCAGCATTTGAAAGAATTTTTTTCAGTTGGTAACGATTTTTGTGAAGTAACTAGAGAGAAATCAAAATTGAATATTAATATTTCAGCTAAAGTGCTTAACGTAAAATTCAGTATGAAGGATATTTTTTGCTCGAACTTTCCGTAATATTAAAAAGTGATATACTGACAAAAAATCATTCTCAATGGGAAAAATACTCATTTAAGATAATAAAAAAAGAATGTAAGCGTAATCAGCGTATTTTTGTTTGAATTATTAAAACGTTTCAGAAATTTAAGCTGTAATTTTTTCTTAAATTTTTCGTACTCCTTTTCATTGAAAAAAATAACGGTCACCTTACTATTAAACTATTCTCATTAGAAAAAAAAGGGGGGAAGGGGAGGTTGCGAATCGTAAATTGTTTATCGCTTTTAATCTGACCTTGACTTTCTCGAAGCCGTTGAAGGTTTCATTTCCGGAAGAATGAATGCAATAAATCATTAAATATTTTAGGAGTGATAACACTGGTATGAAGCAGGTATAATATTTCGCTACGATTAGATGACAAGATAAACTGTTCTAGCTTTTTTTAAAACTGAAATGCGATGAATTTTTTCTCTGCTAAAGTTATTTAATCAGGTCTCCATTATACGATTAGTGCGAAAACGCATGCGACGAAAAATTGGTGAACTCGAAATAATATACAACGGTCTCGACAAACTATGCATTTTTTCTCTTAACACGAACAGATTTTCCCTCTGGTAATGAACATAATACAGAAGACACTAGCCTCACAGACAAGATATCATAAGGGCCTGAAAGGAAAGAGATATGTTTTCACATGTTACGTGGAAAGATGGCTAACTTGGCTTTGAAATACTCTCGAAATAACTGTGACACGAGCCAATCTTGCTTATCTAAATTACTTTCCCTCTCAATCCCTACAAACTCTCCACTCCCAAATTAAATGAATGATGTAAATCTTGTTCTAAAATCTTTCGAAATGAGGAACCACATGAAAAGTATATGCAGTTATTAACACGCATTATTCCAGTGGTGAAATGAATAACAAAAAGGACGACATCGAACTACTATTTGATAATTTGATACAAAAAATAAGGGCTCGAAAAAAAATTCAGATTATTTTCCAAAAGCTCAATAAATGTTTTGTTTTTCAAAAAACTTGAAAATTTTGTATTAAATTTTACTATGAATGTTTTTCTTTCATTGATTTTTATTAAATACATGTATCTATACATATCTATTCAAATAAAATGTACTCTAATAAACTTAATTTTTTAGAATATATATTTGTTTTTCCTTTAACATGAAAAAATATTTTAATAACCTTAGTTTCGTGTTAAACGATTTTCAATCAATTTGAAAGACTTACATATTTCTATCCCCCGAGTCTATTATTATATTAATTTCCTTCCTAGCAGTAATAATGTTAACAATTTTGAAGAGAGATTGTAAACTCTCTTTTTAAATTCTAAAACAGAGGATATTATTTTTTTCTATGAGTTAATTATCACAATTTTTCTTTGTGATTTTCTCTTTTTTTGAACCAATAACATTTTTTCAGGTTTAATTTTAGCATGTTGCAGAAAAGATTTGGCAAGATATTGTAAACATATTGAGAGAAATATTGAATTGCGAGGGACTAAAATAAGAATTAATTTGATTTGTTTCAATCCTTTAAATTTCTCACTTAACAGCAAAAATTACTTGTTTATGAGGAATCAAAAATACGTCAAAATATGCATTTTCAAAAGCCCGCAAAGTGTTATCCGCTCCTAATTTTAGCCCTTACTGATATAGTTCTTCTTTAACATATGTTACTTTAAATCAGGGGTCTTCAACCCGTGGGCCACGAATGGCCCACTGAAGGCATTTTAGTGGCCCTTCTTTTGAATTTATTTCCGGATAAATTGCCTTGTTCGCTTTTTGTCGTAAAAAAACGTCCTTTTATCTGTTATGCTTGCGCAGTAACCCAGTGGTCAAGGTTTCAGATCATGGCAAGCATGTCGTGTGTTTGAGCCCAGTACCACTATAGACCCGCCGTGTAGGGTAGCAATGCACGTTAAATCTGTCGAGAGCTCAAACGTCCTCCCGTTGGTGAGATGTGGTAGCTAGGAGAGGGGGTGCCAGCTCACGTATCGTTCTCGTCACTTGACCAATGTTCAAAATTACGAGGTCTGTCGCCAAAAGCCCTCGCGTAGCTGAACAGTGCTACGTTAATATTCACTCACTCACTCCACTTAATGTTTTTGGTAACGATATATATATATACAAATCTGTAATACCATATCTTCCCTTAGAATCAATTATAGTTTTGTAAAACAAACCTCCCTATCTTATTTAAATTTCTTGACTAGATTTTTTTACAGTCGTGTGGCCCGTGGGTCATTGTTAATTTATTGATGTGGCCAGCGGATCATTGTGGATTTATTGATATGGACCTCGAACATTAAAGGTTGAAGATCCATACTTTAAATCATACCCGCGATGTTTCATGCTTTTTTTTGCGCAGATTAACTTAAAATGGCTCTTGTGCCTTAAACCTTAACAATCATCCTCTTCTATTCTTATTATATTATTTCTCTTCTATTGTTAGTAAAAGCAATATTTTTTAAACAATACTTCTTTTATTTGCAGAATCAGAAATTTAATGAATCCAATGGTAAAAGGTGGTTAGAGATCGATTTTCAACATCTTTCAATAGACACAATGCCTGTAACTAAAGAAGATATGGAACGAAGTAGTTCGTTTGTTGAGGAGAGAGATCAAGGAAGACAGGATGCATCAAATGCACTTACGAATAATTGCTTCTTGCAATCCTATCAGAAGAATAATTCATCAAGTACCTTAATAGATTCCGTTAACACCAATTTCTACAATAATTCTGATTTGTCAGAAGAAATTACAGAAAACTCTAAAATTAAAATTCATAAGAAAAATATGACGCGTCGTCTTTTAAAAAAATATTCGAAGATCCTGCCCAGAGCTTCTGGTAAAGAGCCTATTGTCAACGGGAATTTTTCTCCTGCTGAAAATTTTCTGGATAATACCTCTGCAATACATTCCTGTAACACATCAGAAATTCCTACAGAGAATGATATGATTATAAAAGGTAGCAAAAAGTCCAATTTTGTTATTGAGCATCACACTGATCAAATTTTAACTTCAACTTATAAGAACAAAGTATATGTTAAACCAGATAATAAGAATTTCTTACTGGAGATTAATGTAAAAAATGCATCATTTTATCACAATTCTGGAAGAAAAAGATTACACGAAGAAGCTCCAAGAGTCAAGACCGCAAGTCAGTTACTTCTTGATATTGGCCCTCCTTGCGTAATTAGTAAATTAGATGAATTTGAGCCAACTGACGTTTCAACAGAGTATAATCAAATTACACATCTTACAGCAAATTTATCTTTTTTGAATAATGAAACCTATATCACTAACAAATGCAATAACTCTTTTGATACCAGTGGAAGGAACAACTGCCAAAACAGTCATAAAAGTAACGAATCCCCTTCCAAATTTTTCATTGAATGTTAATACTGGTGCTCGTAAAAATGACAACATTAGGGAAGTTTTCAGAAAAATTGAAAAAAGTCCAATACTTTATGAAAATACAGGAGGAAATTATACTTTTAAAGATTCATTCAATAGCCCTACTGATACTTATGATTATAATTATTCACATCATTACAATCCAAACACTGGAGGCTTACCTCCTTGGAATACTATATATAAACTAGCAAAGAAAAATGACAGTTCTTTGAAACAAGAAGAAAATACACTAAACAATTACCAGGATTTCACGCCTTTCACTTCATTACATAAATCAGATATGCAGCCCCAACCATCATTTGGGAATCCAAATTCAGATACCTTTTGTACACCAACAAATACACAGGTATCGAGTTCATCTTCATGGATCCCGAACTGCGAAACCATCCCTTCTGATTCTTTTCTCCAGACATCCAATAAATTGGATTGCAAGCTGCCATTTCTTGAATCGAATGATTTAGATGCATCGTTTGATAATCTTCCTCTCAGCGAAAGTGTTACTAATTATATCCCTAATAAATCTGCTGAAAAAAATATAAGGCAAGACACCGTTCATCATGAATTGCCTGAACCAACTCTGACCCTACACGATTTGAACCAACATTATCAATATGTAAGAATGAAATCAAGCAACTCATCTTGTGCTGTTACTGCCAATGGATTCAGCCCCATAATTAGCAATCAGCATGAACCAATATCAAATTTTCAAAATAAATACCAACTACAGCTCTATGAACCTCTGTCGGATGATCAAAATGACACTCCAAGTCCATTGTCTGTTCAATCCTCAACCAGTAACAATGGAAGCAGTACTAGTCATGAAAATGAAGGTGATAATAGCATTGCATGTCTTTCAACTTCAGATGGATCAACCACTAATGCATATCAACGCAATGTATTTAACAATATTACTATTCAAAATGCTGAAAGTATTTCTTTCTACCATAGTAGCAACAACGATTATAAAGATGCCTTTTTCCACGCTAATGTGAAAAATCGTAATTCATAACTTATGTTTTTAATCCTCATAATTTGCTATTAAACAGGAAAATTATATTGGTGAATTTTTTTGTGTGTATCGGTGAATTATTTTGCTGTCTTATCTAAGCAATTTATCAAGTTCATTTCGTTAATAACATTTTCATCTGAATTGATTCATAGTATCAGTATAAATGTACTTGGAGAGTTTTGTTAGATCTAAATTGTTTTTCCTTAGTTTTGACTATTGTCTATGAAAGTCAATTTCATTTCCAATGAAAATCCATTTATCAATGATTTGAAATAAAATTATGGGTCTACTGATTCATTTCTTATATAATAAGTTCGTGTATATAATTTAATCCTTTTCTTTTTCATTACTGAATGGAAAATAGTGTGATGGAAAAATGTTCTCTAATCAATTCCTTGACGAAATTAAACAAAACTGCTAAGGAATGGTATTGAAAAAGTAACATTAATATTTCTCTTTCTCAATTAATTTTAATCTTTAATATTATTAGACGTCCAGTTTTAAAAATTGATAAAATGTATTTAAGTTTAATTCTTATAGTTTTAATCAATGTTTCAAAAACATTTTTTTTTGTATTACACTAATCTGATTTCAAACAAGTGTCGATAGTATGCTTGAAATTAAAGATACGTTTCCGTTTCGTAGGCGCAAGCGATAAAGTCACCAAAAATGATACAATCGACGCCAAACGGAATATTCCCTTTGGTAAACTTTTACCATTAAATTTTCAAAACAAGTCGCAGCCTTTTCTTATCAGTAATGTATTTTTCATAATAAATCAAAAATAGATCAAAATCCAACGAGAACTAACCTTTTTTTATGTGTATATTTTTTATTATTGCCAATAAAGCCTGATTGGCGAGATTTGTGCCGGTAAAACGGAAAAGTACCTAACTAAAAAAAATGTTCTTAATTTCCAAATAACTGTATTGAAAAAAAGATAGATTTTTGCAAATACGTAATTAAATATCTATTTTTAATTGCGTTATATGACTGCACTAAAAATATATTTTCATACTTGGTCTCAGTCTGATTTTTAAAACATTTTTCTAGTTATTAGATGTTTATTTTGATTTATGTTTATGTGAAGGAAACCTTTTATTTACTTCAAAATGAAGACATAAAAAGGATAGGTATTACTTTTACAAGTACTTAAGTAAATTGAACTTCAGTATTAAGTTTTTAGCATATATATACACATTTTAAAGAAATTTTAAGAATTATATTTATTAATAATTATTAAGAGCATTAAATCTGAAATCTGTGATTCCAAGAAGATCTCTGTTAATTTATGTAATATTGTGCTTTGAAAATAAGATTCAAGTATAGGGAAAACATAAAAATATTTGAAGATTAACTAATTATTTGTGTAGTGATATGTGTTTAGCTGTTTTATGCATGTTTTCAGCTCCTAACTATAAGCTGTTCCTCAAGAATTTCTTTAATTATTTTGTTTTAATTTCCTTTTACTTCTGAAAATACTTCTGTTTATATTTTCAAATCAAATTACGTATTTAATACAATACTTATTCTTATATTATGTATGATTTTGTTATTTTATGAAAGATGGTGGAAAAAATGTCTTTTCATACAAAGAATACTGATTTTCAATAATTTGCTCCATGTTAAAAAAAATTCATTTTTGGCGGTTTTAAATTCAAGAGTAAGTTACCAGTTCCCTTTTTAATCGTTCGCTTTTTAATGTCAGTGTATTATGCATATTTACATTTATCATAAGTTCTCAAAAATTTATTTTCCCTCAATATCGTCTTCTACAACTAGAAGATTTTACAGTTAAAGAATATTGGCATCTGTGCAGAGTACGTAATTATTTAAATTTATTTAATTTCATTTGAAATGTAATTTGGTTTTCGTAGTTTATTAGAATTGGTAGTTTTTCTAAACGTGTGAGATATTTTAATATCTCATAAGGAATTAACTTCAATAATATTTATTAATTTTATGCTCTTGTGAGTGTTTATCTTAATCAAGTTATATAAAAAAATAACTTTTTATACTCCTATCATAAAAATATGGACTAGCAAATATAAAAACAATAAATTGAATAAAAACTGAACTTCTCGATCAAGAAGCTTATGCAAATCTGTGAGGTCAGACATTCACTGTATGAAGAGAAGCAATATACTATTTTCTTCATTCGCTTTTGTTTTTGATTTATGTATTTGAAGTTTTTCATTTAGAAACAATAAATTTTAGTTTTCTTTATATTGAGCGTTTTTATGTGAAACTTCCCTGACTATTTGTTGAAATCGTGTATTTCATTTGATGTTCATTAAGTTTTATAAATTGCTGCTATATTGAGAACCTTTGTGTTTTAATTGCAATGCATTGATGTTAATTCATTGGAAGTATTAATAATTCTGTAACTGTGTGTATTATTTAAAAATAAAATGCTTGCGAATATTAAAATTTTGTAGTTTATTGCATTTTATTTCTCGAACTACTTTAATTTTCTTATATCATGTGGCGAAATTAAATTTACGAGTTTTATTTCTTAACTAAAACTGAACTCATTAACGAAACATAAGTTCCCCAACGTTTAGTATTTAAGTTTAAATATAAAAGCTTTAAAAAAGAGCAAAATGATTAAAATTGTATTCAAAAATCTTACAACATTTTTAATGAACCTTAACATCTGAAAAATGAAAAAATTTTAGAAAATTTCCATTTTATTAATGTTTTATATTTGTGTTATTGATAAGTATAACTTAAAATTTATTTTAAGCAATACGTGTAAAGAGAGTGTAGAACTAAACTTTTGAACTTTAAATATGTGCTTATAATTTAAATCTTGATTTAAATTGTGTTTTATTTTACATAAATAAATATTAAGAACATTTTTTTAATTTGAAATTTTATTCAAAGTATTGGTGTTTTATTAATTAAATTAAAATTCAATGAAATTTTATGTTTAAGTAATTAATCCTATGTTATTTAGCATTTTCTTAATTAGTAAAACAAAATTTTCTTGCAAGAAATACGTGAAACAACTGCAAAAAAAAATTGACAAAATTTGTTTTTATTGAAAGAAATGATAAAATAGTATGCAAAAGTAATAAATATTAAAAAAAGAAAGGAAACGAATTAACTTTTTTTTTGTATTGTTATAATGGTGCTGAAAGAATTCGATTTTTGTAATAATTCATTTTCTGAGATACTAAGATAAAAATTATCGATATCAGAGACATTTTTTTATAAAATAATAAAGGACATGTATGATTTCAAATATTTATTAACAACTAAAATGAAAAATAATACAGCATTATTACAATTATTCCCTTAAGGTCCAATTTATTTATGGCTTCAAACATGAAACGGACACCTATAAAAATGGGAGAAAAAATATGTAATGTCTTTAAATGTGTATGCAACACACAGACATGTATATGCATACGTGTGTGTTTTGAGAAATCACCATATAATAATGCATGTAAAAAATGTATACAAATTTCTCTATTTCATTAAAATTATAAATATATAATCAAACATAATTTAAATACGTTCTACATATAAAAGTGTCACAGAATGAGAACTATTGGTGTAACATACACCCGTACATCGCGGGGGGGGGCAGGATTGTAGAGCCCCAAACTAGTGTTATCTTATGGTTTCACAGTCCTTGTCCGGCTTGGGGCCCAAAACCTGACTTTGCAGGGGGGGTCTAATATTCTCCGTAACGCCACTACTGAGAAAAATGTATCAGTAACAATATGAATGATTTATGATCCTGCAAAGTACAGGATGCTATAAAAATGGGAAATAAAAAAAACACCATTGAAAGCATAAAAAAAATATTTTTGAAGGTCATGAAAAGGAGTTTTGATTTATCTCAGTAATACTCCAAAAAAAAAAAAACCTTTTCCCCTTCTTCCTAGCAAACTAAAAATTTCTTTTACTTCATGGAAATCAGCTTTAAATTCTTTGAAGACTATAAGGAAGCTATTCAAATAAACAACTAAAACTTAACTATGAATGTAACGTATTTGTACATATGAATTCAGTGGCACGACAATCGGATTTATGGCTATTTCAAAAACATTTTTAGAATTTTCTTTTAGTAAAAATAGTATTTTTTGAAATTTTTTTCAATTAAACATTAAATACAAATAATTTCGGAAATAAAATACTTATGTCAAATAAAATTCGTTTTCCTCTCAAGTTACTAACAAATACCATTAATATTTTACTTTTCATTCGCCTTTTATTGGAAAAGAATTTATGAATATCACAATTCGAAGAATTATTTATACAATCTTAGTGGCTATAATTATTTAATATTTTTGAAAGCTAATTCTTAATATAATTTACTTATTTACGATGTACTTAACGCAGTTGACCCTTTATCTACCGCATTATGATTTACTGCAATTTTTTTCATGCAATATTTTTTTTTGAATCACTACCTTCAAAATTAAGGGATATACATAAACAAAGCATTCAACTTTGGGAAATTTAATCCGTTAGCGATAATTAATTAATTAAAGATATTCAAATGTAAAATTAATTATATATACACTGTTTACTTAAAATAAATAGTCAAATCGCTTTCTAAGGTCTTCATTGACATACAAAAAAAAAATAACAATAAGACTCTTAAATTTTGACATTAACTATTTTTTCGGGACAAAAATGATAATCTTTACAATCCGCTGAAAACGCAATTTCTGCTATAAAACTATTCTCCTTACCCGCTAAAATACTCATCATAGAACCCATACTGCCGTATATCTTGGAAGAGTGGATTATACAAAGAATATTCCTGCTAAGCATCAACAGAATATTCGTAAAAATGGTTATTCTGTGTAATTTTAAAGTGAGTGGTACTTAAAAGTACTGTCGGTAGATAAAGGGTTAAAGTTGGAAAGATTTTAAGAAATCAATTAATTATTGATTAAATCATGTATCATTGTTAGTTTAATTATTTTTAAAGTGTCCCTTACTTAGTCTTCATCTCCAGCGATCTGCTTCTTTCTGAAAAGTAGGTCGAATTTCACGAGAGAGTAGGCATTAGGGCAGCAAGAGTAAAATTTCTGTTCACTGCTACCCACCATAGATTCGAGAGTCCATTTTGGATGTGTATCGCGGAAGGAGTCTTTGCCCATACCCTGAAACAGAGATTTCAAATATATTATTCAATCTTTTAAGTCTTTTCGGGATTAACCCATATTATAACAAGCATAATAAACAACAAGTAATATCAATTCTTACGTCGCTAGAAAAACTTTTTTAAATTTGTAATATGCTGCCGATTGGAGTTTTTCCATTGCAGGCCTAGTACATTCCTCGAAAGCTAGTATTTTTTTAGTGCGGCGCCTTATAGGTGGATACCAATAGCCGCATGTAATTTTGACGCCCAGTTGCCTCCCTGGAGGAAGGAACTTGAACTTTGACGATGCGAACCTGTACTAGGATTTAATTTTGCCTAGAGCACCCAAGCCAAACAGACGCTCTAGGAATCTTTCACATGCCGTATAATCATACGACGTGGCCTCTGTCGATTTTCTGCATCATGAAAATCCACCGACTCGGGCCGGGGTCGAACCCGCAACCTTGGGTGCAGAAGGCCAGCGATAAACCAACCACGCCACCCAGCCGGCTTGTTAGGAAAACTTTCTGGTGCTATCGGTTGCAGAAACTCTAACTTCGTCAGAAATAACACAGAATAAATTTAAAAATAAAATTCAATGAATGAATTGATGTTTGTAAAAAACATCAAGTGCCATCCGCTGCAAGTTTTAAAAAATGTATTTGAACTTGAATGTATGAATAAAAAGTAATTTTATTAACGATTGAATGTTTGAACATGATATATATATAGAGAGAGAGAGAGAGAGAACTAATAGTAAGAATTGAAAGAATGTATAGTCTTACACTGCCATGAAATACCCATCAAAGAGAGCAGGTAAAGGCAAGGAAAGTTTTACAAAATAACCTCAGCTTGAAAAGTTATTCTTCAGTTATATTTAAACGAAATTTTTTATACATTTCTACAACTACTTGTGAATATTAAATGCATTAAATGAAGTTAAGACAAAAAGGAAATGTATCATTACAAAGTATTACATTCAGTAGAGGAAGAGGATTTACCTCTAAGATGTTCTGTTCATTCTCCTTAACAATAAGTCGAGTTACGTCGTAAGTCCATGAACCTAGCAGGACGGTGCATTGGTAAGCGTCCACATCAGTGATTGGATCGTCGGAGGGAGCACATCTCGACTTGACGGTGTAAGGTGGGACCCATAGCACTGTTCCATTGTTAAAGATGACGACATTGGTAATCACGTTAGGAACAAAATAAGTGTCCGTTGAACTGAAACAGGAAAATAATTTTTCGTAACACAAGCTTATTTTTTTAAATGTGAAATAGGAACAAGGTAAAAAAGAGTATTCGTAACATACTGTTACGAATTTTGTAAAAATAGTGTAAATAACCTGTATTTGGATGTATAATGCATTTATATTACTGTATGTTATATTTAATTTATGTTAAAATTGTAATGTTCGCAAGCAGCGCCGTCCTTTACGTTATAAAGGCGATCCAAAGAGAACTTGGCGAAATCTTGAAGATAAAGCCAAGTTTGTATCATTTTTGGCGACCAATTTGGCGACTAGGCGATCATGTATGCCACCATTTTTGGCATGTTCGGGAGCCTCTGGATTTTTCTGGTAATTAGTGGAGAAACCCATCTATGACGCAGGAGGATCTTTCTCGAAATATCCTCGAGGGATATAAATAGGAAGATGCTCGCCCAACTGAGTTAGTTTTGTTTCGACCAGCAATTAGTAGACTTGTCTTGACCGTGATTACCGATTTGCTTGGACGAGCGATGCTTGTGAATAATCTTTTACATACGTGTATTTTAAAAACTGATAATTCTGTTTGAGTGCTGACCTTCCGAGATTTATTCTGCCAATATTACTGTTGAACCTACAATCTATAACAAAAAAAAATTACGCACCAAGAAAGAGATGCCCGATTTTAATGAAATTTCGTATGCAAAGACATTTATACCGCACATGCAAATGATTACAATTTGGTGTCCAATGAATGAATAGTGAAAGTTATAGCGCATCGAAACTGTGAACTCAGCAGGTGTCTATAAGAAACGATTCTCAATCGGAATGTCAAAATTTCTGCTGCATTGCGATTTAGGTTACATTTCAACCACTGAAAAAAATGATTGGCACAGGATTCGAGCTCATTACGAGCAGCTGTCAGAGTTTGAAAGAGGTCGTATCATTGGTTTAAAAAGGCAGGTTGGGCAAATTGGAGAATCACTCGTCATATGGGTCGAAGCGATACGGCCATTAGAAGATTCTGGCCAGAATAGGGGGACAGAGGTAGATTTCAGCGCCATGATGGTAGCGGTCGACCTAGGACCACAGCAGATTCGGAGGACAGATTGATTATAAGATCAGCTGTCACAGCACCTGATTCATCATTATTAACCATCAGACGGGTGACCCGCACATGAGTGTCCACCATGGCCTTTCACAGACGGCTAATAAAGTAACATTTACGCCTGTACACTGTCAAGCCAGATTGCAGTGGTGCTTTGCTCGATCAGGTTGGAATCATGTTGATTGGGTACGTATAGTATTTAGCAACAAATTCCACTTCCAACTGTATCCTGACGATCATCGAAGACTTATCTGCAGACGCCTAGGGCAGCGTGCCGATTCTGATTTCCCCATTGCATGCCACAGAGGCCTTCAACTAGGAGTTATGGTCTGGGGTGCCATTTCTTTTGACAATCGTACCCCTTTGGTCGTCACTAGAGGCACACTTGCAACACAACGGTGCGTCGACGACATTCTGAGAACTGTTTTGCTACCGTTCATTTTGCAGTACTTTGGCCTTATTTTTAAGAAGATAAGGCCAGACCATATACGACACGTGTTGCTATAAACTGTCTTACAGCTTGACAAACACTTCCTTGGCCAGATCTCTTTCAAATTGAGCATATCTGGGATATGATAGAAAGGTGACTGCATCTACCAAGAAATGTTGATGACCTTGTGACGGGCACACGCGTCTTTTCAGTGACATGTCCTTTTGGGTTCTTTGGGGCCAGAATGAATGGCAACTCTTTCCAACCAACCCAAGAAGTAAAGCGTGAAGGAAAGATGCAAATTACGAAGGTTTTAAATAACAGAAGTTTAGAGTTAGCTGTGTGGAATTTAGATAATGTTATGATAGTTCGTATTTCAAGTGTGAAGAGGTTTTGAGAGGTTAAGTAATAGCCAACAGAAGTTACTCGTGACAGAGAGCCCCTATGTCAGTATGCATACCATTGCACGCCGGTGAACCGCAACTTCAACTAGGATCAGATTGATCACTACTTCATTCGACAATAAGGTAGGAGTCACTATTTAAATATTTGGATCTGTGATAGCATTGGAATTAAGCTTAGGTGAGTTGGTTATTGGTAGTGGTCCGAGTTACGTTATTTCGGTATTATATATTGTGTGTTTAGCCACCGTAGATTCCCTCACATATCATATTATTATCTAATCTGTTAAAGGTTTAAGTTAAGATCTTAATAAAGTCATTTGAAGATCAGTGCAACTTCTAGTTCTTCATTTATTCCTACACCTCTAGCTCACGCTGATAATCAAGGAGAAGGGCACCGGAGGGGGCGTCCTTACAGCCTCGCCCGATAATTGGAGCAAATTTGGCAAGAAATACCACAGGAGAGCATCAGGGTGCTTTATCACTTTATGCCACGTCGTGTGGCAGCTTGCATCCAGGCTAGAGATGGGTCAACACCTTATTAAGCTCGTTATTTTGTAACTATGTAACTCTGAAATAAACCATTCAGTTTTTCTGAAATTTTAATCATTTTCTATTCCGTAAATAATCGTTTTGCCCACCATTTTTTGTCTCTATCGAACAACTAGTTCTTGGTGCGTCAATTTTTTTGTTATAGAGTTTATTTTTAAAGGATTGTTTTCTCGACAATAAATTCTAATCGCTCTTAAGAAGTGTCTTGTTCTTTGCGGTTGATTTGCATAAAATCGTCGAGCCCCAATCAACGTAACAATATTCACCGAAAATTATTTTCGCCTTACAAGCTATTGTTAAACTTAGAAATTCATAAAGTCCAAATTGACAATGCTTCTGATGTTTTTTTTTCAATTTTACTCCAAAAGAGCTTCGAAATCATGTAACTTTGAGAAATCTGTATTCATTAAATTATTTGAAAATGAGTAATGTCTTCTTCTCTAATGGGGATGCGCATTGGTATTTAATCTTTGCAGACCTAGTGCATTCCCCAGGAGCTGGTACCACTTTTTAGTGAGGCGCTAATAGGTGATACCAAACATCGCAAGTAATTTTGACGTCCAGTTTCCTCCTCAGAGGGAGAG
Organism: Trichonephila clavipes; assembly: GCA_019973935.1. Taxonomy (NCBI): domain Eukaryota; kingdom Metazoa; phylum Arthropoda; class Arachnida; order Araneae; family Nephilidae; genus Trichonephila; species Trichonephila clavipes. The sequence goes on from BMAU01017470.1 coordinate 2,296,214, forward strand.
AGGCGCACCTGAGCTATGGCGATGATGCGAAACCGTACTTAGAATTTGAATTTTGCCCACAGCACCCAAGCCAAACAGGCCTTCAAGGGATTTTTTTCATGCCGTATAATCATACGACATGGTCGTTGTCGATTTTCTGCGTCATGAAAATCCACCGATTTGGGCCGGAGTTGAACCTGCAACCCTGGGTGCAGAAGGCCACCGACAAACCAACCACGACATTGAGCCGGCAAAACTGAGTAATATATAAGGAAAAAAAAATCTTTATCCCGATAAGTATGCAAAACTATATCTAGTAGAGCGTAAACATCATATTTTAAAGTATAAATGAAATCAGAACTAAAATTCCCACACAAGTAAGATTAAAAATTAAGACTATTTGATTTGGACCAACAATAACTTTCAAAGCCATGGAAATGTGAGATTGAATAAAAAATGTTGTTCCTTTGAAATAAGATGGTAATAAATTTATAAAATGTATTTCTAAAAAAGAAAAAATGCCTTACGCAGTATACACAGATAAATCTGGCCTCCAAACTTCAGCGGCTGGTAAACTTAATTGATCCAGACCGCCATATTCTTCTGGATTCCACGTTAAATATTGATCATTCCATCTCTATTGAAAATATAAAAAATTATGTTTAAAAAAAGTGCAATAAAATCTTACTATAAGAAATTAAAATCCCGTACTAATTAGATATTATTTATTACAAAAAAGAAAGATAATATTCTAATTAAAAAATTCATAGTATTTTTAAGTTCAAACGATAAATGCTGGGTGCTAATTTAATATATGAGTGCTACGTGCAAAGTTGTTACTTATGTTCGCTAAGATGGGCGATAACATTACAATATGGTTACCTTGATATTTTTAAAGTGTGGTAATAATGTGGTTGGTCTATATATATGGAGATGGCGTAAGTTAGAATTAATTCTTATTTTTTTTCCCAGTGGTAACCCTATTAATTTTAAACGATTTTAGTTCGATTTCTCTAAAAATTTAACCATTTTCATTGCAATCCTTCTTAAAGGTAGCTGCTTCAGTCTTCTGTTGCATTTTTTGCTATTTTCGAATATGGATATTTCTAATATCATTGGTGATGCGTTTTTCATTATTGCTGCAAACTACGCATTTCCACTTAATTTTACTTTTAAATAATTCATTTTTAACCGTTCCTTGTTTGATGAAATTCATTAAAGGAACATGCGGTTTTTGGAATGTTGTAAGTTATATCAGCAATTATTAATTGATATTCATTATTAATTTTAATATACATTATGCAGTTATTTTATTTATAATATAATAATCATGTAATACAATTATTTTATTCATAATATATTTATGTAATTCCATTATTTTTATATATAATATTTTTATTATGTATTTTTAATCATTATTATTATATTATTTATTCATAATTATTATTATTATCCCAAGGTTGCGTATGCTGAGTTGCGCACAGTAGGTCTTGGCCTTAATGGGCTGTCGCGCCACTCTGTGTTAAGTTTTATTATTATTATGCTATTTATTTATAATTATTATCATTATTATACTATTACTTATAATTATTATTATTTATTTATAATTATTATCATTATTATACTATTACTTATAATTATTATTATTTATTTATAACTATTACTATTACTCATTTATAATAGTTAAATATATATAAATACAATATTTATCATGAAAATTATATTATATAATTTATTTATAATTATATTATATAATATGAGTATTATTATATGTAATAATTATTATTATATTATATTATATGAGTATTATTATATATAATAATTATTATTATATTATATTACATGATTATTATTAAAAATAATTTATATTATATTATATTGATATTAATAATTGCTTGATATTGGTTATTTTCAATCTATTCCTATATTCTTCATTTGAAATATGTTTCAAAACAAGTTATTTTCCTGACGATTTGTTACTGCTAAGTCGCCATCTTGGATTCCATATCAATCTACAACAAGCGCTGCTTGGCGAGATTAAGGAATAGCTGTAAATAGCGCTTGGAGCGTAGTATTCGTACATCAAATTAGTTCCAAATGCTATTTATTTTAGTATTCGGAAGAATGAAATTCAATGAGGTGAAGGATGGATAACAACGCGCGCGTAGAAGAACGGAAAAAATAATTTTATGATCTAAATGACGATTTGCGATGAGATATTTTACTTAATTATTTTGTAAAACTAAAGTAGGGAGAAAATCGAATACATAACGGTCACGGACAAATTATACACTAACTCTTTTTCCTTTCTTTTTTTTCATTACTTATTAAATCTAGACTTTTTTCTTTAGCAGGATGGAATAAAAAATATTAATTATTCTCTTAAATAACACACAAAACTACATTTGAAGCTTCATTATAATTTGATTATAATTTATTCATAGCCTTTTGAATACATAAAATATATGAATAAAAACTTCTGTTATGCAGTACGTGTTTTTTTAGAAAGTGGAATACTATAACAAACTTTGCTTAAATTTTTTACAATGCTCCCTGAATCATTTTATATGTTTATAAATGATTCTTAACTCTATTGAGATACTTTCGGAAATATATTTTTCTTTATTTTAAAGACATAAAAATCGGCTGTAGCCCAAAATACGTTGCAATTTTAAAAACAATAATTATAAATGAAAAAATATTAATTACTTATAAATGAAATATCAACAAAAAAAACTCATTTTCTAATACTTACTGCATAAAGCCAAGTATCAATTTTAATAGTTTTATCTTTCACATCCTGAAATTAAAAATAGAATATATTATAAAACAGAAATCTTTTTTTTTTTCATTTGTCACTTCGAATGTCAAATTAAAATGCTTTAGAGTTAACTTCCAATTAACTTCCTCCTTCGTAATAGTACTAATTTGTTTTCTTCGACGAATAATTCTGTATTCTTCCTTATAAATCGCTTTTAATAACTTTTCAATATCACGCTCTTATTATCATGCATAAGTATTCGAGTTATATCAGTGCTTCTCAAACTTTCAATATTTGCAATCCTATATTCAATCATAACTTTCATAACGCCCCCTCCATACAAATAACAATGCAGGGAATTCAATAATATTATACTTTGACGCTAAAGCCGTAATAAAACCTTAACCTCTTTTTTTTTGGACGATTGGACGATTGGTTTTTGGGCGTCTGGACTGTAACACAGTCCTCAATCCCTTGTCTGGATAGGTTTGATGTTGGGCTTGGCGAAGGTGGAATTTTTCATTTTGCTTTGTGGCATGGCGGTGATTGGTTGGTCGATGGAATCTGGGAGGCGTGACAAACGTGCTTGATCAGGATGGGAGATGTTCAGTTTTTGACATGGTTGAGAGCTTAGAGGCTGCTCTCTGATTGAATGGTGGTAAAGTGATATTTGACTCTGGTTGGCTGCCCTCGGGGCTAAGTTTTAATAAATGGGGAGGAGCAAGTCCAGTGGGGAGAGCCGGAGAAAAATAATGACAAAAAATATTTTAAATGATAAATTTTAGCAATTATGGTGTGCAATATTAAATTGCACAAGGTTAAAAATTACGGAGGATTATAAGAATCAAGAAGTATTCTTCTTGGCCTTTTTGTATTGTCATTAGGAGTATAAGGAATTATAAGTTTTGCATATTGACATTATTGGTTGAATTCAAATCAGTAAAAAAAAGTTAATTGCAATATTTTGAATATGGGTTTTAAAACTATTAATTTTAAGATCTTTGCGAATGTGGTCATTGCGCATGTATCTTGTTGCTTTGACGATCGTACGAATGAAAGAGTTCTGTAAGGTATCTAGTTTATTAATATTAGTTTTCCTTAACCTCTTAAGCGTCATCGGCGTATATATACGTCTCGCTCAACTAAAGCGTTAAATGCTCCGTACATATATATATATACGTCTTTCCGAAGAACGATCTTTTCTGTTCACTGCTATCCTTAAAATAATTCCAAAGGCTTTGGAATGCAATAACATAACTTAGACAGTGTTTGCGAATAATTTACTTATATATATCAGAGGATTTCCTTATTTTTATATATTCCTTTTCTCCCCCCTCCCAATACATTACATACGCGCTTCTACGTGGAAAACGAAGGCATTAGAGAGCGAATAGCGCAACTGTTATTCGGCAGTGAAAAAATTCTTTGTGTAAACAGTACAAATTATCAAGATAAGTGTTAATTTTTGCATATAAGTTTATATGTAGCAAGAGGTCACTGCTAATTATTATATTTGTTCTTAACTTAGTATCATTAAATTAATTATAAAATACATAGTGCAGTATTGATACATTATCAGTACTGCACAATGAAAATGTTAACACACACATATATCTAGGGGGCTCAAAGCCCAACTAGCCAAGTACCTAACATTTGTAAGTTCTGGCTTGGGGCCCAAAACTCGACTTTCCTTGAGTGCCCTAATACTCTCCGTTATGCCATTGATCTTAGAACTTCGACGTTCACTGATGGTGCCAAGAGCTATGCAGTCTGCACCAAATGAATCACTGGGCTTGTCTCCACAGAATATATCCTTGAGTGCATGAGGCTTTCTAGACAGGATCTTACAGCCAATCCATTGTTGGATATGGATGTCCTTAGGGTATATAAATTCAGGGTCCTGATCTAGCCCTGTTGTTTTCAAGGGATGTGCAACAACAACGAGAGAGAACTCAAACGTATATGATACAAGACTAATTATCAGCTATGTAATAAGATTATTTAAGTAAACTTACCACATCCTTGATTCCAACTGGAGCGAGTTCTGTTTCCACTGTAATGACATCACTGAAACTTCTAGCAGGCCTTACTAGTTTGTCATAGTGGTGGAACAGCGCCTTCCTCAAATCGGATTCAGATTTTGTATGCTCTGAAATAAAATCAAAATTAAGGAAAAGAAAAATTCAAGAACATCTACTGCAAAGGGTAAAAATGGCTAAAAAGTAACAAAATTTTCTTAAATATTTCCCTACATGTAAATACTTTACATGGATATAGTTATCTCATATGCAACAATACTTATGGATATGGAATTAACACTAAAACGTCCGGAGCCTGGACACCGTAGCCTGTTTAATTTATAATCCTTTCCGCACTTTTACAGGCAATTTGAAAAATTTTCGCGACTTTTAATCATTTTTCCTGGTGATTACACAGAAAACGTTTTGTGGTTCTAGTTAATTAGGAGTGATTTTATAACTAAATATATCTAGAATGTCCGCTTGTGCCATTTCGACACCAAGGCAGTTTATCTTTATAAAAAGCTGTCGTCCAACAAAATATAGTTCATTAAGTAGATACCATGAGTAAAAAAAACTATTCAAAGTTTTATCGCACATCAATTATGCTAAACTTAATGCGTCTAAATGTTTCGTTACATAGTATTTGCATACCTGCTCATAAAAAAAAAATTTAATTCGATTTTCGAACTTAGTGCAGAGCAGACACCCTGAAACTATGACTCTTAGAAAAGGTCTACGGCCTGATGAAATTGCTAATTAGTCGCGAAAGGTTTCTGAAAATGAATCGGCTCAAATTTTGATTTCGATGAAGACATAAGATTGAATGAAAGTGACTGCGAAGAATCCGAAGAAAGTGCAGATGTAATTGATAATATTCCAGTAAATCCTGATATATATGTCGCTAGGGATGGCACAGACTGGATACCGCATAATAGTAATGTTCCTGGCAGATTGGTGACTTGAAATGTCTTGCGACAAAAAAGTGGTCCAACAAGCTTCGCGAAACATAATGTCAACGTCAGTTTTTTATGTTACAAAGGATCTTCATATAGGATAATTACATGAAATAATATTAAAAAGTCTTAAAACTAAACCCTACTGAACAGTAGTCCTGTAATTATTTAGTTAAAATAATTACTTTATATATTTTATATCGTGGTGTTGAAACGACACCGGTGGACGTTTAAAGTGAATCGAAAACCCTGTTCTATTGTTAAATGCATCTTATATAATCACTGGCGCACACAGGAATTTTTCAAGGGGGGAGGGAGGGGTCGAAAGTTCTCCATTCTGGTATCATGCTCCTTTTGATTTTGACGATATTCGGGAACAAGACACAGTAAAAAACTAGTTTTTGAATAAATAATTAGCATTAATTAATAAAATTAATCATTAATAGAAAGTAATTAATTAAATTTTACGTCCTATATACTTAGAATTATAATCAATCGGAAAAAAAATCAAGGGCTTTGGGGAGGGGGTCCGGATCCCTAGGTCCCCCCTTGTGTGCGCCACTGTATATAATATGTATATAAAGTTTCGGTAATTGTTTCCTTTGCTTTTATTTATTTATTTCTTTACTTAGTATGGAAACTTTGTGAATCGTGGTATCATAACAAACAGAAAGAATGAAACAAACACATTAAGGTATTTTAACAGTATCTTCTATAACAGCTTAACAAATTTTGATTGTTCGTTGTGGAACTCATATTCACATGTATTTTCATTAAAATATTGAAATTCAATCGATACAATTTTGTGTCTCAAATTTTAATTATTTTCGTATGATTCCTCTGTCATTTCATTTGTGGAAAAAGAAAGAAACCTCATTCTCCAAAGCATTTTAAATATGTATTGAGAGTGTACATTATTTTTATGATTTTACTATGTACTCTATTTTAAAACAAAGAAATATTTTTTTAATAAAAAGGAGAGAAGTAGGTAGGGAGTTTTTGAACGCAAGCGAACCTTTATATATATATATATATATATATAAAGAGCTTCAGTGGAGTTGAAAGTTTTAAAACAGTTTTTTTACAATTAAAAACACGAATAAAAAATTGTATTCCTTATAATGTCATACATTAAAAAGGAAATACACCTCAATGTTGGAAATTTACAAAATTATCAAGTAAAATTTCTATATAGGATCACATAAAAAAAACTGAAATAATTCCTAAGGTGTAGTAGGATGGAAATTTTGAACCAAAAATAATCATACATCGTACTTTATTTTTTAATTTTTAGACAGTGTCGTTAGAAACTAAACACATAAGCACATAAAAGTACAAAAATTATTTCCTCAAATGAAAATCTACTTCCTTCAAATAACTCGTTAGCAATCTATTTCACTGCAAGAAATAAAGATATTGAACTTACCATCAGCGTAAACTGCCACAATAACAAGACAGAGGCAAAGCAAGACCTTAAAACTGTGCATTTTGGCGAACGATTGTCCGAACAGCTCCTTTGTACAACAACCATCAATATATATCCTTTTTAAATCTATCGCAATAATTACGCTTTGATTTCAGATTATCTCTGACTTGTTGATTGACCTTCAAGAAAAACGTGCCAAGATTCATCAGAAATATGAAGTTTTCAATCGGGACAGCAATGCTTGGCCGAAATCTTATCAACAACAGTGAATGATGCACTTAGACTATCCTGGTAAAGGTAATATATATAAGAAAGTTCTCGATTTCAGAGAATGTGCTTGAAATAGATAAGAAGTGTAATCATTTTCTAAATCTGGTCGTTTGAAAAGTTTGTAATCTTAATGTGTTTGTGTGGTTTTTGCTTTTAAACAAAAGATTCCTCTCTGTTACAATTTAGCCCGTGAAAAAGATAGCTCAGCTTGTCCTTGGTGGTTGACAGACAGAAGAGTGTTTATATTTATCTAATAAAAGTAAATAATTTAAAAGTAGAGCACGTGGTGTATTTATCTTAGATTCATAGTTTTATGATAAAAAAGGGAGAAAAACATACCACAAAAATAACTTAAAATATCACCACATATGGAAAAAATCCATTATCTGGTTGCTACCACATAATGGAGTAGTATATCAGTATATAAACAATAATTCCAGAAAATGTATTATTGGTTATTGTGTATTATGATCAATATTATGGTTAAGGTATCCGACTACGTTCGGAACCGTGATTTTAAAAAAGCGCATAAATGGAAAATTTTCATGATATTTAGTGTCACTTAAATTAGAATATATGTATAAAATTCTTTTAAGGATATTTTGACAAAAATAAAATTATTTAAATACAATATTTTGGCAAAACATTAACTTAGAATAATCTTTTTTTAAAATGCTCTCCTTTTATTTAAAATGCTTCTAAAATAATAATATTTCGCTTATATAAAGTAAAGACTTCTCCAGAGAGTCTGAACTAGGGTTTTTGAAAAATTCACATTATTTTCAGAGTTACAACCAATTGAAATAATTATCGGCGTTTTTTTCTTAAAATTGCTCCCTTCTGTTGTCGTAAAATATGGATAAACCCACTTCTAAGTTATATATTTCAAAAATGCTAGTTGAGTCTGTAGAGAGGTCTGAGCTATATACAGGCAAAATATTATTATAATAGAAGCATTTTTCACAAAAGGAGAACATTTGGAAGAAGGATTATTCAAAGTTAGTTTTTTGCCAAAATATTGTATTTAAATAAAAAAAAATTTGTCGAAATGTCCTTAAAACAATTTTATGCATATATTCTAATCTAAGTGACACTAAATATCATGAAAATTATCCATTTATGCACTTTTGCAAAATCACGGTTCCGAACGTAGTGGGATACCTTAAATATAGGGAGAGAAAAAAATTGAATCACAAGCGAATGTTTTGAAAATGGGTCATTCTATGTTTATTTTTTGTCAAAATTTTGTACTTAAATAATTTTTTATTGCAATACTATTCTTAAAACAATTTTATATACATTTTTAAATCTAAGTAACACTAAATATCATAAATATTATCCATTTATACGCTTTTGCAAAATCCCGGTTTCGAACGTAGTCGGATACCTTAACATGAGACTGAAAGGAATGAAATATTTTTTCGTGATAAAAAAATTTCGTGTTAAAGGATATTTCAAAAAGAAAAAGGAAGAAGAAACATATATTTAACAAAATTGAGTTTATTATAATACATTTTATTCACATAGATATGTGTATATGTATGTGTTTAATAAAAATCAATGAAACAAAAGCATTCTCAAGAACTTAATGAAATTTAATACAAATTTTTTTAGTTTTTTGAAAAATAAAACTTTTATTGAGTTTCTGGAAAATAATCTGATATTTTTCTGTGCATTGTCTTTTTTGGCATCAAATTGTCAACAAAATGCTCGATGTCGTCCATTTTTTTTATTCATTTCACCATTGAAATGTGCATCGAAATATTTGTGCATACTTTTCATGATATTTATCATTTCGGACGATGTGGGAGCAGGAGCTGCATTATTCATTTTACTTTCGTCGACGGAATCTACATCAATGATATTTCCAGTTTTCAAACAACTACAAAATGTCTTTTTATGCCATAATTGGGGCTATATACACATTATCTACTGCAACGAATTCTTCCAATGATACAGTAGAGCAGTCCAATAATACAGAAACTTTCATCCATCATTCGAATGTGCGTCTAAATAAATACACTTACTTTTTATGATGTTGCTCATTTCGGATGACTTGGAGAAAGGAGCAGCATTATTCATTTCCTTTCATTGTCGGACTCTGCTTTAATGATAATTTTTGAGTTCTAAACAAAAATTTTCATTTCGTGTTAAGAGAAACAAATGCATGAAAATGAGCAGTAGCTTGATAAGACTGTTGTATTATTTCGTGTTAACCGAAATTTCGTCTAAAACGTTTTTGCCTTAAACGCATTTCACTGTATTTTTGTTTTAAATAAAGTATTTCTTCTCTCTGCGAAAAATGTTATATGCATCTAAGCATTCATAAGGAATAAGTACTTCAAAACAGTGGCGTAGCTGGGAATTTAAGGCCCTGGTGCTAAAAGAAAACGCGGGCCCTATTTTGGTTCGATTTTATCAGTTTAAAAATTAAAAATATATGAATTTTTTAAATATATACAATTCTACAATTTTTGTTTACTACCTTCTCTTTCTTGGTATTGTTTCGTTTAAGCGCATCACTTGGTTATTTTTTTAAATCTCTAATTTCAGTTTTATAATTTATGCAGTGGCACACACAGGATTTTTTCAAGGGGTGGGGGCGGGGTCAAAAGTTCACCATTCTTGTATCATGCTCCTTTTGATTCTGTCGATTTTCGGGAACAAAACACAGTAAAAAACTAGTTTTTTAATAAATAATTAGCATTAATTAATAAAATTAATCATTAATAGCAAGTAATTAATTAAATTTTACGTACTATATACTTAAAATTATAATCAATCGGAAAAAAAATCAAGAGCTTTGGGGGGAGGGGTCTGGACCCCCCTATCCCCTTGTGTGCGCCACTGAATTTATACAATACATTTCGCATGTGCTTGAGTACTTACTGACGTTAAAAGGTAGGAGAGTAATGCTATGCTACACAACGTCGCTGAGAAATTCCTGGCTATTTATTTGGGAGGATGGAACTCACCCACCAAAGAGCTTAGAGCTAAAAAAGGTCCACTGAGATAGACAGGAAATGATACAAAAAATATGAATGAATAAGAAAATGCAATGCAGTATTATTATAATTATTTAAAGTATCCGACTACGTTCGAAACAGTGATTCTGCAAAAGCGTATAAATGGATAATATTTATAATATTTAGTGTCACTTAGATTAGAAAATGAATATAAAATTATTTTTAGAATGGTATTACAATAAAAAATTATTTAAGTACAATATTTTGACAAAAAATAAACATACAATGACCCATTTTCAAAATATTCTCCTTTTGTGAAAAATGCTTCTACTAGAATAATATTTTGCCTACATATAGCTTAGACTTCTGTACAGAGGCTCAACTCGGATTTTTGAAGTATCTAACTTAGAAGTGGATTTATGGAGAAGTTTTAAGAAAAAAACGCCAATAATTATTTCAATTGGTGGTAACTCTGAAAACAATGTGAATTTTTCAAAAAAAAAAAATGGCTCAGACTCTCTGGAGAGAAGTCTTTACTTTATAAAGGGTGTTTTTTAGAAGTATAGAACTTTAAATTGCAATAAAACAACGATGTATTATTCGATTGACATGATTTTTTTTTATTCGAAAGATAATCTTGTGGCATTACATTTTAAATATGACTTCTGGCATATAACTGCCACGGCTGGCTCGGATGTAGTCCAATCTGGACGTCCAATTTTCAATGACTTTTTCCAACAATTTTGTTTAGCGATGAAGCGCACTTCTGGTTGAATGGCTACGTCAACAAACAAAACTCCCGCATTTGGAGTGAAGCTAATCCACAAGTGTATGTCGAAACACCGTTACATCCAGAAAAACTGACTGTTTGGTGCGCTTTATGGGCTGGTGGAATCATTGGTCCGTACTTCTTCAAAAACGATGAAGGCCACAACGTTACAGTCAATGGTGATCGGTATAGAGCCATGATTACTAACTTTTTCATTCCTGAATTGAACAATCATGATGTCCAGGAGCTGTGGTTCCAACAAGACGGCGCAACATGTCACACAGCTCGTGCCACAATCGATTTATTGAAAGACACGTTTGGTGACCGCCTAATTTCACGTTTTGGACCTGTGAATTGGCCTCCAAGATCTTGTGATTTAACACCGCTAGACTATTTTCTGTGGGGCTATGTAAAGTCATTGGTTTATGCGGATAAGCCACAAACGCTTGACTATTTGGAAGACAACATTCGCCGTGTTATTGCCGATATACGGCCACAAATGTTGGAAAAAGTCATCGAAAATTGGACGTCCAGATTGGACTACATCCGAGCCAGCCGTGGCAGTCCTATGCCAGAAATCATATTTAAAATGTAATGCCTCAAGATTATCTTTCGAATAAAAAAAATTGATGTCAATCGAATAATACATCGTTGCTTTATTGCAATTTAAAGTTCTATACCTCTGAAAACACCCTTTATAAACAAAATATTATTATTTTAAAAGCATTTTTTATAAAAGGGGAACATTTTGAAAAAATGTTAATCTAAGTTAATTTTTTGCCAAAATATTGTATTTAAATCAATTTTTTTGTCAAAATGTCCTTAAAACAATTCTATACATGTATTCTAATCTAAGTGACACTGAATATCATGAAAATTATGCATTTATGCGGGGTTTTTTTTATAATCACGGTTCCGAACGTGGTCGGACAACTTGAAAAAAATCTCTGTAAAAGAGCAGAGGGAAGGCGGGGGGGAGAGGTAAAAATTACATTAATCTATCGCAGATACGAGAAGATTGCAAATATTGAAACAGGAAATTTGCTTACTATGAATTACTATATGAACTATATGAATATACTATGAATATATCTAACCCCAGTTTCTCTGTCTTAAGGCATTCGGAAATTCATTCCCTCCAAAAGACTAAAATTAATTTGACTTGGCGGAATCCTCGAGTTCACCACTGGTACGCAGCTAAGAGTCCTGGCCTATCTCTACAGTGCAGGAGTTCCAGGGCTCATCAGACAGCCTTGGCGCTCCTTAGAGGCGGTCACCTGCATAGTATGACTTTTGTACATACTACGCAGCTCTCTCTCTGCTTCTCCTGCTCATCTTCTGGACTGCTGGGGCATTTCCCTGTGACAGTTGTATGAAGAGCAAGACCTGGTGCGTGACACTATTATGCGGAAAGGTCAAGTGGACTTGTGGTGTAGGCTTTCCTGCTCCAAGGGGATTGGAACCAATAACATATTGTTATTAAAAATAGAATGTAACTGGGAAGAAATTTCCTTTCTTGCAGTGGCATAATGTACACCCCCGCAACCCTCGTACCTCGGGGGGAGGTAGGGCTTCAAGGGGCCCAGAGCCAAGTACGTCTTGAGGCTCAAAACCTGACTTTGCAGGGGTCCTCTAATATTCTCCGTTACGCCACTACTCTCTTGTGCAGGTTTTTTAAGAAGTAATAACAAGTGTGGTAAGATTTTTCATGGAACTCTCAAGTAACAATTTATTTTCAAGTAACAGTTTACAGAAAAATGAAAAAAAAACTGAAAAAAAACTTTATACTTTTTAGTAAGTTAAGTTCGTAACAATGGCAAGAATTAAGGGCAATTCCCTACAAGCTCAAAATTACTTTCAACTTAATTGCCATGATCATAGTTATATGTTGCAACTTTTTATATTTATATCTTAAATTTCGGAGAAATTATCACAAGTTCGGTTTGATTGGTGGTCAGGGTCCGAGGGCCTCCCTGAGTTTGAGAGCCCCTGTGAACAGCACCACCCAACCCATTGGTAGCTACGTCACTGTTTCACAATCTCATCTTTTTTACTAAAAAAATGCTAAAATTATAATGTTAGAAATTTAGGAACATAAAACATAAGGTAGAATTACCTGAAATCAGTGGCGTAACGTACATTTCTGCATCTCGAGGGGGAGGGGCATTATTCTAGGGGACCCGAAGATTGAGTGACGCCAAGTTCGTATTTAACCAATTTTAAAAATATTAAAGCCAAAACCTAACTTTGCAAAGGGGCCCTAATGTTCTCCGTTACGCCACTGTCTGAAAAATACAAGTGGCCGCGGTAGCCGAGTGGTATAGGTATCAGACCGTGGCTTGCTTTGTCACGAGTTCGAGCCCAGTACCACTAAAGACCCGCCGTATAGGGCAGCGATGCACGTTAAATCTGTCGAGAGCTGAAACGTCCTCCCGTTGGTGTGGTGTGGTAGTTAGGAGAGGGATGCCAGCTCAGGTGTCGTCCACGTCACTTGACCATGGTTCAAAATTACGTGGTCCGTCGCCAAAAGCCCTCGTGTAGCTGAACAGTGCGACGTTAATATTCAATCGATCGATCTGAAAAATACAAATATGAAAGAAATAACACCAACAAATACACGCGCACATAAAAACGGACGCTCCACAGAAATTTTTTTATTAAAGTTATTTTTAAATGCTCTCACAACTCTTTAAACATTTGATTAAAACTTCGAGAGATTAATGCTTCAATAGATAACATTTACTCTTTTAAGAGAAGTTATCCAACATAATTAGTCTCTTTCCTATATTTATGTAGCCATCCTTATTTGGTTTCCTCAAATTGAAATTTGGTGTGTTTCCATCAGCAAAATACCTTCCACTTAAAACTACGATAAGCATTTCCGATTTTGTGAGTAATAACCGTGACCTTTCTGGTCCGATAAGGTTTGTAGTTACAGTTTATCTTTAGAGCACTTTCACGAACAATTTTAAAATTTAATATCAGCGGATAAAGCACCACATCGTAAGATTACTTTCAGTTTACTCTTCCATCTATTTAATGATAGGATTTCATAACCCTTTTAAAGGTTCTATTTGAATTAATTTAGATGCTTATTTCGTTCTGTTTATCTAAGCATGTTTTTAGTAATTTTAAATTCTTTCAGTACAATATAAACATATAAGTAAATAACTAGTTGCCAGATCTGGTAAGCTCCCTAATTTATGCTGAACCCTTCAGCTATTACGAGAAATAACTCCTTTTTCAGTCAAAACAAGTAATATAAAAAAATATTTTTTAAATCAATTCCTACTTAGATCAACAAAGAAAAATTTTATTTAGCTACTTTTTATGTAATAGTTACAATTAATATAAATATGTATATACATATGACAAAATCATAACATTAAATGGTAATTATTTTTTATTTATTATCATCAAAGTTTCACATTGTCATCTCCAAAACAATCGCGTATATAAAATTCTAGTTCAACTGAATGCTTTAAAACGTGAAAAAAAAACCTTTCAAGTTTTGATAATTCGCCAAAAAGTTCGCCGAGTCGCCAACGTGGCTGTATTTTTAATTCCTTAAATAATTAGTTTTAATCAGTTATAATTAAATTATTGTATTGCCATTCAAAATAATCATGTATAGAAAATTTCAGCTCGATTGAGCGCTTTAATATGTATTTTATTAACGATTGAAAATTCCACCAAGATAAACAAATAAATAAATAAACAAACAAATAAATATATAGAGAGTGTGAGTTAATATTAGGAATTGAATAATAAAATTAATATTATGTAATCCAACCATTTCTCACGAGGATATTAATTCCAAATTCGAAATTTTTTCGTTTTTTAAATACCGCCACTTTTCAAAATATATGGATAAAGCGCAATATTTACCCTCACATAAGTAATCCCAGTTTTTTTAAGCAAAGATTTCAGTAATGTGAAAGATAGGGGGAGGGGGGACTCCTGCTCGCTTGACGGCCTCTTCTTCACAACGGCTTAGAATCAATAGGTCCGTCGCCAGTAGACCTTGCATTGCTTTGGAATGCGACTTTAATCAACACTCCCTCCCTTAAGGGTTTTAACTTTTTTCAACTGTTATTAACTTTTATCTAAATTTTTTTAAAATTGTCTGCTGATTTGTTTTACGTTAAAACTGGTTATTAAAAAGGATAAGTAAAAGATCGATTCTAGATATTTTTAAAAATATACGCTAGAAATTAACCCCTTTTAGTCGGGTTTATCTTTCTCTTTCTTTCTTTTTTTCTTTTCTTTCTTTATCGAATTTTCTGCTCCTAAAAAGCATTTTTTTTTTACTGCTGAAAATTAATATATGCTTTATCCTAAATTCGAAAATCAATAACATTTTGGTCGATAAGTAGTTTTTTATTTCACCTAAAGGTGCTTAAATATGTGTTGTCCCGTATATTGATCGCCAGTTTTCTCTAAAATAGAACTAAGTAAAAAAAATTTTTAAAAATACCATTTGATAATAGATAAACTCAATTGTTTTTGAGGTGTTTGAGATAAATATTTACAAATCAAGTAATATAAAAAAAATTTGTAACGTTAATTCCTATTTCGCTAGAAAAACATACTGGCGTCTTCTGTTGCAGCTAGTTGTAACTTCAACAGAAATAGCGAAGAATAAATTTAAAATTTAAAAAATTTAATGAATGAATTAATATTCGAAAAAACTGTATTAACATCAAGTATCATCCACTACAGGTTTAAAAAAATTTATTTGAACTTGAATGGATGAATAGAAAGTACTTCATTAACGATTGAAAATTTGAACAAGGTATATACATAGGAAGAGAGTAAATTAATAGTAGGAATTGAAAAATGATGATAATAATTATGTAAAAAATGTTTTGGAAAACTCTGGTTAACTCTGTTGAGACTCAAAGTCTTACCGTTGGAGAAAAAGGTACAAGCTCAAATGTTCTCGTCACTTGACCTTCGTTCAACATTACGAGGTCCGTATCTAACAGCCCTCGTGTTGCTTAATAATGCTACTTTAATAAAACCTCATTCAGTTACATTCAATTTGCCTTGGACATCAGATTGTGACACTTGAGAAAAACAGTATTTCGAGTCATCGTCATGGTTATTAAAAGCAACAGTGTCTACAAAGAGATCTGGATGTGTTCTTGGAGTATGTGTGTTCATACTTTTTCCATATATTGGTAATGTTTATCTGGTGTAGCAGTGAATGTTTTATGCTATGCCAGTCGTTTTCTAATTGTCGAATACATGTGTTTGACGGATCAGGGGGGCGTGAAGGCCAAGGTAGAATGATTTCCTGTTATATTCTACCTCGAATTGTCCTCTTGAAATTTGGCTACTAGCAAGCCTTGAAGGTAAGATGAGAGGGGGCGCTTCAAAACGGGGCAATAGCTATAAAGTGTACCAAAAATGCGGAAAAAGGAAGTGCGCGTGTAAGCTTCAGTGGCACAATCCTTACTAATATTATGAACGCGAAAGTGGAATGAATGAAGATTCTAATGAAACTTTACAATAATATATCTTATACATCAGTATAACACATAGGCTATAATTTATAAAGATATTGCAGGAAGTGTCCAAAATATAACGGTAATTGCCAAGTAAGTAGGAAAAAATTCTGTGATCTACAAGCAATTCTGGCGTGCGCTGCAAAAAAAAGAAACGAGTCTTACAGTAGTCGCATATGATGTGTAACATCTGACATGTTATAGTGGTAAATACGCAATATTAATTTTTTCCTGAAAAAAATATGAATGGGGTATAATTGGAAATAATTTTTAAATCGAATAATTATATCTTTAATGAAAATTGTATTTAATTATATATAACAAAAGGAGCAAACAAATGCAATATTTTATCAAAAATAATTATTCTTGTTCAATTTGGGGAAGAGCGGAGATGATGATAACTAAAATATGACACATATACTTGTGATTTCAAAGTATTTCATCGTTGGGTGGATGACCTGAGTACCCAGCTCTCTCGAGCTACAACCTCATATCAATAGGTACTCGAGTGACAGTACATGATTAACTTTTGCCCTTTGTTAAGTTTAAATGCTTTAAAATAAAAATACTGGGGATTTTGGGAAAATAAAAATTTTAAATATTAAAATGCATTAAAATTGAGAAAAAAAAGCTTCAAACCGGCACAAAGCAACGAAAATAAAGTTAAAATTTCGATCTTGGGTGGGCGGGGCTAAACCGACCAATGGGAATACAGTTAGGATCATGAAAAAGTAGTTGAAAATAAAGCAGAAAATAGCTTTTTTAAAAGCTATTAAAAATATACTATCAAGAACAAAAATAGTAGAGGAACATTTAAATAAAAAAAGATCAGTCGGAATAATTTTCCGAGGAAAATTAGAGTAAAAAGTAAAAACTGATATATATAGAAGAATGTGGAAAACAGCATCAATGACAGTACCACTGTTAGCAGTCGAAACATTGTAATTCGTATTCACTTCGAGCTTGAGTTCATTATTCATAAAAGTTATGAGCGGCTCAGTTTTTGGCAAACTGAAGTTAAAGCTAAAAATCACCACTCAAAATCAGGGGAAGCGAGAGATAATTTTTTAAAAGAGCAGAACCCCCTTCGTTATATGGCAAAGGTACAAAATACAGGAAATATTTAATTTTTTTTTTAACCGTTTGATTCGAAGAAATGTATACAATCACCGAAATCACTGTTTGTCCATTTTCAAATAAGCATTCTGCCGCACTTATGTCCTCCAATATCACGACTAACGGATTTAGAGTCAAGCGCTCGAGTGCTTGATGGCTACTAGAGTTAGACCCCCAAGCGGGGTAGCGAAACAACACAGCCACGCATTCTCATTAATCAAATCAAGTAGCGCGCGCTTACGTCACATCCTGTTACACACATCCGTCCCTTTTCACGAAATCACTCAAAAATAAATATCCAGCAACCGAGAGGAAAGATGTTAACACATCAAAAAGCCCGCGACAGCATATATCTATCTCTTATGTGTGAATCAAAACTTTCACTTTTTGTTTTGTCTACGCCAGGCATTCGCTTCTAATTTTTTCCTTTAGTCAGAGTAATCTCTATTTTTTTTATTTTAGAATAAAGTTAAATTTTGAAGTGAGAGGTTGTTTTAAATCTATCTTTATTTGAATAGCTACTATTGATTTTTTTTTCATGGGTAAGCCATTATCGCCCAAATAGTGAACCATACATACAATCAAAATTAATAATTTATTTCTATGCACGTTTTTTTTATGGTTTTATTATGCACATTTGATATAGTACCAAATTGATCCTTATATCAAAATAAATACTTTCATCGCTTCTGGTACTTAAAGTAGATTAACTTTGTCTTTCACACTACATCATTTCGACAAATTTGCATAATTTGTTTGTGGTTAGTAGTTAATTATAACTCTATATTTTAATTGAATAGGCAGATATTGCATTTTTTAAGTATAAAAATAATATCTACTGTTCTGTATTTTTTGGAGTGATTGAATATTAACTTGACATTGTTCAGCAACACGAGTTCTTTTGGCGACGGACGACGTAATTTTGAATCATTGTCAAGTGACTTGGACGACACCTGAACTGGTACCCTCCCCTCCTAACTACCATACCACACCAACGGGAGGACGTTTGAGCTCTCGACAGATTTAAAGTGCATCGCTGCCCTACACGGTGGGTCTTTAGTGATACTGGGCTCAGACTCATGATATGCCTGCCATGATGCCATACCTTGACCACTGGGCTACCGCAGTCTTCAGACTCCTACTCGGAAACAGTGTACTGTGGCAGTATCTTCATAAGCCAGTAATAGCATCCGGACAGCGGGGATCACTTTTGTCTAGTCGTTATGTTACACGGTTACGGAACCTAGCGTCTTGGTTTCCGTTCTCAGATATGCACCTCCACAGATCTATTAGTCCTCCCTCCCCCCCTGACAGTTGATAATTCATATCCTAGTGCAGGGATGGCGAACCAGTGGCACGCGTGCCATTGATGGCACGCTGCACAATATTTTTTGCACATCAGTGATCTAAATAGTTTGCATTTTATTTCAAAATTTAAAAGTTCACTATGAAGTATTACGAAAAAATGCGAGTGATTGGGCGTGGGGTGGCAGGAAGCATACTCGTTTGTTATTATTGTCTTGTCTAAATTATGTCAGTTGCTTATATGATGCAAAGTTTGTCTACGCATAGCATAGTTAATTTCATTGACATAACTGTATTTTAAAGATTATCTGTGTTATATTTACGATTTTTAACTGTCATTTAACATGGCTAGTTCAGCAAAAGAACAAAAGTGAATATAGTAAGTGTAATAGAGAATTTAAAATTTGGTGAACTGAGAATCATGGCATTATTAGTAAAGGCAACAAAGATGTGCGGGTGTTTTATGTTCTGGAATAATGGTATGCAGAACATCGTCTGTAAAACGGCATTTTGAATAAAAATCATAAATCCTCTTGTCAAAAAAAGTGAAGCACAGGAAAAATAATTAATTTCTTAGAAGCCGTTTGGCAGATGACTCGAATTAAGCATGCATTCTAAAAAAGTAACATCTTACAGTCCTAATATAAGTTATTTATCATCCAATCTGCAAAAACAGAGGTCACACTAATATGTTACTGTATAATTTGAATTACACGTATAACTAAAACATTTAAAACTATACAGTGCCAATGGTACTTTTTCGTAGTAAATAAAGAGTTTTGTGTTTTGCTAGTATTTAGTTTTATTATTTTCGAAATAATCACAGGTCAAAATTATTAGACGGCACGTCTATACATCATTAAACACTTCTTTAGAAAAAATGTCACGTTTATCCAAAAAGGTTCGACACCCCTGTCCTAGTGCTAAAACGAGGTGTTTTAAATCGAAAGTCTGCATGACTAATGAGTTTGTAAGTATTTCCATTAATGAAAAATTCGATTAAATCCAGAAAATATCCTCTTATCAACTCTCAGTGCATTTGGTGAATTCATTCCAGCGGCTTGTTATCAAATTCCGGTAGTCAATTGTATTAAGTTTTAAATGATGTGCCCAATAAATTGAGAATAAATTATAGTTTAAAAGAAACTAAAAAACACGTTTTTATAGTGTGTGTGTGTGAATCGAACTAAAAAGTAAAAAAATAATTCTTAATATAAGAATAAAATGATTAACGAGAAAATCACAATGTAATTGGGGTAAAAGCGTGGGGTGTTCTATATATAAATTGTAATAATTTCTTACTAGTTCTATTCCGAAATGCTGAGTTACAGTAAAATTGTAATAAAGGGTGTTTTTTTGAGAGGTATAGAACTTTAAATTGCAATAAAACAACGATGTATTATTCGATTGACATGAATTTTTTTTATTCGAAAGATAATCTTGGGGCATTACATTTTAAGTATGATTTCTGGTATAGGACTGCCACGGCTGGCTCGGATGTAGTCCAATTTGGACGTCCAATTTTCGATGATTTTTTTACAACATTTGTGGTCGTATATCGGCAATAACACGGCGAATGTTGTCTTCCAAATGGTCAAGCGTTTGTGGCTTATCCACATAGACCAATGACTTTACATAGCCCCACAGAAAATAGTCTAGCGGTGTTAAATCACAAGATCTTGGAGGCCAATTCACAGGTCCAAAACGTGAAATTAGGTGGTCACCAAACGTGTCTTTCAATAAATCGATTGTGGCACGAGCTGTGTGACATGTTGCGCCGTCTTGTTGGAACCACAGCTCCTGGACATCATGATTGTTCAATTCAGGAATGAAAAGTTAGTAATCATGGCTCTATACCGCGATCACCATTGACTGTAACGTTGTGGCCTTCATCGTTTTTGAAGAAGTACGGACCAATGATTCCACCAGCCCATAAAGCGCACCAAACAGTCAGTTTTTCTGTATGTAACGGTGTTTCGACATACACTTGTGGATTAGCTTCACTCCAAATGCGGCAGTTTTGTTTGTTGACGTAGCCATTCAACCAGAAGTGCGCTTCTTCGCTAAACAAAATTCGCTTATGAAAATCGGGAACAACGGCAATCTCGTTTTGGGCCCATTCGAAGAATCTGTTCAGGCGTGAGTCTATTCATGATGAATTGCCAAACCAAACTGAGAATAAATCACTTGACAGCTGTTAAATCGGTCGCCATCTTGGAAAGTAATGCCAACTTAAACTTCTATACCTGGAAAAAAAAACACTCTATACAAAGCACCCCACGCTTTAACCACAAGGACATTAATTTTCTCGTTTATAATTTTGTGACGAATCTGTACGGAACCTTTCCATTAATATTCTTAGGCGTCTTTTTGGGGATTATAAATTCGCGTATATTTCCAATCAACTCTGAGAGGAGAACGGGATATGCAAAGTAGAGCGGGTATTTAAGTAGAGCGTTGTAGGCTAGCGAAGATGAAGGCTATTGAGCCAGCAGCACTAGAGTCAAGTTTAGAGGATTCAATTGGATTACGATAGTGAAGAATTACTGCTAGTACTCTACGAAGGAATCTTAAAAGCCAATATACCAGTGAAGATATCAAAGTGTTATCAGGTGATATATTATAGTTTATTATCACTTAAAACAAGCGCTAGTTTAATAAAATTAGTTTAAATTCATGAAAGCTAATAATTCGAGTTGCGTGTATTTCTCGGACCTCCTATTTCGGTAGACCTTTTTTATTGATCTTACGCGTAGTTATTGATTAATTTCATATTTCGTAACTTAATTTAATATTAAAGGTAAATCCCTTTTGTTTGACGTAACATAGAAATATTATATGTCAATAGAGTTTCTTATATTTGAATCAAGTGAATAAATATACGTTATTATTATACAAATGGCTCTTAGTTGTTCTTTGCCTCAAATTTATCTTGGTGTCCAGGGTGGAACCAAGGGGGGTTCTAACAATTTTATTCTTATATTAAAAATTATTTTTTTACTTTTTAGTTCGATTCACTAAAAGCGTGTTTTTTAATTTTTAAAACTATCATTTATTCTTTGTTGAATTTGTCCTTGAGTTTGATATTTTGAGCCTGAATTATGTGGCTGCTGGAAATTAGTCTTGCTCTTCAATGGATATCAATCAATGGGTCCGAAGGGTATTTATTCTCTTCGTTTACGGGGCCTCGGATGTGAATCCCATATCGTTACATTTCAAAGATTCCGTCTCTATAGATACAGGTCTAATTAATAAAAATGTGTTAAGAAGAAATATTAAATGTCAATCGTATTAACACCTTTTAAACGTATTGCTATAATGTTAATTCATATCATCACTTCCAAACGTATTGCTTTATAAAAATAAAAAATATTTAGCAGTTAGAACAAAAATTATTTTTATTCACATGCACGAGTCTTTTTTTTGTCCTTCTTTCTCACATAAAGAACACTTTTTTTGCTTGTTTTATTTTTTTTATAACAAGCGTTTTCATTTTTAGGGTTGCACTTTTTTAAGGGGTAGGGTCTTTTAGTCGCCATATCTAGAATTAGTCGCCAAATTTGGATATGGAGTATGGAATTAGTCGCCAAATTAGGAAATGGTATATGCAATTAGTCGCCGAATTTGGAAATGGTATATGCAATTAGTCGCCAAATCTGGAAACGATATAATGAATTAGTCGCCAAATCTGGAACCGATATAATGAATTAGTCGCTAAATCTCGAAATCCTTGAAATCGTTATTTTTGACGATTCTAATCAGGACAATGGAACCAAATTTTGAAATTATTGTATGGTCATCGGTCCTTGACAAGTGTGCAAAATGTCCAATTAATCTGATCTTTTAAAGTGGGTAAAAATCGAGTCCAAAAATTCCATTACATACAAGTGAAACTTATAAAAGCGTGTTAATAAAAAGAGAGAAAATAAAAGTTTTTAAGACAAAAAATATGAAAATTTTTTTTGTATATATCAGGAATGTTTTTTATCACCACCCAAATCAAGTTTGAATCAACTACGGAGATTCTGAACAACAATGATCACGTAATAACAATACACTTATTTCATGTTCTAAAAAATAAACAATGCTGTGCTAGGGAAGATTTTTTGGTTTTTATGGCTTTGTATGTTCTACAACAGAGATTTTCAAAGTGGTCTATATCGATCCCCAGGGCTCTATGACGACCAGCAAGGAGTCCACGTAAGCGAAAAAATAATTTGGGGGTTCATGAGGTGTGAATCTACGATAGTAGCTCTCATTAAACTAGATCGTGAGTTTAATTTTAAAAGAAAATTTAATCAAGCGGGGGGGGACCAGAATTTACCTATTTAACAGATTTATTTACTAAATTTAATGAGGTTAATTTGCAGTTCATGGACATCATAAACTTTCCTAAGACAAGGGCCATTTAAGCATTTCTTTCCAGAATTAAACTAAAGCAATATAATATTGGAGGTCGCGAATTTTCTCAATTTGTCTCAATCTGTCAGTACGTTTTAATCTTCGTTCAGCATTTAAATGCCCTACATTCAGATTCTGGAACTAGGTTTGAGAATGTTTAGATGATGGTGATACCATAGTGGACAGTCAATCCATAAGGTCACATTGAAAAAAAAATCATATAACAATAGGAACTGATCGGAATAAACACTAACGAAATAAAATTTATCAACAAACACAAGCAATTTTGGCTTTAAATAGACCTATCTGTTATATGCCCCGAATTATGGAATTTCGTGAGAAAGTTTTCGATTGCTTTTTCTAGTGAGGAGTTTCAGCGTGATTTCCAATCTCCAAAACAAAAAAAGAAAGAAGAAAGAGGGAGGGAGAGAGAGGACCCCGAGAACAGAGGAGATTTAGGGTTAAACCTTACAAAATTGATACCAAATGCAGAAAATTTGTTATTGAAGCACCAGATTCATCCCTTCCATTAAAAGTATTTGTTTGTTGTGTGTTCAGTTATTTCATGTATTAATTAAATTTTTATCTAATTAATTAACATGTGTTTCTTGTTTCAAACACTGTACATCACGCAGTTAGAAATTTAATTCTTTTAATGTAAGTAGCTCTATACTAGCTGTCAAAAAAACATCTAGGTTGATAAATGGGCAAAAATTCAATATTAGGTAAGCAGGGGTCCACCACAAAACCGAAAACACAGGGCAAGGGGATCTAGGAGTGAGTGAATAAATACTAACGTCGCACTATTCAGCTAGACGAAGGCTTTTGGCGACGGACCACGTAATTTTGAACCAAGGTCAAGTGACGTGGTCGACACCTGAGCTGGCACCACCCTCTCCTAACTACCACACCACACCAACGGGATGACGTTTGAGCTCTCGACATATTTAACGGGCATCGTTGCCCTACACGGCGGGTCTTTAGTAGTACTGGGCCTGAACTAGTGACAAGGCCAACCACGATCCGATACTTTGACCACTCGGCTACTGCGGCCACGGGGATCTATGAGACAAAACTGATTGGGAATCTGTTCTACAATAATATTCTAGGATTCATATCTCTTTTAATTACAGTCGGTTGTCGGATCTCCATTTAAGGATTCTCTATTTTGCAAATTTTTTTCTGGAACCAAGAACAGAAAAATATTGAAAGATGAATCTTTATTTAACGAATTTTCCCCACAACGAACTTTTTTCTGGGATTTTGCGACTTCATTCATTAGAGGTCCGAGACAGTATATCATCTTTTCCAAAAATTTGAAAAGATCTATAATTGTTTCATCAGAAACGTTTTGCGAAGTATTAAAAAAATATATAATTCCAATTAAATCGATTCATATATTTGTTTATGGAAGTATAATAAGACTTATTTTAAGTGCCAACTGCTTATGTATGTTGTTAAAATATTTTAGTTTCTGAGTTAAAGCGTTAAGAGTTAATGAATGTGTACAGTTCAGTTACAAAAATGTTGCATAATCTGATGAAAAATAATTTCTTTCTTAGTTATACTATTTTTCGTATATTAAATATATATGCGTGTATACATATGTATGCATTTTTTATGATCTTTAGGTACTAATTTTATGCAGAGACTAATTAATATAAACATTTTTCTTACTTTTGTTCCATTTATACCTAGTATAGAAAAAAGTGGCTTCAGGTTATGTTTAATCTGTGAAAAAAAAATCATAAATCAGGCCTAAGTGGTTATCAGATGAGAGATTAACTTAAAGTGTTATAAGGGATTCTTTTTTTTTATTTTTTTTAAATAAAGAAATAACTTGTAAGTCATTTATAGAATATATTATATTTAACCTTAAGAATTAAATATATAGCTAAGAGTTCCTTTTGGAAGTCTTTGGGTAACTTTTGCAAAAATGTTCGCCATTTCTCAATTTTAATCTTAAATTACTATT
Organism: Trichonephila clavipes; assembly: GCA_019973935.1. Taxonomy (NCBI): domain Eukaryota; kingdom Metazoa; phylum Arthropoda; class Arachnida; order Araneae; family Nephilidae; genus Trichonephila; species Trichonephila clavipes. The sequence continues at coordinate 2,321,666 of BMAU01017470.1, forward strand.
GTTCCACTGTATGTGAACATTTATTTTGTGTTTCCGTTTTAATCCATTTACTCGTAGATTAAAAGTGCAATTGTTCAGATAAAAATAATATTATTTGACAAAAAATATGAATATAGTAAAATTCTGAATGAGGATAGTTTTTAGAGAGGAATGTTTATGTTCCAAATTATGTAGCGAAGAGAAAACAAAAAAAGTAAGATTTGATTTAAAATATGGACTGAAATTATGTGTGCAGAGGGAACTCAATACCGACCGTAAAATCATCAGTATAATGCGCACTTTGAAAACAAAAAATAAGATCGAAACTTAAGGGTACGCGTTATACCCCGGGTAGAAAAACGATAGCTTTAAAAATAACAAAAGAGATAAGCATAAAAAAATGTACTTCTACATGTATCGAAACAGTTTACTTAAAAGAAATGACTTGCCTCATGAATGAAAAGAGATGTAGTTCTAGAAGTATACTATTTTTTCAAAACTCTGGGATAATACCTCGAATAAATGACTTCAAAACATAAAAGCAATGCATACTTATATTTCGGTTTTCTTCGTTAAGGAAGGGGTGCGCGATATTCGGTGAAAAAAACCTAAAAGTTAAAAAATTGAGCTTGAAAGTATAGGTGCGCGTTATACGCCGGATTTTCCGGTATTTTATTTTTCGCAGGCATTGGTTTTCAAGAATATGACTCATGCTGCCATCTATCGGAAAGAAATACAACCTCAAAATCACGTGATCATTCAAACTTTCAGCGAATGAAATCGCGTCACTTCAGCTGACGAAACGAGTTGTGTGAGTCAAAGCTTGTCTCAACAAAAATATTCGAGATGACAAAGGGGGAACTAATGGGTATTACCTTGTGAGTAAAGCGAGCTGTACCTTTCACCTTAGAAAGAGCGAATCTAACTTTGCTTTTTGGATTAATCTGTGGACATTTTGTTTGCATTCTTTGGTGTTCCTTTTGTATAATTTTGTGTACAATGTCTACCACTTTATCCTCCACGCATGATTTATTGAAGAAGCGACGGTGGTATCATCGCCGGCCGTTGCTAAGAAACGCCCTGTTTACAGATTTGCAGAATGGTAGCTACATTGCATCGATTTATACTTTGGTAAGTATTCAAAATATTTTCTTTTAAGATTCTTTTGCTTTTCTTTGGATTTCCACACTTGATCGATTCTTCTGTCATTTGGTACTAATAATAAAAGTACTACTAATAACAATGTTTGTGTTTATTGAGCTAATTTTTTTTATTAATTTATTGAAAACTGTACTTTTTTATACACATTTAAGTATGTTTTTTAATTAATCTTATTTTTGGCAATAGATTCGATGTATATCATTAAATAACACTTCATTATAGAAATATTCTTCCTATTTACTTTTTAGATATCTAAGCATTTAAAAAATATGTCTTTAAAACTTTGTGTCAACATTTCTCAGTATTTATTCAAAGCTAAAAACTGAGGAAAATTGATTGCATCTGTGAAAAGGAAAAAAAAAAAAATTGAATAAATATTTTGTTGAATTTTTATCTAATTGTTGTACTTTTTATGATATAGAATGTAAAGCAGGAATACAGACTTGTTGAGATTGAAGGACATGTCTATTTCTTTGTAAGTGTGATGTCTTCAAAATAAATGCTAAACTATTTGTTGAAACGGTGTCAAAGGAGGGCAGAAATTTTGTATTGTCATATCTCCAAATTTTATTAAAGTGAACAAGGTGTCTTTTTTCGAAAGTTTTGCAGGGAGCTTTAGCCCCCAGTTCTCCTTAATTAGCTTCTGGTCATGTAATTAATTTTGTTCGAATTTGTAATAGATTTATAATAAAAGCATTAATAGAAAGTAAAGTAAGAATTTAGTTTGATTTCTGAAGGATCCAATCTCGTTATTGGTTACATTTTCATCTATTTCATATTTCCTTTTTTTATAATGTACATAATTGAAAAAGTTTGTTTACCATTACCATATGTTTTGTAAAGAAGTTTCGATTGTTAAATCATTTGGCAGTGGTATTGTTTCTTTTTTTTTGTATTTAAATGATAAATTGTTTTATCTAGTTTTTATTATATTGAGTTTAAATATTTTACATATTAAGGAATTATACTTATATTCCAGATGCTCTTAAACACAAAATGAAAAAAAAAAGTTGTAAGCAAACCTCTTTTGGAGTTTTTTTTATGAACACAATATTCATAATTACACTTTCTATAAGGAATTAAAAAGCAAATTTTTTTGTTCTGAAGAGACAAACATAGTTTTATGAAATCCATAATAAGATATAGCTAGTTAAAACAAATGGATGCTCAAGGTCAATGTGTTACTGATTTGATAGAATAACAGTGTGGATTCATTTAATTTCTGAGTCAATATGTTGAGATTATGATACTCTCACCAATCTTTCTTTGAGCTTCCCATTACATTTCTACAAAAAAATGGATCTACATATTAATACACACTTTTTGTAGGTTTCCTTTGCATATCCAAGACTGTTAGAAAACAGACTGTTTTCATGCAGTATTTAAAACATTAAGAAGTAACTTGAAATATTTTTTCATTTAGAAAAGTATTCCAGCATTAATATTTGTCTATCAGAAAGAAAATAGTACATTTTTATATTATTTCAGGTTTTTTTTTTTATAAGTTGGAAAGTTATAAGTTTTTCATAAAAATGAGACATTTTTCTGTCTGAAAATGTGTTTTGAGTTCCGTTTAAGCTTTGTCATGTTTTGTGAAGATAGCCTTAAAGACAGTGGGCCATGGATAGGTACCAGTCCATGGATCAAATAGTACCAGGCTGTCCAAGGAACATTAAATTATTTCTATTTTATTTACTGTGGTATATATTTCTCATTCTGTGGTATATGTGACTTTCCATGGAAATCGCTTTAAATACCATGTTAAATCACGTTATGATCATTTTTTGGTGTTACTGTATTTCATTATACATTATGTAGTTAAAAAATAGTAATTTTTTTCACTTCAGGATAGGAATAATAATTTATTATGTTGAAAATTCGATATTAACATGTTGAAGTAATGTTCTTGTTAAGCTGGAAATGTATTATGTAAAGATTAACATTTTTAAATTGTAATTAAAGTATATATTTGAAGAATTTCAAGTTAAGAGAGAGAGAGAGAGCAGGTCATAAGTCAATTTTTTAATAATAACTATTAATTATTAATGAAGTACACTATTTAGTATTTTTTTAGTATACTGAAATGTCATATTTTAAAAGATCATTATATCTGCTATTTTTTTTCTTTATGTTCATATTAATGAAGGAATTTGAAAAAAAAAGCTTAATTTTGAATATCATTAATTTATTTAAAAATCCTTGACACAGATTCTTGAAAGTGAACTTCTAAAGTAAATATATTTTTTATTTGTTTAATATCTTTTGACTTAAATGTTATTGGACTTCTTCTGAAAATTGGTTTTTCTGAAAGAAAGCTGGTTTGTGTCAATATTTGTTCATCTGCTGAAGTTCAATTTTTCTCTTGGGTAACTTAGTTTTCAACAAACAATCTTTTTTTTTTCTTAAATAATTAAGATAATACAAAATCAACTGAAAAAATTTCAAAAAGAAATTTTAAGTTTTTATATGTGTTTTATGTGTTAAGTGATTTATGCTATTAAGTTAAATCTTACTTCCTGGTTAATATATTATGAAAAAATGTCTACCCTTAATCTTTTTTTCAAAAAACAAATTATAGAGTTTTTTAAATTTTAAGGATATGTTTAGGAAAAAAATAGGATGTAAGGGGAAGGAGAAGATAAAGGGACATTATAGCTTGTAAAGAATTCAGTTTATTCAAGTAGAATAAAACTCAATAATGGGGGGCTTATTCATTAAGTTAATGTTACTGTAAAATTGTAATGTATATGTTTCAAACAATTTGAAATTAATATTTCTATAACTGTTATTTTACTATCATATGTGCTGTATCATGCAGTGTTATTGTTTTAGTTTTAGCTTAGTGTTTAATAAATATATATATATATATATATATATATATATTCAAATACTTTTGAAGAATTTCATTACTTTTACTTGTGAAAATATTCAGGACTGAAAAAAAATAGTTAAGGTTTTCTTTTATATTGCAATTTCAGTAAATAATTTCTTATAGCTCTATTTAAAGTTTTTAAGATTTGCTGTTTAACCTAAGCCATGTCTGGCATTGTCAGTTAGTTCTCCTTTTAAATTGGTATTAAATTGATAAAACAAAAAAGCAATTAAGAGACATATCTTAATATTCCAAGAACATCAGGCAAGACCTACTGGAAATATCTTCCTAGTTTTTTTTTAAAAAAAGAAGTGCATATACTTGTGATCTTGAATTAAAGTCTATATTAACCCTAGAAAAAAAAACGTCTTAAAATAGCTATAAGCATTATAATTTTTTACATATGTTGGAAGGTTACATCTGTGTTTGAAGTAATTCGAATGAGTCATACAATCACACACACACTGATGCTTACCTAATTTTATAATCCTTAGATGGATTCTGTGAATCGTAATTTACTTAATTTTTGCCTGCTTTTTTTCCAAGGTAGTATAAGCAAAATATATTAGTAGCTTTTTTTTTTGTTGCTGTATGAGATGTGTATGAGTGGAGTGATATTTTAAACTTTATTTAAATCCTCGCCAGTTGCTTCTTTGAGTTCGACAAAAATTAAATCAGAATTGTAGTCTTCTAAAATTTTCCGATTACAAATGCTTGTCTTTGGTGTGATAAGAGTTATTTTCATGAGAATTAGCTGAATACTGTGGTGCTAATTTTCCAATAACAGGCAGGCAGTTGATGTCATGAAACAACTTGCAGATGTATAACAATAAAAAGGATTTGCTATGTTTAGTGCAAGGAAATTTAGTTATTATAGTGTTTGTTTCCTTATAAAAAAGTCCTTATCCATATTTTTTGTTTTTGTTTGAAGAATTTAAAGGAAAGTTCCCAGAAAAAGTTCTTACTAGTTTTGTCACAAATTTCAATATAATGCAATTTGCCATTTGGATCCAAGGCTCGCTTATGTGCGTTTTTAATGTCGATTTCATTGTATGTTTAAAAAGGCGGTGCACATATAAATTAGAGGGGGAAAGGTAGAACTTTTTGTTTTGACATTGAACATATATAATTTTGGTGGGAAAATAAATTTCACTCATGCAATTACATTTCTAAATGAGGGAAATGATATTTCTGCCAACAAAAAATTCTGCAGAATGTATAAATCATTTATTAACTAATAATTAATATTATAGAAAACTTTTTATGTTTAGATGTCAATAATCAGACAAGATTTGTTTAGATGTCAATAATCAGACAAGAAATGGAATACTAGTTGAAAATCAAAGGATTGGCAATCTGAATAATATTTACGGTACATTTTGAAGTCGTGTTTCTGTGTGTATTATAACAAAAAAAAAATTAGATTGTTCTATTTTGTATTTGATTTATTAGATTCTTATATTTTGTATTTGATTTCTTGTTGAACGAATTCAATTTCTTTTTCAGACACTTGTACTTGACTCTTCATTTATTTATCATCATTCAGCGAGTAAGAAATTTACGATTCCGATGTACCTCACGATATTTCCTCGCTCACATTGGATTTACTCTCTAGTAAATAATAATGTCACGTCTTGATGTCATAGGCAGCGAAAACCGAGTGTCATGAGCGATGTTGTCATCGGGATCGAATTCTGATGCATACCACAGAAGGCTTATTGTATAAAAGGGCTGATGCATATTAAGTTTTTCGAGGCTCAAAGGGCTAATGTTGGTGTGAGGATGAAACAAGATCAGTTATTGTCTTGATACTTGACTCAAAATTACGAGGTCCGTCCCCAATAGCCCTTCAGTAGCTTCAACATATGACGTTAATAATCAATGTTCTTCCACTCAACAATGGAACAATATGTGCTAAGCTTCGTGAGAAAATTCACAATAATGTAGGTTACTGAAACAGAATTCGATTGCTTGATAAAACACAGATTTAAAAAATCAGTAAAATAACGTTAAATAAGCACACTCTCAGTTAATTATCAACTAATCTTTCTGGTTTCAAAAAGAAGAATTGCAGCATTTAAAGTAAATAATTTTTTGACCCGTTCTTTATAATAGATGGGAAATTTATGTATATGTAATATGTATAGTAAACTCTACTATAGAGAATGTTTTTTTATCTTGCGTCAGAGATACTGCATTCTCACAAAAATACCAATAAATCAAAATCTTATTTTCAACTGTACATTTTTTTCATGCGATAAAATAAATCCTTCTACTGATTGATTGATGTTGCAATTCAACATTATACGTTGCAATTGTTGTTTGTGAAACAAATATTCTTCTCCAGGAAATGAATACTGTTCACATACCTTTATAAAGTTCGTACATCGAAGTATTTCATCACTTTGTTTTTATTTTCTAACCGGATCTGCAATCCCCCCCTCCCCGTCGAATTTAAGTATTATTTTATATATATTTGCGATAAAGGTCATGAATAGAAATAGTTCAGTTTGTTACTGTCTGCTCATTTAACCCTAGAATGCTACCCTTTAAAAAACTTACGGGAATGGTATCAGAAATAAAAATGTTACATTAAAATAAACAGTTTACCACCTGGCAATTGGAAAGCTAGGGATTGTAATTATTAGATTTTATCCGTTTTAATATGTATAGATTTACGTAGGGAGTTGTGATCCACACTACTAAAGCGAATATCAAAGCATAAAAAAAATAATACATTCATTTAATAAAGTACTTTCACCCTAATTTTCTGTTCATATTCGTAGTTTAATTGCAATTATCATAATTATGATTACATTATGTCCTGTACGTCTTAGAGAAAAATGCAAAGTGATTTGTGAAGAAAATTTTTCTTTTGAAAGATGTCTACGTTGGAAAAAGTTTCGATTCCCTGATCGAATTGAAACCTTGCATCGACGTACAACTTGGAAATTAAAATTTTTGATATCGTTGGGTGGATGACCTGAGTACCTAGCTCTTCCGAGCTATAACCTCACATCGTTAGGATTTTGAGTGACTGTAACGTATTGTGACTCTTGCCCTTTGTTAATTTAAAATACTTAAAATTTAAAGTATACTCAAAGGAGAAAAAAATTTAATAAAAATTAAAAATATAAAAATGTATTAAGTGTATTAATGGGAAGTAAAATGGTTGCATGGTACCAGTATAGTGTTACTTCCACTAATATGCTTTTCAACCAATCAGTTCATAAATTAATGTGACGTCATAGTCACACGCAAAATTGAATGATGTTTATCCTGCTAATCGATTCTTGGTGGAATTAGTGTTGCTAACTTTTTTTACGTAGTGAAACTTCGGCTTAAGAAGTACATATTTGTCAAAAATTATGACGCACACATGTAAGCAAAATACACTTGATTTAAAAAAAAACGCGGATTGTATAATTTTGTTTTTAAATTTCAGAAAAGTTTGATGAAATTTATTTTTAATTTTACAAATAGAATAACAAATATTAGATTAATGTCAATTTAGAATTCAGTGGAGAATGTGTGATTGCCTTTATCGTGAATTTAGCCCGTTAAACATTTCACCAATGCATTAACGGTTTCAGTTAACCAGTTTTTACTATTAATGCATTCAATGTTTTTCGTTATAAATTGTACTAATGGCTGCAATAACTACTGTGACGTAACTGTGAATTTCCCGCTTCACAGCTGTGAATCGGCATCTTTGTGGATCACCACTCGTGCATTGGCACTTCTAACTTTAAAATATTGCGTGGTCCCGTCTTGGATGGCCCCGGCAACCTTTTACACCACGAGGGACCATTTTCCCGTCCACTAGCCGGATGTAACTGGAAGCTAAAGACGCCGGTCGCTGATCCTCGAAGCTAAAGAGGGCAGAAAGAGAGAACGAGAGATGGCCTGACACCTTCGTTGAGAGCGGACCCCAAAGAAACTCATCCCTCACAAACTACATCATTTGAACTCTATTTAAGTTTAATAATTTCAATGTATAATCTGTAAATAATAGCTGTGACGTAAATAAACTAAATATTTAAATTAATCAATATCACGCTACCGTTATTTATCTCAAACGTCACACTACAAATGCTTAAAGAAAAAAGGAAGTATTTGTAACATATCTTTCTTATTCCTACTATTTTCACGTATGTTCGTCTATTTTCACGTTTATTTACCAAGTTCTAAAATATGTAACAGTGCCATATACAGATGTATTTTTTTCATAGTTAAAAATGTGTGTTCTTTTTATACTCTGATCTTTTCTCTTTCTTTGAAAATAATTCCTTTAGACTTAAATTAATAGATTTGCTAATAAAATTTTTATTAAATCATGAGTTGCGAATTTAATACAGCAGACGACTGAATTTATTTTTGAATTTTAATTTTTGCAATGTAAAACAGGTAATTATATTGGAAAAAAATTCATCTGAAGATAAAAAGAATTTGAAGAAAATTAGATGCCGTCCTACATGTAGAGAATTACAAAATGGAATGTAATCAGTATCGCTACGCTTTTTTTGTGGCAATCATGTTCTCTTGGTTGAAAAAAAAAGTCCTTTTATGATATCATCATGTTTGGTGCTACGCTAACCGAATGCATACAAAAGAGCCCTAACACCGTTATGAAATATTTATGCATTTAAAAGTTTCTACCACGTTCCAGTGATTATATGTCATTGTATTTTGCAAATCTCTCGCTAAGCTTTCTTCCGAATACCTTTTGTGTTTCATCGCGACATAAAGAGGGAATGACCTAAATATCTCTTTACTCGAAAATACGGTTTTTTTGTTGAGAAAAAATTTAGTACCTTCAATCCTTATTCGTGTGTGAAAAAAACACATGACTTAATTTTTTAAAAAAAAAAAATTATATTATCAAAAGAATATATCTCAATTTGGTTTTTAACTTCATCCTATTGCAAATTTTCATTGAAAATTTATTATTTGTCGTGGTGAAAAGTAGAAATGCTGGTGTATACCTACAAGCAAATTACACAGGAAAAAAGAATATGCACGTCAGAAGCTTATGTATTCGAGCATAACTAATCTATGGTATGTCTGATTTCCCGGTCACAATTCAATATTTCTGAACTTTTTAATTCAACTTTGAAATTATAATTTTTTTTTTGTCGTAGTGAAATCAAAAAAGAACACGAAATCCTTAGGAGGAATTCTATTTGATTACGTCTATCTACTGTACAGTAGAGTATGTGACATTCCATTTGAATACCTTGCTTCCAGAAGTAATAGCTTTTAATTTCCGGAAGTTAGTATCTTTTTTTTATCTTCTTTTATTATAAGAATGTTTTAACTGTTCTTAAAAAGCTGTGCAAATAAGAGGAAACTGCTGCTTCTTTTTTAAGGCAGGAATGAGTATATCTTTCGGGCGATATCCTAAATTGATTTTGACAGTTAAGAGTAATTTCCGTATCATAGTTCTGCTGCTAAAATATAAAATGCTTTAATAAAAGTGATGACATTATTATAATGTTATATACATACACTTGTGATAAAGATGTTTCTGCTGGTGCGCTTATTATAGTGCTGGAATCATTTTTCTACAATTCTTATTAAAAATGTGCACATTAAAATTGAAATTTATATTTATTAAACAAAATGGCAAATTTTCAACAAATTACGTCTTTATCTAATTATTTTTGACGCATTTTTTCAACATAATTTCATCCAATTATGATATTTTCCCTTCCTATCTCTGGACTAATAGACCTCAATCTTTAAATATTTTTAATCAGTAATTTTACTTTTTACTACTTGTTTTCTGCTTTTATTTGCTTTTCGTATATTCGGTTTTTATCATCAAAATACTATGAAATAGTTTCGAGTGTCTAAAAACAAATTATTTTAAAAAGTTGTAAATGGAAATCTAGTATGTGTATTGGAAATGATTATTTGCATTGTCTTCGAAAACTTGAAGGTAATATTAACATATATCCGATTTAAAAACTATCCACTAAGCAATATCAATTTATACAGTTTTTTTCGTAGAAAATTGAAGAAATTTCTTAGAATTTATCCGCTGAATAATTTATTCTCTTTCATTTATGTTATCCTTAGAGAGCAGAATGCAATTAAATTAACTTCCAAAATTTTAAAAAGCTTTGTGTTACATTGATCAGGTTAGTTTCTAGAATCTATCAATAAATCTATTCGAATTGGGCGAACATTTTATAAAAATGGTAACTCATTATATAACACACTATCGATTGCTAAAAAAAGGGGGAGGGGGACACCAACAGAATTTTCTTATAGCATCTGTTCGAATTTCCAATTAGGTCTACGTATGCAAAACCAGTTTAGTTTGATTTGTATATAACAATGCGATTCTCAAAACAATAGGCATCCATTACTTTTAAAACTTCAAAAAAGCATGAGCGGACAAAAAAGTAGTGATCAATGACCTTCAAGTGAAAGAACTAGGATCGGCTTAAAATAGCCAAACATAGATGCACGGTTTAATTCTACTTGGAAAAAAGTTCTATGCTCTGAGTATTTTTTCGGATTCACAATGGAATCCAGTACTTGTATTGTTTTGCTTGTTAACATATAATAAGACCTGGTTCCTGTTGTTTCAATGCAGTGGATCAAGGATATGAATTGAATGAAAAATGTGGAATGTGTTTACGTATATATCAGATGTTTACATTATTATTCCTTATATAAAGTGATGTATTTAATAAATCGTTTGTGTTTTACTATGTTTTTATTCGCCATAAAAATAAAAATGTTCCTTTTAAGCTGTAAAAACACGTTCTTCTTAACGTGTTACAGGAAATACTAAATTGGCTGTGAACATTTGATTCTATCTTTCAAAATAGAAAAAAAATAATTTGATTCTATCTTTCAAAATAGAAAAAAATAAAGCTGAAATTGAATGTTAGTTTGGCGAAAACTATTAATAAATCGGAAGACTTAAATAAAATTGAAAAGAAAGTACATAGGATTTTCAAAGTTTTACCTGTAGTATGTTAACTTACTTTTAATTTAAAATTTATTTGCAGTTTTTTTCATCATGCTAGAGTTGCTCATTATGAAACAAGGACACATACTAAATCAAAATAAATAATAATGCGTTTTAGTATTAATATAAGGAGAAGTATACGTATATGAGCGTGTTTAATACTAGTACAATAAAAAAATTATCCAAAGTTAAACTAAGGAAATAATTTGAATAACACATAATCATAGATTATATACTTTTTTTTTTAAAAAAAGTATACAGATACAGTATTCTTTTAAAACGTATTTCTTTAGCTTAACTTTCTTGAATTTTCAATTAAAATATTAGTTCATAAAATGTTTCTCAAGTTTTAACACAAAGCCAAAATTCAAAATTTTTTATACGAGAAAAATTTCTATTTAGATTGTAAGATTGCTGAGAGAGAGAGATTTCTAGTAACCCATTTAATCAATTATTTTAACATATCATTAAAACCGTCAATTACTTTCGATTATGTCGAGTTGTATTGGATTGCAGTTCATACCACAATGAATGTTTCGGAAGTTTTTTTCTTTTAAAGGAAAATTAACTCTTGGAAGTTCCATGGAAAAGTTTGAGACCCATTCAGGAACCTAAGACCTTTACAGTGTATAAGACAAGGATTAGTCAAAACAACAGATGAAAGTGAAAGATAGCTTCCTTAACCTCGATCCATATTAGATTGGATTCTTTCGTATAATGACACGGAATATATTCATAGAAATCGTATGAGTGCATTGACCGCTGGAATGGCAAGGGTGATTGTTTTTTAGATTGTTGTGTTATTAAGTGTCAAGGAGCTCTGTCGCTTTTATTTTCTTTATCCTTCTTAGTTATTAGTTTTAAAATGTGGTCGTAAGAAGGATTGGTTGAAGTAGAAGTAGATGAAATAAAAATGACGCTTTTTGAAATTACACCATGTGTTTTTATCCATTTTTTTTAAATGTTATTTAGCATCATCACGTTAAAAAAAAGAGTGACAGATGAAAAAAAATGGTTTTATGAATTTCATTATGTTAAAAATATTGAGTTTAAGTGAGATTTCTGAATATAGTTTAAAAGAAGCTGCGTGTAACCCCCCCTTATTTATGCTTTTATCGAACCGTTTTACCAGTATTTGATTCATTGATGTTTTGCATCGACTAAACCCTCCATTCTATTAAAAAAAGGAATGTATTGTGCGGTAAAAATAGGTAAGTTTTAACTCTTCGGAAATATGGAAGAATCGATCCACTTGTGCTTCAATTTTGATTTATCGATTTGTGTTTCAAATCAAAAATAGCTTCATTTTAAAATACCTTATAAAAAAACTGTACTGTTTCATTATCTTGTAAAAAACGTCATTGAAGTGTATACGTAAAAAATGCCATTGAGAAGGCATTAAAGCAAGAAATGATCTTGAAGTCTGAAGATAAACTGTTTTGGATATATATTTTGTTAGCTTACATTTTAAAAACGACACAATTTTTCATTCCAACGAACAATTAAGTTTTATTTAAATTATTCAAGTACATGGGAAAAGACTGAAGTTCTTCCAATTATTCGTTGGTACCTGTGTTAAATATTTTTTACTAAAATATGAGTATTCATTGAACAAGTTTTTTTTAAATAGTTGGTTAAGAACCGGCTTAACTGTCAATGAATTTTTAATTCAGAAGTATAATTTAATTGTTCCCTTTTCTTAAAAGAGGTATTCTCTGTAATTTTACCTTTTGTTTTATTGATTTTGCATGATTTTTTTATATGTAGTTCTTTTTCTGGCTGTACAATAAAGAAAATATTTAGCAGCGAAATCGTTTGGTCTCTCTCTCTCATTCTTTATACCTGATTGATCAGTCGTTTGTCTGTACTAAAAGTAAGACGAGCCTTGACTACTTCCGCCCAATAACCTTCGAAATCTCAGCATGTCTTTGCTATTAAGAGTTGCGCAAGGACATGAAATCCAAAGTTCGTTAACATTCACTCACGACATGCTTCGATTTTCTGTCCCATTTTGCTGGAACCTATGTTTTAATAGGTATAAATTATACAAATGGGTGCACAGACGCCTCTCGTGGGGAGGGGGTTAAATTCTAAGAACTCTTAGACCGAAGTGTCGAGGAGTAATCTGTATGATAAAAATTAAAAAGAACCCTGTTGATCTATAAAAGGATGATCCCCCTCCCCGCCCTTGTGTACGCCACTGGAACGTGATATATTTATTTTACTATTGTTCTTTTAAATTAAAACCGGTTTGCTTCTTTTAATCAGGGGCGTAGCTACCGCCGTATCAATGATACGGTGCCCCCAAGTTTTAGGGACTCAAAATGTGTATACAATGTTAAGGGGCCCCGAAAGAGGGCTCCCAAAGGTACAGGGTTTAAGGCTAGCTGCGCCAGTGTTTTTGATTAAAAGTACTTATATTTCTCTGAAAAATTTGCGTGTGGAGGGTATAAATATTTTATTCATTTTATCTCATTTTTTTTGCAGCTCAAAATTTTTCTGACTTCATGCCATTGGGAATCACATCTCGATTTTTTCCCCTTCCATATCAAATCTTTTCTCAGACATTTCATACTTTCTATCCTTGGGTACTTATTAAATATTGAAATTTCACTGTTCCTATTTTACAAATTCATTTGAAGTTTTCATCATACAAATATTTTTTTAAAAAATATTTATTTGCATTTATATATCGGGTTTTCATAAACTGATGTATTTTTATTTTTGTCACTGATATTTGTATTGATCATAGTTGTATTAGTTATTGAATTGGGTTGGAAACGAGCCAAATCGTACTGTCACCTGTATAGTGCTGAAAGCTACGGCTAACGACATGCGTCATTTAGCCCTTTGCCATGATGGATTTCGTGGGCCTTGATCTGGTCTTTGCCGATCAAGTGGCATCTGTAACAACAACAAAAACAGTTATTGAATGAACCCTTGGCTTATATTGCATTGAATTTTATTTCCTTTCCAGGTTCAGAGTATTTTCACACAGATAATGGCCGTGTTTGATCTATATGTGCTTATTGAAGCTAGCCCGGGTTCAACTCATTATAGATATTTTGGAATCAATTTCTTGTTTGTCTATAGTGGAAACAAGCACAGTATGTTTATCTATTCATATTTTTATTAATCAGCTATTTTATAAGGACTTAAACAGATCTTTCATTTAAACAAGATTCTGTTTTTCTTGCTAATCTTGCTAAATCAAAATGTTATAATTTTACTTTAAATCAGGATTTTTTTTTTATTTTTTATATTCTTAATTTAGTTAACTTCTATTATCATGTTAGAAATTGTTTTTAAATTTTCTTTTCCAGCGTTGAAAAACACATGTGTTAAAATTGTATAACTTTTCTTTTCAAATAATCAATTTATTTATTTATTTATTTTTTGGTGCTTAGCAAATCAAAAATTTCGGGTTAAAGACTGAATAAGTGATGTTAAACTAATTTGATGGTATCAACTTTTCCACTTTGTGAATCAGTTTGCTAATATGGAAATATCCAAGTATAAGAATATACTAGAAAATTACCAATACATCTCTAATATGAAAAACCCTGATTGTATGGAATGTATAATGTTCATAATAGTTGAAGTTTCTTTTTTGTTCAATTCTTATACACTCATGTCCATAAATTAAGGATAATGAAGTCCAGGCAAAGAAAGAGACAAAAGCAAAACAAATTTGACTTATTTGTTAAGTCTATTTAATAAACAAAAGGTAAAGAGCAAAAAAGAGGCTATATGTTTGACATAATTAATAAAGATTGCGATTTTTACTCCCTGGAGCAAATTTCAAAAAAGAACCTATTTACAAAAAACAGTATAACATGGTTAGTATGATGGTTAATACGGAGTATGTCTCCCGTGCGATGCAATACAGGCCTTACAATGCCTAGGCATGCTGAGTATCAAATTATCAATCTGATCTTAGGGAATATTACACCACTCATCAAGCAATGCCCTCCGAAGTTCCGGTAGACAGGTGGGAGGGGGTTGACGGGCTGCAATTCATCGGCCAAGCATATCTCACACATGCTTTATTGGATTCAAGTCCGGTGAGTATGCTGGCCAATCCGTATGGGTGATATCCTCAGATTGAAGGCATTCGTCTACAATGTTTGCATGGTGAGGACGGGCATTGTCATCCATAAACCGAAATTCAGCACCCATGGCGCCCCGAAACAAACGTACATGTTGTTCCAGAATGACATCCCGATAGATGTGGCTGTCATCGTTGCACTCTGAACATGCAGATCAGTTCTGGAACCAAGAATAATTCCTCCCCAAACGAGCCATTCTGCACCACCATTACGAGGTCATTCAATGGTGTTGTCTTGGTAGTAATGGGTACTTGGCACTCTCCATATTAAAGTCCGGCGAGAATCAGACTACAAACTAAACCTGGACTTGTCGGAAAACATCACACAAGACCACTGTTGTAGTGTCCACAATGCATGCTCTCTACTCCAGGTTAATCGCAGGCGATAGTGAGTTGCGGTAAGTGGAACACATCTGACAGGCCTACGAGCATATAGACCAATGTGCCCTAAGCGTCTGTACGCGGTCTGCCTTGAAACTGTGGTACCGGTAGCTGAAGAGAGCTGACGAGACAGGTCTGATGCTGTGCTCCGTCTGTTTCTTTTGGCAGTAATTGCCAAATATACTGGTCCTCATTCGGCGTTGTAACTCGGGGGCGACCTGTGCTGTAACATCTACTCACATTACCATCATCTTGGAATCTTTTGCAAAGCCTGGAGATGACACTCTGGGTGATTCCAAGTTCCTCGGATACTTCCAGCTGGGTATGTCCGCATTCCAGTCGTCCAATAATTCTACCACGTAAAAAATCATCCAAATGCTTCCTTTGTGCCATAATTTTGCGGTTATTGCACTGAAAGGCTTTTAAAGTGCTTGTGAACAATTTTACTTCTTTGCCACCATTCCTTATATACCCCTCTCTTACACTCTCATCATTGTGATGTACTATCCGTGCCATCTGGTGGTTTCCTGTAATTTGCATGTTCTTCTTTAAGATGTGTGTGATAATTCTACAGGTGAAATTTTTATTTTAGAGTTCCAATTTCTGTGGGATTCTGAATTATCCTTAATTTATGGACATGAGTGTATATAGTACTTAATGTGTTCTGTGTTAAAATTCTTTTCAAATTCATACATCAATTCACACATTCTATTCCTTATGGTTTCTGTATCTTTCATGTTTGTACACTTCTAAAATCATTCACATAATCACATTTAGGTCATAAGAGTTAACTATGCCATATATTTATATGAGGCATTTAAAATTATTCTTTTTGAGGTTCTTAAAAAGGATAAATATATTTTACCAATTGTAATAAGTTTATATTAAATTCTCTTAATATGTGATAGAGTTAAATCTTTTACTATGATTTAAACCTTCAAAGAAAGTAGAAAATTAGGATAGATTTTATTTAAAAATATGTTAGAAAAATATACTAATTAAGGAAATGAAAGATTTTTGTTTGATAATTTTACTTGAATGGTTTTGCTCAATTATGTTATTATATCTCATTCATTTTTAGTTTATACGATGTCTTTTTATGTATGTAATATATTTCTTACATTTCTTTTTTAGTACGAAATTTACTAATACTGTGTTCAGTCATTTCATTTGTCCTTGCAATATACATGCTGGTCGTGTCTGTTATTTTAATGAGAGCTCTAAGAAAGGTTTGTAAATGTGAAATATTTATTTCAAATGTTTAGTGTATTTTTATAAGTATTTCAAGTAAATTATTTTATGAATTTATGCAATTTTATATTTGAGAATAGGCTTTCTTTTACTTTTTTATATGGAAAAATAAATTTAGGTAACTTCAAAAAATTATAAATCTATGGTTTAGCATATATTTATGAATTGTGTATACATGTATTTTAAGGAGACAATTGAAATTATACATGTTTAGTATACATAAAATGCTCACATAAATATATCTAGTTATGTGTATATGTAAATTATTAATTTATGTATCATAGTTTTCTTTAATGGGTTTTTTAAAAGAAATTTACAATGTTTGTGAGAATTATCCTATAATCATTAAATATCAAGAAAGTTCTGTCATTTTTGTATTGTGAAAGAAAAATTGTATATTTTTTACATAAAGTAATTTTATCCATCAAAATTTACTTCCTAATATTGAGCAACTTTGTCCTTGCAAGAAACTAATTTATAGATTTCTATTTCTAAAAAACTGGTTACCTTTATTTCCAAAATATGTTTAAGCTTCTTTTTCAAATTATTCTACTCAATTGAACTGTTTGCCCTTTATATAGTTGACCCGCTGTGTAAAAGGGGCCAATATATAAATGTTGAATCTGTCGAGACTCAAATGTCTTCCTGTCGGTGTAGTGTGTAAGTTAGGAGAGGGAGTGTACTTGTATAGTAAATTGTTTCTCGTCAACAAAGTTTTTAGAAAAAATCAGTGAAAATATTCGGATTATTCCTAAAGCAGGCAGAGTCCATTTTATTGGTAAAAATACCGCCATGGGAAAATGTTCGCTGGAAGGGTTCCCTATGCAAAGCCCCCCAACAGAAACACATTCTTTATTTTATGACCTGCTCAAGGGCTAATCAAAAGAGGATTGAAATGACCCTTCAGAAAATATTCTTTTTCGAAGAGAGATAGTTGCTGCACAATTTTAAATCAGCAAACACACACATACAATTTCTTCAATTGTTCTTCATTTTTTTTAAAAAACTGTAAACGGTAATTATGATTTTACTTTTGATTTATTTTGTATTTTCCCTTAAGACTTAAAAAAATGTACAAATATTTTTATCATAATAAGGTAAAATCAAAACATATGTTTATTATTTGCTTTCCTTTACAAAGGGGGCAGTGAAAATAATGCTCAGCTTAATGAAATCTATTTAAAAAAAAAATTGTAAATTTTGCGTTTTACATCAGCTAATTTTAAGACTTTTGTCTATATTTATACATATATTTCAATGCACTTTTGTAGTACTTTTATGTTAATTAATATGCATCAATACTGGATTTCTTTGCTTGAATACATCTTCTAAAAACACACTTTTCTGTGCAAGAACAGTTTTATAAAGATTAATTATTAGTGTGAACAGGAATTTTTTTTATTTTATCTGATTGAAATAATTTTACATTGAGTCAGTTTTTTCTTAGATGTTTCTTATATTCTTATGAGCCTTTCATGAGTGATATTTGTCCCTTTTTCCTGTAAAATATTGGACATCCTTCTAAAATATTAATACATAACTTTTATCTGAAAATATTTTAAGTGAGAATTACATTAAAAAAAATTATAAATATGGAAATATTAGTCTATGAGTCTTTTTTTAGATATTTAAATAATTTTAATTCTAAAGTATTTATAACCTATTTCAGCTACCATAAACCTATTGTTTCTTTCTTAGAATACAATTAAACAAATATGTATATTTAGCAAAAAAATATTATTTTATGTGTACAGACATATGAATAAATAATTTTATATGACAAAACTAATGTAATATCCCCTTGTTTTTTATTCACCTGACTAATCCCTGAAATAACATTACAAAATTGGAAATTATCACTTTTATCGTGTAGTCATAAGCACGTACACTTTTTTAATCTGTGTATTAATTTTTTTTCAACTACTGGAGAGCTATATTAAAGTATTAGTTTTCTCTCTGCTTGAAAACAAATTCTAATTTAAATCTGTTAAAGAAAAATATTTTGTGTCCAATTCTATTACTTTTATTCCTTTACTTCTAACTTATTGTAAGTAATGTATAATTTCGATTATATATAGTATTTATATATAATAGCATCAAACATTGATCCAGGGCTGTGGAGTCAGTAGGGAATTTTAAACTTGGTGGCATAGCAGATTATTTATAAGCATTTTTTATGAAATGGAAAGACTGGCATTAGTAATTCCTAAGAACAGTAGTTTCAGCAAGATCTTCTTTGATAGAGGACTGTAGATTCGATTTGATTAACTTCAGAGCTGAGAATAGTCTTTCCACACAATTAGGAGGAATAGTTGTTACTTTTAGGGCTACTGTTACTGTTTCAGGGTAGATTTGTATAAGTTCTAAATGAGGTGTCTTGCAAGAGCTATCATAATTCTCCATTTCTTCAACAGCAGTGTACAAAAAATGTTTGTGTTTTTGATTTTTATACCTAAAGGCTCTTGGTTTTTTATTTTCATTCGTTTTGCCTTAGCCCTTTCAATGTTATCCAAATACTTTTCAAAACCTAATTCTTAATAAAAAAATAAATAAAAATTATAACTCATTTTTCAATACACTTTTATTTTATTTCAAATTCAAACTGTCCAACAAAAACTGGAGTCGGAGTCGATATGTTTTTTGCAATTCATTTTATCCCAAAATTTCCAACTTTACAGCCCTGGGAAGAAGACCTAATAACTTTATATATATATATATGCATTAAATGTATCAAGTGAAAAAAAAAATTAATCTCTTCATTACTGTAAATAATTGATTGCACAAAAACAGAATGTAAATGGAACTGTTGAGAACTTGTAAGTAGGATTCCACTCCACATTTTGAAGTATATACCTCTAAGATAAAAACTTCAAATAGGGGATTTTGAAAAATTTGTTAGCAAGAGGAATGTGCTTTTGATATGTTTGTGTGTGTGTGTTTTTTTTAAAAAATACAATGTTACTTTTTTGAAATCTTTCTCTAAAATCATCTTTTTTCCAATGAGGGATGTTTGAGCAAATTTGTATAAATTGAAGAATAGCTGTGAGTTGTTTATTTATGCTTATAAATGATTTTCATAGTACTTTAATCTTTTCCCTTTTTATATATTAGTAATTTACTTTTATGCAATACAGTAATGTAGAAATAAATATTTCCAGCTTTAAAAAGCTCAACATTAATGCTTTCATGTAGAATAATTTTTTCCTAATGAATTACGTCTGAAAAATAAGTTATTTATAAATCCTTTATGTATAGGATAACATGTGTTCTCAATCTAAATTAGCCATATTTTTAGTTATGTATAAATGTGAATCAATTTGATTTATAATAAGAATGTACTTCATTATACTAAACACAATGCAGATTATATCTTTGTCTTTATTTATTGTTTTGATTTTAATTTTGTAAATCTGATAAGTAACTTGATTTGTTTTTAGGAAGTAGAGCAAAAGTTCCGTCCTTGGCTTACAGCCGCAGTTATATTTACATCTTGGTGTTTCTTCTCAATATTCTTTAAATCTATTGTAAATGTAAGCATATTTTTGTTGTTTCAAAGATTTAAATATATTATTAAAAGAAAATGTTTGCAAAATACATTTTATTGTGTATTACATAAATAGTTATTGTTAAGAAACTTATTTCAAAATAAAAAAAATTGTTTATTAAATCCAAAATAAAGTCTAGTCCCATTATTGTTTAATGTTTCTGTTACTATTAGTTCAGATTTTTTTCTCTATCACTATTGTTTAAATAGATGGTAAACGTTCACAATGTAACAATGTATTTTAATTATGTTTATGATGACTTTACATTCAGTTATGCAATACTAGTTAACTACAGTTCATAAATTTTTTGTAATATGAATAATTTTTTATTCTGTTTATAGATCAAATAACATGACTTGCATGAAAAATGGAAATAAATCAATACCCCCCCCCCATTTTTCATGCTTTTAATGAAAATTTATCTTGTCTTTAATTTTAAAACATTGCCTATTTTTTAATTTTAAGTGAAAACCTGTATTTAAATGCAAATTATATTTAAAAATGATTATATATTTACATATTTTTCTAAATCAAATCAAAATTACAGTATACCATAACTTTTCAATATTATCTTTTATAAATTTTCAATATATTTCTTTTTAAGTTTTGAATAGCATTAATCTCTCTTTTTATTTTAGGATTTATACTATGCATATCATCAAGCAATGTTAATTATGTGGACACTTATGTTGGTTTGCAATGTAAGTTTTAATTTTTGAGGTCTTTCTTAAATGTCTTGATTTTTTAATGTATCATTATGTTCTTGAATTCCATTGTTTTTGTATACAATTTAAAGAACACAAGTAATAATTGCAATTTAATTAAAGATAAATCAACTTTATATTTTATGCTTCACAACATTTTTAACTGCATAAAAGGCATTGTAAAAGATTAGATTTTTTTGTTAATTTATTGAAATTTCTTTTTGGAATTTTTTCTATTTCTTACAATTGTCATGAAAACATTTTTAATTAATATTTAAAAAAACAATCTGTCTTTATTTCTCTTAAAAAATTTTGTTTGATGCATTTGATGTTATATTTTAGCTTACTTGATGGAGATTTTTGATAAAAAGAGCAGTTTATCATCATCATTGGTTGTAATAATGTCTTAGATATATTAATAGATAGTTTCATGAATCCAAAACTTCACTGTAAAAATAGACAAAATAAATAAATAAATAATATAAACATACATTGAAATTGTGCATGAATAATTTAGTTTTAAGAAGGACATACAACTAAAATAGGAATCTTTCAAAAAATTGATTATTTTCCTTAAAACTGTGTAATATATTAAACTATTCAAAACAACTAGTTACCATAACCAAAGCATACATGAGGGTTGGGTTTGGAGGTTCCAATCCAATACACCTAAAGATTTTTTAATTTTTATAAAGATTACTCATTTATTTTTATTATTATAAACTTCTCTCTTAAAAGTAGTATATGTATGCCGCTAGTCAATAATATAAGAAATTAATTTGAATTCCTCAAACATTAAAAATTAATGAGCAGATTTTTGAAAAGTTAAGAAGAGAACTGCTAGTGGTTGTTGTCAAATATTGTTGGAAGGTGTTGAATGATAAATTTAAAAGACTATGTGGAAACAGAATAAAAGTTAGCTGTGAAATGGGCTTAGAATTATTATCATTTAAGTTTAAATGTTTATCATATACTGTATGATATTTTGATTATATATAAACCAAAGGATAATTCTTATAAACTAAATTGTGATTTTAAAAAAATCTTTAATTAAAAAAATGTGTTTCAACTCTAGCATTAAATTATTTTAAAGACATTTACCAAAGTTTTAAGTCTCTTAATGAATTGGAATTCTCATATATCTTAGTTGAATGGACAAATATATAATTTCCAAAGTGTTCTTCTGTTCCTTCCTTCTGTTTAAAGTGTGTTTGGGTGGGGTGAAATTATGATTTCTGAATTAAATATATGATGTTAACAAAATTGGTTTTACAATTATTGCAATTAGTAGGATATGTAAGATATACTAAATCTATATTTGTGTGTATAATATTTTTGAAATTATTACTTCCTTTTATGCTACTTGGTGCCAGAAACATAAATGAAATAAAATTCTAGAAAAGCATCTGACTGATTTAAATCTTTAGAAGTTTTATTGTGTTGTAAGAAAGATAGTTAGACCTTATATATAGTGACCTATACAGTTTCTGAATTTATCTTGGATATTATTTGTGCAGTATTTTTGATTCTCAAAATGCCTTTTCAGTCACTTGAAAAAACCTGTAACACATTTTCATATCATGAATGTTACTCATGTGTGACTCTCTTTGGTTGTTCATAATAACCACAAATATATATAATCATTGTCATTATAAAAACTGAGGAATATTTAACCAAATCTTTACACTTTATAGTTGAATATGAATTTATTTGCCTATAATTTTATTTCATCTGAATAAATCTAAAAGAATATCTAAATGTGCTTGTAATACTTAGAAATAAATCTATTTTAAATCTTAAAATATATGCATTGTAAAATTTATCAATGCTGTTCATGCAATCATATTACATGCATATGTTGTAAACTTAATGTTTGAAAAATATTAGTATTTTAAGTAGTGAAAAGTTGTTAAAAAATAGGTAGAAGTTTATTGTCAATATTTTTTTAACAAGTAATAACATTCAGGAGCATTTGTATTTAAATATTACTTTAAGATATGCTTTTCCCATTATTTAAAAATCCAATAATTTTTATTGAATTATTTATTAGGTCTTCTTTATTCTTGTGGTTCTTTCAAATTTTCAAGAATTAGCTGATATAACTAGACTTGAAGACATGGCCAAATTAAAAGTGAGTTTTTTTTATTTGTTATGTGTTTTTGTGCTGGTAATTCTATCATATTGCATGCATATGAATGTGTTTGATGTTAACAAAAGTATACACAACTAATAGAATGAAAAAGGCTAATTAACTATATTTTGTAAATTAAAAACATTTCTCTATATGTATGACTAGCTTATTAATAAATACTCTTTGAAAATTTATGCATCCCTAAATTTCTTTGTATTTAAAACTTTTCTTTAAAGAACTTTCAAAAGTAGGGGCTATATACTTTGACATTCTATTTTGGGCATAGATTTTGTTTTGGTATTACTTATCTCAATTTAAAAACTTTCTTATTTTGAATTTTAAGTAAATAATATTTATTAGTGATTATTAATCAGTTATATATTTTTAAATGCTAAACTCTGTGAAATATATATTGTTTTGTGCAATAAAAGATGTTGTAAATTATGGGAATTTTGCTTAATAATCTTATGCATCACAAACTTAAAATATGTTATGACAGTGTTGTTGTGTTTTTCTTGAATGAATTATCTACAAAATTATCTGTCAAAAAATGACATTTAATAAAATTTTTACAACATTTTAAAAATGTACTTAATGATATCATTAGTGTAATGCTTAAAATAAATAGTAACATACAATCTCTAGCTACCATTTGTAATTATCTCGACAGGTTTTTTAAGCAAAAAAAAAAAAAAAAAAAAAGGTGTACCTCTGTGTCTTCTAAAACAAAAGCTGCTATGAAACCTTTTTTCCCTTTAGAATTATGGTACTTCTAAGTCATCATTTGTTATCAATGCTTTTAAACAAAGGAATAATGATGTGCTTAAAAATAAAATTTAAAAAAACCAGTCATTTTTTGAAAAGTAATAAATTTAAGTATAAGGAAAAGATTTTCATCCCTGTGCCTCAGTTGTGTAATTTTTGTATACATATAATTTTATTCAGTATTCATCTTAATAGCAAATTATCAAGATATTATTGAAAATACTCCCAAAGGTAATTTTTTATCTCCCAAATTTAAAAGATATTCTATTAAAGAGGGATTGCTTAAGTAGAAGAGTGGGAAATTTTTCTTGAGATTTTATGGCAAACCTATGAAAACTAGCAAGTAATGATTTTATATTGTTTGAATCATGATCTTATTTCAAAAAGTTTTATAGTGTTTCCTTATTTTAGAGTTATAAATGCAATGAAAAGAGAAAATTGAACATCTTTTCTATGTTTTTTCACTAGTTACATTGTTCTAATTTGTTAAAAGTTGATACATGTAAAAAACAATTTTGCAGTTCTTAGTATTTATTAGTTCTAATTAGAATGCAAAAGCTGCAATTTAACTGTTATAGCTTTTTTATTGTTTTCTTTTAAAGGATAATTTATTTTTCTAAATTAAATGAGCTCATCGCAGAAGCAAACTAATACATTTGTTTTCAATTTATCTGCAGATTTAGCAATGTATTACCTCATAATATTTTTTTAACAACATTCTTCCCATCTGTATTGTATAAGACAGAGGTGGGGAACCTTTGTGTGTGTGCAATATATACCATTGGAGGTTGCATTTTGGACTAAGTAGTAATAAAGGAGGCTCCATAGATTGATGTTCCTTTAAATGTGACTTTTATTAAACTATTATAGTTTTTGTATAGATATAACAATTTTGTGCATTATATAGAAATGTTATTTTAAAAAAAATCTTTATTTATTTATTATTTGACATTGAAGTTATATAGTATAAAATATTTTTGTACTCACATAAGGGTAAAAACTTGTTATAACATTCATCACTGTGATTATTACTTTTTTTACATAAAATTATTAAATTCATGGATACAATTGTAACTTTGTATTTTTCACTGTTGGATTTTTATTTATGTAAGCATATATATATATAAATAAACTCAGTGATGCAACAGCCTATGTGGGCCATGGTCTATTGTGCCCATCTCAGTAAACGTTACTATTGGGTGCTGAGGTGCATTAGTAGATGTCCCAATCAGGTGGTTAGTCTGAATCAAAAAAAATATATATATATTTATTTTAGTCGCACTTCATAATGTGGAGCCTTAACTGATCATCTAAATGAGCTTGTCTGGTAATATTGCCATGTTGCACTTGGTGATGTACTAACATTAGCTATTCCCACTAGCAATCATTGAAACATGCATTAATGTTGTTTTATATTTACTTCCATTGATTTTCAAACTGTTTTAATCTAGTTGATTAAATATTAATTAATACACACACAATTTCTAGCTTTTATGACGGCTGCACAAGAAGCTCACATGGGCCACAGGTTCCCCCACCTCTAGTATAAGATTTAAGAATCTAATTTGAAAACTTCTGTTTAATAGAAAAACTCTTATCGATTTTGAAAATTGTGTTTAATGTAAAGAGAAAAAATATCTTTTAATTTTTTCTTATTTTGTACAAAAATTGATTAGTCATTTTTGTTTGATTGTATTATGTGAATTTTAATTGTACTTTCTTATTTTGTAGACAGGTACTATGAGTAGTTTGAACACCACATCACACAGTTTGTCTCATTATTCAGTGAATATGCTTGGTGGTGCACATTCAAGAGCTTCCACTCCTCATGGTACAAATTTTCCTTCCCATCCACCATTTCCTCTTGGTTCTGTTTGAGAGCAGGTCTTTCTTTTGTTACACTTATAGAATGTTAACAGTCAGGACCAAAGACATTTTTGTCTTTTCTATTTTACTGTATCGATCATGTTTACTGTGTTTATTTTATTATTTTTTTTAGCATTTAAGAGCTTTATTTTACAAGCTCCATTTACAAAATCATAAGGTTTATCAACAGTTTTATATCATTTTTTATTGTGTTTCATTTTTTCTTATTTTGTTATCCCGGTTAATATTGAAACCAGTGAATTTTTGTAGTGAATGAGGTAATGATTGTGATTGCTTATAAATATATGCTGCGAGAGGATAGTGTTTAAAAATATTTTTATGTATTTTTGTAAAATTGTCAAGTGAAAAGTACTTGTAAAGGCTTTGTAAAATAAATTTATGTGATTTAGACAAATATTATATATGTTTTCTTTTACTTTTAATATTATGCAAACTTTTAAAATGGTTACATTTTATTTTCCATTATTCTAAAACTTTTCAAGATAATTTATTTTATGTATAATATTTCTTTTTGAATATTATATATATATATATATATATCTGTAGTGTAATAAAATAAAAGTGAAAAAGTTCTAGAACCTACAGTGCTAAAGAAGGAAGAATTTGGAATTCACCAGACACAACAAATGTAGATACAAAAAAAGTCTTTGAACTAAACTGGAGACCTGTTATGATTTCTAAAGCTGTCGCTGAATTAGGCCAGCGATTTAGGGTTAGCAATGCTTTATGGATCCAACCTTGCCCGTACAGCAGAAATTTTCGACATAGTAGGGGGAAAAATAGAGCCATGCTGAAAAGTTAAGCCTATTTTTTCTACCACGTGGATGTTGAACCTAACAAAATATCAAAATAAAATTAAGAAAAGAGAACTAAAATGAATCTCACAAGAAGAGGAATAATAATAAAATTTTTATGGAAAAAATTAGGATAAAACTTGCATTTAAAAAAAAAATTTTTTGGAAATCTAAAAAATTCAACCTTTTCCATTATGATCCCACGCGAAATGACTTAAAAAATTGGAACGTCAACTCAAGAAGGAAAGAACCGTGGCACCACCTGGATAGTTATTTTGCTAGTAAACTAACCACTAAGATATTTTAAAATAAACAAACATAAGAAATATTAAATAAAATAATGAACGAAGTTAAGAATAGATAATATCAAATAGAAATGTATTTAAAAGTAAATTTACTTGGATTATTATATACTAGATAGTTAAATTGCAATTAAAATATATATATATGTATTTATTATGAAGAACTAAACAAAGCTAGTATCTACTTTACTTAATTCTGTTTTCGTTTTATTTCGTACTTTATAAGTTTTTTTTTCTTCTGAAGAATTTTACAATTGTCTATGAAAGAATTTTCATGTGAAAATTTTATGTGTTTGTTCTTCATAACATCATATTTTTAAAACATATTTGATATTTTTCTTCAAAATTATTTGTGATGTAAATTTAAACATTATTTTAAAAATTATGAATTCTGTTGATAATAATGATGTACAGCTGTGTTTGCAAATAGTTTGGTAATGCTATTCTATTAAACCATTATTTGTCTTTGATTTTTTTTTGAAAAATTTTAAAACATGATCCGTGCATTGAATTTTATCTTATTACTTAAACATAAAAGTTTAACGATATATTTTTTTTCATGCATGTGTTTTAATATTTAAATGTAACCTTTTTTTTTTACTATAATTAAGTATTATACACACAATATATTTTGGATTAGTTTAATACATAATTTAAGGCAACTTCTCATGAGTTACTTAATTTATCAGAAAAATAAAATGTGTCCTGGTGATATCATCCTGATCGAAACTATTTTATTCTGAAAACTAGTCAGTAAAGTACTACATTATGATTCAACCCTGAACACTGGGGATGCATCAAAAATGAATTTTTTTAAAAATAATTACAATTTAAGTAAATGTTATTTTGCTTAAATTGCGAGATCTTTGAATGAAGACTGATTTTTTGCTCCTTTTATCATTTATGTTTTCATGTGTCTGTGTACTATTTTATTAATATACGGTCTATATTGTTTATTTTTTAATTACATTCCATTGTATATTGTACTTTATGCATTTAATAATTGTATACATTGCTTGATTTCCTTGTATACATATTCTTACGTTATACTGGTATCAAATATTTTAATGTGGGGTATTATCTGTTTTTCCGTCCATTTACCATTTGTAGCATTGATATATTTGTTATACACTTTATTATATTACGAGTACTGATATTTTTTAAAACCATGTTATACATTTTCTTGTCACAAAACCTGTCTGTTAGTTCACTTTGGTGTTAGAGATAATTTTTTTCTTTTGTAAGTGTTATATGAAGTATGTTTTGTTTTTATTATTTTAATAACTACGTTTGCATTTTGAAGTGTTGTGAATTTTAGAAAGATGTTTCTTGTAACAATAAATATTTTTTCAACGATGTCTAGTATTATATAATTATTTAAGTGTTTTGTTAATGCTTTTGTACTATGTTCAAGTTTTATTGCTTTTTTATTGGTGTTCTGGATTCTGGAAGAAAATTATAAAAAATTCCAATTACTCTGTTGATAATGTGTGCTTATCCATGTATTTTTTCAAGGAGATTAAATACCATGTTTCAGAAATACTCTTTTAGGGCTCAATATAGGAAAATTCAGAATCCTAGATAATATTGCATGAAATCCTTTTCATTACTTTTGTAGATAATTTTAGAAATTTATGAAATATTTGCTGAAAAAAATATCTTAAGATATTTCGAATCAAGATGAGCATGTTATTGTAAAAATCAAGATGAGTCTTGAATGTATAATTTCTTAATGTACATAATTAGATTCATATTTTAAAATTTGTAGTGACTGACTCTTTCTTAAAATTGAATATCTTGTTTTAAAAAGTGAGAAGAGTTAAATTCAGTGACAGAATTTTCAACATTTAGAGAGAAAAACAGCAAAATTTCCTAACATTTATTAAAATTTTTGTTTTTCATAACATTTTAATCATTTATTTACGATTTATAATGAGAAGTATTCATAATTGACTGTTTTTTAGCCATCGATTTCTTGTTTTAAATAAATGAGTTTTGTAATTTTTTTTAATGGTTTTTATTTCCAGTTGCCAATTTTACAAAAATGAAGTGTTCATATTTAATTTATTGAAAATATTTTTGTTGATTCAAGTCAAGAAATAAATAATGATAATGTTTGCTGCATAGCTAAACAATCACTCCTAGGTTTTGAACAATTGTTTTTTCGAGAAAAAAAATTATAAAAGCTTCAAAAATGCATAATAATTTTAAAAAAGTATTTTAAATTTCCAAAATTATAAGCTATAAGTATATATTTAAAGAAAAAAAATTATGACATACATTAAACATATATTATTAATGCAAATCTAATAAAAATTTTGTGAGCCCTATTTATATCCTTATAATTTTTTGGATGATTTTAGATTGTTAAAAAGTTTTGCAAACTTAACTATATATGAATTGAAAAATAATAATAAATCTTGTTTGAGAAAAATCTGTAGGGTAATTAAACATTTATGGACTTTGATTAAGTCTTTTTCTATGTATTTTTATAAAGTTTATTTAGGTTTTTGTAGAATTCTATTATATTTTTTTATCACATGAGCGATTCCAAAATTTTTGTGGCAGTTAACATACAAAACCTCACTGACTCAGACTTTCATAGACTCATAGATTGACTCAGACTTTCATCCCTTTAATGGGTCGATAAATGAGTACCAAGCTTGCTTGGGAACTTAACACTGGGGTTTCGCTTTAGACTGACCACCTGACTAGAACATCTGCTCATGCACCTCAGGGCCAAAAGTCACATACTGATGTGGGAACAGTAGGTCGTGGCCTTCATGGGCTGTTGTGCCACTGAGTTTTTTATATTGCATTATGGTAGAGCGCCTTTATAAGATGAAAAATGTGAACATTTTTTCATTGAGAACCATTCAGCTGTTTTCGATGTGATATCGGTGTTCCACATGCTACATTTTTTGAGGATTGGGTACTTTTACCTTAGATGTAGTTTTATTGTTGCCCAGCATATTGGAATTGAAGAGTTATATTAATAAAATCAGTTAAGTGTTGTGTGTGCGACTGCTGTTTGGTTTTATTCTAGATTCGAAACTTGCGTAGTGTTCAATGAATCTTTATCATTATCGATTAGGATTCGAGATTTACTTCGCTCTCATTGGTTACTTGCCATTAAGATATTAGATTAAATAAAAATTGTTGAGTTTTGCAATACATGTTATCTGATCATTTATCCCCAAATACTAATAGGAACTCTGGTTCGTTTCAAGTTCAGTTATTATATTATAATGATTACCTGCAAGCCCATCTGTTTAAGATTGGCCTGGCAGATTCACCGCTCTGCCCTCTCTGTAAATCCGTGCCAATGACTGGGGAGCATCTATCAGATTGCCCGCTCTACTTCACGTTCTCTCACAAGACAACTGTGGAGTTCTCCTTCCTGCTAGAGCGACATCTGCTTTATATTGGAGTGCAAGACGCCTTATGTCCGAGAGGACGTTGGCTAGCGTAATTTAAAAATAAAACATTTTTGCTTTATTCATTATGAGTTTCATAAAACCAGAGATGAGAAATTATCACAAATATCTTACATTGTTATTAAAAACTAATGAAAGTATATAAAGATGAAAAGCGCGAAATTCCTGATTGACTACAGTTACAATTATCGGTTTTGTGGGATATGAAGCAACATTTTGGGGGATGGAGCCGATTCACTTGACCAGGGCTACCCAACCTTTTTATCACCGCGACCTGGTCAACCGTTTGATGATTTTACCGAAGCCCCCTCTAGGGAGAGAGGAGAGGGGTGTTGATTGCTTAGATTTTAGATTGTTTTGACTTTATAATTTTAATTTAAATATGTCTCAATAAAATACAGTTACACCAAAAAATGAATATAAAGTGATTTTACATGAAATTTAAAGTGATTTCCGTGGAAAGTCGCACAAACCCGAATAAAATACATCGTAAGAAATGAAATGGAAATAATTTTATTTTCTTTTGGCGGTCCGGCACCATTTGATCTATGGACTGGCCCGGGGATTGGGGACCACTGGACTATACCACTTCACCATACTGTAAGGCAGTAATCTTCAAACTTTTTCGACTTAGAACTGTAAGATGTTTGGAGGGACCATCAATCCATACACACACACTTAGAAGAATAAAATATTTAAAAATTATAGATCAATATACTATGGGCATGCTTTGCATTGGCATGTTATGCACATGTAAAAACAATTTTAAGAAAAGTGTTGTATTTTTTGTTTTAAAATTTTATATAATGTAATTTTAATATAATTTTCTTATCGTGATAATATTAATTTGTGATCCAAATGGCGCCTATTCATGCATTATGGTTAGTAACTGGGATATGTGCTCGATAATTTTTTACGCAAATTGTCGAAGTCTCGGTCTTTTTAAATTATCTGCAGTCACATTTCATATTCTGCGTTTAATTCGTTTTTATATTTTGTTTTTGTATCCTCTCACGTTAAGAAATATTTTTCTCTCTCAATTAAATACATGGCATTAAAATGGTTTAGCTGTGTGAGAAATCCTGTGTATTTTGCGTGAATTGACAGCCTAAAATTTAGGAGCTGTTCTAGTTAAAATTTAAATTTTAACATCGAATGTGGTGATATGTCCGATAAATGTTTCCATCTCCTTCATTATGGTTTCCCCACCACCACAAATGTGAGAGGGCGCGTTTTCCATTAGAACACTAATTGTACAAACTAGTATAAAATTACTTCGTGGAACCGTGGATAGCAAACAATGGGATGTCTACAATCTATTAAATAAAGAAAAAAGTTTTAAATTCATTAATTGTATTACAATAGATGTTTAAAAAAAGAAACGAGTCTTACAGTAGTCGCATATGGTGTGTAACATCTGACATGTTATCGTGGTAAATACGCAATATTTACTTTATTCCTGAAAAAAATATGAATCGGGTATGATTGAAAATAATTTTCTATCGAATAATTATATCTGTAATGAAAATTGTATTTCATTAACAAAAGGAGTAAAAAATGCAATATTTTATCAAAAATAATTATTCTTGTTCAATTTGGGGAAGAGCGGAGACAATAGACTATGATAACTAAAACATGACACATATACTTGTGATTTCAAAGTATTTAAAAACCGTTGAAAAACAGCGTCAATAACAGTACCACTGTTAGCAGTCGAAACACTAATTTGTGTTCATTTCCAGTTTGAGTTCATCATTCATAAAAGCTATGAGCGGGGCTCAGCTTTTGGCAAACTGAAGTTAAAGTTAAAATCACCACTCAAAATCAGGGGAAGCGAGTGATATTTTTCAAAAAAGAGCAGAACCACCTTCGTTATATGGTAAAAGTACAAAATACAGGAAATCTTTAATTTTTTTTTTTAACCGTTTGATTCGAAGAAATGTAAACGACCACCGAAATCACTGTCCATTTTCAAATAAGCATTCTGCCGCACTTATGTCCCCCAATATTATGACTAACGGATTTAGAGTCATCGTTGGGTGGATGACCTGAGTACCCAGCTCTTTCGAGCTGCAACCTCATTTCAGTAGGTATTTGAGTGACTGTACATGATTGACTTTTGCCCTTTGTTAAGTTTAAATGCTTTAAATATAAAATAAAAATACTGGAGTAATTGGGAAAATAAAAATTTTAAATGCTTTAAAATTGAGAAAAGAAACTTTCAAAGTCGGCACAAAGCACCGAAAATAAAGTCAAACTTTCGATCTTGGGTGGGCGGGGCTAAACCGACCAATGAGAATGCAGCTAGGATCACGAAAAAGTAGTTGCAAATAAAACAGTAAACAGCTTTTTTTAAAAGCTATTAAAAATATACTATCATGGATAAAAATAGTAGAGGAACATTTAAATAAAAAAGATATTAGTCGGAATAATTTTCCGAGGAAAATTAAAGAGTAAAAATTAAAAAATGGAAGAATCTGGGGATAGAATCCGATGCAAAGCATTGGGAGCGAAAGACTGACCATGGAGAACTCGTGGAAAGAGGTGAAAAAAGCATTTAAGATGGAGGATGCTAAATTTGAAAGGAGAAAAATAATTACTTGAAGAGGGGGTCTGAGAGAATATTTGTAGGTTTGTTGAAATTTGGGATCAGGGATATAATTTTCAATATCCAAGATCGAGAGATTACTAGAATTATCAATATTTTGAAAGACGTTTGTTGCACTCTTTTTAAGGAACTGTCTAATTGACAGCCTTTTACTTGCGGTCCTAAGATCAGTGTTCCTCATGAACCATCGAGCTATTAAAATTTGCCGCTGAATGATGCTTTGAGAAGCTTCTATTTGATTAATATGGGATCTAGCTGCATGTGCCCAGATTGGAGCGGCATATCTGAGAATTGGTCGGAGGATGAGTTTGTAGATAAGCAGTTTATTTTCTCTGCTCAATGCAGAGTTTCTTGCAATTAAGGGGTAAATTTTACATACCGATTGTTTAAATTTATTTCTATTATATGTTGTGTTGTTTGAAAGTGAGGTGATTATCTAGTATAACGTCTAGGTACTTAGTGTGTTGAGACCAGGGTATTAGTAGATCGATTTAGAGTCAAGTGCTTGATGGCCACTAGAGTTGGACCCCATGCGAGGGTAGCGAAAAGACACAACCACGCACTCTCATTGGTCAAATCAAGTAGCGCGCGCTTACGTCACATCCTGTTACACACATCCGTCCCTTTTCACGAAATCACTCCCAACAAATATCCAGCAACCGAGAGGAAAGATGTTACACATCAAAAAGTATTACAAAATAAAGTTCCATTATGTATAAATAGAATTTTAAGTTTAAAGAACCGGGATGAGCATTAGATACTTGCGGTTGAGAATCTGAATGCATTTTGTATACACATTTATAATTTTTATTTTCATGGAACTCCAGGGATCCGCGGAAGTCAGTTTGAAAACCACTGCTGTAAGCAAACAAAGGTTGCCAGGTTTCAAACACTCTAGAATCATTTTTAGTTTTTATGATGCTCCTCCAGCTGTTACCCGCTTTCATAAAAACTACTATCCCACAAGATTTAAAATTGAAACCGATTCTGGGAAGTTATGTAATATACAGTGTGATTTTTTTCGTAACATCATGAGTTTTCAAAATAACACTAATTCATAAAATAAATAATGGATTATGCCTAAAAAAACCGATCACAAAGCATCCACAATGATAGTGCTCTAATGACTTCCTCTCCTTGCAAATGTGTGATGTCTTACGTCACCATTAATGACTGTTTAAATTTTTTATAGATGTTTCAAACGAATAGCTGTTTCAAGTACAATTTTTGCTTTCAGTATTCAGGTAAAAACTAAACATATAATTCTAATATCAGTTCACACGAAATAATACAACAGTCCCGACAAATTACTATGTAATTTCCCGCATTTTTTCTTTTAACATGAAATGGAAATCGCTTAACACGAAAATATTTCTCTTCTGGAATAAACAAAATATGAAAAACACCAGCCGGATTGAACTGTTCTATTGTGTCATCGGAAGAATTCGTTGCAGTAGTTGATGATAATGAGTGCACAACCCCAATTATGGCAGACAAAGACATTTTGGAGTTTGTTCAAAGCTAAAAAAAATATCATTGATGCAGATTCCGATAAAGAAATCAAAATGAATAATGCAGCTCCTGTTCCCACATCATCTGAAATGTGGAAAATTAGGAGAGTATGCTCGCGGTCATTTAGACGCACATTCTAATGGTGAAATGAATAAAAAATGGACGCTATCGAACAATTTGTTCATAAATTGATGCTAAAATAGACAATATAAACAAAAATATCAGATTATTTCCCCAAAACTCAACAAATGTTTTGTTTTCAAAAACATAAAAATTTTGTATTAAATTTGTGACGAATCTGTACGGCATTTTATCACTAATACTCTTAGGTGTCTTTGGGGATCGTAAATTCGCGTATATTTCCAACCAGCTCTAAAAGAAGAAACCGAGATTTGCAAATTATTTGTAAGTTACCAGTAGGCTATTACGCCAAGAGATAGGTTGACAGTGTTCAAGTTGAGATTCAAGTTGATTGTACGCTTAGCGGCTCGCTGATCATTAGGCAGTGATCTACTATTGGAAAGTTTGTTACGCCTGGAAAGTGATGTAGTAAAAGGAAGGTGAGATTTAAATCTAGATTATTGGATCATAAGAGTAAATATAAAATAAAGTTAATGGTAATTTAATGAACGTTAGTAATTCAAATTGCGTGTATCTCTCGATCCTCTTATTCCGGTAATCCCGTTCGATGTTGAGTTTAATAGTTCATTAATATTATATTACGTGATTTTATATATTTTAATTTAATAGTAAGGATCAATACCATTGATGTTGACATATTGATTAATCTTTGTAATTAGAAGGCTGATAATTGATTCAAGTGAATAAATTCAATTTGTTATTGTAAAAATGTCTTCTGGTCGTTCTTTGCCTCAAATCAATCTTGGTGTCCAGGGTGGAATTCAAGGGAATTCACACAAATTTCATCCAGGCTTTGCGAATGAATTTATTTCATTTATTTTTATGAAATGCATGCATATATACATATCTGTGTAAATAATATATACTCTTATAAAGCTTATTTTTATTTATTTTTGTAATATCGTTCAACATGAAATTCTTTAAACACTAAAAAATATTTTAGTTCCCCTCAATTTTGCGTTAAACGATTTTCACTGTACTCTCATACAAACAAGTACATGAATCTTTTTAAGGTAAACAACTAGAAAATCGAAAAGAGTTCCAACCAGAAAACAGAATGATGGCTAAACATGTGTAAATTGCTAATGTTTGGAGTGAATAAACAAGTTTGAAATCAATATCAATCGATCCAATGTGCTTGGGTTAGTTCATTAATAAAAACTAAACTAAATAAATTACCGATGCAGCTTGAATTGTTCCCATATATTAATTGGAAAAAAGAATTACTATGTTTTCCCTTTAGAAGAATGAATAACAAGTATACATTTCAAGTAATGAATGCTGCCATGATTGATCAAAAGCACGAAATGTACATATATGTTGTAAGTTATTTAAACGGCTCGCTTTTCTTTTTGAACTCGAAGTAAAAAATTTGATGTAAGTTTTGCAGAATAGAAACGGTTTAATGATGATAAACTGATACAAATGTTTCAACTTGGAGAAAAATATCTAATGGGAAATTTAAAAATCTCAACATACAGTACTTTTTGTAGGCTTTTCGATTATCCTTTACGTTTTTTGAGAAATTTTTAAGTCTTATTTTTTTTTCTTAAAATTTGATAAAAGTTTTTCCAAAAGTTCATAAAGTACCGTAAAGTCCGGAGTATATAACGTGTACTTTTAACACAATAAAAAAAATATCGAAATCTTCGGGTGCGCTTTATACGCCGGATACAAAAATGATTGCTTTAAAAATTAAAAAAGAGTTGAGAAAAAAAATATTAGGCTTGCATATGTATCGAAATACTGTTCATTTAAAATAAATAACATTCTTTAAGAACTTATTGGGTTATAGTTCTAAAAGAGGGGTGTTCCACACGCGGGCTGCATGTGGCCCACCAGTACGTAATTTGCTGCCCACCGACTCTTTTTTTTTTAAAAAAATACCAGGTTTCTAAAGTTCTATCATTTTGAAATTTACTTTATTGTAACAAAATAGCGTTCAATATAAGAATGGTTAAATATTTTTTAAAAAATCGAATTTTGCTTTAAACTTTAAGTTAATAGCTTTACCACATACAATAAAAATAAACCAAAAAAGAAAGGATCATATTCATAAACCATGTAGCAAACATAATACTAAACGATAAAAATCAATATAACCATATTATACTGTTATTCTAAAATTAGAAATAATTTGGCAGGAAACGACATATTAAATTAGTACCTTAACGCACACAATTGAATTGCGCTATATTCTTCCAAAACTTCCGTAAAAGATACCTGTGCATATAATGAACGAAAACATTTTTTATCTAAATAGTATCCAATATTTTACAAATAACTTTGCATACGAAAAAAAGTGGAATTTTAAAAATTGTTCTATAACGTTTTCAAAGAAATTAACCAGTGATTTTCGTCAAACAACTCATTAACAATGTTTTGCGTATCATCTTATATGTGTGTATGTACATCTTAGTATTTTTTTAATTGCATTACAAATATATATCTAAATGAAAACATGCATTACGAGATGCTAAAATTTATATCCATATGCAACTAAAAATAAAAGGAAAAAAAAACTTATTGTTGTTATGCTGAAGAGTAACTAAAGTATCATTATTATAGGTATACAAAAAAATCTAAATTCTCTATTAGAAAAATAATTAGAAATTTATATCTATTAGAAATGTAAATCACAAAAACGGAGTCTAAATTTCGATGTACTACTATTTGGAGTATGCCCTGGAATTCTCAAAAGCTTGAACATTTAAAATGGCATCTGATTGCGAAGATTTAAATATTTCGTTTCTATTTAATTAGATAAATAAAGTTACAAGCGTATACACAGCCTTCAGTAGCTCAAACACTTTTACTTAAAAGTATATGTTGGTGAAATTCTAAAATATGCTACTATTGAGATACATCAAAAACTATATTCATTTGAAATTGCCTAAGAATAACTAAAAAACAAGTTCAAAATGACGAATACTGTACGATTGCGTAAAAACAGTGTTCTGAGCAAAAACAGTGGAATCTGGAGCTTTTTTTGTATTAACATAGCTTTAGCTTGCCTTAGGAAACAGTATTAGCTTGGGAAGCTCACGTTTTTGTTGTATCCGTATACCTTTGCACTGTCTTTGGAGTCTATCCTCACTTAGGATGCTAACGCATAGCTTTACACTATCTTAGGAAACCGTTTTTGCTCAGGATGCTGACGTATAGCTTTACACTGTCTTCGGAATTGTATTTGCTCAAGAGGCTAACGCATAGCTTTGCCTTGTCTACAGACACAGTCTTTCATTTAGGAAACTGACGTTTTCATTGTGTCCACATAGCTTTACCCAGTCTTCGGGCACCATCTTCATTTAGGAAGCTGACGTTTCATTGTATCCACAATGTATTAACTTCCCTTCGGACTCCGTTTTCGCTTAAGAAGCTGACGTTTTTATTGCATCGACATCGCGCGCGCGCGCGCGCTTTACATTGTCTTCAGTTATCGTTTGCGAATGAATAACTGAATTATTTTGTGAACCCATTTTATTAATAAAAAATATGTTCATATTTCTTTCAGTAAATAAAATGCAAGGATTCTTTGCAGTAGCCCCGTTTGATAAAAATATTTTAATGCCTTCTAATTTTACATTTTTTAAAAAGTTTAAAAATAATAATTCACCAATTAAATATTAATTTTCTTATTTATAATAAATAAAAATGCATCGCCAAACTATGATCTTAAAGAAATGTATGGTGTAAAATTTTAAAAGTGCATTTCTCCCCGTCAGTTTTAAAAGAAGCTTTTACATATTTCTAAAAAAATACATATTATTAATCTCATTAAAAATTTCCTAATTTTTATCGTTTTCAAATAATTTGATAGAAAAACTTTATTGTTTAATTTTTGAACAGGCGAATTATAACTTGAAACTTTAATTACATTAATTTAATATCCGATATTTTTTTGTTTGATTGTTCATGCTCATTATCAATATGGAGAGCAAAAATCAGTTTAAAAACGGCGTGATAGAATGAAAAGAAAAAAAAAACATCTTATAAACAAAGTGCTTGAAACTATACTTCTATGGTGGCTCCTAGAATTGGTCGAGTACTTGAGATATTTGTAAGAAAAACCCATCAGCTGAATTTCAAAAATTTTACTTAAAGAAAAAAAATCAACATTCCCCACCCTATAAACCACGTTTAAATCAAAACAGTAAAATCCATTTTCAGTCTTGAACACCCATTCATGTGAGACGCATTGAAATTTAAAGAACAGCAGCGCCAACAACTGAACTTAATAGTTATGGGTAAATCCACTCTTGCTACGAAACTTTGAAGGTTTAGTACAACAAAAATTCACAATTAAAGAGTAATTAATGAACAGAAGTAATTTTTGTCGAAAAAACTATAATTAGATTTTAGAGAATACAGTTTTATACAAAAAACTAAATAAATTATAAGAGGAGTTTTACAGCCTTGTGAATTATGCGCGAAATAGGATATTTCATATCTTTCATTCACACCTGTCGGATTTTTAAATTTATCTATTAGATTTACAAATACTGTAATAGTTCCTTTCTATGAATTCACGGATTTTAATTCATTTATTTATTCTAGTTACTAAAACTCATGTTGCCAACGCTGTAAAATAAATATGACATTAAAATTGATCAATCTTGAAAAGATTACATATACACATTTCTATTTGAAATAATTTCCAAAAAAGAAAATGAGAATATTTGATTATTTTAAAATGTAAGTCGTTGAAACAATGTCATTTATAAAAGTGAAATTTTGTACGTACAATTTATTTGTCAATAAATATCTAAAGTACAACTGTTAGTAATATTAAAATAAATATGCGTCCTTCTATATATATGCTTTATTAACTCGTCTAGCGGTTAGCATTTCTTAAAAAAAAAGATTTGTTGTGATTCAAAAAGTTGATAGACTTCGTTTCCATGTGACGTCATATGTTATTTCTGAATTAAAATAACTTATACGATTTTCGTAACTAAGGCTATTTGCATAAATTATCCAATGTGATTTATTTTATTCTATTTTAAATAAATATCCTTTAATTACATTTTAGCATGTATGAGTTGTTTAACTGAAAATTTGATTAACCTTTTTTTAAAACTTGAGAGTACCGGTACCGGTACTCTCGTACTCTTATCAGTACCGCTGTACCGGTAATTCCCACCTCTATTTCTTTCGATACAACTGCTGTACCAAACAAAGAATCAGTATTTTCTTGGAAGAATTTTCCTGTCCTTTTTTACAAGTGTCTTGGGGCAGCAAATGTACCGCAGCAGAAGAAAATATGAAAAAGATTTATGATACCATATATACCGTCGGGTTATGCGCAAACGGCATATGTACATTCACATTCTAAAGGTTAAAGCGTAAGACGAGAAATATTCGAGGGACGTTCTAAAAGTAAGTTTTGTTTCTTCATCTTTTTTGAAAGAGAAGATGGTGCACCAAGTCAAAAAAGCAGAAAACTGCATTCGCTGTTGGTTCAACGACAAAAGAAGTCTCAACTTAAGGTTGAATGACGCATGCGCAGACCGTCGAAGAAGAGAGAATAATAACAGACCGTCATGTCCAAAGTTATTCGAGTATGTATCACTATGGCAGACAGACGTGTGCTGACGACATGGTTGTCAAATGTCTCAATGTCTGTGGCGATTATGTCAAATAATATAGTCCAAGGTGTATAATTCATGATGCCCTGGTGTATTTTTTCTACTCAATGAAGTTTCCATATGAAAAAAAGTGGTGAAACTTACTTTTGGGGGACGTCTCTTGTATAATCACGCAAAATAATATTAGAAAAATTTCTGTTTCTATTATTAGTTAAGGTACATTTTGTCTAATAATTGTTATTTAATAAACTCTAATGCTTTTTTTATATATTATTCATTTATCCATCTAAAATTATTTACGTCCACTGCTGGCCATTAAAACTGCAACAATAGGAATGAAAACAAAACTTTACTTTGTCATCATAATACGCATACATCAATTTGATGATAATACGCATTATTAATAATAATGATAAAAGTATATAATATTTTACATCTGTATAAAAGATAAATAATAATAATTAATTTCACAAAATAATTAATTAGAATTTATTGCACAGTTAATTTCTCAAAAATCTCTGTTATTTACTGCATTCAAAATTTTGTTACTTTACATCTTTTGGAGCATGATCTCACAGACTTATAGTGGTCATGGTCATCAGCTCGTGACTAGCGTGTCATGTGTTCGTGTCCTTGTGCCACTAAAGTCCTGTAGAGGTGTTAGTGCTCGTTAAATCTATGGAAGTTGAAAGCTCAGATACTGGTCTCGTTACTTGACTATGGTTCTCTAAATTACGACCATAGCTTTCGTGTTGCTTTTCAGCGTGACGTTAATAAAGACTCTCTCTCACTCACAGACTTTAGTGGTTACTTGACTAAGAGGGAGATTATTAGCAAAGAAAATGCCATATTACCTCAATATGTGTACGTTGAAGTTAATATGGATGCAAAATTTTTAGTTTTAAAGCTTGCAAATGTTCTTTCGAATAAAAAAAGAGAGTTTGTGCTTATGACCACACGATAGAAGTGATAACTCCAAATTTTGTAATGTTATTTCAGGGATTAGTTCGGTGAATAAAAAACAAAAGGGGATATTAGAATTGTCCAATGAAATTATTTATTCATATGTCTGTACTCATAAAGTAATATATTTTGCAAAATACACAATCATATTTGTGAATTACAGTCGAACCTCTATATTGCAAATTTTTCTATATAGCGAACTTTTTCTTGGAACCAAGAACATTTCACGATTTTCTTCGTAGAATAACCTCTCTATAATGAAGTGCATTTTCTATATAACGAACTTTTTCTTGTGATTCAATTTTTTTTTCTCCCTGTATTTAAAGTACACTGCTGGCCATCGTAAATGCAGCACCCTGAAGGAAGCATGCATATAACATAATATTTACAACATGCATTAGCGGAAGAAAGATATGCAAATGATTAGAATTTCAGCGCAGACACACATCACTCGCGCCTGTGGCGCCACCTCAAAGCGCTATTTAAGGCTTGGAGATTTCGAAGATTTCAAATTCGACAATTGTGTTTTTCTTGTGGTTTTTTCCAAAAACGATCAGTTATGTCTCGTAGAAAACGGCGATCAGCTTTTGATCAAGCATCCGAGTTCAACAGAGGAAGGATAGTGGCCTACCAAGAGATTGTGGCTTATCTTTCAGGAAAATCGGTAGTCGTGTTGGACGAAACCAAACAACTGTAATGCGGATATGTGACCATTGGATGCAGGAGGGTACGAAGGACTGATGTGGTCGATCGCATCCACCTCAGTGCACCACTTCACGTGAGTACAGGCAAATTGTGCACATGGAAGTGACGAATCTCTCAGTCACATCACGAACCATAGCACAGCACATTGAGTCTGTAACGCATCATTCAGTGTCTGCGCGTACCATTCGACGCCGTTTACAGCAGAGTGGTTTGTCCGCAAGACGTCCATTGCTTGGTCTACCCTTGATGCAGAGCCACAGACGTCTCCACCACAAATAGTGCGATAAAAGAAGGTTGTGGGTGGCAAAATGGAATGAAGTTTTCTTTACTGACGAGTCACGCATCTGTCTACAACACCACGATAGTTGGAATCGAGTCTGGAGACACCGTGGAGAGAGGATGCTCAACAGCTGCGTTATGCACCACCACACTGGTCCTGAACCGGGTATTATGGTATGGGATGGTATTGGATATCACTCTCGCACTCTTCTAGTACGCATTACCGGTACTTTAAACAGCCAGCGCTATATCTCTGAGGTGTTGGAGCCAGTTGTCCTTCCTTACCTTCAGGGCTTGGCCACAGCCATATTTTAACAGGATAATACGCGACCACACGTGGCACGCATTGTCCAAAGGATTTTCGTCAATCACCAGATTGAATGCTTCCCTGGCCGGATCGCTCTCCGGATCTTTCGCCCATAGAAAGTATGTGGTCCATGGTTGCTCAACAACTGACCCAGATTACACCCCCAGCTTTCACACCAGATCCACTTTGGCAACGTGTGGAAGCTGCTTGGTCTGCTGTACCCCAAGAACACATCCAAAGTCTCTTTGAATCAATGCCGAGGCGTGTGACAGTGGAGATCTCCCACAATGGCGGCTACTCTGGCTACTGATTCTGGCGGGAGCCACACTTTATAGAAGTCTATAAATTTAATCATTTGATACTTGGTCAACATGTTATCTACAAAATAAATTTTGTTGTGCTATCTCTTGTCTTTCTTGGTATTGCATTTACGGTGGCCAGCAGTGTACTTATGGACATTCAAGTTATTATCTCTTTTAACATATTTTATGGTGGTCATAAATCATAAACTGGTT
Organism: Trichonephila clavipes; assembly: GCA_019973935.1. Classification (NCBI taxonomy): domain Eukaryota; kingdom Metazoa; phylum Arthropoda; class Arachnida; order Araneae; family Nephilidae; genus Trichonephila; species Trichonephila clavipes. The sequence goes on from BMAU01017470.1 coordinate 2,364,586, forward strand.
TTATTAGGAGCCTAATTCACCGAAAGCAATAGAATTCTGGACGCTTCAACCAAGAAGTGCAACCTTAAGCCCCTATTGTCCAGTTCACTGGAAATATTTTCGATATCTCCTTTCATCATTTGTGGAGTTGTCTGGTGTCCCCATGTCTTTGAACTAGTCTCCATTCATTTGAAGTGTTGATTCGTCGTACTGGTAACTTCATTTCTTATAGCCCGAAAATGTCAAAACGTAAGAGCTTGAACATCAAAGAGAGAAATATAATTCTTTAGGAAGTGGATAAAGGCGCAAAGAAATTTCCTTGCATATTTTTTATAGTTAAAATACATAAAATAATATGCATTAATTTACAAAAAGGTTTGAATATTTACTTTTTTTATTATATAGTGCTTATGAATTTGAAATTTGTTTTATGTGGTTTATAAAGGATATTGATAGATTAACCTCTATATAGTGAACATTCCCTATAGCGAACTTTTTTTAGAAATTTAGCGACTTCGTTATATAGAGAAACGACTGTAATTGTATTCTAAGAAGGAAACAACAGGTTTATGGTAGCTGAAATAGGCTATAAGTACTTTAGTTCAAAAATGTTTAAATATCTAAAAAAAAATTCCGTCAAGCGTTGTTTCATTTGTCGAGCTTTCATTTGGATCATTTGACATAATTTAATTGAATTTTTATTTCAAAAAATCTACTAAAGGCTTTGATTTGTCTTTTGACAAATCTACATTAAAATCTCGACTTAAAATAATAGGCAATTTGCTTAGAAGAGTTGATCCGGAGAGTTGAACTTTCTCTACACTTTGATTTGGTGAAATATAAATAGTAAGCGTTAGAATTATTTGTCCATTTTCTGCTCTACATTTGCTGCACAAATTTCTCCGATACATGACTCATTAAACCCAAATGATTCATTAGTATTGTTGCGAGTAGTATTGTTGTGAGTAGTATTGTTACAATTGTTACGAGATTTCAAGATTAAGATAGCTTCAAAGCACCAGTCTTCTCCTTTACCTGTTTATATCAGTGGTATAAGAAAAAATACTGTCAAGATTTCTTTTTGTAGAAACAAAAATAAATTTCTTTCTCTATACTTCTCTTTCTCTCATTTGCACACTAAAAATGCAAAACGTATTCTGCTGTTGAGGAGCTTCTAGAAAAGGAGGATATCTGCAGTATGGATAGGCCAGGAAGCTCCCTATCGAACATGTGTGGGATGCTTTGAGTTCATGCCTGGCAGCAAAATCGTTTCACCAGAAGAACGACAAACAGCTGAAACAGATACTTCTTGAAGAATGACACTTCTTACCTTAACTGTTGGATAATTTGGTATTGATTATTAATAGACAGTCTAGCTACCATTGCGGCTAGGGGAAGTCATATCCCTCAGAAAGGGACTTTGTTCCTCTTCTTCGAGGCTTGAAAATGTTTTCTACTGGTGTCATTCTGTTAATAAAGCATTCTTCTGTTTGTTCCATAATGCATGAGTACAGTTCATTTTTTTGTTACTGTGCTTTTATCAACTTTTAAGTGCAAGGGTGAGCTTTCGAACGGGATAACGCTCGCTCATACACCACTGTTCTCACGTAACGTGCTCTACAGAGTGTTGACATGTTATCTTGGCCTGCGAGATCAGCAGGTCTGTCTGCAATTGAGCACGTATTGAACGATAACTGCAGCATCATCCACAACCAGCAATGACCGTCCCAGTATTGATAACAAGTACAACAAGCATCTAACTCGATACCATAAAATGACATTCAGCACCCGTATGACAAAATGAATGCAGGCTTGCATTCAAAATTCTGGCAGTCACACCGGCTATTAAAATAACATTTCAAATTTAAAATGCATTTTCTTCAGCTTAAATTAAGCTGTATTCTTGAAAATTTAATTAAGTATGTTAATTAGACAATCGCATTGTCCAAATTTCATTATTGCACAATAATTTTTTCTTGGTGTTAGTTCTTTTTTCGTCAGTGTAGCTGGTAAAATTTAACTATTCTCCAAAGCAAAATATCTCTTCAGTACCTTATTTTTTTAAGTAAGAATGTATGGTCCCTACGTACAATGTGGTTTTTCTTTTTTTCCCCAAAGGGCTCATAGTCTTTTTTTATAAACATGTGAGGCGTTGTGTATCTAGATCGCCAAAGAGAATCCTTCTCTAAATTGGAATTATTTCACTTTTCTATTTCTAATCCCTTTCTTTCATTCACAAAGCTTTGCTTGGGATTTGTTACTTGAGGTTTTTTTCCGTAAACTTCCAAGTGTTTGGATGATCGACCAAATATAGATCTTGAGCTTATGAAACTAACAAATTTAACCAACCAAACGAAATAAAAAAGTTTGATAAGAAAAACCATAAAATTATTTCTCTCTCTACGTATGAGTAAATACAAATTTACAATCAGAATTAGCAGAAATTTAATCTACATTCTTCTTATTTATTGCAATTGTTTGATTGAGGTTGGATAGTCAGTTATTTAATGGCCGCAGTTTCGAGTCCCATTAGTTCCAAAAATCGTCGTTCAGATATATAAGCGGTTATCATGCATTAATAAATAGCTTTATCACAGATTACAAAAATATTTTTGTATCTTTTACGTTGTTGTAACGTGAATCATAAGTTTCATTATTTTCTGTTGACAAAAACAACTTAATTTTTCATTTTAGTATGCTTCTGTAATGTCGGAATTTTAAGTATCTTCGTCTTCAATTTCATGAAATATACCGTAAAATCCGTTGTATAATACGCACCTATACTTTCAAGCTGTAATTTTTAATTTGTAGTTATATTCTCCGTGTAAAGCACACTCCCTTTTTTACGAAGAAACCTGAAATGTACGTGCGCATTGCTCTTATGTTTTGAAGTCATTTATTCAAAGTGTTATTCCAAGTTTTTTTTTTTAAAAAAATAGCATAATTCTACAACTACAAGCCTTTAAATTCATAAGGAATGTCATTTCTTTTAAATAAACAGTACTTGAAATACGTATAAGTCTAATTTTTTCTATGCTCATCTTTTTTTATTTTTAAAGCTCTCATTTTTATACCCGGCGTATATCACGCATCCGTAAATTTCGATCTTATTTTTGGGGTTAAAAGTGCAATATATATGACAGATTTTACGGTATTTTTACATTTTATAAATACTAAGCCGTATTTTTTCTATTTTTCTGAAGTAGAAAAAACAATGCTTTATTTTCTATTTCAGAAAAATAGAAAAAGTTCCTGTATTTCTTTTAAATTATATCTATATCTCTTTTAAAACAGCTCACTGCATTCGATATGATAAAAACTATGGTAAACCAAATAATGACAATTTAGAGACTGGTAACGCATCTTAGGCTATCGACATTGATTGGTTCTCGTTAGTTCAGGAGAGGCGTGGTCTTTCAAACTTTTTCCATGAGAGCCTTACCTTCAGGTTGCTAAGAGACGTCTTTAGCTTTTTTTTAACAGATAAAACATGTGTTCTTCAATCAGCTGACAAATTCATTGCTAAATTTTTACGTTATTGAAGCTTTCATTTAATACGCTCATTTGAAATCAACTCTAAATTGAAAAATGAAATTTGAAATTGTAATATTTTGTCTTATACTGATGACGGGGATATCTTCAGCTTCAGCAGATTTAAGGTAAATTCCCCTTTTTTAAAATTCCAGTATATAATAGTTCTTATTAGCTTCAATATTTAACACAGTCACACACATGAAAAAGAGTATACTTTTAATGTAGGAAATTTCTCAGTAAAAATATTTATAAATAAAAACTTCATTCATTATAGTATTGTTTTTATTATATAACTTTTACATTAATTTTTGAAATTGTTTGAAAGATTTAGTATGAAAAAATTAATTTAATAGAAACGATTCAACTTTTTTCTCCATAGATTGAGTGAATAAACATTTATTATCTATTCCTCTAATTTTAGAATTTTACGATTAATTTACACATTTCATTCATTAAATAACTTTGACGTGAATACAATTTAGTTCACTTGATTCGCTTATCGAAAACAGTGCATTTAAAGTTATGAAATTTCGTAAAACATTTAGTTTTCTTCCTCTGCAAAATTATTCAGGACTAAAGTGTCATTAGAATACTTTGCGGAGTGCTTGACCCTGTCGGGCTCCAATCTCCATTCGTGACATTTAAGATGGCTGTAAAAGATGCTCCAATACATAGTGTTGAACTAAAAACAATAAAAATTTACTTTTTAAATCTACTAAAAAACTTTAAATTAGTAATATTACAGTAATATTTAATGTCAGGAGCTTGTTAACCACTTCCAGGTTCATTTTATATATTTCTGGATTCTCTCTAATTATAAACATAAAGCTTGAAATACATAGTTTTATCTTGAATTTAAAAAAAAATTATTGACATATTTTGCACTTACATAAATGATTATGAAATTATTAATCAAAATTAGGTTGTGCATGATAAATTCGAAAACACAGCACTGCATGTAACCCAACATCGCAGGCTGGACAGTAGAACCTTGTTTCACTTCTTACTTTCCTCCCTTTAGCAGCAGTCTCTTTGAGCAGCAAATAATACACTGTCATGTTGGAACAGTTTTCTTCTCTGTTGGGGGAATGTAGTCAACAAAGTGTCTTTCACAACAAACTTGAAGGGGACTGGTTAGCTGAAGGGCATCTTCATTTGCAGAAAATTCCACCGCGAGTGGTACTTTTCAATTATTCAAAACCATAAAAAGCAAATGTGAAATAATTCGGGAAAAACCGATTGCACAGTGTAAATTTTACTATGTTCGAGCTACACTCTGGATGAGCCAGGATGGTACGCTTCGCCTGCCCGAGCTCAGCTCGGGAAAAACCGGAAAGGGGTAAAAATCAGAAAACAAGATGTTAACATTGATCACAGGATGGTGAGTAGGACAAGCCTAGCGTATTTGGATGCACATCAAATACCATACTTTTAAAAATAAAATGAAGTGATGGTAAAGATATTTGTGCTGATAAGGAAGATACTGATTTGATGTCAAAAAAGACACAAAAAGTACTTTTAAAATTTTGCGGAGGAGTGAAAAATGTTGAGAGTGAGAAATTTTACATTTAAAATACAGTAACGCGTATTGGCTAAACGATAAAAAAGTGGCAGCTTATAAGAATTCAGGGTCAACTACAATTTGCCTTGGTCACACTGTGAGAATTTAATGTAGGGGTTTATTTAATGGTTTTTGTAACAGAGACAAATTCTTCGAGCTGTTAATTTACTCAAAATTTGATAGCTTGTGTTTTGGTGATTCGACGAAGAGTTTTAAATTTATTTCAAGCTCGAAGGTCAGAGTTTCTTTTAATCCATTTAGCGCTGAGGATGTTTTAAATAACATTTTGTGCTCTTTCTAATTTACTTAAGTACATTTTTGCTGCATGTCACCAAATAAGAAAATGATAGGTCAGGAACAGAGAAAAATCTGTCAAATTGTTAACCATTTACCCAAGAGAATTCGATATTCTGATTCATAGTTTTGTCGGAATGCTTAGTTGAATTTTAAAAATATATCACATTTGATTTAAAAACCTTATAATAGATGACAAAAAAAATCATATAATTTCACGAGACTTAGTTGTTTTTTTTACAACTAATTAAAGCAGTTCTACAAATCATATAGAGATGGCGACATACTCACACAAGAAAGTGTGAACAGAACAGTTGACATTTCATTAATCTTTTAAACGTTGCTCTATTATGGAAAGGTGACACAAACTATTTATTGATGAAAATGAAATTAAAACCCAGGAGTAAAAATAATAAAGGGAAAAAAATGTTAAAAAGTTAATTTTTTTGTATGATTTATAACGTTTCGTAAACGTTATATATAACTTTTTCGATTTTATATTTGCCACGAATTCTCGCCTCGCGCTTTCACCTTGCGACTAACTTGAAAATAACACTTTAATTTAATGTATGTAGCTATCCAGTAACTAATGTTTAATTTAATGTATGTATGCAGCTGTGGGGCAACGGATTTTGACCCACGGGCATTATGTAAAACTCGAGAGGGGATTTCGTCATTTATCAATAAATACTTGTTCTACTCAGTTGACTTGCAATAAATTTACGTCTGGTTTTTTCTTACCTGAAATTTATTGCAGCAACTCTCAGCATTGCTCTCGGCCTGTAGCGTTTTAAGGTAGGCTTGTTTATTTTTATTTTTGAAGCTAAGCTGAAAAATTTGAATTAATAATATTCACTCAAATATTTTTTGTTGTTGTTGTTTTCTATTTCAATTGAATGATATATTGTGTATAAAAACTTACATTATTTCGCTATTTTTCTACCACATTGCATAAGTTTTGAATCACGTGTTCTATAAATCGTGGCAACTTAATCTAGACAATTTTCAATACAGTGACTAGAAAACTGGCGTTTTCAAATAATTTAATTGTAGCAAAACTTAAGGTACTGACGTATTACCGCAACCTATTGGCAACGTTATATTTAACGAAGCACATTCTTGCCAGTGGGCTAAATTCATGGCATCACATGACAAAGACAAACACGTACTCTCCATTGAATTCAAAACAAACATTAAACTAATAGTACTTGTTCTATTTGTAAAACTCAGATAAAATTTCAAATTTCATATTTGGATGAAGATATTTAAATGTTACGAAAAAAAAATTTGTTCAAAAAGATTTTTTAAAATAAAAATAAAAAATCGTATTTTTTATGCTTATATCTACTATATATATATATAAGACGCATTTGTTGTCTGTTTGTCTGTTCCCTTATAACTCAAGATCCAGACAACCAAATAACGTGAAATTTGGTAGACGTACAGAAAATTACACGAGGAAGGTTCTTAAATAGGTTTGGCGTTCATAATTCTTTCCGAATTTTTTAAAATTTAATTTTTAAGTTATTTTCCAGTGTTATGACGTAATATGATGTCACGTTTCTCACTAAGTGCACAATTTATACTTTACATGCAGTTTTTCATAATTATTACATATTTTTATAGTAGCTATGTTTATCGGTTGGAATATTTATTCAATTTTTCTATTCTTTGATATTTAATTAGGATTTTTTTTGAATAAATCATTTTTTAAGGATTATTCTTTTAACAACTAAAATTTTGTTTTGTTGTTTTGGCAACATTTAGGTATTATCCCGGGATGTTTATGTGTGTGATTTTGCTTACAACTTACAATTTCAGTATTTTTCAGGAGAATTTATTTCTTTAGAATGCGAAGGTTATAATTTTGACAAACTAAAACTTCTTATTGATAATAGTATTTCAATTCTTATTATTGCGATTAACATAAGTATAGTATTTCCGTTTTCGTTATCTGTTTTAGATAGGATGAAATTAATAATATTTTGCAATTTTATGTGTCTTTATTTTAACCTTTAAGGGTATACTATTGGCTTCAGTGCATAAAATTGCCTTTCAGAAAATCAAACTTGGGTAATTATACTGCCCAAGGAAGTGTTGGTAGTAATTACATATCAAACTGGAATAGGCATCAGAGAATGAGCAAAACAGACAAATGGCTTAAATACCTGTTGAGGAAGCAGGTAGTCGTATGATAAATTATTTTTGGTACTTATGTACTATCCTAACAATCGCCAACGTTCAAAATAACTTGCGAAGTTGGAACCCCGATTTCGCATGTCATATATATGCTGAATTGTGAGTCATGTGCTTCGTTTCATATAATGTCGCCAATAGGTTGCGGTTATATGTAAGTACCTTATTTTTTCAAATTAAGCTTTTGCATTTATAGAGTTCAGTTCTTTTTATGTCAGTTAATGTTAGTAGTGTACTTCATTTTTCAATTTATTTTTATGCTCGGGATACATATACTTTGAATAATTTTTTTTATTTAGTACTTACGTATTATAGCAAAATCGCCAACGTTCAAGACAACTCGCCACTTTGGCAATCCCAACTTTGTATGCGTTAAATTGGCAATCATGTGCTTCATTCTGTATAATGTCACTAATAGGTTGCGATAATACATAAGTACCTTTAATTCTGTACATTACAGTAACATTAGACTGGACACAACACCAATTTGGCGTGATTTCAAAATCATGCCAAAAATGAGTAGCCTACCAATATGAAATTAATATTGTGAGTATTATCTTAGCCTGTTTTATCTTTCCCTCTACCAATCCTTAATTAATTCAATATATATTTTTTGTTTTTTATATTTTAGTACTTACACTTTTTTTGGCGATTATGTACTGCAAATATTTTTTACACATTGCGATGTCTTTGGCAAAATTAATCAGTGGTATTTTTCTTAAATATGTTTTTTTATCTGTTTTTGACAATTTTTAAAATTTTGTTTGATGTCTGTCTGAATAGCAAAATAAATATTTTACAATATATATATATATTGTGTTTGTACGAAAATTTTTATACTGATTTATTCAAAATATTGAGCCGTCTTTTATTTTTGATATATATTTAAGATTTAATTTTATGTTATAACTAGCTATACCTAGCTAAATGTTGCTGTGGCTCAGTTAGCTTTAAAAGACTGGTACACCATAAAATATGCCATGAAGCTTACAAAAGTTATAATACACATGAATTCAAACAAATTCATATCTATATCTATATATAAGACACATTTGTTTGTCTGCCTGCTTGTCTGTTTCCTTATAACTCAAGATCCAGACAACCAAATAACGTGAAATTTGGTACACATTCACAAAATTACATGGGGAAGGTACTTAAAAAGGCTTCGTTCCATCCCAACCTCATTCTGGCCTCCTCCAGCCAAAAAGAGTGCTCCATGTGCATATTCTGAGCCATGGGTTCATTTTACAGAAAACTTTACTGAACAAAAGCGGTAAGTAATTTGCAATACTTCTTTGATATATTTACTTTACTGCAAGCAAATACTACAAAAGATATTACATTCCATTCCATTCCTTCATTCATAGGAATGCATTGTCATTTTTTGCTACAGTCATGCCTATGAGAAAAAGGGGGAGAGTATAGACTTACAGACACCATGCTTTTCTCATGGGCAGTTGTATGTGGCCTGCTCTAGAGTGGGCAGAGAGGAAAATCTTTTTGTACACACTCCAAATGGAACTGCCAAAAATGTTGTCTATCACATTGCTTTAAGATAAATGTACCCTTTTATTGCATGCCAGTTTTGTAATCTTCTACAGAAAACCTTATTTTATACCCGGGAAAAGCCGGGTACTTGCAGCTAGTTTTTAAATAAAATACATTTTGTATACATATGCACTTTTTAAGAGAAAGATTCTGCGAAGAGCAAAACTTGGCAACACCGAAGCGCGTGAACTGATTAGCTAGAAACACAAGATAGTTTTTATCGGGTAACTATGACGTCACATGAATTTTTGAATTGATTGGCTAGAATCACGTGGATTTCACTATCATGTGACTATGACGTCACATGAATTGAGCCTGAGCCCATTCAGCGTATACGACACATAGGAAATTCGGTTTGCCAATTTGACGAGTTATTAATAGATTTGGCGATTGTTGCGATAATACGTAAGAGTACCAAAGTTAATACTCTCAATAATATCTCAGTCACAAGAGTACTTGGCCTTGTATCGTAATTCAATAAATAAATAAATGATGTAAACAAACCAAAATATTTGTACATACGAAACTCAGCCATTGAAGAAAACAAGAAAAATCAATTTTTTCATTAAGTAATGTATAACTGTTTATTTACACCTCACTAAAGTACCAATCAATTCTGCGTTTTTTCTATTTACCCAATTCTTTAAGTTATCAAAATGACAGAATAACAAAACAAATAGCAGAATAACAAGTATAGAGAAAGGTACTTTAGACAATTGTTTCCTTTGACTAATATATGTGTGAGCAAGCGCAGAAAAGCATATTTTATTTTAAATTTATTTACCTTCTTTTTATATTATCTATTTGGTAAATATTTGAAAAATAGAATGTTTAGATACATAGTAATTCAGAAAATAGTCCCAATTCGTTTTAGAGAGGGCTATATTTGGATAAGTAATGTACGTTAAGTCGTTTTTGAAAAAACATAAATTTTCGCTTATATCAACTACAAACATGTTATCCTAAGGCACTGATTTTTGAATAATGTCACCATGTATATTCTTTATTCAATGGTTTTAAAAGGAAAAACTAAGAACTCTTAAACATCATAGAGAAAATATTCTCGGACATTATTCTCTTTACAAAAGAACGTCCAAATCTGATTGTGGCAGATAAATATTTTTGTTTAAATGATAATGATAGAAAAAAATGGGCCCCTGCTTAGTCCAGCTTATCTGGGCTCCTGAGCGCCCGCCCCAAGCACCCAATGGATAAAATAGTAAAGCTGGGGTTAAATATTTTTTATCCTTTTTCACCCAGTTTAGCAAAAAAGAAAGCTTCCAAAGCATAATGGCTTTTGTTTATGGATAATAAGACATTAACTAACTTGCAATTTATATCTTGCGAGGTTGTTCTCTCCTCCTGAAAACTTGAGTAAACAGTTTCATAACTTTCAGTATAAGATTTGCTTAAAGATTTCCTATTTACAGAATACCCCCTTGGAATAGTGGTGTTTGATAGCAACACAGTGAGAACAGCTTTTGCACGGAATTTTCTACAATAATTTAAAAGCATAACTTGTCATTTAGAATGTACTTCGTCTCTTGTTTGAAGAATGGCACAGTGTGAGATGATTTAACTTGCTGTAAGACAATAAGGCAGTTTTATTTTCATCAAAAGTTGATAAAGTTTCAATCGATTTCTGACGTAGCCTCTTACTATCATTTCAGATACCAACTTTCTAATTTTTTTGTGATGACCTTTGATTTTTCCATAATTGACTGTTATAAGAATATCATACTTACTACTTTTATCAACAGATAAAATAAAAAATATGATCTTTAATTCTGTAAAAAAAAAAGTAAAAAGTTTGAAAATATGAAACAAAAGCACATACCCAAATCTGAACGAATTCAATTCAGTTCAGTGTTTAACCACTAAGATGGTGGAGACATGGACAAAAGCTGTCACTTCAAATGAACTCAAAGGAAAGTTTCAGAATTTGTGGAACGATATCCAAAAATTTTCAGCCCTTTGAATGTGTTCTTTTGACTAGCATCACATGCCTAAAAAGTAGGGCCTTGTTGTGAAATAAAAGTTTTGAGAATTTCTCTTTATATTTATAGACCAGTTTAGCACTAAGCGTTCTTTAGTCTGCGGAACTCTACACTCCGAACACAGTGAAATGTGTGCTTATTAACATCGCACTATAATGCAACAGGAGGGATATTGGCGACGGACCTTGTAATTCTGAGCTCAAGTGAAGACGATGACACCTGAACTGACAACTTTCTCTTCAAACTACCACACGACTCCAAAGGGACGACATTATTTCTGTATGGATTTAATAAGCTCCAGAGAGCCGTTCTACACGGCAGTTCGTCAATGGCATTAGTGCTCGGAACTTAGAACACGAGCTCTTGACCATAACTAGTTGGCTACAGCGGCCACAATACAGCAGAGAATTGCAAATTTTTTAAGGTATCCGATTTCGTTTGGAAACGTGATTTTTCAAAAGCGTATAAATGAATAATGTTTATGATATTTAGTGTCACTTAGATTAGAAAATGTATATAAAGTTGTTTAAAGAATAGCAGTTGAATAAAAAATTATTTAAGCACAATATTTTGACAAAAAATGAGCATAGAATGACCAATTTTTAAAATATTCTCCTTTTGTGAAAAATGCTTCTATTATTATAATATTTTGCCTGTATATAGCTCACACCTCTGTACAGAGGCTAAAGTAGAATTTTTGAAATATATGACTTAGAAGTGAATTTATCCATATTTTACTACAACAGAGGGAAGAAATTTTAAGAAAAAAACGCTATTAATTATTTCAATTGGTGGTAACTCTGAAAATAATGTGAATTTTTTAAAAATTCTAGTTGAGCCTCTGTAGAGTGGTCTGAGCTATATACAGGTAATATATTATTATAATAGAGCCATTTTTCACAAAAGGAGAACATTTGGAAAAAAGATTACACTAAGTTAATTTTTGCCAAAATATTATATTTAAATAAATTTTTTGTCAAAATGTCATTAAAACAATTGTATGCATGTATTCTAATCTAAGTGATGCTAAATATCATGAAAGTTATCCATTTATGCACTTTTTTAAAATCACGGTTCCCAACGTAGTCCGATACCTTAAATAAAAAATACAAACACTGAAAGATTTTGATGTTTATTCTTGTTTTTAGATGCCTTATTAATTAAAATTTCTTTAAATCTGTATTGTTTGCCGCTTGAGTACTCCAATCCAGATATATATTATAAATGCGAAAGTTTGTGAGGATGTTTGACCGTCTTTCACGCAAAAACAACTGAATGGATTTTAATGAAACTTTACAGTAATATAGCTTATACATCAGAATAACACATAAGTTATAATTTATAAAGATATTGTGTGAAGTGTCGAAAATATAACTATATTTGTCAAGTAAGTAGGAAAAAATTCCGCCATCTGCAAGCAATTCCGGCGTGCGCTGCAAAAAAGCCCACGACAGCATTTATCTATCTTTTGTTTGTGAAGAAACTCTTTTTGTTTTGGCTACGCAAGGCGCTCGCTTCCAATTAATTCCTGTGATCAGCATAATCCCTATTTTTTTTATTTCAGAATAAACCTAAATTTTGAAAGGAGAGGTTGTTATAAATCTCTCTTTATTTGAATGCTTTTTTTATGATTTAATTATGCACATTTGGTAGTAAGAAAAATTGATCTTTTTTCAAAATAAATGCTTTTTTATTGATTCTGGTACTTAAAGTAAATAAACTTTCTCTTTCACACTGCATCATTTGGACAAATTTTCAAAATTTGTTTGTGGTTAGTTGTTAATTATAACGCTATAATTTTATTTGAATAGGCGGATATTGCATTTTTAAGTATAAAAATAATTACAACTACCGTACTGTATTTTTTGGAGTGAGTGAATATTAACGTCGTACTACACGAGGGCTTTTGGCAACGGACCACGTAATTTTGAACCATAGTCATGTGACGTGGACGACACCTGAGCAGGCACTCCCTTCTAACTACCACACCACACCAACTAAGAAAAATATTCTACCAATACTTAGCAGGAATATTCTTTGAAATCCACTCTTCCAAGATATATGGAAACACGGGTTCTATGATGAGTATTTTAGCGGAGAAGGCGAATAGTTTTGCAGCAGATATTGCGTTTTCAGCTGACGAAGTTACCAGCGGATTGCAAAGATTATAATTTTTGTCCCGAAAAAATAGTTTATGTAAAAATTTAAGCGTCTTATGCTTTTGTATGTTAATGAAGACCTTAGAAAACGATTTGACGATTTATTTTAAGTGAACGGTGTATCTAATTAATTTTACAGTGGCATATCCTTAATTAATTTATTAGCTCTAACGGATTAAATTTCCCAAAGTGGAGTGTTTTGTTTATGTATATCCCTTAATTTGCAATGTAGTGATCCAAAAAATAATATTGTATGAAAAAAACTGCAGTAAATCATAATGCGGTGGATAAAATATTAACGTGCATTGCGCCTCTACACGGCGGGTCTTACAAAGCTCTAATAAAGCTCAAGCTATGAAAGTAGCTAGACATTTGCCTACTTGACTCTATCATAAACATTTCGCTATGTTTTTCATTGATTCGCCATTATAATTTGAGAAACGGCGTAGCTTGCGAATATTACAATTTTAACATAAAATAAATACAACAGAAAGTTATATTAATGTATTACACTTACAGTTATAAATTATTTACACTTTTTTAAGCGTTCATCACACAAAACTTTTAACAATGTGTTACTTGTGCTGAGCAGAGACCACCTTAGGAGGTATTTTCAAAAATCGACCCTCAAGAGTGTTACGGGGAGTTATAAACTTTAAAAAAAAATCCTTTTTATCAGCTATTAGATCTACATACTTAAAATTTAACAAAGGTGTTTTTTTCTATCTTTTTTTTGTTTAGCTCAGATATGCAAAAAGCTTTTTTTTTATTTAAATTGCAACTCACGTAAAACTAACTCATTTAAAACTTCTTTATCCTTCAATCTGTGTCATTTAATTTTTCAGTTCACCCGTGTGAAGAACGGGTATATCAGCTAGTTATCTCATATACAAGAAGGGAAATGTAATTAAAATAATATCCTGCTCTTTTTCCATTCTTCATTTCTCTTTCTATACCGTCTTTTGATACATGGAGGAATATCTTCCATGGAAATTCAAAGGATAATATTCCAAGGTTCTGTAGGAGCCTTAGACAATTTCTTCATTTACCTCGATTCCTTTGTATTTAGGGACCCAAATAAATGCTATTCATTAAACAATTTTGAAAATTGTTTCCACGATGAAATTTAATTTCCAAATCACTGTATTCTATTTTCTTTAGAAATTTAAGAGACTTCAGAACATGTAAACTGTCAATAAACAAGACATTTTTTTCTTCTGTAATTCAATACTTTAATGCTGTCCATAAGGCAATAGCTCTTCCACTGTAAAAATTTAATTAAATTTTCTCAGTAAACATTTTTAACGAATTCTATTCTTAGGTATTCTATTCTCCAATTGATGTATGGTTAGTGATTTTAGATTTCTAGACAGTGAATGAGTTTTAACGTGGGAGTGGTCCCTCGGGGTACACAGTCACCCCAGTTTTACGAAATCTTTAACTCTGGGAAAACTATTTATTTGTTACCATTGGCCTTGTTAGTATCCTCCTATCGGACAGTCTTCATGTAAAATAAGCTGTATTTGTTGCATCTCTTCCCCTTTTCTTGGGAATGTCAAACGTTTCTTACAATCGCACGGTATTTGGGGGTGACCACGCGCTTGTTCCAAAATTTTTCTATGAAAAGGTTACAGTTTTCAGTTTTTCCCTATGAACGCCTTAGGGGCTCTGACTGCTGGGTTGTGTGACTGATTACGGTTTATAAATGTAAATGAAGAAAGAAAGGGTCTTGTATGCGATCTGTATTGGATGAAGTTGAAACTGATCAAACAAGAGTAGAACCTGATGAAATAATCGATATTAATCCTAATATCGAAATTAAATTTGAGAGTAGTGATGAACAGGAAATGTTTGAGTTCAAAGGAAAATTTTCAAAGGATACTTAAAAAAATCCACCAAGAAAAATATTAAGCCACAAGTGCATACAAGACACACTGCGCCATCTCAAGAAACACACGAGAAAAAGTTGTACATACTATTTGTCGTCCACAAAATATTGCCTGAAAATATCATTCCCTTAATGTTAACGAAAAGTGTCTGTGATTTGTGTCCTTTAATAAGGTCATTCATATTTGAAACATTTTAGTGCTCAGTTTCTCACATTATTGAAGAAAAGTCGAAAAGTCATTAAAAATAGATAAGTATACTTTCTCTGAATCAAAGTATTCACTGAAATTACGATTTTTATCGTGTACAATAAAAAATATTGTAAAAAAAAGGATTGGGATGACAATTAACATCAGTATCGAGTACGCGCCTGCTTCCGGGTTAAGCAAATAACAATGATTGCAGTCTGGAATATACAGTTTGCTGCCTTCCTGTACTTGATAAATAAATAAATAAATAAATAAATAAATAAATAAATAAATAAAATGTTCTCAACAAAAAAAAATTGAAGTATTTGGCTGCTTTGTTTGTATGATGGTAGAATGTAAACAAAAGTTTTGGGTCATGAATGAAAGGAAATCGAAGCTAGTATAGGTTTAAATTTAAAGCCAACTTCTTTACAAGGTAAACAAAAAGGTTCTTCCCGTTTGCACGTTTCCATTGAAAGAAGAGAGAATAAGTATGCAAATTCGAGTATGACGTGATTGAGAAACCGTCAGTCGAGAGTAGGAATATCAGTTGTTATAAACGCAGGTCCACTGCTTACATTCATCAATCGGAACTCGTACAGTAGCGAAGCGAAATGGATGTTTCGAAGGAGCTCGTTCGGGGTTGTTTACTTTAAGACTTCAAAGTGGTCTTATCAGCCGCTGCATCAAGTCGCCGAATATGTCAAAGCGTTTGGGGATAGTGCTCTCAGTGAACGTACGGCAAGGCATTGGTTTCAAAAATTAAGGTCGGGGATTTATCCCTCTGTGATAAAGCTCGAACAGGACGACCACAGGCCTTGGATGACGAAGCCCTGCAGGCGGCTATTGAGGAGGACAGTAGTCAAACGTGTGGTGAACTTGCTAGACAATTCAACACTTTCAGTGAAACGATTATACTTCATCTGCACCGCTTAGGTAAGACGTACATGCTGAGAAAGTGGGTTCCTCACACGCTGTTGGAAGTCCATAAGCAACAACGAGTGGCAGCCTGTTTATCGTTGCTTTCTCGCCACCGTAGCGCATCCATATGCAATCGGGTGCTGACCAGCGTCGAGAAATGGGTCCTGTATGACACACCCAAGCGTTCCAAATATTTGTTATTACCACAGGATACTGTCCCGCACAGCGCAAGACCACCTATGCACCCACGCAAGATTATGCTTTGTGTCTGGTGGACTTGTCGTCAAGTGGTTCAGTATGAGTTGCTACCAATGGAACCAACCTATTTTCAGTGTGGACCTATTTTCGCAGCAATTGGAACGTGTACAACAGGCACTGCATCAGAAGGAGCCAGAACTGATTAATACAAAGGATGTACTGTTATTGCATGATAACGCGATACCGCATGTCGCGCGGGTAGCCAGGAATACGATACAATGACTTGGTTGGGAGACTTTGTGCCGTCCTCCTTACTCACCTGACCTTGCGCATTCAGATTATCACCTCTTCCATTCCCTATACAATCATCTTCGTGGTAAATCCTTCACCAATGAAGTAGACGTGCGCAAAGCTCTCTCGGACTTCTTTGCGTCCCATACACCAGAGTTTTACCGCAAGGGGATTGAACAACTGGATACACATTGGCAGAAGGTGCTGGATGCCGATGGTAATTACTTCGAGGACTAACAATAGGCTACGCTGTTTTTATGTCATGTTCTTTCGGGTCATTAAAAACAGCAAGAACTTTTTTGTTTACCTTGTATAATATTTTGATCAATTTTTTTTCATTTTAAATGTCTATTGTAGCCTTGGTCTTATTACGTTCCCCCCATCCTCCTCTATTGATCCTCGTTTTGTGACCAGAGTGAAATATCTATCACATATGTGTGGCAGGTGATGGAGGGAAGATATATATCAACGTCATACTATAAAGTTGCACGAGTGCTATTGACGATGTAACTCGAAATTTTGGTTCATGGTCGAGTGACGAGAACGACATCCCTTTTCTTAACCTTCACAACACTTCAATGGGAGGACGTTTGAGCTTCGACAGATCCAACATGAAGGACCCCCCTCTAAATAGCGGACCTTCAGCGACACTAGGCCCCAACTCATGACACACCAGTCACGAGTCCGTGACCTTGACCACTAGGCCACTTCAGTCACATGTGGAAGGGGAGGAAAAAAGGTTGAGACATCCTTAAACAAATGAATATGTAGAACTCCAATCGAAAATCAAGATACGAAATTATATATATTTTCTTAGCTAACAGAGTAATTTGTAGACAATTTGTAAATATTTAATAGCCCTAGAAAATGTAATTGAACCTGGCCTGTACAAGGTCATTTCAGCCTTTCATTCCCTCAGTGGGTCTATAAATGAGTACCAAGATTGCTTGAGAATTAAACACTGGTGGTTTCGTGTCAGACTGACCACCTGACTGGAACATATGCTTATGCACCTCACTGCCCAATGCCATGAATACTGAGATGGGCATAGTAGGCCTTGGCCCTCTATGGGCTCTTAGGCCACCAGAGTTTAGTTCAGAAAATATATTAAAAGTTTTTGCTTGATCCCCTATTTTTAATTTTTTGTATTACTTTGGTGTTTACGAATACTGTAAATTTATTTTGTTCAATATTCATTATGATATTTTTTTTTCGAATAGGGATCAATCTGTTTTGAATAAATGTTCGAAACTATGCAATGAATTGTTTTTCTAGTATTTTGAAACATTTTATATTTATCAGATGTTTTTTCTCTAAATTAAATGTGTAAATTCTGAGTCATGTTCTAAATTTTTGTAGTTGGTAAAATTTCAAATTTTTAAACTGACTATCAAAACTGAGCCTTTCTTTACTCAAATACATATTTCATGTGTATATTGATAAAAAATTTATGAAAAAAATCTATTTTCTCTCCTTAACTCAATAGCATTTTAAATAAGAACCAGATTTTTTGAGTAGACGTATGATCAATCATTCATAAAGTCATAATATGCATGGAATCAGGGTGTGTTAACATATGCTCATTTCCTGATAAAAAAAATCAAGAGTAAGATATATCAACAGCTCAGATTGACAATGGAAAGGTTTCTGTTACAAATAAAAATTATTCATTGTGATACACAAACACGGCAGTGTGAAGCACTGAAAGGCGAAATATATAAGTAACATTGATTTTTCTAGCATTGAAATTTCTGCAGAATGCAAACTTTGTGTCTCTCGTTGTAATTCAAATGGCAACAATAACAGTTCAAAAACAGTATTCTTATAATGATATGGGCACTTTTTTTTGTCATGTTTCCACGCAAAAAAGAGAACAATATATTGTTGCTCTTTTAAAATATTCGAGATTGATTGAGTACAATAAAAATACTATAAGCACCAAATTCACTCAAAATTTGGATTCTTATTTAAGAAATGTAGGATTACTTATTCAAGCAAATCTTTACATTTTTATTTGCATGAAAGTTCACGAATAAAGGAATTGGTTTCATTCTTGAAATTGAATTTAAATAGAAAGCAAATTAAGGTATCCGCTTACGTTCGGAAGAGTGATTTTGAAAAAGCGTATAAATAGATAATATTTGTATACGATATTTAGTGTCACTTAGATTAGAAAATATAAATAAAATTGGTTTAAGAATAGTATTACAATAAAAAATTATTTAAGTACAATATTTTGACAAAAAATGAACATAGAATGACCCATTTTCAAAATATTCTCCTTTTGTGAAAAATGCTTCAATTACAATAATAGTTTGCCTGTATATAGCTCAGACCTTTCTACAGAGGCTCAACCATAATTTTTGAAATATATAAATTAGAAGTGGGTTTATCCATATTTTACGACAACAGAGGGGAGCAATTTTAAGAAAAAACGCCGATAATTATTTCAATGGGTTGTAACTCTGAAAATAATGTGAATTTTTCAAAAAATTCATAGTTGAGCCTCTGTGCAGATGCTTCAGCTATATACAGGCAAAATACTATTATAATAGAAGCATTTTTCACAAAAGGAGAACGTTTTGAAAAAAGGTTATTCTAAGTTAATGTTTTGCCGAAATGTTGTTTTTAAATAAATTTTTTTTACCAGAATGTCCTTAAAACAATTTTATACAGGTATTCTAATCTAAGTGACACTATATATCATGAAAATTATCCATTTATGCGCTTTTTTAAAATACCGGTTCCGAACGTAGTCGGATACCTTAAAAAAATATGCCAATGCACTCGAAAGAAATGAAGAAAGGTCTCTCAAAAGATTTTCTGTATTATTTAAAATATCGAACATCTAATAGTTTGAAGTACAAATACAGAGAAATGACCAAAGCGCGTTCGAGTATATTATTGCAAATTTGTGTGAGGGAAAAGCATCCGAGGACTAAATAACTGATTTAGTTAACAGCTTCATTAACCCTTTCATGGGCCTTGGGAAGATTACTTCCCATCTATACATGATTTTTCAAAATACACCTGTGAGAAGCGCAAACCCATTATAATATATTTGCCTTGCTATTATAACGATGGAAAGCCTAATTCCCGCTTTAGTTTTGTGCTACTGCACACAATCCAGCGATTATGACATCTGTAAGTCGGACAAAAAAAGATGGCACTAAATAAGTATCTAGTCCAAAAGCTGTCACTGTATGTAAGGGTACCATGAGAGGGGTTGATTGTTGAAAGAAAAGAAAAGAAATATACCAAATTAGAAAAGAAGATCTGTAAAATGGTGACATCGTATCTTTTATTTTCTTATTGACTTTGCCATCATTAGTTGTTTCATCCTGTGGCAAGTGAACAAAAGAAACAGAAGTTTAAGCTAGCTAACATACCGTATAGCATTAGCTTGTCAGCTAATAGACGGATATTCCTCAAGAAAAAGGAAAGAACATTCTGCTAGCTTCCAAGCCAAGAAGTGTGTAGTTCCGGATGCTGTGCGCGCTTAGCAAGTGTGGAAATCATATACTAATGACTGTTTCCAACTATAGACGTTGTAGGAAATGTCACAGTAAGGAACAAGAAAAGAGGAGCCGCTACATGTGTGCAGAATGTGATGTCCCCTTGTGTATTACATCATGCTTCTCATCTTTTCACGGCAAATAATCACCATTAAATTTAATTTTCTTTCTCATGAAGAATGGTTTCTTGGGAAGTATTCTTTTCACCCCTAAAATTTAAATATAAACATAAAATTCAGCAAAATGGAATATATTTCCTTAAAATGTTATTGTTTATTTGTTGATAAAGCATAAAAAAACTGCAAGAAATTCAAAAGTGAAATAAATGGACCACGAAAGGGTAAACAGATGACTATACGAAGACAAATAAACATATATACACAAGGAAATATCACATCAGATTATTGATATTGCAGATCTCCCTCGTTATAAACAAGCTTTATAACGTTCCAGAAACGGCCCTATGAACAGTTTCACTGGCAGGAACTCAGACAAAGTCTCTCTTTCTTATCACAGTCAAACCACACGACTAAACTCTCTTCTAAACTGACTCGACCTTTCTTTCACAGGTTCTTCTTGTAGTCTCATGGAACTTTCTAGAAGGATTTCTGATTCTGGAGCCTTCTAGATGATTCCTTGGTGATATCGTATTTTTCGCCAAATTTGTAGCCAATCTGATAACTCTGATCGAATTTTCTATAATTGCTACAGTCTTACATATTATATTCACGTGGGGAAATAAATCTTGCTCAGAAAATCCGACCTTTCCATAAGAAGAGCACCACTTCAGAGTAAAGAACTATAGTGGCGCGTGTATCAATATTACATGCAAAAAATCATAAGAAACAGGTAGGTTACGTTTTATGCCTGTTAATGCTAGTTTCTGTTTTTACAAAGGTACACATTTGAAAAGAAAATTTCGAACAATATGAAATAAGCACTATAATTTTTTTAAAACTTATTACAATAATTAGTGCACCCCAATTTAAATAGATTTACAATTAATTTTTTAATTCTTAAATTTTTCCATATGTTTAGGTTTTTTTGCTTGGCTGGGTTTGTGGGAGTTATATAGGGAGAGGAAAAAACACATGAAAGTGCTTTACTTGTCCTTTTGGACACTTTGATCAATTTGTGAAGCATATTAGGAAAGGATATTAAAAGCGATATATTTCCAGAGAAGATATCCCTTCAAAATACTCTAGAAAACTATAATAATCATTGAAATAAGTATTGAAATAAGCAGCGAAAACTATTTTCATTGTTTTTAATACATAGGTAATGTATTCTACAACTTCAGCAGCCTATTGTTAAAATTAAGAAAGAATTGGTAAAATATCTCGTGATAAAAAAGTAGGGAATCTTGATAAATGTCGATATAGGGACGCCAATTCTTCGGTTTTTAGCTAAGAAGGATTATTTTTTTTATAGATTTCTGAATCTATTGGCATGCATTTAACTAAGTTGTCAAAAGTGACATGATAAAACATTCAAATGCATTCCTCTTATTTTATTATTTTTATGTATTTATGTATTCTCTTTCTCTCTTTTAGTTCTCTTACTATTTTATTTACATGTGAAATAAACACATTTCTTAATATTGTGGCCATATTTTCCAACAAATGCAGTTGACATTTAGAAAAGTTTAAACGGTAATTATAGAACTACAGTTAAGAACTGAATAAATTTTGTGTGAAAAACAGATAATATCGGAATTATGTTGTTTAGCGGCCACTATGTTTTGTCATTGTTCAGATAGGTATCTAATATAATGTTATTTAAAGATAAGTGTCATTTCAGTTTATGTTGGCTGAATTAAATGTTTTCCAAAAATTTGGTTCACACTATACTATTGCAGCATGTTTCTGATTAAAAACATGTTTCATTAACATGTGTGACTCTAAATTTTGTATTAGTAGTTTTAACCATTAAATTAAGTTGCAGCTTTAGATTTTGGTAACATTTAAGGTATCCGACTACGTTCGGAATCGTGATTTTGCAAAAGCATATAAATGGATAATATTTAGTATCACTTAGATTAGAAAATGTACATAAAATTGTTTTAAGAATAGTATTACAATAAAAAATTATTTAAGTACACTATTTTGACAAAAAATGAACATAGAATGAACAATTTTAAAATATTCTCCTTTTGTGAAAAATGCTTCTATTTAAATAATATTTTGCCTGTTTATAGCTCAGACTTCTCTGCATAGGCTCAACTAGAATTTTTGAAATATATAACTTAGAAGCGGGTTTATACATATTTTACGGCAACAGAGGGGAGAAATTTTAAGAAAAAAACACCGATAATTATTTCAATTGGTGGTAACTCTGAAAATAATGTGAATTTTTCAAAAAAAAAAATAGTTCAGACTTTCTGGAGAAAAGTCTTTACTTTATATAAGCAAAATATTATTATTTTAGAAGCCTTTTTTATAAAAAGAGAACATTTTGAAAAAAGATTATTCTAAGATAATTTTTTGCCAAAATATTGTATTTAAATAATTTTTTTGTCAAAAAGTCCTTAAAATTATTTTATACATATATTCTAATCTATGTGACACTAAATATCATGAAAATCATCTATTTATGCGATTTTTTAAAATCACGATTCCGAACGTAGAGTTGGATACCTCAAGTTTTTCTTCAATCAACTGCTCTGAATCCAACGATAAGAAATATGCAAGAGTCTAATTATTTTGTAATACCAAAACAACGTTGCGACGAAATTCTGACATATTTATAAATGTGACTATGAAAGAAAAATATGAAATTAAACCCCGTCATATGTGCGTTCAATTCACATACCATATATTAATTCTTTGACATACGCTACGCACAATGTTTCTATTAGATTGGGAGTTGTGAAAAAAAATCAGGATTTATTTATGGATTTTAAAAAAATATATATTCTTTGTCAGTAACTGAATGTATTTTCATATGGAAACACTTCTATACACATACATACACATCTATATATTCAAACAAATTCATTTTTCTTACTTTTATCTTTGGCAACCTATAATGACTATGTTTACTTGATAAGGCTTATGTTTTTACTACACTGTTCGAATTAATTGGGACAAACGGTTGAATAACGATTTTTTCTAAAACCTTAGCTTTTAATCATTACATACCTTAAGTAGAAAGAAAATCCTCGATATTAGTACGAAATATGTCCTCCTATAGTAGAAGTGATCTGTTAAACTCATCATGGTATTGACTTCACAACAGCAGGGTACATGTTCTTAACTTTCTCATCGTGGAACCACACTTGTGTAGCCCTCTTTATCATTTGTTCTGTTGTCGTGTAACTCATCATAGCTAAACGGTTCTTGAGAATATGCCATAAATTACCTGTAGGATTTAGATCTGGTGAATTACCAGGCCAATTAAGCACTTTTATTTTATTTTCCTGCATAAAAATCTGGACCAGTTTCGAGCTGCGACTAGAAGCCACGTCATGTTGAACTGTTCAATCAAATGTTTACATGAATGCTATAATTCCACTGCGTGATATTTCTATGTATTTGACATAATTCACCATGCCTTTAAGAGGAACTAAGCTTCTTGTGCCATTTGTTGTGAAAACACCCCAGAACATTTGCTTAGAAGGGTGTTTTATAATCTGTTAGGTATGATCTCTGGTAGCAGAGTTTCATCTTCACTTTGTCTGACTACACCTAATTTGCATCCCTGCACAAATAAATGGATTTCATCGCTAGAAATCACCTTCTTTTAGTCGTTAACAGTCCAGTATCGGTATTTTTAACCAATGCTAAACGTTTTTTTACTTTTTTCTGAACTAGAAATTGCTTTTTCCTCGGTCTTGTTGCCTTATGGCTAACTTACAGAAGTATTTTCCATATAGTTGAGGGGCTCACTTCAACACCATAATCAAATAAACCATTCTAATGTCTTTGCTTACCTTTCTCTGACATATTTTGCTATTTCTTACTAGAATTTTATCAGTTCTTGGAGTAGTTTTCCGTTTCAGCCCACATTTTCCTTTTCTTTTTGGAGACGATGTTCCGGAAACTTGAAACACTTGAGTTGCCCACATTAACTACCGTAGCTATATCTCTCATAGTCATAGAAGTGTGTTCACTAACAGTGATTATTTTAGAGTGCTTCCTTAGAGTAATATCCATCTCAGAACAAGTAGAAGTAATACGTGTTACAAGGAACGCAAGATTATAACCACCAGCTGCCACAACGAAAGGCTCACAACTGGACAACTGATAATCAAAACCAATCAAACGAGTGCATTGCAGTCAAAGTTGATCAATCACATTACCTCTAGGCATATATAACCGATTTAAAATGGTTCAAGACATCATAGATAATCACATACCAACTCAGACAAGAAAAAAAATGCTTGTCCTAATTAATTCGAACAGTGTAGTACTATATTAGTAACCCCAGCAAGTAGTTCATACTTTTCTCGCTGTCTTGTGCAAAAAGTTTAAATAAAAAGAAAAAAAAACATTTCATTATGAAGAAAGTTCTTGGGATAAACAGTACAATTTTCGTAAAATTTTTAATAGTTTGTTTATAATTAAATTCTTCATCGAATTCCTAAAAATATATAAATTACTATAATACATTAAACAAATTGATAAAATATTGCTTAATTTCTCATGTGTTTAAGTTTAACCCGATACAAGTTGTAAAACAAATGCATCACTTGGGAAAATAAACTCATTATTGTTAAATGTTGTAGCATTGATTAATATATAAGAAAGAAATTAGTTATTATTCTTTGAATTTATATTTTCAGACTATATTGCTTACACATGCATTTATTATTACAGTACCTTATTTCATATTTAAGAACGGGGTCCCGAAATCTTAAACAAGATTTTGTTCAAAAAAAAATAAGGAGCTTGTCATGTCAGCTTGCAGAATTTAGAAAATCACGTGATACAAGAAATTCGATAAGCTTTAGACGACTTATCAAGTCACGTCTAATGTATTTAATAATGAACTTTGTAAAGATATTTCTATATAAAATTGATTGAATAAATACATACTTAATAATATACTGATTAACTACCAGCAGAACTTCAATGCCATGGATTATTTTTTGGTTATTTATTCATCATTGTTAACTATAAAATTAAGGTTGTAAGACCCCTGATTCAAAGACTTCGCTAGCTGCAGTCTTTATATATATAATGCTAGAACGAAAAAGTTTTTAAATTTTTTTGTTTATTTATTTGTCTAAAGGCCGTATCACACGCAGACTTATTTCAAGCAATTTTTCCTCCTACTGAGGGTGAAGGGTTGCCGTAAACAAAACGACATGCTCTGACGTCAACCGCGCACTTTCACCACATTGAAATGTGCAGCGACCTTACAGCTCAACATAACGACTCCAAAACTGAACTGAATTGATCTGTTATTATTGTAGCGTGCCTGGTTCCATGTGTTGTAGTTTTTAGAAGTTTACCTCTTACTTGCTCGTTTAATCTTTAAAGTTAATAAATGTTTATTGTTATTTAATTCAACCGTGTTGTAGTGAAGAATGCCTAACCACGCAACGCAGCAGTGGTGACCCCTTTTGGACTTAAAAACACGTAAGCTATTCTGTTCTACTGGCGAATGTAATACAAATTCTTCTACTACGGATGATCAGTACGTAGCGAAAGATTTTTTTTTCCTCCTTCTCCTCAAGGCCACTTGAAGCATCTGCTCGGAGATTCGTTTCGCTTCCTGCTTGTTCAACAATATGACTAGTGAAACCGTTGAAGTCGCTCGTATTGCGTTGCGGCTGCCGCCGTTTTGGAAATCCAACGTTCGTCTATGGATTGCGCAATGCGACCATGCATTCACATTCAGTGGTATCTCCAGTGATGATACTAAGTATTCTGCTTTGGTTGCGAACCTGGATGCTGAAACTCTCTCCTACGTGTCGGACATTGTGTTAAGCCCTCCGAACAGTGACAAATATCACACTCTCTCACAGCGGCTCATCACCCAATTTAGCGACTCGGAGACTCAAAAATTAAGAAACTGCTTACTGACCTTCAGCTAGGAGATGAGAAGCCCAGCCACCTGTTGCGAAAAATGAAAGAGCTGTCTAATGGCCAACTCCAGGATGACTTTCTGCAAAGTTTGTGGCTTCAAAGAATGCCACCACATATCCAGACTGTTTTATCTGCATCCTCAGAGCCTTTGGATAAACTGGCTATCATCGCTGATAAGGTTTCTGAGGTTGTTGGTTCATCCTCGACTATCTGTGCGGCCAAAACTGTTCCTCCACCATCCCAGTCATCTTCATGCAGTGCTCAGCCAACCATGGACTCTCTCGCCAGGCAGATCCAAGAGCTGTCTCTACAAGTTGCTGAACTGACAAGAGAGCACAATTCCTCTCGCCACCAACGATATAGTTCTGACCGCCGGAGATCACATTCACGCTCAAAGAGTGTCAATAGAGGAAGTGGCATCTGCTACTATCATCGCCGTTATAAAGAGCAGGCCCGCAAGTGTGTTTCACCTTGTGCATTTGTGCAAAAAAACGAGTAAGCTCTGTCATAGCTGGAATGGCAGAGCCCTCGAAACATACCAGCCGGTTATTTTTATTAGACCGCAAGTCTGGCCAGAAATTCTTCATAGACTCTGGAAGTGAAATCTGTGTCATCCCACCTTCTCCAACTATGAATAAATCACCTCAGTCTAACTTCTCCTTATTAGCTGCTAATAATACCAAAATTCCAGCCTATGGTATGGTACGTAAAGAACTGAACCTGGGTCTGAGGCGACCTTTTATCTGGACTTTCATAATTGCTGATGTATCATCTCCTATAATTGGTGCTGATATTCTAAAGCACTTCAACCTTTTAATCGACCTTAAGAAAAAAAGGTTGGTGGATGTGGAAACTTCTCTTTTCACTTCTTGTGTTTTTTCAAATATTGTACAGCCCTCAATCCTCACTGTAGATGCAAACATTAGTTTTAAAAACATCTTATCGGAATATCCAGACCTCAGCAACCCTTCTTTAATTTCCAAATCAGCATCACATGGCACAGTCCACCATATTATTACTACTGGCCCACCAGTCACTGCCAGGCCTAGAAGGCTACACCCTAAACTGTATGATGCAGTGAAGGTAGAATTTGAATTTCTTCTTGCTCAAGGCATTATTAGACCTTCCAAAAGTCCCTGGAGTTCTCTTCATGTTGTGCCCAAATCTGACTCTACAGTTAGACCTGTTGGGGATTACAGGCAGCTGAATTCTGTTACTGAGTTCGACAGCTACCCCATGCCTTATTTGAATGACTTTGCTCATGCACTACATGGCAAGAAGATATTTTCCAAAATAGACATTTTTAAGGCATTCCACCAAATCCCTATAGCTGAGTGTGATATTCCTAAGACAGCTGTAACAACTCCATGGGGTCTTTACGAATATACCCATTTGTGTTTTGGCCTTGTGAATGCACCACAAACCTTTATGCGATTCATGCATCAAGTACTAAGAGGACTTCCATTTTGTTTTGTCTACTTGGATGATATTTTGTGTTACTCAGAAAATGCTGAGGAGCATCGTTCTCACTTAAGAACTATATTCCAAAGACTGAGCTCATATGGTTTAAAACTAAATATCTCTAAATGTGTATTTGGTGTGACTGAACTCATTTTCCTTGGCCACCTTATCACTCCTGATGGCATTAAGCCATTGCCTGACAAAGTTCAAGCAGTTCTTGATTACAAACAAACAGAGACTGTTGGCTCTCTGAGAAAATTTTTAGGACTGTTAAATTTTTATAGACGTTTCTTGCCCAAAGCAGCTGAACAACAGTATCTTTTAAGTGAATTTTTAAAAGGTTCTAAAGGTGAGAAGGACTCAAAGCCTTTAAACTGGTCTTCTGAGGCAATTACAGCATTTCAGAGGTGTAAACAAGCTCTTGCTGATGCTGCACTTCTTGCTCATCCTTCACCTTCTGCCCCGCTTGCTCTTCATGTGGACGCCTCTGATTATGCCATAGGAGGTGCACTTCACCAAGCTGTGGACTCTGAGCTACAGCCATTGGCTTTCTTTTCCAGAAAACTTACTTCATCTGAAAAGTCTTACAGTGCCTACGACCGTGAACTCCTTGCTATCTACTCGGCTATCCGACACTTTCGGTATATGCTGGAAGCTAGAGATTTCACAGTGTTTACTGACCACAAGCCCCTCACTTATGCTTTTAGGCAAAAAAAAGTGACAAGTGTTCTCCACGGCAGATCCGTCAGCTGGATTTCATCTCTCAGTTCACCACAAATATTGTACACATTCCAGGATCTGACAATATTGCTGCTGATGTTCTCTCTCGTGTTTCTGCAATCACCTTCCCAAGTCAAATTGACTATGACTGTATTGCTGAGACACAACAGACTGATCAGGAGCTTCACACCCTAATATCATCTGGAACTTCCTTGGAACTCAAAAGGTAACTTTTTTCCCAATTCGTCTACTGAAATTATGTGTGATCTATCAACGGGCACAGCCAGACCCTACATCCCAAAACAGCATCGCCAAGATGTTTTCTCTGCTATGCATAATTTATCCCATCCTGGCATACGTCGATCAGTGCATTTGATGAAGCAGCGTTTTGTTTGGCCATCAATCTCATCAGATGTAGCTAAATGGGCAAGACACTGCCTAGCTTGCCAAAAATCCAAAATTCATCGTCATACTAGATCACCTCTTTCATCATTTCAAGAACCTTCCCAACGTTTTGATCATGTTCATCTGGATCTCATTGGACCTCTACCTCCATCAAATGGCTACACCTATTGCCTGACAATGATTGACCGTTTTTCGAAATGGCCAGAGGCCCAACCTCTCAAAGACATAACTGCTGAGACTGGCTGAGGCCTTCTTTTCCTCTTGGGTGTCTCGCTTTGGAACTCCTGCAATTCTCACAACCGACAGGGGCAGGCAGTTTGAGTCCTCGCTCTTCAAAGCTCTTAGCAAACTACTTGGTGTTCAGAAGTGTCGTACAACTGGATACCACCCTCAAGCTAATGGGATGATCGAAGAATTGCACCGCCCATTGAAAAGTGCAATCAAGTACCATGCTACTGAGCGTTGGACAGAAGTACTCCCTATCATCTTACTTGGTCTACGAGCTTCTCTTAAAGAAGATATTCTGTGTACCCCAGCTGAATTAGTTTTTGGGACCACTATTCGACTGCCAGGGGAGATGTTTGACTCTTCCAAGCCAGACGATGATGATGTGAATTTTGTTTCGAAACTCAAGTCTCACATGCAGTCACTTCACCCTAAACCACCAAAACACCATGGCAAACGTCCAGTTTTTATCCCTCCAGGACTGTTGGAAGCAACACAAGTTTTTCTTCGTCGAGACATGTTACGTCGTCCACTTCAACAACCCTATGATGGCCCTTTCAAAGTCTTACAAAGGAAGGATAAAGTGTTTTTCCTTGACATCAATGGTAAACGGGTATCTGTATCTATTGATAGATGCAAACCTGCCTTCTTTCTTAACACTGAGGACTTGCAACTACCTCAAACCAAGAATGAAACACCTGCTACTGTGGAACCTAATGCAACAGCTCCAACACCTTCTACAGTGGAACATGATCCAACAGCTTCAACGCCTACCCAGCCATCTACACGTTCTGGTCGCAAAGTTCATCTTCCAACTAGGTATCGTTGACACTGGAAGGGGAGTATGCAGCGACCTTACAGCTCAACATAACGACTCCAAAACTGAACTGAATTGATCTGTTATTATTGTAGCGTGCCTGGTTCCATGTGTTGTAGTTTTTAGAAGTTTACCTCTTAATTGCTCGTTTAATCTTTAAAGTTAATAAATGTTTATTGTTATTTAATTCAACCGTGTTGTAGTGAAGAATGCCTAACCACGCAACGCGGCAAATGTTACTCGCCGATTTTTCTCCTTCGGAAACAACCATACATTATTTTTTTTATACCGCTCGAGCTTATAGGATTCCTATTGGCTGGAATTCCAAGCAATTTTTTATTCCGGGCAATTTCTTGAGCTCACTAGCAAGAAATTGCTCTAAAGCGGTTGCTATGGCAACTGAGTAAAAATTGCTCGAATTGGACGAAAAATTGCTTGAAATGTATACGTGTGATACGGCCTTTAGTCCTGCATCCGGAATAAATATACCATAAAATCCGGCGTATATAAGGCCTACCTATATTTTCAAGCTCCATTTTTTGATTTTTATGTCTGTTCACAGTATAACACGCATCCTCTTTTTTATGAAGGAACCTAAAATGTACGTGCTTAATTCTCTTTTGTTTTGAAATCCTTTATTCGAGGCATTATCCCAAGCTTTTGAAAAAAGACTTAACTTCTAGATTAATAACCCATCAAATTCCTTAGGTATGTCATTTCTTCTAAGGTATCCCGACTACGTTCGGAACCGTGATTTTGCAAAGCGCATAAATGGATAATTTCATGATATTTAGTGTCACTTAGATTACAATACATGCATAAAATTGTTTTAAGAGGACATTTTGACAAAAAAAAAATATTTAAATATAATATTTTGGCAAAAAAAATTAACTTAGAATAATCTTTTTTCCAAATGTTCTCCTTTTGTGAAAAATGCTTCTATGATAATAATATTTTGCCTGTATATAGATCAGACCTCTCTACAGAGGCTCAACTAGCATTTTTGAAATATATAGCTTAGAAGTGGGTTTATTCATATTTTACGACAACTGAAGGGAGCAATTTAAAAAAAAAACGCCAATAATTATTTCAATTGGGGGTAACTCTGAAAATAATGAGATATTTTCAAAAATTCTGGTTGAGCCTCTATAGAGAGGTTTGAGCTATATACAGGCAAAACATTATTATAATGGAACCCTTTTTCACAAATGAGAACATTTGGAAAAAAGATTATTATAAGTTAATTTTTTGCCAAAATATTATATTTAAATTTTTTTTTTGTCAAAATCTCCTTAAACCTTTTTTATGCATGTATTCTAATCTGGGTGACACTAAATATTCTGAAAATTATCCATTTATGCGCTTTTTTAAAATCACGGTTCCAAACGTAGTCGGATACCTTAAATAAACAGTATTCCGACTTATGTAGAAGTCTAATTTTTGTATAATCATTTCTTTTTTTAAATTTTATTTCTGAAGCTCTAATTTTTATACCTGGTGTATCACACGCATCCTTAAACTTCTATCTTATTTTTGGTGTTAAAGGTGCGCGTTATATATATATACGCCGAATTTTACTGCAATTCCTTTACATAAATTTCCTATTCAAAAATTAGTGTTGAACTTTCGCCCATCCGGTATAGCGGTTAGCGACGCTGACTGCTGTGCTGTTGGGACTGGGTTCGAATCCCGGAGAAGACATGGATATTTGTGAAAGTATAGTGCCTTAGTGGTGGGGGGTACTTTAAATAGCCGTCGAGCCGTAAGTCCTCTCGCGAGGTTGGACGAAGAGGAAGAGAGGTGGGAGATCCCTGACCACCACCAGGGTGTTCTCCCTCTTAATTGGGGTAAAACCGAGCTAAATCGTTCTGTCGTTCGTAGTGTGCTCAAAGAGCTACGGCTAATGACAGGCATCACTTAGCCCTTAGCCATGATGAATTTTGTGGGCCTGGATCTGGCCTTTGCCGATCTGGTGGCATTGTTAACAACATAACAACAGTAATGAACTTGATATATATATATATATATATATATATATATATATATATATATATATATATATATATATATATATATAAATATATATATATATATGTATATATATATATATATATATAAATAAATATATATAAATATATAATATATATATATATAAATATATAAATATATATATATAAATGTATATATAAATAAATATATTTAAATATATATATATATATATATATATATATATATATATATATATATGTGTGTGTGTGTGTGTGTGTGTCATAATTTTTAAGACAGAATCAGATTAAAGTTAGAAAAGTGAAAAGATGATCTTTATTCTTTCATTTGTACATCTGTTCTGACTCTGAGAGCAGGGAGGAAAAAGCATGCCATGGTGGTGGTTTCAAGTGGATAACACTTGAAAAACATATGGTAACTATCGCTGCTTTGAATAGGGTGCTTGCAAGTTAATGCTGACATATGTTGACTATTAAATCTAACGATCTGGAATTAGACATGTTTATTGGCTAGGCCATATGTTCGGAAGAAATAACTGGGTGATTAGTTTGATATTTGAAGATGTGATCTGAGAAAGATGAGTCAAGTGCTAGATAGGGAATTTAATTTTTAATCTAATTTAATTATCCTTACATTTGCCCCCAAATTTTAAAAGGGAGTCATGGCGTGGTTTTTTTCTCTCTTTACAAACTTAATCAATTTTCAATAAACTCAAAACAATACATAACATTATTTAGAAAGACATATTAAACACAGTAGAAATATTTAAGAAATAGTAATACTAAAATCAAAAAGCAATACAATAAACGAAACTATAACAACAAACACAGTAAGGACACTTCCAACATATTAATTGATAAAAATGAATTTCCATACATATAATTGAAGATTAGCTTGTTTAAATCTATTCGACATCTAGAATAAGAGCTCGCGCGCGTTTCCTCCTATTCCTTCATAATAATAGATTCGTATTATAGCTGGTAGATATTTTCAAAAAAATTATGTTGGAAAATAATATATCAAACAATAAGATAGTAAATATAAAAATACATGAAATCATACAAATATTAAAATAATAATTTTGTATAAAAATCTACTCTGGCGCCATCGTAGTAATACCTTATATTGATACACATATTTTGCATATATGAAATACATTTTTTAAAAAGATAAAAAAATATAGACACTAATAAAATGAAATTATTACTAATATGAAAACGGTGTACAACACACAACTTATATGCACTATTCAACACAATAAACAATATTTTATTTCCCATGCGTTATAAAATATAAAAATTATAAGAATATAGGAATAAAAGAATACAAGAATATAAGAGCACTTTTTTATTATTTTTGAGTCGGAAAAGTGGACTCATTTCAATAATAACTTTTAGTATGTATGAAAATTTTCTCAATATTCACTGTAACTTAACAATATCGCATACAATATTTTGAATCTTTCCGTAACCTTCTAAAAATTCGTTTCATAGACTAAAATTCTTGATTTTCTCTTACATCACACATTCACTAATATAAACTGTATCACCTTACTTAATTTTGAACACATCTCTCTGAGAAATCTGCGTGATCAACTCACACATGTTCAGGGATGCTGATAAGAAACAATGAGAGGTGTACATATCAAACTAAACAAGTTTGTCCTCTTAATGTTTCGTGACATATACAAAATTATAATGATTGTATTCTCCCTTATCCACTGTATAATATCCAAAAATAAACTTCAAGTTATTAAATTAATTTTAATTTTAGATAAGGAAATTTTCGAGAAATAGTGAATTCTGATATATGGCCGGTATATCAAAACACACAATTTCAAAATAAAAAAAAATTAAATTACATGCAATAAGATTACTGCTGAATAAAATAATTATCAAAACAATTGAATTCAGTGGAGAAAAGAGAATGCAACGTGACTTTACTTGTGCTTCTTATCAGAATATCATTAGTATTAGTACATTAATCATTTTTCTAAAAACTTAATTTATATTTTTCAACTTTAAAACACCAATTTCTATCATAACTCTTAACTCATTCGATTTCTAAGATAAAATTATGAGAAGTATATTAAAATTTCTCAAAATTTTGTATGACTAAACCTATATACTTTGTTTTCTCAATTAAAATATAAAGAAAATATCTCATTTATAACACAACTATATTATAAAAATTAAATACCATATCATATCATATATTATTCTTTTTCGCCGAAAAGTCTTGTTAAGCAGAACTCAGTTATTTCTGTATTACGTAAGATGTTTCTTTTAGTTATTATCTTCTCATTATTATGGGTATTTTTTGTTGAATGTAATTTAACTGAAAATTTTCAGATGGATGAAAATGTCGTAAGCGAACTGAATGAAACAATTCAGTGTCAGTTTTATTAAGGGCATTGGGTCTATCAATTTCTAATAATACATCAGAACATTTTCTTAAAACGGTATAAGGGCCTGAATAAGGGGGACTTAATTTCCTTGTATTGGGGTATTGAAATTCCTCATACATTACAAAGTCACCAACCTTGAAATCAGCTTCCTGAAATTTTTTATCTTATCTAATCTTATTTATTTTATAATATTGTTCTGTTCTTTCTTTGGCTAATTTTCTTGCTTCTTCTAAGGGAGGATATATTTCATTATCTTTTAGCGAAATTTCGAAAGGTAAATTACCATACATTAAGTAGGTTGGAGGGAAACCTGTTATTGTATGTGGAGTTTGATTATACTGATGGGTTACTTTTTCTAGAATTTTTGTCCATGGGACTTTATTTGAACTATTACTAATTTCACATTTTAAGCGGGTAATGATGGTTTGATTTACACGTTCAACCTTTCCATTGGTTTGGGGTCTGTGAGAAGTAGTTAATAATTGAGTGACATTATTATGTTTTAAAAAATGCTTAAATTTTGAAGAGGTGAACGCAGTATTTCTATCACTTAAAATTTTTTCCGGTATGTGATTCTGAAAGATTTGTCTTAAACGATTTATATAAGTATCTGTTGTTGCATTTTTGATGGGAAAGTCCAAATGTACCTAGTTGCATGATCAATAATAATGTGTAAATATTTTTAACAGAGTTGTAATAATTTAAATCACCTACACTATCTATCGATAAAAGTTCAAAGGGTTTTTCACAAAGGGGAAGTGATTGCATCAGTCCGTATTTTCTCTGATGTGACTTCTTATTTATTTGACAAGTTTCACAGTGTTTCACATAATTTCGTATATCAGTAATAATGTTTATCCAATAATATTGTGGTGATATTAATTTTAACATGGTAGCTACACCAGGGTGGCCAAATTTTTTATGAGTTGTTTCCATTAATTTCACTCTTAGAGCTTTGGGTACAATTATTTTAGTTAAAACTTGTCTTTTAACTACAAAAACACCATCTCTTAAAACATTTAGGAGCTGATGTATTTTCTATATTTTGAAGATGACTTATTTCATTGATATCTAATAAAGGTTCTGGGGTGTATTAATTATATGATAAGCAATAGGATTTCTTGTTAACATATCAGCTTCAACATTAGTGCTACCTTTCTTATATTTCATATCAAAATCATACATAGAAACTTTTAAAGACCATCTAAAAAGTCTACCCTTGGGATTTTTGAAATTTTTAAGCCAAACTAATGCATTATGATCGGTATGAACTGTGAAATGAGATCCATGAAGATAGCAATGGAATTTATCTAAACTATCAATTATAGCTAAGCATTCTAATTCAGTTATTGTATAATTAATTTCATAATTTCTCAGTCGTCTCGAGTGGAATGCAATCGGATGTTGATTTCCATTGGGGTTTTGTTGTTTGAGGATACATGAGATTGTAGTTTTCGATGCATCTACATAAAGATGACAGGGATAATTTGGATTGAATATAGCTAAAATGGGCTTTGAAATTAAGCTGTCTTTAAGTTTTTGAAAAGATTGTTGACATTCTGGGGTTCAATTCCAATTTTGATTCTTTTTAAGAAGATTATTTAAGGGCATTCTTAATTTTGCATATTGAGGAATGAATTTGTAATAGACATTAATACTACCAAGAAATCTTTGTAAATCCTTTACATTTCTAGGGGGTAAAAGTTTTTTAATTATTTCGACATTTGTATTATTTGGAGTGTATGACCCTTGTTTTATTTCATATCCTAAGAAATCAATTGTATCTTTGCCAAATTTACACTTTGAGAATTTTAATTTTATATTTTCTATTCTTCAATTGATTCCGAAAATACTATTATATCGTCAAAATAATTTAATGCAAACTTTATTTGGTATTTATTTAAAATCTGTCTAATAGCTCTTTGAAATATAGCTGGAGAATTTTTATATCCAAAAGGGAAACGATTAAATTGAAAAAGACCGTAATTTGATGTAAATGCAAAATTTTCAGATTCATTATCATCTAATTTAATGTGCCAATAACCACTACATAGGTCGATGGTTGAGAAAAATTTTGCATGTGTTAATTTGTCTAAAACTGCATCTATTCGGGGAATTGGCTCTGTTTCTAATTTTGTGATAGCATTTAGCTTTCTGTAATCGATACATAATCGTGTACGAGCATTATCCTCTTTTTTAAAAGCCAATGTTATAGGGGCAGCGTAAGAACTATAAGATGGTTTTATTATTCCTGCTTTCAATAATGCATCTATTGTTTTTTTATTTCCGTATCATCTTTAAAAGATGTCCTATATGGTCGATTTACAATGGGTAATTCTGAGGTAAGTATTATTTTAGGAGAATTACATTTTAACTCGCCCACATCAAACTTAT
Source organism: Trichonephila clavipes (assembly GCA_019973935.1). Lineage (NCBI taxonomy): Eukaryota > Metazoa > Arthropoda > Arachnida > Araneae > Nephilidae > Trichonephila > Trichonephila clavipes. The sequence goes on from BMAU01017470.1 coordinate 2,401,322, forward strand.
TTTTAGCAAAGACATGTTTATATTTATCAATAATCATATTAATAATATCATAATCACTATTAGGAATTATTTCTATATTAAACACATTATTAGTTTTCTTAGTGATAATTTTATTATTACTAAATTTAAGAGTTTCATTTTCTTTAATATTTTTCTTAGATTCATAATTTTTTAAATTTTTTTTTCCTCTCTGAAAAATTTTATAATCACTAAAATTAATATTTAATTCAAAAATACTCATAGTTTTATTAGAAACTATTAAATATTTCAGTTCTACATTTACTATGAGGAATTTAATATTTTCAATAATTTCTCCTATTTTCAATTGTAAAGTAATTGCCTCACTCACCTCAATTTCTCCATTGATGGTGGCAAATTTTGTTTTGATATACTCTACATTATGGTATCCCTTGATTTGTGATATTATATTTTTGGAATAATATTGACACTCTCTCTCTCTTGATCCTGTATCAAGAGGACATCAACTTGTTTGAAGTTGATTCTTCCCTGGATGATCATAAGTTCTCATGTTTGATGAGGTTGGAATACCGTATTATTGTTTTGTGTTCTTTGACGGGGGTAGAAAGTTGGAGCATTGGGTCGCAAACTGTCGGTCGTTGTGGAAATCGTTGGTTTCTCGGATATAGGGTCGGCCGCTGAAGTGAAAAGGAAGGGTGATGATAAGGTGATGGAAACTGAGGAGAGTATACCTTATATCTTGTATTGGTTATGGTATCCGGATGTTGAGATTGGTCATTTCTCCAATTCCATCCTCCATATTGTTGTCTATGGGCAAATTGATTCGTATGATAAGGTATTCTTGTCATTGGATATTTTGGGTATATAACTTCATTCTTACTTGATTTTGATTTTTCTTGGATATCTAAGAGTTTCATTTTTTCCTTCAGTTCCTCTATGTTGCTGCAGCTTTGTAACTGTATTTCTATGGCTTTATTTTCTTTTAATCCTCTTATGATGTAATATTTTTCAGCTTCTTCTTCCATGTTTATCCGGGATGCGATTTCTTTTACTCTGTAGAAATATTCTATATGGGTCTCTTTTGAGGTTTTTTCTGTTTTAGATAATTGAAGATGAATCTCCGCTGGATTGACTTGTGTTCCGAATTCACGTATTAAATCATTTTTCAGTTCGCAAAAACTTTTAGGGATAGATTGTGATTGGATGTAAGTCTTCACAGCTCCATCTACTAACTTGATTATAAATAGGATATTCTGTTTCTCTGGTATATTGAAGGAATCGCATGTACTTACTGGACTATTTTGTCCTTAAGACTGAAGAATATATTTGGCTGCTAGTTGATGGGGTTGGAAATGTCTGGTACAGAAAGCAGTGCTCCACCCTAGCCTGTCGCGTCATTATTGATGATGATCTTACACTAGAATGAGTGTTTTCTTTTATTTATATGGTCCCAGAAAATGAAAAAAAAATTCACCTAACACCGCAATACAGCAGCCTACGAAACCATTACTTGCTCTTTACTAAAACCCAGATTGTAGAATAGTCGAATCCACACGATATTGGTGGAGTCGTTTATAATTTATAGTTATTGTTATACAATATTAAGGGAAAATATAATTAGAAAAGGTGTATTTGTTTTTAGAAATTCAATTTAATTATCCTTTCTTTTAAATGTATTTTGCACTTATTGAATTACTTATAAATTTTAAAAATACTATACATATAAAAGTATGATTTATCAATACTATGCTGATCCAAAATACAATTCAAGCTTGTAGAAAACTCTTTTATCCTGAGTTATAGTTTACATGAAAGGTTTTGAATAATCATTACGATTTATCCTTTGATGAAAATAAATTTTATTTTTATAACACAATGAATTACATACAAAATAGAGATTTTTTATTGAAATATATGGTTCATACAATATATGAAGTTGAAACATTGTTCAAAGATTTCCATACAATCTAAACAAATAAAACAATAAATAATGCTAAAAATTCCGGATAACCTAATAATAATTTTGAAATAGATTTTCAAGAACAGCAAAAATGAAATAAAAGGAATATTAGAAAATAACAATTAAATCATGCTATTTTTTCTATTGTTATCAAAAAAATTTCCATAATAGAAGGAATTTAGGGCCATAAACTTTACTGCGAAAGAATTTTTATCAAACACAAACAAAAAAGTTTCCGAATTATTTGTTTTTACTTTTCGTTTTATATCCAAGAAAGGAACAAAAAAATTCGCATATATATATGACACCTTTCACTATTTTTCTACGGTCTCACCCCCGACATTGTGTCATTTATCGTCGTGTGCAAAAAAAGTGGGAAAAACGGCGTCAGGTGATGCAAGGATTTGTCACACAGCCTTCTACATCGCAGCACTGTTTTGTTACGATTTTTTTTTGTGTGGTGAAAGATGCTTCTACATCATTGAAGTACACCAAGTCCCGTACTTTAGAAATGTTTTTATTCGTGGATACGGAGGAACGTCTTTTTCGACTTTCATACTACACATTCTGCCTCCTTCTCTGAACATGCAACACCAGTGATCAACCCTTTGACGAGACATGGCCTTGTCTCATCTTACACGGTCTCTAGGCATTCGTGGATAACGGACACATTAGTCCCCTGTGTCCATTCATACCGTATAATAGTACTTACTTCCATTGGTTACCACGTTATCAGCATACGTCTTCTGAAATCGTTATTTGTACTCAAATTACCTCGGGCACGCTTTTCTGCTGCTACTTTCTCTTCTCGACGTGACGTCACTTAACCGGCATCGAAGGTAGTTTCCTGCGGTTATTGTTTGTTTCCCATGGAGAAAAATAAAAAAAAAAACATGATCTAACCTTAAAAAAAAACGAAACTTATTTTCGGAACTTTCTACGCTTATGTTTAACCGCAAAAAAAGTAATCCGTCTTCTCAAGGGGAAAAGGTCAAATGTGTTACATTTTTCAGGACATCCTGCACATGTATACTTAGATCTCAGTGTGATGGATGTTGACAGGATCGATGATGGAATTATGGTAAATATTTGTGTACTTTTATACATTTAGTCAAATTTATTAAAATTTGTTAACATTTCATTTTTTTTTAAATAATACAGTGCATTTATTTATTAACTTTCGAATTAATTTCACAAAACTCTTTAAATTGGTTTTATGTAAGGAACGAATGTTTGATTTCTTTGAAAATAATTTTAAAAAATAAATTTCACTATATAAAGTTAAATAAATATATAATTAGTTACTTAATATAATTTCAAATTTGCTAGAATTCCCTAAAATAATCTTTAGGATAAATTGTATTTAGTTTACACAAACGTAGTTCTGTAATTTTAATCTGAATTACGATACAAATTAATTTTATGCTATATAAATCATGGCTTAACCTTAATTCAGCATTAAAAAAATCTAAGGGGTAAGTTCATGCGACTTTATTGCCACAAGATAAATGCAATCACGTCACAATACCCAGCCAATCAGCCACGCGCTTCTCTGTTGCCAACTCTTGCTTTCCCAGTAAAAGTACAAATTTGTCAACGATAGTAATGCCCATAGGTAAACAAAATACTCTTAATTTAAAAGTACATACAGTATATATATAATATAAGAATTTTTTTTTAAAATTTGAAAAACTTTTTTAAGAATCTTTATATTTGAGCATCTTTACCCAACTATCAATAGTAAAATTATATCTAAATGTACAAATAGAACTACAAGCATAATTTCAGTTTTGAATTCAATCGAGAGCACGTGATCACACTTATCATGTGAGCATCATGGATGTAGCTCATTGGGATAGATTCAAAGCAAAACAGCCATACATTTTTAAGCATATTAAAAATGACAATACAAACTTTTAAAAAATGAATATGATAATGAAACTAAAAACACAAGGGCATAAGTTGTTTCTTTCGTTTGTAGATGGTAAGCATATTTGCTGGAATCATTACCAATATTTTCCTGTTGCTGTATGTGTTATATCGAAGCAGAAAACACGATTAAAGGAATAACATTTTCTGAAATCGGCTAAATAAGCGATTCATTAAAAAGTATGTTAAATAATTTGTTTCCTGTTGCAGCACTGAAATTTAACATGAACATTAACTTTCACTGAAGTTGTTTGTATGTGTTGCAACGCTGGCATATATAATAATAGACACTCTTATTGTTAGTAATTTTGTAAGTTTTTTTGTTTTTAGATATTACGTATATGATTCTTCAAAAACTATTGTATATATAGTCATTAATAATAAATCTCTCAATAAACGGATGTATAACAAGACTGTACAGATCAAAGTTAAATGACCACAGTAATACATTGGCAAACTTTTAGTCTTAGGAGCCAAGAATGTAGGGCTAAATGTAGTTTTAAAGAGCTAACCTTCTCCTAAATTTGTCTAAATGTGACTGGGTTGAAAAAAGAAAATAGTGTAGGAAGAATTTAATTAATCCTGAATACTTCTTTAAGTTGTTAGTCGAATACTTCTTGTTATTAATAATAGGCTTATAGCATCTATCATAATAATATTTCGCAATGTTTCTCTCAGTACTAAATAACAAAGGGGGGCATAGAGTTCACAATACCCCTTTTTCAAAAGAAATCCCCAGTTTGTAATGTTTAGGAATATTGTAGCATGCATCTATTGATTGTTTCTAGTATTTCATATGAGTGTCCCCAAATTCTGAAAACACCTCCTCAATCACTTTATTTAGCCCTGTAGAACATATTTGGTGAGAATATGATTAAAAAAACATGACATATAAACACATAATGTGAAGTAAAAACAATAATCATAGAAGAATGGTCGAAAATCGATACAGAAATTACAAAAAAACTGATTAAATCTATATCAAGACATTTTAAAGTTGTTGTGGACACTAAAAGATATCCTACTAAACTAAATTAAGAAAGAAATACAATATTTAAAGCTATGTTGAGATTTTTGTTAAGTGTACGAAGACTTTTGTGAGGGTAATTTTTTAGTAGCTTTTTTCGATTATTAATTTTAAAAAAATTGTTATACTATTTTTAAAAAATTGATTATGTCATTCCATTAAGAACAAGCTGCAGATATCATAAACAAATTACAATGCCAATATATTAATTTTTATTAGTCGAAAACATTAAATTTTTTTATGAGATTGCAAGTGTACGAACATTTTTGTGGTCCACTGTATACATGTATTTAGATGATCAATCCAATATATCTGAACTTCGAAGACTATGGAAATAATCCGATGATATTGTCCTATACCAGGGCGTTTTTTAAACTTTGGGACGCTGCTCTCCACAGGGGCGTGATAACCCTGCGTAAGGGGTGAGAGCATATAGAAAAGTCGAAAATTAAAGGTTATATAAAAAAATTATTAATTTACTGAAACGAAGCAAAACAAGAAGCATTGTAATATAAAAAAATAAAACACACACTTCAACTGTTATAATATATATACTGAACAATGTTTCAGTACTACTCAATGTATTTGATAATTAATTTATCAATACTGAGTTAAGGACAAGCTAATAACAGTGACTCCCAAGGGCGTTTCATACACAAAATTCAATACTTATCTTAATAGTTTATACGGTTTATAATTAAAACCACATTGTAGCTTTAACGTCAAAGTACATTATCATTGCCTTCAGTACATTATCATTGCCTTCAGTACATTGTTATTGCATGGAAGGGGGCTTGATGAAAGTTGTGATTGAAATTTGGGTCCCAAATGTTAAAAGTTTGAGAAGCACTGATCAATACCGAATAACATTGAATTTTTTGTATTAAATAAAATTAATTATTATAAACATGATCCTAAAGTAATTGTAGCTAAGAAACACAGTAATATTTTCAACAAAGTTAACATTCTGGGTATGTTTCGCTATTTAAAAATGGAACTTCATCTAACATAATTAAAAATACACAGCGTTCTAAAAAAATCCCACTACGTTTAATGTTTTTTGAAAATTTCTGTAGGAGTTCAGCATCCAGGCTTACCTCATTGAGCAATGGATTGACGAGAGACTCAACCTCAGCGTCTACATTCATAACGATGAAGTAAACACCCTTTTCCCACCGTGATAGCCAAAGATCTCTGGAAGCCGGACCTTGTGTTTGATAATGCGAAAACGGGCGTTCTCTTCAGTCTTTCCATACCCAACACACACATAAGAGTGTCCAATACAGGATGTTTGTATCGATCCTCCAGGTAGGACTGTTCTTAGATTAGAATCTTAAGTTTGCATTGTGCAAGATGAAGATAATTCTTAGCTCATTTTGAAAATTGACAACAAAGCACTTGTTTTCATGAAACAACGTACAAGGTTATTTATATTTCCCTCCATGGCTTTGGAGATCCGTGGTAAAAAATACTAAGACTAATACAGCAAAAAAGAGCATATGAAAGAATACAGAAACAATTCAAGTTGTGTTTAAATATTTTACAGGTGTTCTGTATGTGAATCAATGGCCACAACCATTTTACCTCTGCATGGTAGTATATATAGATCTTACACAATGAATGGCTATACGGGGGGGGGTCTCAGATTCATGGTACAAACTTTAAGATATCCGTACACCTTCAAAACGTCATTTTCGTCAAATTTTTCGATTTTTTAATTTAAATGTTATTTGAAAATATGAACTTTTTTCTTTAAAATGGTGTTTAAATTTTGTTTCTATCTTATTTAGAACTTAAGTTATGGGATTTGAGTTTCATTCGATAGCACCTTTTTGAACCCGGAAGTACAAGTCTGCATTGCGAAGTAGAAAAAATGTTTGTTGACATTTTTATTTTTCAAAGTATCGTTTAAATATGCAATAGTAAGAAATTTAAACTTTTTAAAATATGAATTTGAGTTTTCAGAATTATCAAGAATATAATTGGCAACAGGTTTTTATTTATATTTTTATCTAGAATCTGGCAAGAAAATAGAGTGCTTTACTGTTTGTTTACATTTGCTTATGATTGCGTAGCTCTTTATAAGCTTTTGTTTAATCCTTTTTTATAGCAGAAAATTTTAATTTTTGCCATTTAAAATAGGTAATGCTAAACGTAGAGTTAGTGCAAAGAGAAAACGCTAATTTCTAGTAAATGAATCTACCATTAAACATTCAAAAAATAGCAGCGCAACATCTACCAACGCCAGTTCTTCAAAAATTAAAATACCTGCTGCCTTTGATGAAGAAATAGCAGAATATCAACGTAAACCACTTACTGGTAACAGAATAATTGATATGGAAGTCCTTTTAAATTTGTTTTTACAACTTTGCTGCCCAAGATGTTTCGAAGAAGGTATCCTGCTTTCTGAGGATTCCACATATGGTTTCTGCTCAAATTTTGTTATCAGGTGTAAACATTGTGACTTTTACTCAGGGTTTTCTAGTTCAAAGAAAACTTTAAACTGTCCTGAAGTAAATACAAGATTTGTGTATGGTATGAGACAAATTGGGAAAGGTTTTTCTGCTGGGTTTAAATTATGTGGTACGTTAAATTTACCCAGGCTCAGTAAAACTGCGTACACTAATCATGAGAATAAACTCATGTCCGTGATTTCAGAAGTTAGTGAACTATCAATGCAAAAATCAGCTTCTGAACTGTTAGTGCTATATCCTACTAAAAATAAAATTGTTGAATGTGGCATTTCAGTTGATGGAACGTGGCAGCGTAGAGGTTACTCTTTCATGAATGGGTGTGTCGCAGCTTTGTCAGTTGACACTGGTAAAGTAGTAGACATTGAAATAATGTCGTCATATTGTCCCACCTGCAGAAAGATTTCTAAAATGTCTAGAAGCATTGAGTCGGAAACTTTTGCAGCAGATCACGTGTGCCATAGCAATTTTCAAGGTTCTGCGTTAAAAATGGAAGCTGTTGGTGCTACGAGAATCTTCCAACGTTCTATTGTCAAACGAGGCCTTAAATATGCACATTATTATGATGACGGGGGCTCTAAGGGCTTTATCAGTGTCAAAGATACTTATGAGAAGGATAGCGTCACAAAATATGAATGAATTGGTCATGTTCAAAAGAGAGTAGGTGCGAGATTGCGCAAACTAAAGTCTAAAAATAAAAATCTGTCTGGTAAAGGCAAACTCAACGACTCTTTTATTGACCGATTGCAAAACTATTATGGGATTGCTGTTCGTAGCAATGTTGGAAACCTATCCGGTCTTCAGCAAAATGTTATTGCGGCTTTGTTTCATTGCTCATCAAGTGTCGAGAAACCGATGCATGGGCAGTGTCCCATCGGAAAAGATAGTTGGTGCTACTACCAGCGAGCACTGTCTTGTGGCAAAAAGCCAAACGAAAAATATAAAGGCTTATCAAATGAAGTACTAAACACGATTAAGCCTACATATTTAGAGTTGTGTACCAAAGAACTGCTTACTAAATGCCTGCATGGCAAAACACAAAATTCAAACGAGTGTTTAAATGGCGTTATATGGCAGAGAGTACCCAAGGAAGTTTTCGTGTGCCTCAAAACTTTAAAATCTGGTGCATTGGATGCTGTGATCCAATTTAATGATGGATACAAAGGTTGTGTTGAAATTTTTAAAAAACTTAATATAACTCCTGGTTATTTTACTTTAAAAGCGTACAAACATCTTGACATCAATAGAATTAACAACGCAGAACGACATTCAACACCAAATGTAAAGCAGCGTAGAAAATTTTAAGAGCTACAAGGAAAAAAATCAATGTTTTAGAGAGTAAAGAAGGTGTTATTTATAAATCAGGAGCATTTTAAGTATATCAAATTGTGTTTAATATTAAAATTTGCAGTTCAAAGTTTATTTCTGATTTATCTCAAAATGAATTTGTTTAACGTATCGACATCTGACAACGTAAATATCGTTGTGAACCAAATTAGTTCAAATTTTATAAATATATTTGTTTTATAGATTTAAAGAACCCCTACTACTTTCATAATTATATAGTTGATATGTTTTTAGTAACTAAGGTATATATCATGCTCGTAATAATTTTTTAATGATTTTTCAATGTTCTTTTACTCGAAACTTGATAAAAATTGTAATAAATTGATTATCATCAGGAAAATAGTACCAGCCCTAAAAATTGTTATAATGATCATCATCAAATTTACAGAAAATGGATATTTTTGTTTACATTTGAGTTATGTGCGTTATTCTAATAATCAATTTAATTACTATTTACACTATGCTTTACTCCCTAAAATTTTTTTATGTACTACAAGTAACATATTAAATGTATTTTTCATAGTTTTAAGTTACATTTCATCAGTAAAAAATATTTTAATAGCAAATATTACAGTTTTTAAAAAAAATTTTCTTCGAAGGTGTACAGATACCTTAAGGGTAAGTACAGGATATTGTAACAATAATTTATTCTGCAGGAATGTATGGACGCAAGTGACACAGTAAGGCTCAAACACAATAAATAAGAGATGAAAGAAAAGACTAAAATGTTTATTGAAAGTGTCGTTTACAACTGTAATATTTACAATAACTGTTCATAACTGTTCAGTACATGAGCTATGAAGTCCAGTTTAAACACACATTGCTGCACCACCCAATGGCAGTCGGACAAGATAGTCTGTCTGATTCAAAGCTTGTACTCGCTAAAAATGGAAGAGGGATAAGCGATTTTCGTTTAACCCTCTACAAACGGTCTGATGACTCACACTTAAGTGATGAGCAACAGCTCAGATGAGCTGTTTCAGCAGTCACGACGTTCCAGGCTTGGACTATGTACAGCTCTTCGTCGACCAGTATCATGTCTGATTTCGTGGAACGAACATATTTCATGAAGGTGATGTAACAGCTGAAAAATTCTATAATCCAGCATTCGTCAATAAGGAAACTGCGAGGCATACATTCGTAGCGCAGTTGTGCCGTTACCATTTGCGCGGCCGTACATGTAATGCATGTCTGCTTTTTCTGCATACGTTAAGTCTCCTATCGTAGACGTCAGCACAATTGAGAATAGCGCTTTCCCCTACTGAGATGCCTCATGGTGAACAGTAGCAAGACATCTATTGCCCCTTACTGGCCACTGCAATCTACCGATAACTTCGTTTCTTTTTTCTTTTATTTCCCCCTTATGCGCTTCACCACGTCACGTATCGCAATATGAGATATTATTATCAATACTGTCTAAAAATTCAGTCACATTTTCCTTTCCGGCAAAAAAAGTTCGGGTAAGACCCTAAAATTTGACCCGACTCCTCTCTTAGGGTTAGGGTAAGTTGGGCGCCATTGTAAGGGTCTACCCGACGCGTCTAAGGATGTGGGAGAATCGGAAAGAAGACTAGCCATATTCAAAATAACACAATTCATTCTCAATACCCACAGCACAAATTCAATTAACCAAAGTTAAGAGAGGAACCCAAATATCAAGTATGGAGAGAAATCTGCGAGGTATGCGAGATACGGGAAGAGAGAGAAAGACTTTAAATAATCAGATCACTTACGTCTAGGCAATAGCTTCTAATTCTTAGCTACCTAACCTACTTTAATTCCTAGTTGACAAATCGTCAACTTTAATATTAGAATAATAAGCTACGAGAAATCCACGTCTCACTTCACATTAATTAATCACTGCTAGCCGTTATCAGTCTAACCTATCTCTCGTTTCTAACCTGAAAGTTTCAACTTTATATACAAGTCTTAATTTGCATGTTCACATCTTCTTCTTCGGAAGGAAGCTATATAATGTAATAAGTTTTTAAGACTGTAATTACCATATTTTCCAGTGTATAACGCACACTTTTAACACGAAAAACACAATCGAAATTTACGATTGCGTGTTATACACTGGGGGGGGGAGATATAAAAAGATATTCTAAAAATAAAGAAAAGATGAATACTTAAAAAAAAGAATAGATTTCTGCATGCTTCTTGTATACAGTTCATTTAAGGTATCCAACTACCCTAAAATCATGATTTTTAAAAAAAATTGACAATTTTTTTTTTATGATTTTATATTATAGGCCATTTTATTAACTTTATAAAAATACCAAGTTTACTAGAACAAAAACTACAAATGTTTTAGTAAAAACAGATGCCATAATTTTACACAAGATGTCAAGCTTTAAAATGAGTTTTACTCGAAATGTGTTTTTTTCGAGAAACTCAAACGGTGACAGCGATTGCTCAAACAGTTTTTACAATAATTTGCTGAAACTTTTTTGTGTATATTCTGTATAACATTAAAAGTGTTTTAATCTTCAGATTTATCAATCACTGTTTTATTTCAAAATTTGCAGTCCTTTATGTGAATATAATCACTGATTTTTTAAGCAATTTTATGTAGTCACTAAGATAAAGTGCTCTAGTCTTTGTAAAAATTAAAATATCTCTTATCCTGAAGGTCATTTCAGACATGAATAACAAAGTAACACATCAAAGTTGAAAAATCGAGAATTTTTTTATAAAACTTTTGTACAGCGTGGGCCCCGTTTGTGTAATTGTTTGTACATTTTTACCATTTTTTTCATATTTTAATAGTAATAAAGAAATTTTTATTTTCAGTTTTAGAATTTTTTTAAAAATAAACTAAATACATCTAAAAATCCCCCAAAAATCCCCATATCTGCATTTTTTCAAAAAGAAGTTGTCGTAAGTAGTCGGATACCTTAAAAGAAATGTCATACTTGATAAACTTCCAACAACTAAATGCCTTACAAATTGTATCTTTTCTCTCTCATTTCTTGTGCTTCAGGGTTTTAGTTTTTTAGAAGTATACCATTGTTCGAAGGCCTGGAATAATACTTAGAAAAAATGATTTCAAAAAAATAAGAGCATTACACACATACATTCCAGGTTTGTTCATAATAAAAAGGGTGTGTTTCATACTGCGAATATACCTAAAAATTAAAAACTACATTTTAAAAGTATGGGTGTACATTGTACGCTGGTGCTCGCAATACGCCGGAATATATAGTACACGGAATAAAATGCACTTTTTTCAATGAAAAGAGAAATAATAATAAATTACACTACAATATATCTCATTCATAAAAAAGTTGAGAATTCCTTAAAATCTAAAACATTCTAAATATAATTTCGTACAATTTTCACATAATATAAACAAAATTTTATTTAAAAGACATGCAACATTACAAAATACAGGAAGAAAGCATTGAGAAACACAAATAGCATAACTTATATACACAAAACTTTTGAATGCTAATGAGTTTCCCCCAAACACAGAAAGATATTGGTTATCGAAGCACGGCTATATGAAGGAAAATATTTGAATGATTAATACTATCGAGTATGCCACCGCAGGTAAAAATCGCGTGCATTATAACGGTCTCGACCTTTCGTAAATCAGGAAGAACTTCATTAAGTTTAATATGAAATCGATCGCACAAGACTATACATATAATTAAGGTTATGCATGGAGTCAAAATGCATGATTTTAGTTAAAAGCTTTCCATTTTTATGAAAGTCTACAAAATAGATATTGAAAGAAAATAAAGGCACAAGAAGAGTCTGACAAATAAGAGAACTGAAAATATAAACTTTGAATAATTAAGAAGTCTCTTTTTAGTTCAAATTTATGTTTGATGTAATTATGTTTATTGAGGATCTTTTGGTAAAACCAGAAAGTTCGACAAAGACTCTATCATTATTTTTTATTGGAAAATATACGTTATTAAAATAATATATATATATATATATATATATATAAATGTGTGTGTGTGTATTTTCTTCTTTTATTAGAAAGTAGTTTCAATATGCACGACAAATATATGTTTACAAAACGAAGTTTAATTTTGGAAAGTCTTAAAAGATAATAGAGCTTGCTTTCCCTAAACAAAGTTTTTAGTAAATATTATTGTATAGTTTTTCCATCATGACAGTCCCCTCAGAGGGTTACCTTCTTTGTAAAGTGTGAAATCAATAATTTTCAAGTGCCCGAGTAATCTTTCCTTCCTCTCATGGAGTTTATTGTCTTTACTACTCACGGATCACGCATCTCCGGGATGGCGTAGCGATCTTTTTCTATTTTCGTCCTTTGTACTCTAAGCCATTTCCTTCCACATCCACTTTTCTTCCCTTTTTACACTTGTAGAGCATTGTGTAAGTCTCAGGTACATGTGCATTTGTAAATTAAAAAGGATGCGACCTCAGATAAACATTTTTTCGTAAATAAACAAGTATTTGGCGCAATTTGACCAAATATTCCTTTTGCGGGGAAAAAAACACGACTATTAGAACAGCGTTTGTGTTTGATTAGAAGACAAAGCATTGGAGTTCTTAAAAAGTAACACGAAGCGTATACCATAAAATCCGGCGTATAACACGAACTTTTAACACAAAAAATAAGATGGAAATTTATGGGGGCGCGTTATACGCCGGATATAAAAATTATAGCTTCAAAAATAAAATAAAATGAATGAGTATAAAGAAATCAGACTGTAATACTATTTATTTAAAATAAGTGACAAACATAATGTATTTAAATAGTTGCAGTTCTAGAAGTATGATATTTTTTCAAAGTCCTGCAATAATACCTCCAATAAATGACTTCAAAACATAAGAGCATTGCACACGTATATTTAGGGTTCCTTCTTAAAAAAGTGGGTACACGTTATACGGCGATTATACCTAAAAATTCAAAAATGTAGTTTGGAAGTATACGTGCACGTCATACACCAGTGTGCGTTATACGCCGGATTTTACGCTACTTGTAATTCAGACTTGCATATCATGTACATCAGTGTTTCTCAAACTTTCAATAGTTGCGAGCCAATATTCAATCGTAGTTTTCATCGCCCCCTCCATACTAAAGCAATATATTGAGTTAAAAAATACTATACTTTGACGCTAAAGCTACAATACGACTTCTGCCACCACCGCATATAAACGGGTTCTTAACTCATCCAAAGCGTTAATTGCCGCGGACATATATATACGTCTTTCCTAAATATGATCTTTATTGTGCACTGCTATCCATAAAATTATTCCGAAGGATTTGGAATGCAATAAAAGGACCTTTACAGCTTTGAAAAGGATTCACTTATTTCAGAGGATTTGTTCATTCACTTTCTTCTCCTCCCCCAATACATCACATACGAGCACCTTCGTGGAAAACGGTGGCACTGGGAGCAAATCGCGTAACTTTTAATTGGCAGTTGAGGGTTTAAATATAAGCCGTTCAAATTATCAAGGTACGTGTTAATTTTTGTATTTAATTTTGTACAGGACAAGCCCATGGGCTCACTGATAATTAATAAGCTTGTTCTTAACTTAGTAATGTTAAATTAATTATAAAATACGATGCACAGTACATTTATTAGTATATTATATCAGAGTAAATATGTATTTTATTGTTTATTATGCCAGAATATATTTTCTTTGTTTACTTTCAGTAAGCAAATAGTTTGTTAAACAATCTTTTGTCTTCAGTTTTTCAATATGCTCGCGCCCCCCTTGTAAAGTTACCACGCCCATCTAGGGGGCGCGCCTCACAGCTTGAGAAACGCTGATGTACATATCATAAAAATTGGGACAGTAAATCATGATATTTGAAAATTTAATACCAATTTGTAAGAAAATGTAGACAAAAATGATGTTTCAGAATTGTTTTTTTTTCGGATCTTTCATTATATTTTTCAGAATTAAATTTACTAATGATATTTTGTTCATGTTGAAATAAATCAGATATTAATTACGTAATCAATGATAAGCAATGTTTGCTTTCTCAGATACAACCTTGTCATCGGATGCCAGATGAATTTTCATTTTTATCCTATGGACACCCAAGAATGTTTCATGAAGATTTGTCTTTGTGAGTAAAAGTATTTGTGTGAAATATTTTTCATTTAAAAGAACCATACAAATTAATACCAAGTTTATATTCATGTAACTTTCAAATTGCTGTATGCAAAGTAGTTTTTTAAAACTGACTGCATTCGGACATACCTGTAGCTGGATCTTAGAACCTCAGTAACGTGCATCCTGGTTTGAAGACTAAAGATGACATGGGAATTAAATGGGAAAAAATATAGTGAAAATCGCTTAGCTCGAAACTGAGAGGACTGAAATTTTATTTTGTTTTAAAATACATTGCAAAAAAAAGAAGAGGAAAAAAATGTATTCAACAAAATTAAGTTTATTAGAGTACATTATATTTATTTAGATATATTCAAACATTTCAGTAATTTTCTGATTTTTTTTAAAAAAAATATTTGTTGATAATGTAAAGTTAACAATATCAAAATATTTATGGAATTTCTTTTTCCTTTTTTTTTATCTTTGATAAAAATCCTTAAGAAGCTCGATCTTCATTTTAAACGAAATAACAGTTTGCTTTTCCCCTGAACTGTTTGCCATTGTGCTAGTAAAAAAGTTCCTCTAAAACAGAAAAAAAAAAATAACGCGAACAAAATTTTCTGATTTTTACTCTGCGATGTATTTGTTACGGAATTTCAGAAGCCGGCTGATGAGAGATGAAATGCTTTTGTGTAACATTTGTAGGGGTAGAGTGTGAAAGTAGTTTAAATAAACAAAATGGGCTCGTGTCACAGGCTATTACGAGGGTATTTCAAAGCCAAGTTCGTTTTCTTTCTACAAAACATGTGAAGTCACCTCTCTTAAATCTCTCCAGCGCTACTGGTGTTTTCCGTATTTTGTCATTTCCAGAGGGGAAATTTTTCGTGTTAAGCGATTTTCATTTCGTGTTAAGAAAAAAAGGCTTGAAAATACATAGTACTTTGTCAGCCCATTGTATTATTTCGTGTTAACCGACATTTCATCTTAAGCATTTTCGCGTTAAACGTATTTTGCTGTATATCCATAAAGTTGCAAAACGTCATCTCTCTTCAACGCAAAACAAGTAATATATAAAAAAAATTAAGTCAATTCCTACTTATATATATATATATATATATATATATAGATCAACAAAGAAAAATTTTATTTTATAGCTTTAATATAAATATGTAAAGAGTGTTTTTTTTTCAGGTATAGAAGTTTAAGTTGGCATTAATTTCCAAGATGGCGACCGATTTAACTGCTGTCAAGTGATTTATTCTCAGTTTGGTTTGGCAATTCATCAAAACGATCATCAAGCAAGGCGTAGATTCGTCGAATGGGCCCAAAACGAGATTGCCGTTGTTCCCGATTTTCATAAGCGAATTTTGTTTAGCGATGAAGTGCACTTCTGGTTGAATGGCTAAATCAACAAACAAAACTGCCGCATTTGGAGTGAAGCTAATCCACAAGTGTATGTCGAAACACCGTTACATCCAGAAAAACTGACTGTTTGGTGCGCTTTATGGGCTGGTGGAATCATTGGTCCGTACTTCTTCAAAAACGATGAAGGCCACAACGTTACAGTCAATGGTGATCGGTATAGAGCCATGATTACTAACTTTTCATTCCTGAATTGAACAATCATGATGTCCAGGAGCTGTGGTTCCAACAAGACGGCGCAACATGTCACACAGCTCGTGCCACAATCGATTTATTGAAAGACACGTTTGGTGACCGCCCAATTTCACGTTTTGGACCTGTGAATTGGCCTCCAAGATCTTGTGATTTAACACCGCTAGACTAGTTTCTGTGGAGCTATGTAAAGTCATTGGTCTATGCGGATAAGCCACAAACGCTTGACTATTTGGAAGACAACATTCGCCGTGTTATTGCCGATATACGGCCACAAATGTTGGAAAAAGTCATCGAAAATTGGACGTCCAGATTGGACTACATCCGAGCCAGCCATGGCAGTCATATGCCAGAATTCATATTTAAAATGTAATGCCACAAGATTATCTTTCGAATAAAAAAAAATTCATGTCAATCGAATAATACATCTTTGTTTTATTGCAATTTAAAGTTCTATACTTCTAAAAAAACACCCTTTATATACACATGACCGAATCACACCATTAAGTGGTAATTAATTTTTGTTAATTAATATCAAAGTATCGTATTGTCATCCAAAACAGTCGTGTGTCTAAAATTTCAGGTTAACTGATGGCTTTAAAACACGTGAAAAAGCCCTTTTCGAGTTTTGACACAAGTCGCCAAAAGGGTCGCTAAGTCGCCAATGTGGCTGTGTTTGTAATTCTTTAATTAATTCGATTTAATAAATTTATTTTTATTAATTATAATTAAATTATTCTATTGTCATCAAAAATAATCATGTATGTTAAATTTCAGCTCAACTGAGCTCTTTAAAATGTATTTTATTAACGATTGAAAATTTTACCAAGATAAATAAATAAATAGAGAGAGAGAGAGAGTGCGAGTTATAATAGTAGGAATTGAAAAACAACAAAATTTAGTCACAAAGCATCTTCTTTAAAGAAATTTTTATCGGATAACATATGAATTCTGTACTAATATAATTTTTTCTGTAAATCACAATTGATAAGAGAAAAGCGACTGACTCCTTGCAAGATCTTCTGAGCTGATTGGAATATATATGACACTGATACAGCTTACGAGACCGAGAATCAGCATAAAATATGGGTACGAATGCATAACCAAAATTTAGGCTTTCATATTCAATAATCGCGACAGTAATTTGGTCTATAAAAACATGTTGACAGCTCCGAAGAATATTCTCAGCTAAAAGTAAATCAATGATTCACATATATATGCGATTCTCTACACCAGAACACACATTGATACACCAGAAGTGTCAAACTCTCAGACCACTGCGAGGATTTTTGCGGCGCGGCCAATCTGTTTACACACAATATGCAAAAAAAGGAAAAGTAATTTCTCCCGAAACAGTAAAGAAAGTAGCAGAGAAGAGATATCAAGTCTCAGGACGTAAGCATTAAATTTTTGTTACTCTCTTATATACAGTAGAAAGTTGTTTTTATCCGAGCTTTTATTATCCGAAACGTCAAATATCCGAGGCAGTTTTTTTGTCAACTACATGTACTGTATATATGAATACGTTTTCGAACAGTGCAATGCTCAACAGTTGTTCGCGTGAGGTCAAAAGTGACGGTAAAACCCAAGATCAGGGATATTTGGGGAATTATAGTTGTGTGATTTGGTAAACATCTGCTCGGAATATTAGGTCAGTTTGTATCCAAGTGAGGGGGTGTATACGTGCTCTTTTGTTGAGTTGTGAACTGCTATGGCTTCGAATTTAAAACGGAAGCGCAACGTCTTGAACATAGAGACAAAACTTGAAATATTGAACTTTCTCGTGAAGGGAAAAAGCGGAGGCGTCTCTAGCACGGTTTTATGATGTTGAAAGTCAACAATTTCTGACATAAAAAAAACAGAGAAACCATTTTAAATTTTGCGTCAAAAATTTACTCGGAAGATGATTACAAGGAAAGGAAAACTGCTGAGACGCGTTTTCTGCGTTAGAGACAGCTATGGAGGGGTACGAACAACAATCAGAGGGCTGTCCTACTCAATTACTGCTGCTCAAGAGAATCAAAGACCTTGCAATGAAAAACCAAAGGTTTAAAATGGTACAGTGAAAAATAAGTGATTATTTTCCCCAATAAAGGTAAAATTGCGACATTTTGCAACTATTTTGCATTTTCTTCAAGCACGTTTCCCGCACATGTGCTGATTTTCAATATTCGTATAGTGTCCGGTTTCATATACTGCATGGAACACAATTCGGTTTTCGGTTATCCGAACAATTGCGTATCCGAACAGTGTCTGGTTCCAATTGATTCGGATAAACAACTTTTTACTGTATGTTTATTATAATGTATTATTCAAAATAAACCATCGTTTCTATGAATATTTATTTTTTTGCGGCCCACCTAAAATTAAACCTTGTTTATTTGGTCAGTTTTGAGTTTGACGCCCTTGCTGTACACACACACACACACACACACACACACACACACACACACACACACACACACACACACACACACACACACACACACACACACACACACACACACACACACACACACACACACACACACACACACACACACACACACACACACTACACAATCTTATTCGCCTACGGCTTCTCGTGAGCTAAGAATCCAAAGAAGCTGCGTAAGGGGAAATGCATCGCTTAGTGCAGTGATACTCAACCCACCAGCCTTTTCTGATTGGCTCAGTCATATCCCATTGCTCTAAGAAATTCTATTATTTGAGAACAATCTACTAAAAGTTTTTAGCAGGAATTTCTAATAATTGAGCAATCAAATCTATCAATTTTACTATTAATTTGCCTTTTTTACAGTACAATGTAGGCAAGAGATTTGGTCAGGGATGAAAAGAAATCAACACTAACCTATTACGCAGTAAAAAATGCATAGCAGTAAACATTTTTTGGATGTGTTTGATAGAAAGGTTAATACGATATTAAAGCAAAAGCCAAAAATGAGATAATATTTTGATCAATTTTACTTTGTTCAGTGTAGTTTTGCTCTTATAGTGTTTTTTTCCCATTGTCCTCATGTTGTGGCCCGCGTGAAATACCTGTCATATGTATGCGGACCGAGGGGGAAATGTTGAATAGCCCTAGTTAAGAGCTTTAAAAGGAAGAATGAAGAAATTCGAAGAAACTGAGAATTTGATCATTCGTACTGGAAAGGACTTAAACCCTTATTAAAGACAGTGAGGAATATTCCTTGTACTTTGTTGCGTACGGCCGAAGGAAATGTTCAGAGAATACAGTGACATAACGGATAATATTAGGGGCTTCCTGCAAAGTCAGGTTTTGGGCCCCATGTCGGACCTTTTAAAGGAATGCGAAACCGTAACATAGCATAAGTTTTGGGTCCCCTCACGAAACGGGGGTTGATGGGGTGTACGTTATGCCACTGAGAGAATGCACGGTATAGTTTCGAGAACAGCGGTCATATTAAATATGGTCAAATTCCTCGCCGGAGAAAATGAATGCGGTGAATAAACATTTCATTGTTATTTTGTATGGGTTATTATTTGTTTCGTTTATTGTAACATTTTTTCAATGTACAGTGGCGTAAATACCCCTTTCGGCAATTTTTGAAACAAAATTTTTTTCATGGAATCCTACTTTTCATGCCATTATTTGTCTCCATACCAAATTTAGCGCAATTTCTTTGATTAGATCGAATTATAGGTGGCTCTGAACAGTGTTAATTTAAAAAAATTCCCCCTTGAATGTAACTTATTTATGCAATACGGGATGATTCATAAAGGAATACATAATTTTAAAGCTTTATAATTCAAGAACAATTTTAAATATTATATGTTACTTGCAACACGATTGTATGGGATTGTTTTCAGTTTTGTTAGAGACAGTCACAGATGTTTTATGTGTGAACCCTTAGTCACACGACTCACATCGAGCCGTTGCTCCATTTCCACTTAAATGTGCGTTAAGATATTTGAAACATGTTCATCGATAGCGACTGTGATACGCTGTATCAGCTCCGCTACATCAACAGGAAGGCTAAGGATGAATACCTGTCCTTTAGGCAACCCCACTGGAAGAAATTATTAAGATGACTGTCTACTTTCGGACCCAATTTTTTTATAGAAACAAATTTTTAAAACAAATTGAAGAAAAATAAAAAAAAATATGTAAATACATAAAACTTTTTAAATAACTATTGTACTTTTAGAAAAATTGGTTGTTCTCAAGGAAATTTTATCAAATTTTCACTAATACGGGTAACACTGTATAAAAAAATTTCTAATACAATTATCATAATTTTCTTTATACACAACATACATGTTATGGTGCTCTTCAAAATGAACCAAAATCTAAGAGAAATATCAAAGTAAAAAAAATTACAGATAATTACACATAATAATATGAAAATTTTTTGATATTTGTTAAGTTTTTTTTTATAAAAACTACCTTAAATGAAAAAATATTCTACCTAGAACAAAACTTTTGGTCCACTTTATGAAAAAAATGGTATAATAAACATTCCCACACACAAAATTTCAAAACGTTATCTGGTTTGGTTCTTAAGATATCATGTATCTGGTAAAGCGTTTCTTTCGAAAAGATAATTTTGAGAAAAAGTCATTTAAAGTTTTATCTTACTGCCCTTTTACATAGAGTGGTGTTTTTTAAAATCACTGTAACTTTATTTCTATTTCACGTAAAGAAAAAAGAAAACTGTTTTGGAAAGAAAAATGTCCAAACTATAAGATTTTGAAATAAAAAAAATGCCTTATGTAGACGAAAAATAACATTTTGAAAGTAGGCAGTCATCTTAAATAAGTTAGGACTTCTGGATAGCCACTAGGCAAGTGGCATGTTGTACTCCACAATGCGTTCAATCCATCGGTGAGGGAGATGCTCATTGAGGTAATCTTGCACGTTGGCCGATCAACGTGGTGATGCACCATCCAATTGGAGAATGACGTTGTTTCAATATCCCCTGAAACTGCAGCTTTAACCACAGTTAACTTATCTAAAAAGTGGCTCTCAAGACAGTTTGTTAAATTTAAGGACACAAAAACTTTCCTCTGCAGACATCACCATTTCAACTGACTAGTCACATTATACTAATGCTGTTGCCTACATCACTTCCATCAAAGGTTAGACACAAACTTTTAGAGAACAAAAACCGAACGATTCACTGAGGTGGCGCTTGTCTTTGATTGTTATTGTGTTACTGCATCTGGTAAGTGTATGCTTTATTATGAATAACCCTATATAAGCAGTGATGTGTGTATTCAAGCAGTTTCGTAATTTTTAAAAATATTTTGAGACAATTAAACAACAATTACAACACACAGGTAAAAAATTTTAGTTATATATGCCTAAGTATTATTAAAATCATCATCTGAGTTTTCGTGAGAAGATAAACCAGATAAAATATATTGTCTGGAAATATATATTATTCTGGCAATATATATATATATATATATATATATATATATATATTCGATATATTACTTTAATACTTCAATAAACACAAGGTAAAAACTGTTTTTTAAAAGTTTATTTAAGCTTGTAAATCTGGTTTTGTTATTGCCTTTACTGTTATTGCAGACGTTTTCAATTTATTTCTGCTTCGATAAATTTTCTGTTGTTACCTTTTAATTTCCTTTTAGATAAATTCAAAAAAGTATCTTCGTTTTAACCAGTTAACTGTGATTGACGAGTATGCTCGTCATGAGTAAAAAGTAGTGAACATTGGCTATTTAAATTATAATTTTTGAGAAAAAAAACATATTCTCAAATTTCAAGATGTTTGGAATATTTTCAGGCCAGTCTGTAGTAAAACAAATAAATAAAAAGTAGGAAAAATTTACGATGATTCATGCGTCCCCGTAATGCACTGGTTTAAGTTCGCATAACGAATTTATTTATGTGCGATGATAATTTTTTTAGATGTTAGCCTAAAAAGGGCAAGATCAAAAGTCGGAAAAGTTGATTGAAATAGGGTCTCTTGAGGTATAGTCAGCCAATAGGACAAATGTGCGATGCCGACCAGAAGCTGAGCCCATTGATATCTGTTGACCTGAAGTTACCTAGCTATCGAGAGGTGTAAATGCCAATTGTTTGATGTTAGAACCATGTGCTGATATGAGCCCAATGCCGTGCTAACTAAAGAACAGTTTTTTTATTGAGGTGGGAAAAGGAAGAATGGTTTGTGGTAAGAAGACTATGATCAACGCTACAACACCTCTCCAGAACTTCCTTACTGTCCAGACAAGTAGAAAATGCCTTGTTAGGGAAGAAGAAAGTAAATCTGTGTGTTAAGTTTTCAGTCCGAGAATTTTAATGGCCTCTAAAATTCATAGATATCCATAAAAACTTAAGGTCGGAAGGACCATCGGTCTCAGGAACCCATGACCAAGCTAAATTGCTGTATAGCTTCATACACAGCCCCCCCCAGTATAATAAGTATTAGTAACAAAATTTACAATTTTATAAAATAAATCCATTTTTTTATCCAATATTTTAACAGCGTAACTTAATCTGTGATTGACGAATACACTCGTATCACTTGATTTTCGTGACACACACAATTGTGCTCTCTCAAACTGGAGCACCACAATTAACTGGTTAAAATATCTATTTGGAGTCTCTTTTCCGTGCAGAAGTATGATTGACAACTCTTTCCTTCTCAATTAATAAAACTGCTGATAATTCACCCAGGAATTTTTATTGGAGTTTTCACATTATTTTTTAATTACGAAATAAAAATGCTTGAGTTTCAAAAGCACACAAATGTATGCTTTGATCCATAGCTTGTTCATACCAGTCATTTAAAAGAAGAATAAATTCGAAAGTATCAGACCATATAATTTTAATTCTTGATTTAGCTTATTTCAGGCTCGCCTTCTAGTAATATTTGTTCTTTTAGTAAACTTGTTCTAAACCTGTCTATGTCTCTCTGTATCTGCATTAAATAACATATTGCTTACCAGACTTATTCTTTTATTTTTAGTTACAGCTGTTCATTAGAAAATAAAAGAAATCAAGATAAAACGTTCAATGATATCTAACTAATAGTACTAATTTCAACTATAATAATAATTTTAAAAGTATTTGCTTGTTAAATCTTTGTTGTTGTTTCTCTAGTGTCAAATCCAGATCATAAAGTAATGCTGCATTGGGCAGAGGAAGCTAGACCTCCATTCAGAAAAAGCAAAAGCATACGGTTCACAAACGACATACAACCTTTGAAATATAACTTACTGCCTCCGCAAGCGTACAAGGCAAGAGAAGTTTGGACAGCAGGTAAAACACTTGGATTGTACATTTTACAATTTTACATTTTTGTACATTTTTTATTCTTGGGTAAAAATGTTTAAATGTTAAAAAAAATGTATTTAAAGAGTTTAAAATTAAGGAAAAAAAGAAACTTTTAGCACTCTTTTATGCACTTTTAAACAAAATGCACTTTCCTTACCTCTCTGTGTGCGTTATTAATGTTGAGAAATATATACTTTTTATAAGAAAATTTCCGCAAAGAGTAAAAGTTGGCAACAACAAAACGCATTAGCTGTAAACACATGTTTGCTTTTATTGAGTGACTATGACACCACGCAAATCTTTGAACAGATTGGCTAGAATCACGTGGTTATTATTATGACGTGACTATGACGTAACATGTATATAGCTCGTTGAAATTTTATACTTTTCAGCCGCTAAAACTATGGTCCAAGATTTCACTTCACATTGTACGTAGTTATTAGATCTTTCCTTTATTTCAAGTGTACATGTATTTTTAAAATATATAATTCTTTCAAATCTACGCCAATTTATTTATATTCCGCTATAGGCCTAATAGGCGTGATTAAAATCACTCCAAGTAGGTTTCAGACGGAATGTAGATGATTTTATTCAAGATGGCTGCCTCACACTAAAAAAAAAGCATTGTGAAGAATAAAAAAGTATTACTGAAACTTATAATGAAGTAACTGAGAACTGCAGAATTGCAACCGTTTATAAGAATTTAAAAAATGGAATAAGAAGAAATTTACTTACATTTTCCGTGTAAAACGACGCTGAAGAGTACCTGGATAAAGAAACTGAATTTCGAGGAATTTCAATACGACTAAAGAAAAAGAAATTAAAAGAAGCGAAAGTAGTAAAGAATTAAAAATAAATAAATAAATATTTGGAGGCCTGAAAAAGTATTAAATACTAGAAAAAATCCACTTTAATATGGGATGTGACGAAAAAATAAGAAATCATTCATTAAAAACAAAACAGTAGAAATTCGCAATTTACTACCTTTAAAAAAGGAATTCTGCGTTGCTGATTAATCATTATGAGTTGGAATTCACACCATAAGATCTACAATCGAAAATTTGACGCGCGCGCGATCCAATTTATTACTTTCGTAAGAGAACACTCTCTCATACTTTTTATAAAAAAAACTCCTGGTACTCAGCAGTAATTTCTGAGATATTCATTATCCAACGGAAATTTTAAAAAATAGAACACTGCAACAAAAAGAGTACAATAAAAAATGGATAAATAATTTTTTTAAAAAAAAATCAAATTTCTTAAAATTAATAGGGTTACCACACAATAAAATTAAATAAAAAATGATCCTATATACGTGAACACAATAGCAAACATATTACCAAACTATAAAAACCAATACTATCCCCCATCTTGGCAAAAACTAGAAACAATTTGGCGGTAACGACCTAATTTTAAATTTGTACTTTATATGTATACGATTCATTTGCAATATATTCTTCCAAATTTGTTATGGTGGCAGCGGTAGCCGAGTGGTATAGGTATTGGATCGTGGCTGGCTTTGTCACGAGTTCAACCAGCCGTGTAGGGCAGCGATGAAGGCTAAATCTGTCGAGAGCTGAAACGTCCTCTCGTTGGTGTGGTGTGGTAGTTAGGAGAAGGGGTGCCAGATCAGGTTTCGTCCACGTCACTTGACCATGGTTCAAAATTACGCGGCCCGTCGCCAAAAGCCCTCGTGTAGCTGAACAGTGTGACGTTAATATTCACTCAATCTCACTCCAAATTTGTTATACTTCTGTAAAACATGCCTATGCCCACATGATGAAGAAAACCATTTTTTTCTCTAAAGAGTGCCCAATATTTTAAAAATAATTTTACCCACGAAAAAAAAAAAAAAAGAATATTTAAAATTATTCTATAATTTTTTTCAAAGAAATATTATCCAGTGGTATTCATCACATAACTTGTTGACAATGTTTTGTGCCTATTTTTATACACTATCTGGCCAAAAGTATCCGGGCACCCAGTGGTATGGACTTCGAGCGTCCTGAGGCACATATTAATATGATGTTGGTCCCCCTTTTGCATGGATGACAGCCTGCACACGTTTGTGAAGACTTTCCACCAATTTTTGATAGGT
Source organism: Trichonephila clavipes (assembly GCA_019973935.1). Taxonomy (NCBI): domain Eukaryota; kingdom Metazoa; phylum Arthropoda; class Arachnida; order Araneae; family Nephilidae; genus Trichonephila; species Trichonephila clavipes. The sequence continues at coordinate 2,427,062 of BMAU01017470.1, forward strand.
GACCATAGGAATTGCCTTCCAGGCGTCCATCACAGCTGAAGTGAGTGCTTGCGGTGAGGATGGTCGATTTGGCTGACTACGTAATCTGCGCTCTAATTCGTCCCAAAGGTTTTCAATGGGATTTAGATCGGGGCTCTGAGAATCCAGTTTTTGAACACCCATTTTGTCAAACCACGTCTGTGCAAGCCTCGATGTGTGAATGGAGCAGTTATCCTGCTAGAAGAGAAATGGGCCTTCCCCCAAATATTGCCATAGAGTTGGGAGTGCAGCATTGTCCAGAATGTCTTCATACATCTCTGAGTTCATGTTTCAAATCCCAGGAACTAACGAACCCAGGCCAAACCACGAGAAAACCCACGATCAGTTACATCAATCACAGTGGATTTAGGCTTATGTAGAATGTTCGCAATCACACGAACTGATTTCCCACAAAGGTGGCATCCCACTATGCCGCCTCGATCAAACTCACTAAGCTCCTTTGACTTACTCATTGCCTCACAAACACATAAATACAATTTGACAAACCACTACCAACACTTTTATAGCTTTCAATTACTTATCAAATTGCGTCACTCGCCAGAACCACTTTTTAAAGAGGTGTCCGGATACTTTTGGCCAGATAGTGTATATGTGTGTGTAAAACATTTCATACATTTAAGTAATGTTACTAAAATGATTTCTAAATAATAATATGTATTACGAGTTACAAAATTTAAATCCATGTACAACTAAAAAGAAAAAGAAAAGACTTTTGACCTAAAAAAGGTGATTGTTGTAGTTCTGGAGAGTAACTAAAGCAGGGGTGGGCAGACTTTTACAGGGTATGGGCTACTTCTAATTTTTGCAAGGTGTTGGGGTCCACCCAGTGACGTAGATGTAAAGAGGTTCGAAAAGGTCTACAATATTTATTATAATAAAAAAACCGGCATATATGATCTAAGTAACTGAAATTAAAAAAGCGCATTGTTTTAAAACCATGTTTAAAGCAAAATGAAAGATACAAGCATAATAATAATAGACAGAGAAATATAATAATATCAAATGATTCATTTATTAGCAGACAATTAAGTACCGTAAAATCCAGTGTATAACGCGCACTTTTAACACAAAAAATACGATCGAAATTTACAGATGCGAGTTATACGCTGTGTATAAAAATGAAGGCTATAAAAAAAAAAAAAGATGAGCATAGAAAAAAAAATAAGCTTCTACATAAATCGAAATACTGTTTATTTAAAAAAAATAACACTCCTTATGAACTTTAAGGGCTAGAAGAATACTATTTTTTCTATAAAGCTCAGAATAATATCTCAAAAAATTCACTTCAAAACATAAGAGCATTGCGCATTTACATTTCAAGTTTCTTCGCAAAAAATGGGGGTGAGGATAACGTACCTAAAAATTAAAAATTGCAGCTTGAAAGTATAGGTGCACGTTTTATATGCCGGATTTTACACATTACAAAATAAAACATTTTCATCTATAGTTAGTTTTCGTAGTTATAGTCAGGAGAAGACTTAGTATGCATACTATAAGCTTATCTTGAATATTTCGGTTTATAATTACAAGCTGCTAATCTTCAGGTGGTCACCTCGAAATGTCTTGGTGGTCCACAGGTCGATCGTGATCGGCTTAATGCCCACCTATGAACTAAAGTATCTTTATTATAGGCATACAAAAATTCTAGGCTCTGTTAAAAACAGTAAAAATATATGTCACAAAAACGGAGTCTAAATTTTGGTATATCACTATTTCGAGTATGCTCTGGAATCCTTAAAAACTTGACGATTTGAAATGATGTCTGATTGAACAGATTTAAATACACTCAGGAACATTGAAAATAGCGACCCAGGAAGAAAGCATCGGATTGAAATGAAATTTAATACACATAATGACACAGATGAGAGATTCCCTTGATCTCAAAAACAAGACAATTAAACGAATACAGGGCGTGCAACGACACAAATACTGGGCAACTTAAATAGTGCGTTGGACCGCCTCCAGCTGCAATACATGCCGCCACACGGTCCGGCATTGAGTTGATTAGACACTTTATGTTGTCCTGAGCAGATGGGCACACAAATCTTGAACAGCCAACTCTAAATCATGTACAGAGTGACACGATGGCATCTGCCGTTTTAGCTGATCCCACACGTGCTCTACAGGGGACAAATCGGGCCACCGGGACGGCTATGGAAGAGTCTGTAAATGACGTAGAAAGTCTTGAGCAACTCTTGCTGTATGCGGATGAGCATTATCTTGCTGGAAAATTGCCCCTGGGAGACCATTTAGGAAAGATCCTACATGGGGTCGAAGAATATCATCAACGCAACGTTGGCCCGTTAAGGTTCCACGCATCACAATTAAAGTGGACCGGCTATTATAGGCTATGGCCTCCCAGACCATTACACCAGATGTGCGGGCAGTGTGACGTAGAACAGTGTGGGGGGGGAATTGTACCGCTCACCAGGGTGCCTCCACATCCGTACACGGTTATCATCTGTCCCCAAAACAAACCGGGATTCTTCACTAAACACAACCTTTTGCCAATCTGTGACATTCCTCATTGATCTGGCTTGGCACCACTGTAGACGCAGTTGCCGATATTCCGATGTTAAAGGGAGTGCACGGAAAGGGCGCTCGGATTTAAGATTTGCTTCTGCAAGGTGTTTGGAAATTGCTTGTGGAACAATTGCTACGCCTACGTCTGCTCGTATCGTTAAACGAGTCACGAGTCACTGTGGGGTCCACAAGTACTTGTCGCAATATCCTTCGATCCTCTCTCCTCGTGGTCTTCCTGTCGCTCCAGACCCGGTTTTACGCACGTGGGTACCTGCTCGTGTCCACTGCTCTCAACAATTTCTAATGGCACACTCCGAACGATCCACCTGGCCAGCAACACGGCGCGTCGACCAACCTGCAGTTTTCATCCCGATGATCAGGCCTCTCTCAAACTCGCTTAACTGTGAGAAATGTCTTCTAGCACGTTCACCTGGCATGTTTCGCTTACCAAAGTCTTTCTACAATCGACGGTTAATCGTCACGTTTATGAATCTTCGAATTTGCGCTGGCTTATATAACACCCTCTTCCTGATTGTAGCGCCACCTCGGCGTGTATGAGCATGCGTATTGGCACAAAACTTGGATCATTTTCATATCACATTACGCTGTACTTATTTGCAAAGTTTCGTGATTGTACTTAGCTTCCTTCTTGGGTCGCTATTTTCAATGTTTCTGAGTGTATTTTGTTTCTCTTTGATTAAATATAGAAAGTTAACAGCATGTTCAGCCTTTATTAGCTGAACCACACTTTTACTTAAAAGTATGTTAATGAAATCATTAATATACCACTACTCAGATACATCAAAAACTGTCTATTCATTTGAAATTGTCTAGAAATAACTAAAAAACAAGTTGAAACTGACAAATACTGTACGATTGCGCACCGATTATACCATTGAAGCCTTTCTGACCCAAAACTATGGAATTTGAATTTTTTATTTTATTAAACTATTTTGTTTTATTATTTACCCTTACCTTATTTTAAAAAACCGTCTTCTTTTGGGAAGCTCATGTTTTTAGTGTATCCATATACCGTCATTACTTAAGATGCTAACGCACAGCTATACTATGCCTTAGGAAACCGTCCTGGCTTAGGATGCTAACGCATTGCTTTACTATGTCTCAGGAAACCGTCCTTGCTTAGAATGCTGACGCATATCTTTACCCTGTCTTAGAATGCTAACGCATAACCTTACCCCGTCTTAGGATATCGTCCTTGTTTAGGATACTGACGCTTAGTTTTACCTTGTGTACAGAAGCCGTCTTCATTTAGGAAGCTGAAGTTTTTAATGTATCCTCGTAGCTTTACTCTGTCTTCGGACCCGTCTTCATTTAGGAAGCTAATGTTTTTATTGCGTCTACATAGCATTACCCTGCTTTCGAACACTACTCTCGCTTAAGAAGCTGACATTATTATAGCATCGACATTGTTTTACTTTGCCTTCCGATATCGTTTACGAATGAATTACTGAATTATTTTGTGCGCTCATCTTATTAATAAAAAATATGCTCACATTATCTTCCTGTAGTTAAAGCGTAAGGATTTGCTGTAGTAACCACGTTTGATAAAAAGTTTTATTGTTTGTATCTTCTACTTAACCATTTTTCTGAAATTTTTGATCGCTTTTGAATAATAATCTACCAATTAAGTATTAATTTCCTTATTTATAATTAACATATCTATCTCCAAAATATTATCTTTAAGAATTGTCTAGAGTAAAATTTAAAGAGTACATTTTTCCTTCAATTTTAAAAGCAGGTTAAATATTTCTGAAAAAAGACATGTTATTAATCTCTGTAAAAAATTTCTACGTTTTTGGCTTTTGCAAATAATTTGATAGAAAAACTTTATTGTTCAATTTTTGTACTGGTGAATTTTAATTTGAAACTTTAACTACGTTAATTCAACATCTGATAGTTTTGTACATCAAAGATTGTTCATGCTCAATATCAATATCAAGAATAAAAGTCAATTTAAAAACTGCGTGATCAAATAAAGAGGAGAAAAAAACATGCAGACTATGTGGTTCCTTGAATGATCGTTTACTTCAGATATTCGTAAGAAAAACCCTGTCACTGAATTTCGAAAATTTTACTTAAAAAAAAAAAAAATTAACATTCCCCCCTTTAAACCACATTTATATAAATCTAAATAGTAAAACATATCTTTTTTTTTATTTTGATTTCTAAAGTTCGTACACTTACAATTTTCTAAAAATTCTTCTAATTTCTAATTTTCGATAAATAAAATTAATATACCGGAATAAGTTTCAGAAAATTCAACAATGATAGAACATTGGTGGGAGTACAGCAGATTCAACATTTTTGTTTCAGACAGGAATACAATAGATCGGGCAAGAAAAATGGAGGAATTTAACCCCAATAATTTAGTTGGAACTGAGAAGAATGGTGGTGAAGTCTTGTGGGGGGGATGCATATCGCAGTGCCGGTTTATCCATTAAGCACTTGGGGTGGGCACCCAGGCACCCTCGAGGTCCTGCATAAGTTGAACTTAACCAGACTTTCTGGTTATAAATTGTGATCCGCCAGTGTGAAGAGGGTCTGTAGATATTCTGTGTCCAGGACTCGAAATGTGCTTAAATCGACACTGGTATGTCGGCTTCAAACTAGGTATTTTGGTATTTTTTGATGGCATTGTGAATCATGAACTTTATTTAAATGTTTTACGGAACAATTTGAAATTATTCACCCAAAGTTTGGGTATTGGAAACGAATTCGTTTTTTAATGAGATAAAGACCCCCATCGTACTACTCTCAACGTGCACCTCTGGTGTCTCTATAACTGTCCCCAAATTCTGAAAACAATTCCTCAATCAGATGATTCAAGTCCAGTAGAAAATATTTGGTGAGAATTTTAAAGACTAAGAAGACATGACATATAACACAAAATATGAACTAAAGAAAATAATCACAGAAGAATGGTTGTTGTTGCCAATGCCACCTATCTGGTGGCTTCAGATGGAGACCCACGGAATTCATCACGGTGAAGAGATAATTATACGCCTGTCGTGAGCCGTAGCTCTGAACACCAACCAGATGACAGTACATTTTGGCTAGGTTTCACCTCAATTTTGAGAAAGAACATTCCTTAGGTGGTCAGGGCCTTCCACCTCTTTTCCGCTTCCACTATCTTCACGTGAGGACTTGTGTCTCGATGACTTTTTAGAGTAACCTCCTTCCACAAATGCACAATTCATTTACAAACATGCATGCCTTCTGAAGGATTCGAACCCAGCCCCAACTAGATAGCAGTCAGAGTCATTAACCGTTAAACTGGAAGGGCTGTACAGAAGAATGGAGGAACATTGATACAGAAAAAATAATAACAAAAAAAAAAGTCGTGAAGAAATTTATACCAAATAATTCAGAAGCTGTTGTGGACTCTAAAAGATATCCTACTAAATACTAATTTAAGAAAAACTACAACAGTTAAATCTACGTTCAAATTTTTTTTTAAGTATGCAAAGAATTTCGTGGCGTAATTTCTTAGTAGTTTTTTATTATCAATTTTTTTAAAATAATAGTTATTCTATGTGTTTTAATTTTAATTTTTAATTGAATCATTTTCCATACATTCTCTTTTCGCTTTTAGTACAAGAGCCTATGCTGAGTGAATCTGTCTGACCTCAATATCTGACGTGAGTGAGTGATGGTTTATTGACGTCGTACTCTTAAGCAACGGTAGAATCAGGGGCGTAGCTACCACCTTATCATTTTACCGTATCAATTTACCAAGATACAGTGCCCCAACATGTATAACTACAGTTCAACTAACAGGGTTATCATAAGTAAAAAAGGGCCCCGAAGGTATTTTGATACAGGGCCCACTTTTAACTAGCTACGCCAATGGGTAGGACTCTTCACGACCTATCTCGTAATCTTGAGACTAAGTGCCAAATGAGAGGATGACACCTGAGCTGGCACTCCATACTCTTTGGGTTTTCAGTAGCATCAGGACTATAAACCACGACTCAACAACACCGGGCGCTATTTTGCGACTATGTCCAGAAGGTTAAAATGGTCCTATATTCTCATTCGAACTTGGTGTGGATTGTAGGGTATAAGCTCGTCATCTGATTGTTGTTCAAATTAATGAAATATACCGCAGACTTGAGATACTACTCCAAATTCAACTCAGAATTTTCTGGGTATTATAGTACACATGGTTGTCAGGTATTGATAAATAAATTATAAAACGTTTGCTTTCAGAATAAAACTTCTCGCTTTTGCTTTTTCAAATTAACTATCAATAGCAAATGGGCTAAATTCGAGGTAGTCGCATGATAAAGACACAATCACGTGTTCTCTATTAAATCCACAACAGACATTGAACTAATTGTACTTGCTGTTACATTTGTAAAACTTAATAAACTTTCAAGTTTCATAAATGCTTAAAGATATTTAAGAGGAGTAGGAAACCTCTATACCGACATTGTTAAATTGGCTGTTTTCTATTTACCTTTCCTCAAAATCTGTTATATGTACATGTTTGAAATTTTTCTTACAATTAAAGTACACCTTTCTCATTATACTGAAATGAGTTTTTAGTTAATTTTGATTTTTTTCATAATTTATAAAATATGTTATCAAACATAGTGAAATTTGACCCATTTTTCCCTTAAATAAATTTTTGAGTTTTTTACATAAAGCTCATTTCCGTATATATATGCCATCATTTCAATATAACATAAAAAAATTACATACCTGTGGACAGTACTTTCTCAGAAAAGGTACATCGAGCATCTGAATTTACAATTTGAGATAAATTGATTTTAATGTATACAGAGAGACTTCTAATTGGCTTGGAAGTAAAAAATAAAAAGTTCATTTTACAATAAAAGATACATGCTATGGTTTATATCAGACGTTCAACTTTTAAGAAAAAAACGAAGTACTTTGTTTACATTTTTCGCCATTCAAATAGGTGTGGCCCAGTTTCAACGATTATTTAAAAAATAGGTTTTAAGGGCTTCTAATTACCCTAGAGGTTAAAGTAAGGTATTTTTAGAAAGATTAAAATTTATACAATTTAAAAATGTAAAAATCTCAAGTTGTTAAAAAAAATTGTTTTAAATAAGATTTTAGCTTTCGAACTCCTCTTAAATTATGAAAAACAATTTCTTCAAAAAGATTTTAAAATTAAAAAAAAATCTTATTTTATGTATGTACATTTAAATAAAATACATTTTGTATATATTTGTACTTTTTAAGAGAAAGTTTCTGCCAAGAGCAAAAGTTGGCAGCAACGAAGCACATGATTTGATTAGCTGGAAACACATGATTGTTTTTATCGTGTGACTATGTCGTCGCATGAGGTTTTGAACTGATTGTCTAGAAACACGTGGTTATCATTACCATGTGACTATGACGTCACTTGAAAGTAGCCCTTTGAGTTATGTATTCAGCTATGTATCACGCTTGAAGAATACATACAACGTCTCACTTGAATTGACTATACGTTAGGGTTATTCATTCGTTTGCTAACAATCGAAATACATTAAGATAATGCAAGGATAGTGTTTTAGTAGAATCTTAAATTTTCAGATCCTGTGATGAATTTCGAATATTAATTAATTTTAGAGTGTCAACAAAAGTAACATCAGGTCTTATCAAGCGCTTTTCTTTCAGGAAATTATACCTATCTGTACGCCAACTTCACCTTTGTCCGAAGAATCAGTTCCAGCTTGCTTAACGTTTACATTCCCAGTACCTTGGTGGTCTTTCTCTCTTGGATTTCATTCTGGTTGGATGTAGCAGCTGTGCCAGCTAGAATCACATTGGGGGTCACTTCTTTGCTCACTCTGGCCACTCAGGTGGTGCAAGCAAGAGGGGGTCTTCCAACTATCAGCTACATGACGGCCATGGACATATGGTTGTTCGTTTGTCTCCTTACTGTCTTCAGTTCTCTTTTGGAGTTTGCCTTCACATATCAGTTATACTATCTAAACAAAAAGGTAAGGTCATCTATCATTTAAACCTATTAAATTTAATGAAATTTTGATGGAAAAGAAAGATAATTCGTTCAAGAGCTTTTGTCTCATTTTCGTTTGTAAGGTTACAAATTAACATTAAAAAAGCTAGACTACTTTTTTCCTTTGTTCAAACAAAGACTATAAGATCATATCTTGCTCAAATTTGTCTTTCTTTTCTGTAGCACAATAATTTGATCGGTTATTACGATTAAAAATAATCAATGGACTTCTATAGACTAATGTGGACTTCTTTTATACTTTTCATACTTGCTTATACCGCCCAGATTTAGAGAGTCGGTGACATCTTGTGACACATTTCTCGTCAAATTTTTCTCTAAGGTCCCTATTACGTAACCAGAAATACTGAAATGAATGCTCTTACTTCTCCTGAAAGCCACCTTTCTGGCCCTTCGCCAGGGATAGAAATAGGGCCCAAATTTTCTATAATGATACTAAGTATACAATTTATTATATTGAAATAACTTTGTACTAGCATTTAAATTATATAAATGGAATATACTGCAACGTAGATCGGAGTTCAAGGATTTATACAAATCAAAGAGCAAGGTAGTTCTTCAGGAGCGATGGAAATTTATTGTCGAAAAACAATCCTTGAAATACAGGATACAGCAGCAATATTCCCAGAATAAATCTTAAAAGGCCTTCACAGCTTCTGCGGCGTTCAGACACAACTATCAGTGTATAAAATACAAGTATGTTAAAGATTATTCACAAACACCGGCTCATCCTACTCAACAGCCGAAGTAATCCCTAATCGCTGGTTGATTCTTCATCGGTCAAGGCAATATCGGTCAATCGTTAGTTAAAACAATACTGACGAAGTTTCAGCGAACATCTCTCTATTTATAGATCTTGCGGATCTCTTGAGAAAGATCCACTTGCCTCATAGATCATGATGTTCGTAGATTTCTGCACTTATTTCCGGAAGAATCCATAGCTTCACGAACTCGTCAAAAATGGTTGCCAAAATGGTCACCGACGCCAACATAGTCACCAAAAATGATGTCAACTTGGCTGTATCTACCAATATTTTGCCAAGTTTCCATTGAATCACCATTATAATGTAAGGAAAGGCGTTGCTTGTGTGTGCGAATATTACAATTTTAACATTAAATAAATACAACATAGAGTATATAAACGTTTTAAACATCCAGACATATTATTATTTACACTATTTTAAGTATTGTTTACATAAAATTCGTAACAATGCTAAATTTTAATTTCTATTGTAACGTCAATGTGGATTTTGCCACTTTTCTGTTTTTCTCAACTATAAACAAAATCAGTCAAAGGTAAATTAAGAAACCAAGATTTATATTAATTGATAAAATATTAAGAAAAACACATATGAAAATAACTCATATAAACAAAATAAGAATTGAAAAAGAATTATTAATTTAAACATAAAATCATATATATATATATATATATTTTTTCTAGCGCTTTGTCTTCGATCAACAGAATCAGGAAAACATACAATTCAAAAAAGATATCAGAAAAGAGGACTTACGACTCCGGAAATCCCCTAAAATCCTCATAGCACATTCAGGCCTGAAGAGCTCGAGAAGAATCAATTTCGAGCAAGATCGAGATTCTCCATCTTCCAATAATGCCTACCTTAGCGAAAGAACGCTAGATTCTTACTGTCGAAAATTATTTCCTCTTGTTTTTGCAATATTTGCTCTAATTTATTGGACTTATTACCTATGGTTAAAATGAAACTGTCCTGCCACAGTTAGTAATGGGATCAACAACCAATGACAGTGATAATAAACATCAGAACCGTTGATCGCATATTCAAAGTTTAGATTTTTAGTATTTTTAATGGTACTTCTAGTTTGGAATTTTTGTTCTAAACTTGACAAAAAGATAAACATTATCGTATTAAGAATATTAGTTGATAACCGTTACTGAAGCAGTATTCTAGTGAAGCTAAATTCAAATGGTACATTATTGAAACTGAAGTAACGCTCCAGAAGACATGACATTGACAACTTACTGTTGTTGACATTTAAAAATCCTACACCAGGGATGGCGAACCAGTGGCACGCGACACATTATTTTTGGCACGTCAGTGATCAAAATGGTTTGCATTTTATTTTTCAAAATTTCAAAGTTCACTATAAAGTATTACGAACAAACGCGAGTGATCGGGAAGCACACTCGTTTGTTAATGTCTTGCCTTAGTTATGTTGTAGACTACAATGGCTTATGATATAAAGTTTTTCTACGCATAGCACAGTCAATTTCATTGACATAACTGTGTTTTAAAGTTTATACCTGTGTTATATTTACGATTTTTGACTGTTGTTTAACATGGATAGTTCAGCAAAAGTACAAAAAGTGCAAGTTAGTAAGTGTAGCAGAGAATTTCAAATTTGGTGGACCGAGAAACATGGCATTATTAGTAAAGGCGACAAAGCGGTGTGTGTTTTATGTTTTGGAATAGTGGTATGCAGAACATCGTCTGTAAAATGGGGTATTTTGAAACAAATCACAAACCCTCTTGTTCAAAAAAGTGAACCACAGCAAAAGTAATGAATTGCTAAGAGACCGTTTGGCAGAAGACTCAAATTCAGCCTGTATTCTACAAAAAGTAAAATCTTACAAATCTAATATAAGTTCTTTGTCATCCTATCTACAACAACAGAAGTCACACTAATGTTGCTTTAACTTGAATTACACGAATAACTAAAACATTTACATTTATACAGTGCAAAAAGTATTTTTTATAGTAAATAGTTTTGTGTTATTCGTATTTAGTTTTATTATTTTCCCAATAATTACAAGTCAAAAGTATTTGACGGCACGTCTGTACGTCATTAGACACTTCTTTGGAAAAAATGGCACGTTGATGCATAAAGGTTCGCCACCCCTGTCCTACACAGAGTAAAGAGAGGAATTAAAAGAGTGTTCAATATCTACATGCACGATCTATAAATGCCAAGAAATAAGTAAAGAAATGAATAATAAGCATTCTGCAAACTTACAAATCATGTTGTATTATGCAGTGAAATACGTTTTACACGAAAATCCTTAAGACGAAATATCGGTTAACATGAATAATACATCGGTCCCGACAAACTACTGTGTACTTTCATGCATTTTTTTCTCTGAATACGAAACGAACATCATTTAATACGAAAAGATTTCTCTTGTGGAGAACGAGGATATTGAAACTGAGCCAACACTTATATTGAAATGTTTTAGAAAGTTTCTGCATTATATTGGACTGTCCTACCGTATCATCGGAGGAATTCGTTGTAGTAGATGATGATAATATGCGTACAGCCCCAATTATGGCAGACAAAGACTTTTTTTCAAACTAAAAACATATCATTAATACAGATTCCGCGATAAAAATGAATTGAGTAATGCATCTCCCTGTTCTCACTCCATCCGAAATGATGAACATCAAGAAAAGTATGCGCAATTATTCAGACGCACATTCTAATGGTAAAATGAATAAAAAAAATGGACGACATCAAACAATTTGATGTAAAAAAAAGACAATGCAAAAAACAACACCAAGTTATTTTTCAAAACTCTATAAATGTTTTGCTTTTCAAAAAACTTGAGAAAATTTTGTATTAAGTTTCAGTAAGTTGCTTGTGAATATTTTTGTTTCGCTGGTTTTTAATAAATGCATGCATATACACCAGTGCTTCTCAAACTTTCTATACTTGAGACTCAATTTTCAATCATAATTTTCCTCGCGCCCCCCGCCATATAATATCAATGTATTGAACTAAAAATTAATATACTTTGACATAAAGGTACAAGGCTACTCTAATTATAAACCATACAAATTACCAAGATAAATGCTAAATTTTGTGTATAATTTTATGACAGGCCCATAGAAATCACTGGTAATTATTAAACTTCTTCTTAACTTCGTACTGTTGAATGAATTATGAAACACATTGTGCAGTACTGATACATGTACTATATCAATATGAATGTGTATTTTATTTTTTATTATGTCAGAATGTATTTCTTTCTTTTTTTTACTTCATTTTGGTAAATGAATAATTTTTTTTAAACAATAATACATTTTTTTTAACTTTTTCATAAGCTCACACCCCTCTAGGGAAGCGCGCCTCACAGTTTGAAAAACACTGATATACATATATCTATGTAAATAAAATGTACTCTATTGAGCTTAATTTTGTTGAATATATATTTTTTACTTGCTATGTCCTATAACACGAAATAATATTTCAGTCCCTTCGGTTTCGCGTTGAACGATATATAATGAATAATAGGAATAACATTTAAAATGCGAAAAAATATCAAAATATTATTAAAACTTATAACTTTGTGGATTTAATTTTAAATTTATATTAAACTCTATCAATTTAACTTATAAAGAATGTGTTTTATGCATTTTTCACACTCTTATGCGGTATCTCAAACTTTATATATATATATATATATATATATATATATAATTTCGATTTCTTTTAATCAATAATGCCAAGCCCCTCCAACCCAAATATTTTGTTGCTATTGCAAAGATTTTTTTAAAAAGTCAATTTAGCCAATTTTTTTTAGTCAGTTAAAAGAGCCCATCAAGAAAAAGAACCATTGAAGGATTTCTTTCTGCTTAGTGGTATAGTGGCCAGAAAATTTATCTATATATTTTAAATATAACATTTTCACGACAAATCAAACAAGCTGTTGATCCATGTTTGTTTTTTTATACGTTATAGCCAAGATCCCAATCGTCTTGAAACAGCATGCATTCTTTAGATGTTTTTTCACTTTGAAGACACGAGGTTTAATTAAAAATTAGTTTCACCCATAAAATGGCCTCTACTCCACTATTATTTGTTATCAGTAACCTTTGCAATTACAAAAAGAAAGAAAAGTGTTATTTCGCAACTCGTACAGCATGGCAAAGATTGCAAAATTAATATACGTGATTGGTTGATTGATAGAATTTCTCGCAAAACTTTTAATATGTTGCTCTTAAATAATTGAATTTATTGATACACAACGGTTCATGACCGGGCCACTCAGATAGGTACGAGGGCCGCAGTTGGAGTATCGCTGATTTAAGCGAATCGCTTTTTTCTTTTCAGCTGCCTTTTGAATCGAATCAATCTGAAATTAATTTGTTTGATTTTTTTCGTGAAAATTCTAAAACATTGTACAAGTCGAGTGTAATGCCTCAAGTTTTTGCCAATAATTCATTCCTATAAAATTAGGAATAGATTCATTGGATTCAGTTTTATTGATTCAGTAACGTTTTTAAGAGTTTAGAAGGAATTTCCATACTTTAATTAATTTATTCGCAAATTTCCCCGTTATGACGCCCGGTACAGATCATAAATATAAATCGATAGTACTGGCATCTATCGTATTTATGACGAATTATATTTTGCAGCATTATTTCCACATTGATGAAAGTCATGCGATCATGTATTTTACTAAAAGACAAATTTATAGTCTATGAAAATGAGTTTTTGTGTAATAAATAAGAAACCCCATATCTTTTAAAAATACTTTTTTGTTTTTTTCGTTTTATGACAAATAATTATCAATTCATTATATTTTATTTGAATTTCTTATACGTGATAATATATATATATATATATATATATATATATATATATATATATATATATATATATATATATATATGTCATGATTTTGGAGACAGAATGAGATTAAAAGTTAGAAAAAGGGACGGTCTTTATTCAACCAATTCTACATCTGTTCTGATACCGAGAGAGGAGGAAAAAGCACGCTATGGAGGTGGTTTCAAGTGGATAACACTTGAAAAACATATGGTAAGTATCGCTACTTTGAAGAGGGGCTTGCAAGTTAATGCTGACATATGTTGACTATTAAATCTAACGATCTGGAATTAGACATGTTTATTGGCTAGGCCATATGTTCGGAAGAAACAAATGGGTGATTAGTTTGATACTTGAATATGGGGACTGAGAAAGATGAGTCAAGTGCTAGATAGGGAATTTAATTTTTAATCTAATTTAATTAATTTCAATTCATTATATATTTGAATTTCTTATATATATATATATATATATATATATATATATATATATATATATATATATATATATATATATATCAGGGCCCAGGCCTTCTGGTAAAATGAGGAGGGCATCATCTCTAAAATACTTCTTTATTTTTTTTTAATCACATGGAATCCAACATGGCGGCTCTTCGGCGCGCAAACGAGTAGAACAATAAAACACTTCAGCGAAGAGTCACCAGCTAAGCCTTTTCCAGTATGCGTTCTTCTTCATCAGTCGCTGGACACCTTTGAGAAACTGGAACGCGAAGCGTTCCTCCTTCCCATACTGAAGTATTTTGGCTCTGACGTTGAGATGCCTTTATAGAGTCAGTGTTTCCTGATTGGTGGACGTGGAAGAAGAAAGTGGGAGTGGCTAAGAAGATGGTTTCAGTGTTTTCAAAAAAATCCAAAGTTCTTTCTAAGCAGACAAGAGACTCGTCTGCTATTGGTCGTCAGGGATCAGTGAGCAAACACTCTATTGGTTGTCCTGGTGTCATGGAGAAAATAAACACTTAGAAAAAATTAAAAAGTTTTAGAAGCTAGATTGCCTGTGTGGCTAGCAGAATTTAAAAGTAAAAGAGAAATTAAAAGAATTAAGATAACAAATAATTTAGCATTTAAAATGAATCATTTACCACAGGGGAATGACTAAGAATTAATGTTAGGAGGGATTATATTTGTCCAGTAAAATTCTTCTGGACCTCTTTTTATTTAAGTTGGGTTCATAATTTTCTAAGTTTAAGATATTAGAGTTATTGATGTTAGGGAGATTATCGAAGAATTTAACTGAAATTTTTTGAATATAGGCTTTAAATGGTAGTATTTTAAGAACTTAGTAAATTTCTCTATTTTTGGTAAACTTGCATGCTCTAGTTATACTTCTAATTAAGGAATTTTGAACATTTTCTAGTAATTTAAATTTGGAATTAGCTGTATAGCCCCACACAGGGAAATCATAAGTTAAAATGGGACGCAATATGGCAGTGTAAAGAAGTACTTTGTTATAGAGATACATTTGAGAATTCCGGCAAATTAAAGGGTAAATTGAGTGTAATCGTCAGCGCTCGTTCCACCTTTAAATAGGCTTATTTACCCACGAATCCTTACTCGATGGTAAAGAGTTCACTCTATTTTCATTTATTACTTACTTAATAGTGAAGCTAAACTTTTCAAACCTGTCATATACATAGTATCAAGTATATTATACTAATTCGCTATGCTAAGTTCACTTTAAGTACGCCATCATCAAACAAGAAAACAGTGAAACAGTAAAAGGCATAGTAATACATCATTTTCAACGCACTTGGAGAAGCGTATTGCAGGCAGCCGTATCCTCTATTACAGTGGTTCTCAAACGTTCACTACTGGCGACCCAATTTTCAATCATAATTTTTATCGTGCCCCCTCCCCCCACCTTTAAAAATAATAATGTATTGAATGCAATAATAATGTACTTTGGCGCTAAAGCTACAATACGATCATAATTATAAACCGTACAAATTAACAAGGTAAGTATTAAATTTCGTATATGTTACTTTTAAGTAATATATATTTTTATTTATTTATTTATTTATTTTACTTTTTTTAGTTCTATTCACTATAAAAGCGTGTTTTTAGTTTGTTTTAAAATTGTAATTTATTTTATACTTACCTACTTTCAAGGACTTTTCAGTTTTTCTTTGAAAATTTGAGAAAAAATCCAATAAAACTAAAGAAAATGTTCCAAATGTGCGTGTCCTTAATAAAGGACATAAATCACAGACACTTTTCGCTAACAACACAGGAACATTATTTTCCAGCAACACTGTCATATTTTGTTCACGTTTTTGTAGTTTTGCTGTTGTTTGATGATCGACAAATAGCATTTTGAACTTTTTCTTCCTTGTGTCTTTTTGACAAGGCGAAGTGCTCCATTATGGCTTCATAGTTTTCTTCATAGAGATCTTTAGGTAGCATTTGAAAATTTCAAATCAACTCAAACGTTTCATGTCTAACGCTTTACTGATATTTACTTTTGCTATCTTGATTAATATGCATTATTTCAGTAGGTTCTTCAATTGCTTGATCAGTTTCAGCTTCCTTCACTAGGGATCACAGATGCCCATTTTTTAATATTCTGCTCATTTGCATTTATAAACCATAAGTCGTACAACACAGCAATCAAAACCACAAAATTGTTCATGGAGAAAGTGTAGCATGTTCTAAAAAATAATTGTGTAAAACGTTTTTCATTATGTATTATATGTTTCAGAATACTCATAAAAATAAATCTTGGCCAAATAATTTTTCAAAGTGCTCAATATGCTTATCCATATATCATAATACTCTTTCACATGGAAAAAGACGAAACAGAAAAATATTATATATATTTACAAGTTCCTTAAAAAAAAGGACGGAGATAACCATACCAGTAAGTTCGAAGGTTAGCGAAAGTAAGATTTTAGGTTAAAAAAAACGTAATAAAAAATCTCTCATCATGGGATTACAGCAAAGCAAACAAAATATTTTTTTAATTTCGTTATAAGATCAAAGATGGCTAATGAGCGTTTGAAGTGGAATCTTTTATTTTTGATGATCACCAGATGATAAAAATAAATTATATCAGTGTAAATGTGTATTTTTTATTATGTCAGAAAGCATTTTGTTTTACTTCATTCCAAAAAATTATTTTTTTAAACATTTTATTTTCAATATGCTCGTGCCCCCCATGTGGGCGCGCCCCACAGTTTGAGAAACACTGTTTTACGTGATTATGAAAAAAAGTTTTGTAACACAGAATTGGAATGTTTGGCCATGTAGATGCTCTTGATAAGTTTTATTATTATTTACATGGTAAAGAATTCACAATCCACACTGATCATGCTGCTCTTATTTGGTTTAAAAATGTGAAAAATTTAAGGGGTAGATTATTTTTCGTTGGTCCTTAAAATTAAACCTGTTTGATTACGAAGTAAAATATTTAAAAGGGACTAATAATGTTGATTGATTGATTGAATATTAACGTCGCACTGTTCAGCTACACGAGGGCTTTTGGCGACGGACCACGTAATTTTGAACCATGGTCAAGTGACGTGGACGACACCTGAGCTGGCACCCCCCTCTCCTAACTACCACACCACACCAACGGGAGGACGTTTCAGCTCTCGACAGATTTAACGTGCATCGCTGCCCTACACGGCGGGTCTTTAGTGGTACAGGGTTCGAACCCGTGACAAAGCAAGCCACGGTCCGATACCTATACCACTCGGCTACCGCGGCCACCTAATAATGTTGAAGCTGACATGTTATCAAGACATCTTATTGCTCAATATATCCAACACTCTGTACATTTACTTGAATTAAATGAGATAAAAACCCATCAAAATTTAGATAATGTAAACGATCCTAAATATGAGAAAGTTGATGATGTCTTTGTTCTTTAAAAAAATCTATTTAAAATTGTTTAACCTTTTTCTTTAAGAAGAAAAATTTTGCATAATGCTCATGAACAATTTGGACATCCTGGTACTCAAAAAATGATAAATTTAATTACTCCTCAATATTATTGGCCTCATATTAACTTAGATATTTCAAAATTAATTAAATATTGTAATGTATGTCAATTAAACAAAAAGAAAAGGCAAATAAAAAAGATTAATCTTTTACAGACTGCCCCCCACAGATCAACCATTTGAGTATATCTCTGTTGATATTTTTTTTGTTGGTGGATTCAATTATTATAATTCTACTAAAAATATCTCCACTTAATAATTGATCATGCAACTCGCTATGTTTGGACTTTTGCTTCTAAAAGTGAAACAACACAGAAACCTATACAAATTGTTTAAAACAACTTTTCCAAATTCAAATACCTATTAAACTGTTAACTGATAGAAATGGTGCTTTTACCTCATCTCGATTCAAACGCTTTTTAAGAAATTATAACGTTAAAGAGTTATTAACTACTTCTCATCATCCCCAGACAAATGGTAAATGTGAACGTGTAAATCAGTATATTGTAAATAATTTAAGATGTAAAGTAAATTCTTCTGCTACCAAAATTCCTTGGACCAAATTTATAGAACAGGTAATCAATGAGAATTACTTAGCACCTCATTCAGTCACAAAATTCCCTCCTGCATATTTGTTATTTGGCACTTTACCGTATACACCTCCATTAGCTCAAAATCAAGTTTATCCTCTAGTTGAAGAAGCCAGAAGATTAGCAAAAGAGAACACTAGGATATACCATGAGAAAAACAAAATTAAATATGATGCACGTTTCATTGATTCTCCTTTTGAACCGGGTGACATTGTAATTTAAGAAGAATTCAGTTATCCAAATCGAAGAAAATTATCCCCAATTTTTTCAGGCCCCTACGAAATAGTACAAAAGCTGTCAGATGTCAATTATGAAATAACCACGCCTAACGCGTTAACTAAAAAACCTACTGAAATTGTCCACGTTTCAAAATTAAGAACTTATTATCCTCCTGAATAATTAAAATTAAATCATGAATAATAATAATTACACTAAATTAAAAAAAAACACGCACATACCTACACAAAACCAAATCATTGTCCTTTTACCCCTCTTCTCCCTTTCCACTCTTGAGATATTTTTTTCTTTTTTCTTTTTACTATTGTTGTGAAATATCACAATAAGAAATGATTACAGATCTTATAATGTGAGAAACATGGATCCATCTTCCAATCCATTTCGGATTTTTTCCTGTTTTCATCTCTGTATACTGTTTCAGTTTTGAGAAGGGTATGCTCTTAGATGGTAACAGGGAAGAGTCTGAATTAAATTCCCCTTCCTTAATAGTCGCAGATTATTAAGTTTACTTTTAGACGAATAAGTCAATTTTTTTTATTTTTGAAACAAACTTAGATGTTCCCATGATGTTTATCATTGATGATATTTTGATATTTTAGGCTACAATTATTTTGAATCTTATTTTATTTTCATTCTATTTCAAGTGTTCCTTGTTTTTATTTTTGATATTGTGTATTTTTGTGATTTAACGTTTAATGTGGTGTGAACTTTATTACATCAGTTACTCAAGAAAATGAGAACATTTTGGAGCAATACTTTTTGATTTTTACTGTATTTTGAATCTTAAGTTTTGAATGTTATTTATGGGTACCCATATTTTACAATTTAACAGTATATATTTTTGTTTTTATATTTTTCTATTATCTAATTTCTGTGTTGGAGATCATGCTATGTATGTCATTACCGGCAAGTGCAAGAAGTTTTTAAATTAATAATAATTTTATTCAAACTTTTAAATTTAGTCTCTCTGTAAGATACGGGTCTGTGTCAAGGGCCCTGGCACACACACGCGTCTTACGGTGGAGGGAAATGTAATAATTCCCTCTAGTATCCTTTTTATTAACTGTTTGTACTAATATTTAAAATAACTTTAACTCTTTGGTTTAAAATTAACATTGTAATCTTAATCGTAATCGGCTAGTCCAAAATCCCTGTGCCACCCATTCTAGCCAATCAGAACTATTATTGCGTAATAATCACTGTTGATATAAAACCAAAAATCTGGTGTAACCGCTCTCTTTGTCCGCTTGTCTTCATCATGTAAGAATGTAAATAGCTGCTCTCTGTGTCTTTGTGTGGTGTCCTCCAAGATGTTGCTGCTGCTTGTCTCCTGTCCCCTTTGCTTTATAATCGTCGCAAGTTTGTTTGTCTCGTCAACGTGAAAATGTACCGCAACTTTGTTCTTAGCTTTTGATGTGTGCTTCAAAATAAAAAAGATGAGCGTCCACTGAAGATGTTTTTAATGAAAACCTACTAGACAAAATACTACACTCGGCAAATACGTAACACACACACACACACACACACACATATATATATATATATATATATATATATATATATATATATATATATATATATATAAATCAGTCTTTCTA